>CM060189.1:2405000-3085000 GCA_030549335.1 Pontederia crassipes | reverse complement strand
TATTTGGACGGATGGTAATTGCGAACCAAAGCGATCCATTTGCTTTCTAACGCCTATTTGCTTAATGGCCACGCCTAGCCAACTGCTGACGGCATATAGGTTGATTTCGCATAATGAATAGCATATAAGTTGTAGTAGGGGATTGATGTCAAGAAAGAAATTCTCTCATACTAATTATGATAATAAGATGGTTACATCTCTCTCTCTGTCTGAGATACAACCCACAAACTCTCTCTCTCTCTCTCTCACACACCGCACAAACACTTTCTCCTTCATATCTTCTTAGAAATCTGCACGTCCAGTAACCTCACTATATATGAAGGACAAAAAGAAAACTTGAGGTTGTTAGAAATCAACAAGATATCAATTGTTCTGTAATGGAGTCATACGAACTGCAATGAAGAAATTAAGAGATTCATTTACCGAAGGGCGGTTGAAGATGTGACCATGGGCGGCGGCCATATTCTGTTGCTGAACTTGGTGCTGCCTCATGATCATATGGTCCTGTTCATTAATTGTTAAAGATCACAATCGCTTCCTCATATGTTCTGCATGATATGAGATCATAATAATAATAAATAACCTGGATCTCTTCGTGTGGAAGGACGTCTATCAGGAAATCCATCATTTCTGTGCTGCAAATGGCGCTTGCGATGTCGTTTCTTCTGATGGTCTGCCTCTTGCACCGCTCGGCGTGTAGCCATGACCGTATGGTGAGCTCCGAGATGAAGTATTCGCATGCTTTCGAAAACATCATTGGTGTGTCCGCACTCACCATCTTTACAATT
This sequence comes from Pontederia crassipes, assembly GCA_030549335.1. Taxonomy (NCBI): domain Eukaryota; kingdom Viridiplantae; phylum Streptophyta; class Magnoliopsida; order Commelinales; family Pontederiaceae; genus Pontederia; species Pontederia crassipes. The sequence goes on along the minus strand of CM060189.1, from coordinate 3,084,212 downwards.
TGCAGACCAGGGAAAAAAATAAGATGAGCTCAGTCAATGGATGCTTTGATGTTTAATAAGAAATTAATAGTCCAATCAGCAATGCTCAAACAAATTAAACCTGGGCTTCTCCATCATTCTTCATTATGCGTCTTATTCTCGCTAGCGGAAGGTGGTGCTCTCTATAGGCTGAAGACAATATTTGTTTACTTTGAGAGAGAGAGAGAGAGAGAGAGAGAGAGAGAGAGAGAGAGAGAGAGAGAGAGAGAGAGAGACACAGTACAATAGGCGACTATTCCAACAAACGAATTACTTAACCTTCGGGATTATCCAACTCGAGCCGTTGGTGCTGCCAGAACAGCTCCATATGGCGATTCTGCAACTGTATGAACTGATCCACCTGATGTGAAGACTGTGAATTGTGCTCAGGAATCTGGAAGAGCAAGTGGTCTGGTAACAAAAGTAAAACACTTATATTTATGTGTATGCATGCCCAACCTGATGATGCATGGCATTGCTGATCATCTGCTGCGAGTGGGGCGCTTGTGGCGGCACTGAGAAGTGCATGGGATTCATCTGGGCAGAATGAGGCAGCTGCAGAAAGTTATGCATGGTGGAACCGGAAGGCATCGAGGAGGCGACTGTGAAGTCCAGATCTGGAATAATATTAGCAGAATAATTGATGTTGGTCTCTCTCCCCTCCGCCATTGGTGATTTCTACAATCTTACTATTAATTGTATATAATAAGGGCAAAGATTGAAGTAGGTGGTGCAACTGGAGCTCCACCATGCACATTCTTAAATAGGATTAGCAATGGAGGAGGGAGGAGGATGAAACTAACGAGGAGGGAGGGAGGGAGAGAGAGAGAGAGAGAGAGAGAGAGAGAGAGAGAGAGAGAGAGAGAGATTGAAAGCGTGATTAAAGTGAGGGACAATATTAATTTGTGCTTTTGCGTGAGCTTTGTCAGTAAAACGGAAGGTGGTAAATTAAAGTGAGGAAAAGTGTATTTTGACCAGAGAAGGGTTAAGCAGGTAATTAATACTAATGTGTTCACTGATTAAACATGCAAGGAGTTCTCCAATTAATTAGTAACGCTCTTTTTTCTGTATATAATTAATGCTCACGTTTTTTTTGTCTAGTGAGGAAACATAAATTTGACAAAACATGGATGACCCAGAGTGGGATTCTAAGGGGGGCCAAAATAAAGAGGAAAAAGCTACAAAAATGTGAAGGGAACTAGACTTGAACACTAAACCTTTAGAAGAGACACTAAATGAGACAACCACTAAATCAAATCAAACAATATATTAATTATCATACTAAAGATACTTAAAACAAGACATAATTTAATTTTTAATCATATATTATTACATAATATTAATAAAATTTTAGTTTTCTTTTGTGTGTGTGTGGGGGCGAGGGGGGAGGGGGCCCCCTCACATATAACCTAGATCCGCCCTTGTGACGAAACCTATCAAACACAAATAGAGCAAATTAATTGCTACATTTTAGACCATCAGTTTTTTTATTAATTTGTGAAAATAGATAACTTAAACGTTTAAGATTGTGAGAGTAAGAGAAGAAAACAAAATGTGCTTGTTGGAGATCTCGAACATATCATAAACATGAAATGGTGTAATTCTTAATGCCATGGAAAGGGTTTAACTAATGTGAATCAACTACTTTTGCTCAATTTTTGTACTCACTAAATTAGTCATGAGGCATTCTCCATCCATCAGTGTAATTTTTATTTGCAGCTGATGGGACCAACTGATCAGAACCAAACAACTAGTAATGACCAACTCCCGCCCAAATTTGGTTCGGAATTTATTAATGCCCTCCATGCATGAATTGTGAGCATCTTTGGGTTTTATACATAAGGAAAATGCCCTAATGAGAAAAATAATAGAAAGTGTGATCAAAATAAATTATAGGGAAATAGAAGCATTTAGATAGTTAGATGTATACCATGGAATTTATACCCTGATCGAATCATATGGATATTAATGAAGATGAACAAATGATCTAGTGTTTGGATGTCAGAATTCGTTAGGATATAATTTCTATCTAGTTATAAAAAATTAAATGAATGACATAAAAGTTTGAACCTTCCATTTGGATGTAAGTTCTTGATACACGTGAGAGTTCGCAATCATAACTAAAATGATCATAAAGCAAGAGACAAGAAAAGGAACGTGCATTGAATGTCGACAAATTCTCGTCTCGATCGAGAATCCAAAACCCTAAATTTGTGAGGATTGAACTTAAGTTCGAGTGGGGCCCACCTCAACTAATGGTATTTGGCATAATTTATTAGAACTTCGAGGTATCATTAATTTCACCAACTTTTAACATCCAAATGGATGAAGTGTTTGTCACAACTTGTTCTTAACTATGTTAAGGATGAAGCCTAAAGTCAATATATTTCATTAAGATGTAAGGAGTGTGTAGTATTTTAGATATATACCATGAAATTTATATCATGATCCAATCGTATCTATATTAATGAAGATGAGCAAATGATCCAATGATTGTATGTCAAAATTCATTAGGATGTACTTTCTATCTAATTATAAAAATTAAATGACATGAAAATTTGGATCTGACATCTGAATGTAAGTTCTTGATACATGTGAGAATTTTCGCCATCATAATTAAAATGATCATAAAGACAAGAAAAGGAACGTGCTTCGAATGTCGACAAATTCTTGTCTCGATCGAGAATCTAAAACCTTGAATTTCAGAGGATCATTCCAGTGGGGCCCACCTCAACTAATGGTATTTGACATATTTTATTAGAACTTCAGGGAATTATTTATTAAAATTTTAACGTCCAAATGCATGAAGTGTTTGTCACATGCATTTCATTAAGATGCAAGGAGTGTGCAACATTTTTGTATATGGTTAAACATTTTGCAGACTAGATTATCTTATTTTATATAAATTAGGGATTTAAGTCTCGAATATATCATATTTTATTGTAATTGTCCAATGGAAAAAAGGATAAGGTTCGAGTTATGAAAAACTTTAGTCTAGGTGCTAAACTATATCAATATTCTCTTATCAAAAGTGAAAGATATAAAATAAATGTTGGTTAGGGCAATTGATTAGTGGGGCTTCATTTCAAGTTGTTTTATGAGTACTAGTACGTTCGGAATCGATCTTTGTAGCACTTAGGTCAAAAAAACACTATTACATATTTTACTCTAGATTAGTCAAATGCTAATAATACTAAATATCTTAGGATCTACAGGGAAATGATATATCAACTCAAATTAAGAAATTTAGGGTTTGAAATCATATAATTTATTTAATTTTTATCTATTTGCAAAAAAACCTCATCAATTGATTGAGACAATAAACTTTACAAGTATTAAGTATGATTTATTTATAATTATTTTTTTTATCAAGTCTTTGTTATAGGGAAAAATATGATGCTAAAGTTACTGCCCTCACACGCAAGTAAACAACGCTCCTCCAATTGTCTTTTTTAATAAATATTTTTAATAGTTTATTTCTTTATATAAATTATTTGGACGGATGGTAATTGCGAACCAAAGCGATCCATTTGTTTTCTAACGTGTTTGCTTAATGACCACGCCATCTCTCTACGACGCCTTTAAAATAGAGGCCACAATTCTATAAAATAAATCGAAAAAAAAAACTTAGTTTCCATATTTGAATTTGAGCCCCAATTCAAACTTTTAGTAGAATGCATTAATAACTTTAATTGACGATATGAATAATATAAATAAGCGCATCAATACTGTATAAAATTATCCCTTAACAGTTTGATGCGTTATTTTTTATCTAATATTAATGATAATTTAATTAATTTCATCATTTTTAAAATGACCTGTTACGAGATACATCTATCCACAAACTAGTAATTTAATTTATAATAATGATAAGATCCAAATGATAAGTTCCAAAAATAAATATCCAAATGTATAAAATTATCCCTTTGCCCGGCCTGACGAATAGCAAAAGGAGGGGCCTCACCCTGCGACCTCCGGCGAGCCCGCGCCGGCGAAGAGGGGGGCGAGGAGGTCGCAGAAAACGAAGAGATGAAATGATTTTTTTAATATTTTATTATTATTAATTTACTGACATGGTGGTGCCACGTCAAATGCTCTTTTGCGTGGCGGAGAGAGTGCATCGCCACGTCAGCAGATCGACCGAAAAACTGGCTATTCTCGATCGAGAGGGCATTCCATGCAACAAGTTTGAAGATGGAGGGCATCGCTATTATAAAGTGAAATTGGATGACATCGTTAAGCAAACTTAAAAATTGAAGGATATTTGGTGTAATTTATCGGTCTAATTAATTGCTTTTAGATTCGGATGCCAACTGTCGACGGCCTGTGATGTGAATTGTGATCAATAAACTTCTTCTAGCTTGTTGTGGCCCCATCAGAATTGCCACATCATCCTCGTACATGACATCTCGTACGTCCATCGGTGATCCTACGGCCAGTATGACTCCGTTTTGACTCCAGCCCCGAACGACGAGCTGACTGACAAAACAGGATTCACGTTTTCGCACCGTCGTCGTCGTTAATTTTTAGCCGTTATCCCGCCGCATATAAAAAATGCTAAAAAATCACCTCCCTTCTTTCCCTCTGCTGTGCGCGTTCGCCGTCCTTCCAGAGACGGCGCTCTCGATGGCGGACTCCCTGAGCTCCGACGACGTGGCGGTCGGAAGCAGGGATGGCAACTGCCGCTGTTCGGGGCGGGGGACACCACCCCTGGCCCGACCCCGACGATCCGCCCTCGCCCCTGACCCCGCCCCGAATTCCCGGTTCGAGAGAAATTTTATCCCCGCCCCGAACCCCGCGGGGCCCCGAATCCCCACGGGGAATTCGATTCCCCGAATTTTTTATTAAAAAATGTGAAAAAAATTAGAAAAAGAGGACGTCGCAAAATGAGATTTATATCATTAGAAAAAGTTATGATTGAAATTAAAACGAGATTTATGAGCTTGTCCGCCTCATCGGACCGTCGGAAGAAAAAGGGGCGACGCCTGATCGGCGGGCGGTGGAGGCCGGACTCGGGTGCCTCGAAGGCATGTCTTCGGCGGCCGCGAAGAGGGTCCGGCCAGCGATGGTGTCTGCTGGGGTGGTACCGGTGATCACGCGGGTGCTTCGCGGAGTAACGACGGCGAAGGTGGCGGCGAGGGCGCTGAGGGTAATGGATGCGGCGGTCGGGTGCGCGGAGGGGCGGGCGGCGATATGCGAAGAATGCGGACTGGAGGCAGTGGGGGCTGTTGTGGGGAAGATGATGAAGGCGGGGAGGGAGGGGGCGGAGGCGGCGGTGGCCGTGCTGTGGGCGGTGTGCCACAGATTCAGGGACCGGCGTGCGGTGGACGCGGCCGCCGGGGCGGAAGGGGCGGCGACGAAGCTGCTGCTCTTGATGCAAAGGAGATTAGGGTTGGGGGGTGGGAGAAAAAGAGAGGAGATTGAAAGGAGTTAGGGTTTTTTATTTTATATATGATGAATGGACGGCTAAGATTTAATCTGATGATTGATAATTAAAATAATTAAATATTATGACGGGAGACGGGGATCCGACGGGGCGGGGGCAGCCCACCCCGCCCCGATCCCTGAATGAAGGGTCGGAGGCAGTTTGCCCCCCATCCCCGCCCCCCGCGGGGAAAAAAATCCCCGAATGCGGGGCCCCGATGGGGATTCCCCGCGGGGCCCCGTTTGGGGGCGGGGATGTTGCCACCCCTAGTCGGAAGGAAGGAGGACACTGCAGAGGTGGTGGAGGGTTTCATGGAGTGGATCCGGTCGAGGATCGCAGAATCCAAGCTGCCAGGGAGATTCGGCGGCTGATGAAGACCTCGCCCAGGTACCGGAGGCAACTCTCCGACCTCGTAGACTCCCTAGTGTCCATGCTTCAGTCGTCGAGCACCGAATCCGGAGAGGCCGCGCTCCTCGCGCTCCTCAATCTCAACTGTGTCAAAGTTTTATAAATATTGTGGGCCTGAGCTGCTTCCATCCACAAAAGTGCATGTTGGATGTAGCAAATTTTGTGTTGTTTGTTTCAGCAAGTCCTTGAACTTATGTTACAGAATTTTACGCCATATCCAAGTCCAAAGGAGGACTTGTTTCAAGTGCCTCTTGCACAATGTGCATAATAGGGAATACATGTTTTCAAGTTGTAGTTAGTTATTTTCAGAACTACGTGTGTGCTTCGTCTACTTCAGATCTCGTTTAAAATTCATAGCAGACTAAGATTCCAAACATGAATGGTAGATGATATATTTTTTTTATGTTATCATCAACTTTTTATATTTTTGTTACGTATTTTTAATAGTTTTTCTATGTTAACATCAACTTGTATATATTCTTGTGTTCATTTGTGCTTGTGTTAGAAATCAAAGTAGTGGATGCGGGCGCACTAGAGCCAGTTGTAGAGCTTTTGCAGTCCAGAAATTATCTGTTACATGAATACGCCACTGCGGCTGTGCTTACTCTTTCTGCTTCGTCGGTAAACAAACCTAAAATCAGTGCCTCAAGAGCCGTCCCATATCTCGTCAAAATATTGAAAGAAGGAAACCGATAAGACACTAACTTTCAGAACATAAATGAAAGCAATACAAGATGGAATTAAAAAATAATTGTCCGTATGGAGTGGACAAACCTTCAGGAATATAAGGTCTGACAACAAAGCATACCTTTAAATAGATACTAAACACATATTTATAGAAATAAAAAAATAAACTAACTAGTAAGTGCAGATTTGTTTTGTCAACCATTATTCAAAACTCTAAGATCATTTTGAGCCCCCCGCCCACTGGATGAGGATTGGCCTCCATTGCCTTATCTAGATCCTTTCTGGCATTCCCAATTGATTACTCCAGTTACTGACCAAGAAATTACGGATACGTTTTAGACTATGGCTGCGGGGAAAGCTCCAGGGTCAAATGGGTTTACGAATGAGTTCTTTAGGAATTATTGGGATATAACTGGGTTAGACATTACAAAGGAAATCCAGAATTTTTTTAATTCATACACTTTGCCACCTGGATCAGAAATGACAACCCTTTTACCTTTATACCAAAGAAGTCTAACCCTAAGACTGTCACTAACTATAGGCCAATATCATTATGAAATGTCAACTATAGGGCTATTGCAAAGATTATTGCAAATAAATTAAAACCTCCACTCCATTTACTGGTTGATCATTCTCAAGCAGCCTTCATTAGTGGTAGATCTATACAAGATAATCTATTGTTGGCCCAAGACGTTTCCCATTCTATGACAAGGGATAGAAGGAAATACTTTATACTTAAAGCTGATATGGAAAAAGTTTATGATAGAGTAGGGTACTGTCCATTATGAACTTCCCTTCTACCTTCATCACATGGATAATAATATGTGTTCAGTCTCCTCTTTTCACATGTAATATTAATGACTCTTTTCCCTCATATTTTTAAAGCCACATCGGAATAAGACAAGGGGATCCATTATCTCCTTATCTCTTTATTCTGCTATAATTAATTCTTTTGTGTATAGGAGTTCTATCAGTCCTTTTAAGGTGAGGAACCTCTCCATTAGTCACTTAGCCTATGTTGATGATCTATTGACTGCAAATGTATCTAATTATAAGGCATTAATGAAAGTTTTCAAACAATATAAAAAGTTGACTAATCAGAAGATAAATGTCACTAAATTTGCTATATACTTTCCCCTTAAATTTAATATAGTAGGAAAAGGAAGTTATAATAGATTTTATAGATGACAATTGGCTCCTTCCCATTTATGTGTCATGGGGGCATCAATATCGTATAAGATCCTTACTAATGCTTCCCTGCAATGTATTAGTACCAGGGCACAAGACAGATTAACAGGATGGAAAATGAAATCCCTTACACAGGCGGGTAGAATTACACTGGTTAAGGCTACATTATCTCCAATCCCTAATTATGCTTTAGGTTCTATTCATATGTCTTTTGATTTCATTGCATCAATTGAAAAGTTATCTAGATCTTTCCTTTGGTCTACCTCAGGGTATAAGCATGGTCTACACCTGATAAATTGGAAAATTGTTCAAATGCCTAAACAGAAAGAGGTCTAGGGACTAGAGATTTATCTCTCATGCAACATTCTTTACTTTTTAAAAGAATTGTGGCAGTTTTAAATCATTCTACTGATTTTTCTTTGATGTTAGTCACTGAAAAATATGGTATTCGTCACCCTTGGCATAACCTGGCCTCTAATGCTGGGAGTGGGCGGCAAACTTCTAGATGTTGGAGGCTTTTGTTACAAGTTTTGAATAGTATTAAATTGGGACTCAGGAAGCAGATAGGAAATGGTGTATCTACTCATGCTTTTTATGACCCTTGGTTATTTAATGTTCCTATTTGCTTATCGCCTACTTATATTAATGTGGATTCTCCTTTGGACTCAACAATGGTTGTGGATTTGATGATGTTTTCAAAATGGAATTCTGAGCTAATGTTGGATTATTTTTCGTCGTGTCTCGTGGATAAGATTCTTTCTATTCGGTTGCATGCTTCTCCCTATGAGGATTCTTGGATTTGGACACCAAATGATTCCGGATTTTCTTCTGCGAAATCAATATATAACCATATAAGTAAGCCTTTTGTGCCACCTAGTTTGGTTGGATGGCCTGGTAGGAAGAAGATTTGGGGCATCAAAGTTCCTCCTAAAATTTACGTGTTCTTATGGAAGTTGGCTCATAATCATCTACCTACTAACCAAATGTTATCAAGATTTAATCCTAGTATTGTCTCCTCTTGTACCCTCTATGGCTTGGCATATGAGACAACTGCCCATCTCTTTTTTGAATGTACATCTCAAATTATTTGGAACTTGTTTCAATCTCAAACTGTGTTTGTATTTTGCTTTATGAATTCCTGATCATCTGGGGATTGGATCCGGGAAGGTCACTTGTTACCTTCTGTCAGTGATCGTGCCCACTTCCAATCACTTTTTGTTTTGACCTTGTGGGGGATTTGGAAATGGAGGAACAATGCTCACTTCCGCTCTAACCAGACAACCGCGTCCTTGGTTTGGTCGCAGATTTTGGCTTCTTATCATGAGTTAATCCAAACCAAAATACTGAGAGATCTTTCCCATCTAACCATGTGGTTACTTGACACTACAAGAAAATCATCGATTAGCGACGCAGCAATATAGACTCTGATGCATCGCTAACCCAGTGCTAAATACAATAGCGACCCATTAGCATCGACTTCGCGCCACAAGCTTGGCGACGCTATTTCTCTAACGCTAATAGCGTCGACTTCGCGCCTATGGGTATGTCGACGCAATTACCGTCGAACGGTGGCACTAATGTGACACTATCATGATGGAAAAGTGTCATCGTGAAGTCCCAATATGCATCGCTACTCCGACTCTAAAGAGGCACTAAAATTGTCGACGCTCATCCGACGTCGAGTTGGCATTATGTTGTGATGCTAATCGAATGCTAATGTGGCACTATAATTCGATTTTCTTGTGTCGCTACTGCGACGCTAAGAACAATATGTCCATCCACAGATAATTGTCACCTTCCTCATTCAGTCATTGAATTACATTACAATGGTGCTCCATTCATTTATTGCTATTTTTTTACATTACAATTGAAGCACCATCAAATTACGTTACATGTACATATACATTTTCATTATATCAAATTACATTACATCAGATATACATTTCTATTACATCAAATTACATATATCACAATTAGATTATCTAATTACATCAAATTAGAGTTGAGGGCCTCCTCCTTGTCCTCCTCCTTTGACGAATGCCTCGTACACCGACCAGACCAGCTGCTAGAAGGGAAGAAGATGTGTCCGCTACCAATCGTGAGGTAGTCGCTGCCAGGGGGAAGACGACGCGTCCGCTACCAGCCGTCGCGCATGCCTGGATGGCCGCTTGAATGGTGGCCGTGTCGCATCGACAGCCATCTCCTACGATGTCAAAATCCACGATGGAGAAGATGGGCCACAGGTGCGTTGGAGGAGGAGGCGGCGTTGGCATCGGAGCAGAGGTGGAGGAGGAGGCAGCAACGACATCGGAGCAGAGGTGGAGGAGGAGGAGGCAGCAACAGCATCAGAGCAGAGGTGGAGGAGGAGGAGGAGGCTGCGGTGTCGGAGCATAGGTGGAGGAGGAGGGGGCGGCAGTGTCGGAGCAGAGGTGGAGGCGGCGGCGACGGAGCAGAAGTGGAGGAGGAGGCGGCGGGGGAGCAGAGGTGGGGGAGGAGGAGGCAGCAACGTCGGAGCAGAGGTGGAGGAGGACGAGGCGGCGACATCGGAGCAGAGGTGGAGGAGGAGGAGGAGACAAGGATGAGTGGTTAAAAGGGGGAAAAGGTGGCGTTCGGGCAAGCGGAACCGTCCGATTAAACGAAAAGACGGTTCGGATTCGTTCTTCAATGAGCACACTGATCGTCATTTAGCGTCGCAAATTTGGCGATGCTATTGTGTCGCCAATGTGGCACCACATTAATTCAATTCTGATAAATAATTAATTCTAAAATATGTGAAATAGCATCGCAGATTAGCGACCCTGAAATTGCGATGCTAAGCTGGAATATAGCATCACATTGGCCTCAACAGTCTGAGGTGCTAAACTAGCGTCACAAAATGGCGACGCTATTCTAACACTAAAATGGAGTAGCGACGAAATTGTCGACGCTATTGGGAAGCCATTGTGTCGCTCTAGGTATGCGACATTAATGCGTCACAAAGGTGGCGCTAAAGTACTATAAAGTTATTAACTATGTATATATGTATATATATATATATGTGATATATGTAACATATATATATATATATATATATATATATACATACATATGTGTATGTGTATGTATATGTATATATGTATATGTTTATCAACGTCGTCTAAAAAATTTGAAAGTCATATATCAATCAAATGAGGCCATTCTAAGAAGTAGCAAGATGTCTGATTTTCAAGAAAAGTAATTTTTGATATTTTTTTAAGCGCATGAAGAAAAATAGATGAATGTTCTTTTTAAATTTGGATACAAAAAATTCTAATAAAATAAGTATTTCTCAAAAAAATTTGAAAACTCTATGTCAACTAAACGGAACTATTCCGAGCGCTTCTGAAAGGTCTGATTTTTTAGAACACACATTTTTAGATTTCTTAGGTATGGCAGAAGTTTTGAAAATTTTTTATAATTATGAAAAATAAGTATTTTGAGAATTGGAGGAAATGGAAAATACATAAAACATAAAATGTTTGCATCACCCATCTTCTCGAGCCGTTCGAAATGCCTATTTTTTTGTGGAAATCCGATCAAGGAACGCGGAGAACCGATCGTTTCTATTTTGAAATTTTGCCCATTTTATTAAATTTCTTCTGACCTCTGACCGTCATGATTCTTGTGCGGGTGAACAGCTCATGTCGATCTCTATAAGTTCATAATTTTCATTTTGACCGATTCCCGTCAGTCTTACATCGGCAACCGTCGGAAGCCTTTTTTCCGATGTTGTTAACTCTGTCATCCGGCCTCTTAAATTTGTTAAATAATAATGAAAAATATGTGTTGTCGTGATCTACAAGAGGTACAAATTTCACGATGATCCGACGGTCGAATCATCGGCCATCACCATTTGAATCCCATGAAAAATGAAGAAGCACTATTCTTGTAGTGTGAGTATGTATATGTATATGTATTATTAATATAGGTAGCATATTGATGCGTTGTAATTGTAACAATAAAATTTGCTAGCAAGTGCACTAGTCGCTCAAGTAATATAGTAAAAAGGAGTAAGAGTGTCGAACCCACGAGGAATATTATTAATTCAATATCTGAATTTATAAATTAATAAGAGAAAAAAAAAACATGGATTTTTGGAAAAAGGTTTTATGAAAATAAAATAAATAAAATAAGATAAAGATAAGATAGTGGTGTTGAAGTTAGGCCTTAGGATGAAAATAGATCAAGATAAATATTTGAACCATAAAAGATAAATTTAATCCTTAAAGATGGATTAGAGTCTCCCTAAAGTAATCTAACATGATTAACTTGTGGTCTCCACGACTGGCATCCCTCAATTTAATCATATAGAACTATCTTAATTTAATAAGAATTGAAGTCTCCACGACTGGTACCCCCAAAATCATATTAAAATTAAGATGCATTAAATTGGATTCTCTAGACTATTAATCACTCCACAAACTGGTATAGATTAATAGACCACACAAACTTGATTCTCCACACACTAGTTATCAAATTTATGTCAATTATTAATTCCAAATAAAATCAATTATAATTAGTATAATAAATTCTGAAATTAAACACTCCACAAACTGGTATAGCCTAATTCAGAAATTCAATTAACTAACATAAAAGCATTAAGCACAATTAATAATTGATCAGAAAAGATTAAAACAAATAAAATGGGGTCCAAACATTTCCCTTCAATTAATAATCTCCTAAAATAATAATCCTAAAAACATGGAGTTCATCCTAGAAATTCTGGAGAGATAATAACAAAATAACAATAATAATCGAAAGAATTACACCCAAAATAGAAGTAGAGCTCTCGAATTGGGCAGACAGTCGGGCAGCCTCTCGGACTTGATCAGGGTCGCGATCAACCTCCAGCCGTCGCACCTCTCTCCTCTTGGTCGTAGCCTGCAGAGCTCACGACTCGCCGTGGAAGAAACCTGAACTTCAGAGCACCAATTGAAACGATGGATTCTTCACGTATTTATAGGGTGCGGACGGCCTTCAATTTGATCTCGGCCGTAACATCGTACGGTTAACTTTAAAATTATAAGATAAACTCGGGCAAAGATAAATCATTTTATCATTACGCCCAAAGATAAATCTTTCTTATCTTTTTACGCCCAAAGAGTCTCGGCCGTAAGGAAATTATTTTATCTTTACTCCTTTCCATTACTCCCAAAAGATAAAAATCCTTTTATCTTTACGCCCAAAGATAAACTCATTTTTATCTTGTTACGCCCAAAGATAAACTTGATTGATTGTTACACCCTTCATCTTCATGCCATTACGCCCTCCAAATTTCGGCCGTAAGGAAAGACTTATCATGTTACGCCCAAAAGATAAAAACATTTATCTTTACTCCTTCAAATGTTAGCCGTAACAAAGAATTAAATCTTGTTACTCCTTTTGAATCTCGGCCGTAACGACTTGGGTGTAAAGCCAAATCTCGGCCGTAAGGAATTTCTTTAAATTTCGGCCGAGATTTGAATTTTCCTGCAAATAATTATCAAAATATAGTTAATCCATCCACAATTAAAATATTCAGCGATTTTAATAATTAAAATTGATAAATCCGGAATTATGATTAAAAGTGATTAAAAATGATGCATGCCATGATCAAATTATAGAAAATTTAATTAAAATAATTAACTAAAATATGTTGTATTTTGCATGCATCACATATATATGTTTGTATTGAGTATAAATAACATATATAGTTATAAAAATTAACATTACTTAAATACGAATAATAATTAACATTACTTACATAAATACTTGTATATTCTTAAAATTCTAACGTTGGTGCCGCATTAGCTTCACATTTGCGTCCCAAAGTATTCAATGTCACATTAGCGTCGACTTATCTCGACGCTAGCACAGAACCTAGAGTCGACTTAGTGACGCAAGCTTTTCGATGCTAATTAGCGACACACCTAGTTGACGCCAATACAACGTAAGTTGCGGACGCCAAAATCGTCTCCTAAACCTGCATCGATCTATAGCGTCTTTAATCCTTAGATGAAGAAATGATGATCATTTAATATGCAAAATTAGTTCATCATAATCTTAAGATTGTAAGCTTCATTTTTCGTATTATGTTCGTTGTGATTTGATGGCCGGAAGGCCACCGGAAATAAGGAGGAAGTCCGATGGCCCTGTTTTGCTGCAGGAATCGGTCGACCGATTTTCACAAACGGTCGACCGATCTGTGCAAAAATCTCGCACGAGTTTCTATTAATCGGTCGACCGGCCTCACCATGGCGGTTGACCGATCTATCTGTCAACGGACAGATCTGACTTCGTGATCGGCCAACCGAGCATCCGACCGGTCGACCGATCCAACGCGCAGTGCGCGTCTTCATGACCTTACAACCGGTCGACCGACTCTCAGGAAAGTCGACCGATCCTAGAGTAATCGGTCGACCGGCCCTATGTGCACGGTCGATCGATCCACAAACGTTCAACTAAGAACACGGCCGACCGATCCAAGAGGATCGGTCGGCCGGTTTACCAGGAACGGTCGACCGGTCCAGTGGTCAGACCTATCGGTCTAAACTAACTGGATTGACCCACTCAAATCATAATAAGAGACTCTAACCAGTTCACCTACGCTGACTGAGTCCTATTGTACAGAGATTAACACCCAGATGAGTACTAAATTATAGATTTCATGAAAAGCAAAGATAAATAAGGTAAAGATGAAGACATGGGATTGCTATGTGCCGCCCTTAAAGCATGGAACAAATATTAGAGTATAGTACAGAGAGGGGCAGGTAGTTAGCTGAGGAGACAGCGAAGCTACTGGTCTTCGATGACCACTGTTCCTGAGATTTCAGGTCTTCTCCCACCTGTATCTCGAACGAAGGGTGATGCTTTGGTCACACTTCTTCCCCTAGAGTATTGAACCAGAGGGACAAGTAGCTAACTGAGGAGACAGTGAACCTACAGGTTTCTTAATTGACCGCTGTTCCTGGAGTGTAGGTTCTCTCCCACCTACATTTCGAATTGGGTGAGGCATTAACACCGACACCTTTTCTCTTCTTGGGCTTACTGGCTTCAGAGATTTAGAGAGACACCTCTGGCATCTCAATTAATAAAGTCAAGCTCGCATAGGACAATCAACTGTAAGGATATCATAGTAATGTAAAAGACGTAGTGCAACTCACAGTAAAGCAAATGCAGAGTAAAGTATTGTATAGTATGACATAGACATGGTACAGTAAAGTATGAATCATGGTATTGTAAAAATAATGCAGAGTATTGTAAAGACAAAGTATCGTCATAGCAAAAAATAGAGTACAGATATTGATAACGTTAAAGTATGATATGTGATTCTTTATAGTCAATGTATGGAAACCAAAGATACAATAGTTCATCATTGATATATTGATTCTATAATCATCATTGATTATTATTTCTTCGTCTATGTTTTATTATACTGGGCATCTTTGTTCATGGGTATTTGATTCTCCTGCATTGGGATTTTGCAAGTGAGAATGCTAATTAATGAGGTGATGGAGGGCACAGAGCTTGGAGAACGCTGCACATGACACCAACTATTGCCACAAGTTCTTGAAGCATGCATTTATGTTATGCATGTTCTACTTTATTGATAGACATCATGTTCTTCCGCATATTGAATCTTTCATTCTGATGAACTTGTTAAGTTTTGATGTTGCTCCGCTTTATTATAGACCACATAAAATCTTAATGTCTCTAGACATCCCAACGTTTAAACTTATGCATTAAAGTCATTACTTATATTAGATATTATATCAATGCCATGTATGCCATTTTGTTGAATTGTCGTGGTCAATAGTGTAGTAAGCAGTGTAGCGCTCCCAGAGTCAACCTGACTACCTACGTAGCAGGAGGGGCGATTTTGGGGGTGTTACAGTTTGGTATCAGAGCCTAAGTTCTTGGTTCCCTCATTGATCATAGTAGAGTAGATGTTCATGCATAGCATTTATTGTTCATATTGTTTCATAGCTCAAAGTAAAGTCATGTGCAAGTTTCTCAAGCATCTGCAGCTCCACTCCTCAAGTAAGTATTAAGTATATTCTCATGTGAAGGATACTTATGTTGTTAAACTAACTTGTTCTCATAGATGTCTCCACGCCGCATAACGTCCAGAGTGGTGCGTGGCAGGAGAAGAGTGTTCTGTGTAGTTGAAGCCGTCATGCACCCCCAACTGCACAGGCTCAAGAACAAGAGCAGGTGCAAGTACCTGCACAGGGTTGCGGGCAAGGTCGCATACATGGATCTGGCCGTGGGATTTCACCGCCTCTTGCTCTAGAAGAATAGGAGCATTCAGATTTAGAGAGCGTAGGGAGCAATGATCCAGTATTAACCTTCTCGCCAATTGAGACATCTGTAGAAAGGGAGCGAACGAAGAACCTGCAGATGATAGGAGGACGTATAAGCAACCCGATTTGCCTATCTTCATATGAAGAAAAGGAAGCTCCTGAACCAAGAAGAGAATTACAAAGCCGGGAAGCCAGTCCCATAAGTCAGACAGATCCAGAACCATTATGTAGTCTCTGTGATCAAGATGAACATTTTGAAGATGAATGCTCGAATCCTCCTTAGTATGAGAAGGACCCCAGGAATGAACCTGGGGAACCTTCTCGACGTAGTGATTAGTACGGAATAGTTCCCTGATGTTGAAGGCCTTTGTGTGCCATAGAGGGATATTTATTATTTTTCTTTGACTAATCTTACTGTGATATTAACTTTTATTTTAGCGGATATTGAGCCGTAAGATCTCAATTTTTATCTAAGATTTTTATTCTGGTTAAATATCTTTGGTTATACGTTTTTCTCAAATATTATCATGGTCTTTTTATAAATGTCATCTCAAAGAAGTATATCAGCGTTAACCAGTGAAAACGAAATGTATAACGAAGGGGAGACCCCTTTTGTTCCCCACCTCTAGCTTATCCACCTCCGCCTTCTCCTCCTTTACCCGAACTATCAGTATAGCAAGAACGCCAAGCTCTCATCACTTGCACTTTACAAGAATTCTGGAGATCGAAACCTCCGACATTTAATGAGGAGGGAGGTATAGAGGTGGCTGAACAGTGGATAGAGACGCTGGAGGAGAAGTTCGACATCCTCGATGTCCCTGAGAATAAAAAAGTGCTATTCGCTGGAGACACTCTCTAGAAGGATGCAAAAGAATGGTGGAAGGCAAAGAAGGCCACCAGCTTTCCGGAAGTTAGAAATGTTGCCTGGGAGACTTCCACAAGGCATTCGAGACGTGCTTCTTTCCTTACTTTTCAGAAGGACTTGAAGCAAAAGGAATTTCTGCACCTGGAGTAAGGAACCATGATAGTGTCCTAGTATATGACCAAATTCGTTCGACTGAATAAATATTCGAATCTGATTATGGACGAATTGGCTCTGACTAAACGCTTTGTGGATGGACTGAGTCCCACTCTGAGGTCTCAAACTAGGCCAGGGAATTGCAAAATTCTGAATGAAGCGGTCAGCCTTGCAACAATGGCTGAGAATGATCATCAGGACCTTCTGAAAGAAAAGAGGGCCCAGCAGAGTGTAGGACAGAATTTCCACCAACAGCAATAATTTCGTGGGAACAACCGTCAGCAACAGCGACGGGACAACCGGTACCGCCCCTACCCAGTGCCTCAGCAATATAACCGTCCGCAACAACAGCCCTACCGTCCTCTACAACAAGCTCCTCCCCCACAGCCACAGCAACCACAACAACAACAATAACAGCAGTGACCCCCTCAGCAGGCGCAAAGGCGCTAAGCCCAGCAACAGAGGTAATAGCCTCCTAGAGTCCTTCAATCACCGCCCGCACAAGGTGAGCGGGTCTTATGCAATGCATGTGATAGGACCCACGCTGGGAAATGCCGCATGAAGTTTGGAGCATGTTAGTATTACGGTAGAATGGGTCACATCACAGTAAATTGCCCAAGACGTGAACAACAATAGTTGATGCAAGGAAGACTCTTCAATTTAGAAGATGATGCTCCACAGAATGATGTTGAGGTCATTCGAGGTACGCTATTCGTAGTAGATTTACTTACTACAGTATTGTTCGATTTCGGTGCCTCTCATTCTTTTATATCTAGACATTGGGGTTAACTGAAATGAATCTAAATCATAAGATGAATATACTTACTCCACAAGGAACCCTGATTATCACAGTATTTTTCTAATGTCCCCATAGAGATAGAGAAAAGAACTTTCCTGCAAATCTTATCATTATCTCTATGAGAGATTATGATATAATTTTGGGTATGAATTGGTTAACCTCCAACGATGCTTCTATCTTGTGCAAGTAAAAGAATGTGGTCATAGGTACATAAAGTGCATAAAGTAAGTGTCAGAAGCATTGCACAGAAAGAACCAAAAATCATAGTGTCTGCCTCGAAGACACATAAGTTACTGCAAAAGGGATGTAGAGTTTACCTAGCAAGTGTGACCAAAATAGAGGAACCAAAGAAGACTCCTCAAGACATAGAAGTTATGAGAAAATTTCTTGATGTATTCTCTGATGACATTAGTGGTCTACCGCCCAGAAAGGAGATAGACTTCTAGATTGAAGTGTGATGCGCGAAAAATTATGCATTAGTTTGGGTCATTTGAATAACACTTTAGAATATTTTTATGTTTAGAAAAGAAGAGTTTTGATTTATTTTCATATAATTTTATGTAGATTTGATTTCTACCTAAATTTGGAAATTATTCATGGCAGGATATAAGAGAACGTCGAAATCAAGGCAAGAAAAGACCTAAAACAGCTCAGAAGACTGTCACGGTCGTGACAGTTCTTGTCATGGCCGTGACAGAAAGATTCAGCATAGAAAAATCAGGCTAAGTTACTGTCACGGCCGTGACAGCTTCTGTCATGGCTGTGAAAGACAAATTCCAGCAGAAATTTGGCGAAGTATTTTTCAGCCTTTTCATCCTTCTGTCAAGGCCGTGCCGAAGCCTTTCACGGCCGTGACGGTGGTCTGTTAACCCATTTTAAAGCCATTTTTATCCACTTTTTTATATATTTTCGATTTCTTTCTTTGGGAGACAAGAAAACCTATAAAAGGAGGCATAAGAGAGCTTGGAAAAACATCCCTGAAGCATAGATTTGAAACCTAGAAAGATGAGAAGTGCGAGGACAACAGCGAAGCTCTGCCAGAAACTCGAGTTTTTATTTTCTTTTCCCTACATTTTATTCCAGATTTGATGTTGTTATTCTCATATTTATTTTTTTCATTAGGGTCATCCTAGTTAAACCCTATTTATGTATTGGATTCTTCTTGATATTAGTTTGATTTGAATCTTTAATAGCATTGCAATTTCATGTTTAATGCTTTCCTTTGATTCCATGATTTGTGATTTAATTGCTATATGAGAAGAAGCGATTATTTTCATAATAGTTTTTAGGATTGATCTTATTTATTGCATGCCACAATTAGGGAAATCGAAAGAGACCTAATTTGTGTAGTTATTAAGGTGACTTGAGAAAGCTCTTAATATTAATTCCAGTTTAATGCATCTTATAATTTAATTAAGTAAATTAAAAATCGAAATGATTGATTTATTCTAATTATTCATAAGATAGTAGTTAAAGCCTGAAATATTGGTTAACTAATTTTGGGAATTCACTTTGTTATTGATTCAATTGATTCTAAGTTGAGAAAATTCATTACATTCTAGTGGTGATATTTAGATGTCTTAATCATCAAATCAATATTTCTCCAAGTGATCATTTTTTTTATTTTTGTTATTTTCTTTTTATTCACATCTGACAATCATATATTTTCTTAATTTCTCAATTAACAAGGTTAAAATAAAATCTAAGTTATTAATCGTCCTCGTGGGAACGATAACTCTACTCATTCACTTTATTACTTATGCGACTAGTGCACTTGTTAGTGTTTGCTATCAATTCTACATGCATCAAAGTGCCACCCGGCACCGCACCGATTTCCAAAGCTCCATACCGCATGGCATCAGCAGAGATGAAGGAATTGAAGAACCAGATTCAAGAACTGTTGGACAAAGGTTTCATCAGGCCTAGTATCTCACCATGGGGTGCACCAGTCGTCTTTGTAAAAAAGAAGGATGGATCGTTAAGACTTTGTATCGACTACAGAATGTTGAACAAAGTCACAATAAAGAATAAGTATCCGCTACCTCTTATCGACGACTTATTTGATCAGTTGTCCAAAACAAAGGTGTTCTCCAAAATTGATCTGAGGAGTGGATACCATCAGTTAAAAGTAACAGAAGAAGACATTCCAAAAACAGCATTCCGATCAAGATATGGACATTATGAGTTCCTAGCAATGCCGTTTGGGTTAACAAATGCCCCAGCAGCATTCATGAATCTCATGAATCGAATTTTTCATGAACATCTGGATAAGTTCGTAATTGTCTTTGTTGACGACATCCTCATCTACTCATCAAGTATGGAGCAACACTGGGAACATCTGATGATAGTATTGGAAACTTTGCGAACAAAGAAATTATATGCAAAGTTTTCCAAATGTAAATTCTGGTTAGAATAGATGATGTTACTTGGCCACATCGTCTCCAAAGATGGAATTGCAATGGATCCAGCGAAGGTAAAAGCAGTATCCAATTGGAACCAACCAAAGAATGTTTTCGGGATCAATAGTTTTCTCGGACTAGCAAGCTATTACAGACGCTTCATCAAGGATTTCTCCAGAATAGCATTACCATTGACTAAGCTTACAAGGAAAGGAGAAAAGTTTTTTTGGTCGCCCAAATGTAAAGAAAGCTTTCAAGAGTTAAAGAAGCGACTAACCTCAGCGCCAATTCTGACGTTACCATCGGGGAGTGGTGGTTACGTAATTTACAGTGATGCTAGTGGTACAGGATTGTGGTGCGTACTGATGCAACATGGGAAAGTAGTGGCATACGCATCCAGACAACTGAAGAAACATGAAGTTAATTACCCAACGTATGACCTCGAATTGGCAGCACTGGTGTTTGCTCTCAAGCTTTGACGTCATTACCTGTATGGAGAAGAATTTGTGGTCTACACTGACCACAAGAGCTTGAAGTATGTCTTTACACAGAAGGATTTGAATATGCGCCAAGGACAATGAATGGAGTTCTTAAAGGACTATGAGTTCTCTATTAACTACTATCCAGGTAAAGCAAACTCAATGGCAGATGCACTTAGTCGAAAGTGGAAAGGATCGGTAGCTTTCATGCGCCTTCGACAATTCGAAATGATGGAAGAACTTTTCAAGTGGACACCAATGGTAAGACATGATGGGACATTGATGGTGATGCAGCGTATAGTACCAGACATTATAAGAAGAATTATTGAGGCATAAGTAGAAGATACAGACTATCAAACGATGATGATAAAGACTAGTCTTGAGACTACGAACTTTAATGTCTCGACAAATGGTGGCATAAGGTACCGTGATCACTTATGGGTACCGAATAATCCTGAACTACGAAGAGAAGTCCTAAATGAATGTCACAAGTCTGAATTTGCTATCCACCCCGGAAGTACCAAGATGTATAAAGATGTACAAAGGAATTTTTGGTGGCCAAATATGAAGAAAGAGATCGTAAAATATGTCTCCAAATGCATAGTGTGCCATCAAGTCAAGGTGGAACACCAAGAACCTCAAGGAATCTTGAAGTGTCTGGGCATCCCAAAGTGGAAGTGGGAAGAGATATCGATGAATTTCATTACGGGTTTACCTCGGACACAGAAGGGGCATGATGTCATCTGGGTGATAGTGGATCGACTCACTAAATCGACTCATTTCTTATCCATCAAAGTAAAACAATCTTTTGAAAGTCTAATGAATATATATGTACAGGAGATTGTTAGGGTTCACGGGATCTCATCAACCATTGTGTCTGATAGAGATCTCAGGTTCACATCAAGGTTCTGGAAGAGCCTCTAGAATGCTTTTGGGACGAGACTTCGCTACAGTACCGCCTTTCATCCCAGACAAACGGACAATCAGAGAGGACAATCCAGACACTGGAGGACATACTTAGAGTATATACGCTGGATTGGCATGGCAACTGGGATAAGCATCTACCTCTTATAGAGTTCTCTTACAACAATAGCTTTCATGCTAGCATAGAGATGTCCCCCTTTGAAGCTTTATATGGTCGATTATGTCGCTCCCCGGCATGTTGGGCGAGGTGGGCGAAAGAAAGATCTTAAGTGCTGAGTTACAGAAGCAGACCCAAAAGTACACACACAGGGTGGAATTGATAAAGAAGAGAATGAAGTCTGCTCAAGATCGTCAGCAGACTTATGCAGATAAGAAACGCAGAGAACATACCTTCAAGGCAGGAGATCAAGTTCTGCTTAAGGTCTCGCCCACCAAAGGAGTAATGCATTTTAGTAAATGGGAGAAATTGAGTCCAAGGTATGTATGCCCATTTGAGATATTAGATATGGTTGTAGACTCAGCATGCAGGTTGGCCCTACCTCCGGCTTACTCTAAGGTACACAATGTTTTCCATGTCTTTTTACTCCGGATGTACAAGCACGATTATGCCAACATAATTCAAATTGAGGAACCAAACCTCAAGGAGAATTTGACATATGAAGAATAACCCACGAAGATATTGGAATACTAAAAGAACACCAACAAGGGAAGGAGAGGATACCACTAGTCAAAGTAGCATGGAAGCACCACCAAATGCCACTTGGGAAGTAGAATAAAAAATGCGTGAGAAATTTCCACAATTATTCGGTAAGTCATAACTTTTATCAAAATTCGAGGACAAAATTTCTTTTAAGGGGGTAATAATGTAACGTATCATAATTTCAAAAAAAAAAGGAAAGCTCGCGCAAGGAAAAGACCGACAGGGGAGACGAATCCTCCCCTGATTACGCCCACGGCCAGCCATAAAAAGGGACACGAGGGCAACCCTCACGCCCCTTGGGTGCACAGCCAGCCGTCGCTTCTTCTCCCCTCGTCTTCTTCTCCTTCCTGCGATCCGCCGGCGAATGACACGTACAAGAGACGAAGCAAAGCGCAACCTCAACGGCAAACAGCAGATGTTCCGACGGACTTCCTCTGCACTACGACCACTCTCGACGTCTGCAAGGACTAGGCGCTCCATCCCATCAGTCAAGGACGGCCGGTGATTGAACGGACGACGCGCAATTCGCCGACAAATTTCGAACGAAAAGGTACCATAGGGTCTTTAATCCCTAGACGAAGAAATGGTGATCGTTTAATATGCAAGATTAGTTCATCATAATCTTAGGATTGTAAGCTTCATTTTTCATATTATGTTCGTTGTGATTTGATGGCCGGAAGGCCGCCGGAAATAAGGAGGAAGTCCGGCGGCTCTGTTTTGCCGCAGGAACCTATCGCCCAATTTTCACGAACGGTCGACCGATCTGTGCAAAAATCTCGCACGAGTTTCTATTAATCGGTCGACCGACCTCACCATGGCGGTCGACCGATCTATCTATCAACGGACAGATCTGACTTCGTGATCGGCCGACCGGGCATCCGACCGGTCGATCGATCCAACGCTCAGTGCGCGTCTTCATGACCTTACAACCGATCGATCGACTCTCAGGATGGTCGACCGATCCTAGAATAATTGGCCGACCGGCCTTATGTGCATGGTTGACCGATCCACAGACGTTCAACTAAGAACACGGTCAACCGATCCAAGAGGACCGATCGATCGGTGCCAGAGAACGGTCGACCAGTTCACTAGGAACGGTCGACCGGTCCGGTGGTCAGACCCATCAGTTTGAACTAACCGGATTGACCCACTCAAATCATAATCGGAAACTCTAACCAGTTCACCTACACTGGCTGAGTCCTATTGTACAGAGATTAACACTCAGTTGAGTACTAAATTATAGATTTCATGATAAGAAAAGATAAATAAGGTAAAGATGAAGACATGGGATTGTTATGTGCCGCCCCTAAAGCATGGAACAAAGATCAGAGTATAGTATAGAGAGGGACAGATAGTTAGCTGAAGAGACAGCGAAGCTACTAGTCTTCGATGACCACTGTTCCTGAAATTTCAAGTCTTCGTCCACCTGTATCTTGAACGAAGGGTGATGCTTTGGTCACACTCCTTCCCCTAGAGATTATAGTATTGAGCCAGAGGGACAGGTAGTTAACTGAGGAGACAGTGAACCTACAGATTTCTTAATTGACCACTGTTTATGTGGTGTAGGTACTCTCCCACCTACATTTCGAATTGGGTGAGACATTAACACCCACCCCTTTTCTCTTCTTGAGCTTACTGGCTTCAGAGATTCAGAGAGACATCTCTGGCATCCCAATTAATAAAGTCAAGCTCGCATAGGACAACCAACTGTAAGGATGTCATAGTAATGTAAAAGACGTAGTGCAACTCACAGTAAAGCAAATGCAGAGTAAAGTATTGTATAGTATGACATAGATATGGTACAGTAAAGTATGGATCATGGTATTGTAAAAATAATGCAGAGTATTGTAAAGACAAAATATCATCATAGCAAAGAATAGAGTACAGATATTGATAACGTTAAAGTATGATATGTGATTCTTTATAATCAATGTATGGAAACCAAAGATACAATTGTTCATCATTGATATATTGATTCTATAATCATCATTGATTATTATTTCTTCGTCTATATTCTATTGTACTGGGCATCTTTGCTCATGGGTATTCGATTATCCTGCATTGAAATTTTGCAGGTGAGAATGCTAATTAATGAGGTGATGGAGGGCACAGAGCTGGGAGAACACTGCACATGACACCAACTATTGCCACAAGTTCTTGAAGCATGCATTTATGTTATGCATGTTCTACTTTATTGATAGACATCATGTTCTTCCGCATATTGAATCTTTCATTCTGATGAATTTGTTAAGTTTTGATGTTGCTCCGCTTTATTATAAACCACATAAACTGTTAATATCTCTTGACATCCCAACGTTTAAAGTTCCGCATTAAAGTCATTACTTATATTTGATATTATATCAATGTCACGTATGCCATTTTGTTGAATGATCATGGTCAATAGTGTAGTAGGCAGTGTAGCGCTCCCAGAGTCAACCCGACTGCCTACATGGCAGGAGGGACGATTTTGAAGGTGTTACAACGTTAGTTCTCGAGAACTAATCGATTTGATAGAAAAGTTTGGGTTGGTGTTTGGATGAAAAAGTATAATGTTGAGGATATAAAAAATTGATTTAATAGATAAGTTTTAGTGGGTGTTTGAATAAAAAATAAGAACTAAGAATATAATTTATTATTTTATGAGGTATAAAATTATAGTAAATAAGAATATGTTATTAATATTATAATTTACGTAAATAGTTATATTATTAATATTATTTTTATTAAATCTTTTAAATGTTATTAATATTATAATTTATGTACATCTTAAGAACCAAATATAATATAATTTTTTAAAAATAATTGAATAGTTTACTATTTATTAATTATTAGAACTAAATATTTTATAATTTTTAATTAATAACATTTAATAAATTATTTTATAAGATGACTAATAATGTATTAATAAATAACTAAATAATGTATACTTACATTACAAAATACTTAAAAAATAGATGAAACAAAAAAAGAAGTCAAAAGGTGCGGCTCAAAAGACTTATGCAGAAGAAAAAAAAAGAAACGTCGGCGAGAACTTTTGGCCAGAACTTTTGACGAAATGTTCTGGCCAAAGTCACGTGACGGGAACTTTTCAAACACATATGTTGTTTGGCGGAACATTGAAATGTTCCCAACCAAACACAGTCTTTAGATTCGTTGTTTGTGCAATAAAAGATCGTCCTTTATTTCCATTTTGAATTACTCCGTCAATAACTGTTGCCACCACACTCGGATCATCTTCTCACACGTTAGGCAGTCTTCTAGCTCCAGCACCCGGACTGCATGGCACCACTTATTTTTTGTTATTTGTTGCTAGTTACTTTCTTTGCATAAATAACTGCTGCTTCAGCATTGTAAGACTGGAAAACAACATATATAAAAATACTTCAATCATTTTTATGGTATCAGAGCGTGGTTCAACATGTCTACAATACATCCCCTGTTACACCACTTAACTCATCTTCTTCCTCTCTGACAGCCACCGAAACTCCCCTCCCACCACTCCTTACACTTAACTCATCTTCTTCCTCTCTGACAGCCACTGAAACTCCCCTCCCACCACTCCCTACACTTAATCATGCACACCACTTTCTCTCCATTAAACTTACCCCTTCCAACTACCTGTTATGGAAAACGCATTTCCTCCCTATCGAGCTCGCTGGCTGGCTTTATTGATGGCTCCCTGTCGTGCCCACAAGTGATGCCTCATTCCACTAGTGGTGCCTCCTCTGTCTCCACAGCCGCCCAAGAATGGATGAAGCACGATCAGCTCCTCTAAAGCTGGTTACTGGATTCTCTGTCTGAAGACATATTACCTCTCGTCGTCCGTCTTCACACCGCCCACGACGTATGGTACACTATGCACCAGGCCTTTGGAGCACCTTCAGAAACTCGGCTCTTGCAACTTCAAATGCAATTGCAGAACCTCAAACAGGGATATTTGTCCATTTTGCAGTACCTGCGACAAATAAATACATCTCTGATGAGCTCACTGCAGTCGGCCACCCATTAAGCACCTCTCACTTCAACGCCATTGTGTTCAACAACCTCCATGGTGACTTCAACACCATTGTTGCTTCCCTCTCCTCTCGGTTGGCCCCTGTTTATTTTGCTGAACTATAGAGTATTTTATTAAGTCATGAGATCCGAGTTCAACACCAACGCGATAGCAACAACTTCATTCCCAATGCCAACTACACCAACACACGACCTGTCTCTCCTCCAACTCACAGCTCGTCAGCTTGCTCCCGCAGTCGTGGCCGTGGCCGAGGACGCACCCACCAGGGACGGCGTGATCCATGCCCTGTGTGTGGTAACCATGGTCACTCCCCTACCACTGCCGCTACTGCCACCCTGGCTCTCTCAAACCCCAAGCACATGCTGCTGTACAGCCCAGGCCTCATCAACTTCCCCCACGACGTCTATCCTCGGAGACTATAATGCATGGTATCCCGACACCGGCGTCACTCATCACACCATTCCCAACCTGGATGCTCTTCATATCTCCAATCCATACACCGGCAATGAACATGTTATCATTGGCAATGGTATGTCTCTTGCAATCCACAATGTGGGTTCCTCTTCCTTTTCCTCCTCTTCTCGCCTCTTACACCTTTCTTCCATTTTGCATGTTCCTTGCATTGCTAAACCCTTATTATATGTACGTCAATTTATCAAAGAAAACAATTGTTCTTTTGAGTTTTTCCCTAACGATTTTATTGTGAAGGACCTTCACACCAAGATGCCCCTGCTCCACGGCCGAACTAAGGAAGGCCTCTACTATCTGCCTCCAGACCCTCCACCTCATCCACTCCTCGCTACTACATCAGATACCTGGCATGCGCGGCTCGATCATCCTCATGCTCATGTCTCCAACACTATTCTTTAGCAGCTCTCGGTCCGCCATCCTCATCGCCCACCAGCTCACTGCACTGCTTGCGCCCAGGGCAAAGCTACTAGAATAAACCTTCCAGCTTCTCCTAACACCAGCGACAA
The DNA here is from genome assembly GCA_030549335.1 of Pontederia crassipes. Lineage (NCBI taxonomy): Eukaryota > Viridiplantae > Streptophyta > Magnoliopsida > Commelinales > Pontederiaceae > Pontederia > Pontederia crassipes. Next base: position 3,056,875 of record CM060189.1, on the reverse strand, counting down.
ACCACTGCAGCTTCTGTTTGCTGACATCTGGGGTCCTGCACCACAAGCCTCCACCGAAGCCATCGCTATTTTGTAGTATTTGTCGATGACTATAGTAGTCATTCATGGTTGTTTCCTTTAACAAATAAATCTGATGTACTCGTGATCTTTCCTCATTTTCATGTTTTCCTCAAACATCATTATAATGCTAAACTTGTTAGTTTGCAGACGGATCGTGGAGATGAGTTTTCTGCTCTTGCTCCCTACCTCTGCCAACATGGCATCCATCATCGCCTTTCCTATGCACACTCTCACGAGCAAAATATCATTGCCGAACGTAAAATTTGCCATATTGTTGACACCATTTTAACACTGCTTATACATGCCTCCCTCCCTCGGTGCTTCTAGCACTACGCGGCCGAAACTACTCTCCACCTCATCAATCACTTTCCCTATCCTATTCTTGTCAACCAAACTCCTTATTTTCTACTCCATCGTCGGCATCCAGAGTATCACTCTCTACGCATGTTTGGTTGCCTCGCCTATCCTCTAACACGCCCTTAAACCGCCATAAATTTGACAATCGATCTTTGCTTGTGTTTTCCCATGGTATCCTCCACAAACTGCAGGTTATCGCTGCCTTCATCCCCCTACTGGCTGGATATATATCGCTCTCCACGTCACCTTTGTCGAGCATATCTTTCCATATCCCACTGTTGCACCACCGACCTCCAGAACCCCCTCCCCGTCCCCCACATTCCCCTAGCTTGTTCTACACATACAGTCGTTACCTTCTATAGTCCCTTCCATCTCTCCACCTCCCTCTAAGTCCTGTCTGCTTCTCCAAACTCCCCCTCTTCCCCCTCTGCCACTCCCATTGCACGTTGTCTTCAGCCTCGTATACCTATTGACTATCGTAGTCTTGCTGGTATGAAAGCGCTTGTTGTCACTCAAAATGACACCATGACTTCCTATAACTCCGCCAAAGTCTCCCCACCTTGGCATGCTGCAATGGTCGAGGAGATCTCCGCTCTCCTGCGTAATGGTAGATGGAGTCTCGTCCCCGCACCTCCCGATATGAATATTGTGTGCTGTCAATGGTTATTCAAGACCAAGTACCATCCAGATGGTATCCTTGAGCGACACAAAGCCCGCCTAGTCGCCAAAGGCTTCCACCAATCTTCTGGCATCGACTATACTGAGACATGCAGCCCAGTTATTAAACCGACTACTGTCCGTGTTCTTCTCTCTCTTGCTATCTCCAACAATTGGACTCTCCATCAGTTGGATATTAGCAATGCATTCCTTCATGGCTCCCCCTCTGAAACTATCTTCATGTCTCAACCACCTGGCTTCCTTGATGCCACTCGCCCTACTCACGTCTGTCAACTTCACAAATATCTCTACAGCCTCAAGCAAACCCCTCGAGCCTGATTTCACACCTTTGCCAACTCCCTTTTGTGTTTTGGTTTTCGAGCCTCTTCCACTGACACCTCACTCTTCATGTACAACCGTGGCTCCTATCGTATTTGTGTTCTCGTCTATGTTGATGATATGATCATCACAGACTCTTCCCCACACTCATTCAACAAGTCATTATTCACCTGAAACGCAAGTTCACTCTTTGTGACTTAGGCTCTCTTTACTACTTCTTCAGTATCGAAGTCATTCCCTCCCCCCCACGGTCGCGTGCTCTCACAACAAAAATATATCCACGACCTCCTTCGTCGCACAAACATGCTAGCCTCGAAGCCTACCAAGTCCTCCCTTGCTGCTAATGCCAAATTCACTTGCACCTCCTCCTCCCCCTTCTCCAATCCCACCTTGTATCGCCAGACTATTAGAGCCCTTCAGTATCTCACACATACATGGCCAGACATTGCCTATGATGTTAATAGTGCCTGCCAATTTATGCACTCACCCTCCACAGACCACTAGAGCCATGTCAATCGGATCTTTCGATACCTTAATGCCACGCAGAGCATTTTCTGATCTAGGACTCGACCACCTCTTAGCTTCAAGCATTTTCTGATGCTAATTGGGTCGGCTCCCCCGACGACCGCAAGTCCTTCGACGACCGCATGTCTAATTGTGTTTTTCCTCACTTTATCTATGTTTACCTTGGAAGAAAAGGAATCTCTTGTATCATCATTTTATCTGTGAACTCATAAGTATTTACATGGCCTGAATTCCAAATTTAATCGTCTGATTAAAATTTTATTATTCCGAATATTATGAAAACTTTGAACTCTTTATAAAATCAAGTTTATTAATAAAATTAAATATTTTTATATCAATTAAAATGGGTAAATTACATCAAATGTCTTCCAACTTTCAAGTTTGCTCAGCGATGCCCTCCAACTTCACTTTGTAACAGAGATGCCCTTCATCTTCAAACTTATTGCATGAAATGCCCTCCCGACCAGAAATAGTCAGTTTCTCGGTCGGTCTACTGACGTAGTGATGCACTCTCTCCGCCACGCAGGAGAGCATTTGACGTGGCACCGCTACATCAGCAAATTAATAATAAATAATAATAAAATATTAAATAATAATATTATTAAAAAAATCATTTCCTCTCTTTCCCATCCTCGCCTCCGGTGAGCCCGCGCCGGCGAAGCGCATTAACTTGCTGATGTGGCGGTGCCACGTCAAATGCTCTCCTGCGTGGCGAAGATAGTGCATCGTCACGTCAACAGACCGATTGGAAAACTGGCTATTCCCGATCGGGAGGACATTCTATGCAACAAGTTTGAAAATGGAGGGCATCTCTGTTACAAAGTGAAGTTGAAGGACATCGCTGAGTAAACTTAAAAGTTGGAGGGCATTTGATGTAATTTACCCCAATTAAAATGTATACGATGTTCTTAAAAGATGGATAGCATTACATAATTTGAGAAGCTTTGAAAGGAAATAATGCGAGCAAACAATAAGTCAACGCCATAAATAAATGAACTTAACATACTAATTATTATTCTTTTCCCAATTATACGTTAGTTAAAGTATCATCCACTAATTAAGTTCTCTTATTCCAAGTCGAGCTTTTTACTTTTATAATTAATTAATTAATTAATGCTCCAATCAATTGTTGTCTCAATATTGCAAAGTGTTTTTTCTTTGTGGTCAATTTGAAAGCTCATCCCCCACTATATTTAATTTTCCATTTCATGCGTATAAAGGTGAACAAAATAGTTGCCTCCTCCAACGTGGTTGGGTGCAATTAAATGGATGACACTGACAATATAACAATAAAATCAATCAGTTTGAATTTTGAGTAGAAAAAAATAAAAAAAATATTTGAGAAAAAGAATCATAATATATAAATTTAACATTCATTCTCTCAAAATAAAAATATATAAGATAAATGGAAAATTAATTATTCTTCCCGATTCATTGACTTATTTTTTCTAGAGCATCGCACGATATAAAAAATATTTATTATCTATTATACAATCATTTGATTATTATAAATTATCAGAAAAAAGTATTATGTAATTATCAATTAATACAACAATTCAAAAGTACAAGTAAAACAAACTATGATCATGGAGTTAATGATATAAATGTTAACAAACTTGATTTTGATTATGATTACGTTCTCGTCGAATAATTTTAATTTTTAATCATGATCAAATTCATTATTTAATTAATTAAAAATTGATATATGATCATTTTTTATTACTCTAATAGTGAAAATTTGGTGTTTACATCCGCCATAAAAATAGTGCATATCTGTTTTTCTATTCTCAATATCATTTATTATATGTAGCCTAATCAAACAATACATTCAATTCGCTATTAGATCGAGAAAATATATTGCCATAAAAAAGTTAAGTATTTACCCCTAAATGTTACTTACGTGAATTAACTAGGGCATAAGTAGATCTTAGTTCACTACAAGAAAATTGATGTTTTACGGTGATTTCGTCCTTCGGAAAATCGAAAGAAACCGTCAGAAACGGAAGTTTCCGACGAGTTTATCGTTGGATCGGTTCTATCAAAAAAGAGGGCATTGCAAAATGATTTCCGACAGTTCGAAAAAATCTGTGAAAGTTTCGATGGTTGTAACAATCGCAAACCTCCGACGATGCAATCGTCAAAACATTTCGGCAGTCGCAACTGTTGAAAATTTCCGGCGGTGGCAACCGTAGAAAGTTTCCGGTGACTGCAACTGTCGTAAAGAATTTTTAAAATATAAAAAAATTTACCCGCCGCCAGGCGGCCGATCTGGCAGACTGCCTGGTGCCGCGAGGGGACGGATCGACCGCGGCAAGCCGCATGGTACCGCGGGCGGCCGGATCGGCCGGAGACCGAGTGAGAGATGATGGTCGTCGCACCATGAGAGAGAGAGGGTCGTCGGCGGGTCGTCATCCGGGACGGAGGTCGTCGCGTCGATCGCAGCAGGTGGGAGAGAGAGAGGAGAGAAGGAGAAGGTAATATATAGGGGTAGAGAGAGGGGGAAGCTGAACAAGAAAAAAAGTAGCGGGAGAGTTATTCTTTATTTACCAACGGTCGATCGGAAGCGTAAAAAGAAAAAAATAGCGGGAGAGTTATTTTTATTTATCGACAATCTCGACCATCGAAACTTTCGATGGATTTAGGGTCGTCGGAAGTTCCAACGACTTTCGACGGCCCGAACTGTCAAACATATTAATAATAATATATATATTATAATATATATTATATAATATTTAATTATTTTGAAGTTAGTCCAGACTGTCAAAACTTCTGACGGTATGAACTATTGATAATTATAATAATACAATACTACTTCTATTATATATTATATAATATTTAATTATTTTTAAAGTTATCGACGGTCTAGTTTGTCGAAACTTCCTACGGTCCGAACTGTCGATAAATATAATATAAATAACTAATTATATTATATATTATATAATATTAAATTATTTTTCACTTACCAACGGGTTTGACAGTCGGAAGTTTCGACGGATACTTATCCGTCAGAAATTTCGAAATTCCTTACCGTTAGAAAATAAAATAATAATATAATAGATTTCATAGACGGTTGGAACCGTTGAAAATTTTGACGGATTCCTATCCGTCGCAAAATCCTTCATAAATTGCGAAGAATTTCTATCCATCGAAAAGTCTCCGTCGAAAAATTTCAATTATCTTGTAGTGGTTCATTTTCTAATTTTATGTCCGTTTTATATTAATAAAAAGTCACAACTTTTTTTATTGCAAAGGATCAAGAGCCTAAGGGGTCGTTTGGCGCATTACCAATTTAATTAACCCATAATTTAAACAATCGCTTAGATAGATTATCATTATTTAAATTACTCGTAATATTACATTATGATGTTTGGTAAATACTGGTAATATAAATAATAGTCAAAACGGATAGTGACAAAATTATCAAAATATCCATAAAATTTATTTTAGATTTTAATAACATGTTATTATAAATAAACAAAGAAAAAATAGAAAAGTGAATATACATAAAAAAGATGAGACAAAATCAAGTGCTATTTGTAAAAGATTCCAAATAATAAAAAAGATCAAGTTAAATGATATTTATTTATTAATAAAATATTTAAAATAAAAAATTTAATTGAATGAATATTTTCGTCAAAATGCATTCTTACAGCTGGTAATCTAAAAAGACACATCTCCTTGTAATCAAGATTACTAGAATAATTAAAATTATCATTAATCAATCACATTAAAAAAATAATGTGATAAATCTTGAAAATTTTAAATAAAATAACTAATAATATATTTAAATTACCTCGTAGTAAATGGCCTAAAAGGTAAACGTTAAGCAAGTTAACCAATTATCTTATTTTTTTTAGTTATTTGAAAAATGAGGAATTATGAAACAAGTAGAATCTGATACACATTTTGATTTTGGCAAACATCACCCTTTCCCCACAAATAATGATGTTTTTTTGGATTTTCTATATTATTTTTTATTTTTTATTTTGTCTCTTTCATTAACACTTTTTGGGCGACGATTTATTGAAAGATCCTCATAAGATTCCTTGTCCATTTTTCTATTTTTTTTTTCTTTTTCTTTTTGCTCAAACATTCTTGTCCATTTTTCTCGATATTATTAAAAGTTGAAGGGACGATGAAAATATTCCAAATGCTCATTAATTAAAGAAATACATCTCCAAATTACATATTCAAGCTATGTTTTATATATGTATACAGAGAGAGAAAGGAGTTCGCCATGCTCAAATTAATCCATTTTCATATCAGTCGTGGATTCCCCATCAACCGTCCAAATTTGCTAAAAAAGCTTCAAAGATTAGCTGTCAGGAGGTGAATATATATATATATATATATATATATATATATATATATATAAGCAAATATGTTGGTCGAAATATTGCAGAGCAATCTCAATAATTATATTTCTTAAATTCTAGAATACAAGCTCTGAACAATTTATTTAAATTGTCCTTTCCTATTGATCATCTGTTTGATAATATAATAAAGTATTAAACATTAATTTTGTACCTAAAACATTATGTGAAATGTGGATCTATATCCGAATTAATTTCATTAAATTATATATATATATATATATATATATATATAAACATACAATTGTACGTATATATATTGTAAAAGGGACTAGTAGTTTTGAATCAGATTTCAGAAAATAATAATTCAAACTAAAATATATTTAGAACAAACAAAAAGAAAGGGGAAAAATGCTTTAGGAGGTCCATCATACATGTAACTCTTGAGAATTTGGTATTAGAAAATAAATAAATTATGCGTTAATATTAGAGAGCTGTCAAATGTTCTTTGTCGTCAAATTCGAAAAACAATGTTTCATTATTCCATAAATTTACATGAACATTTAGTTGAATTTTTTTATTTGAATGCTATTTTTTTAAATCTGTATTCTAAATTGAACGGAATCTTAGGGTCAAAAGAGATCCATAAGATTCAAAATCATAACATTTCACCTATATGTTAAAAAAATGAGAAATATTTATATATTTATTTAATAAACTTGTAATGATATATATATATATATATATATATATATATTATGAATATACCGATTTAACAACGACCTATTTAAGATTTATTTCACATAAGTTGAATTAACAAGAAAATAGAAAATATTACGATTAATCACTAACATAAAGATTTGTTATTAAACTAATCTTCGATATGTGATATTATTTCTTCTTAAAAAAATAGCATAAAAAGGTAAGCACGATCAACTATCTTCTTTTTTTTCTTATTTTGAAAAAAAAATAAAATATTATATAAAAATGAGAAAAAAATAGAACAAATTTCAAGTATAATTATCAAGATGGCAAATTTCAAGTAAAGATAGATATCTATCACTTTTGAAACATAGAGAGAGAGAGAGAGAAAGAGAGAGAGAGATCAAATAAACCTAAAATTTTCCTTAAGAAGAGTTCACCTATCAATCAATTAGCAACTTAGAAGCCTTGAGGGCACTAATAAATACCATGTTGCCTGCCTGCATCATTGTCCTGAAACTACACTGATAAGTGTATGCTGATTCAAAAAATGCATGATATTAGAATTCCGCAGAGCCAATAGATAGAACAGTCAATCTTATTCGTTCAACCACGGCAAAGGAGGTTTTAATTCGGATTTCTTCTACAATAGACAAGTCTTTGGTTTCAGAAAAAAGAAAACCTTAAAAGCATGAAAACTTTCATAAATGAATTATAGGAGATGGATCATTTAAGCATATGTCTGACACAAACCAGGATGCAGCTGAACACATCAGAGCAAGCCCATCCTTTTCCACCATCAACACGCCACAGGCCTTTGATTGATTAGAAATCAGAACAGGAGAGCACAGATGCACCTTTTCCTCTCGTCAAACAGAGATTTTGCAGAGTTTTTTTTTGTAACGCCTCCAAATTTAATTCTCCTATACTAATTAAGAGAGCGCTACCACTGCTTATGATTACTTTGACTGGTCAACAAATGACCCATGTGGCAAAAAAAATAATAGAGGATAATAATGATATGAAAATGCAGAAGAAATATCATTACGAAACCACAAATGTCACATATGATGAGATAATTCAAAAGAAATAAGGAACAAAGGTAGTTCGAATGGTTCTGAGAATATCCACAAAAGCAAGGCTAAAAAGAAAATTCAAGAGTTTCATATTTACAACACTTGATAATTCAATGCAGAATATAAATGACGGAAAGATGTAGTGATATTGCAAGTCATATGCCGCCATCCTGGAACTCTGCATTATCCATCTCCTCCCTAAGCAGGGTTCTCACCTGTAAAATCTCAAAGCAGGAGCATGGAATGTCCGTGAGCTAACGTCAAGTACTCATAGAGTCATAGACGATAAAATGATAATCAATGATCAATGACTTTATTCTTTGCTTTAACAATGCTTTATACAATGCTATACTCTGTAATCCATTATCATTCTCTGTTGTCCAATACCATGCTCTGTTATTCATTATCATGCTCTATTATACTCCGTGTGGGACTACGTATTTTATATTACTATAAGATCATTGATGTTCGTTATCCTATGTGAGCTCAACTTTAATTAATTGGGAAGCTTGAGGTGTCTCTGCTCTGAATGTGTCAGGGTGCCCATGAAAGGGAAGGTGTACGCTCAGGCATAATCTTTTCGGAATGCAGGTGAAAGAAGGTCTGCATCCCAGGAACAGTGGTCGTTACGGACTCGTAGGTTTACTGTCTCCTCAGCTAAGTTATCTGTCACTCTGGCATAATAATGAAATTCACATATGCCCCCGTGGGGGAGAGTGCGTTCACTGCGTCACTCTTATTCGGAGCACATGTGAGAGAGGGCCTGTGGTCCAGGAGCAGTGGTAGTTAAACTGATATGTACACTGTCTCCTCAGTGCAGCTACCTGCCCCTCCAATGTACAATGTCCTGACCTTGACTTTGAATAACACATAGCTATCCCATTCATTGATCTTTGCTTTACTTATCTTCTTTACCAGTGTGGGGTTGGTAATCATGATTCAGAGAAGGGGTAAAGTCTGATCCCCTTCCTGTGGACGAAGAGTCCGTTACTTGTTTCACTATAATGGACATGGCCTACAATGGCCAGTCGAAGGTTTAGGATTCATTACAATAGCTTTGGTCTTTCAAGGGCATTTTAGTCAATTCGCAAGTGCTCTGGCCCTTCAAGGGCAAGGGCATTATAGTAAATTCACAAGTGCTCTGACCCTTCAAGGGCATTTTAATCATTTCACAGGTGCTCTGTCCATTCAAGGGCATTTTAGTCATTTCACAAGTGCTTTGGTCCCTCAAGAAAATTTTGGTCATTTTACATTGAAGTTCATGATTTTTCCTCTCGGGACCGGTCGATCGTCCTAATGGACCGGTCGACCGATATCGTCGAGTCGATCGACTGTCCGAGGGGCCCGGTCGATCGATTCTGCTCTCGACTGAATGATTCCTCTGGATGGATCGGTCGACCGTTCGATACGGATCGGTCGGCCGGTCGTTGTTGCCGGATCGGTCGGCCGGTCGTTGTTGCCGGATCGGTCAGCCCTTCTAGAACCGGTCGACCGATCTCATGCGATCGGACTCGGCGGCTTCCGCCGGGTCGGTCGACCGACACTTTGGATCGGTCGACCGGCCCTGAGTTGGGACTTCGGACGTCGAAGATCAGTCGACCGATTCTCTGCACGAACAGAGCTGCCGGTCGGATTTTTCATTTCCGACCGGCCTCCGATCGTCCGATCGTAATGCACTGAATACGAAAAACATTCATACATATCTCTAGATCATAATGGAATTGAAAATAACGACGATTGAACTACATTTCTTCGTCTAGGGGATTGTACACCTATGGTACCTCTGTTCGCTGTTTTCGTTCAACGACGATCCGAACATCGTCTCCTCTGCCTCCGTTCGTCGCTATCCGATGAGAGGGCACGGCCTGATCCTCGTCGATGCGTGCTGAAGGATCGTTGGATGCTGATTGTTCTCGCCTTACGTCGCTCGTCGTGGTCTACCGATCGTCGTTCGTCAGAAATGGAGAAGAAGAGAAAGAGCAAAGAAAAGAATGAGGAGTGAAGAGTCCACCCTTGCCCCCTCTCCTTGGGGAGCAAGTCATGGGGGAAGTGGGAGAGAATTGGAGGAGTGGGGGAGAGAGTCACGAGGAGTGGGGGAGAGACCAATTCTCAAGTCCCACTCCCTTTTTTTCTCTCTTTTTTTTTTCTTTTTAGTTTGAAGAGGAAAAAGGTTTCTCCTCTTTCTTTGTATATCCCATTTCCTGTTGTTCATCTATTATCACTTATATACAGATAAAAGTTAGAACTCGTTCCTGCTTTCAGAAAACCAGCTTTGTTGTGGTGGACTGTTCAAGAAGCTTAGGATCCATTAGAATTAACCTTTAATACAGTTTAGGATTTCATCGGTCCTTCCTAGGTATGATGTCAATTAAGCTTGCGAACAAGGAAGCCAACGAAGAACAAAATGGGGCATAAGAACAAGGTGGTTGACCTCTCCTCACAACAATGTTACAGCTATCACAAGTGTCTGTGACTGTTACACACAGAATGATGATCTGATATCTGGTTATGATAGATTAAAGAGAAAAGAAAAATAAAAAGCTGCTACTTTTCTGGTTGAAGGAACTCGAGTACATCGATTCGACTGCAGAGGGGCGCGAATCTGTTTTTGCAGTGCAGAGGTCTGCAACTATTGGCGCGGCCTCGTTAATCAGGTCGGGTTCTCTTGTGGCCGGACCTGCCCTCGGAGTCGACCTCCGACGAGGACTCCATGGACTTGGAGAAGGAGTGGGAGAGGTCGGAGTAGAGGTTCACGACGCGCTGGATGTTGCTGTTGAGCTCCCTGATCAGGCCGACGTTCCTGGTGAGGTTGTCCGGGATCTTGGACTCGTGGTTCTGGTTGATCTCGTTGATCAGCAGCCTGTTCTGGTCCAGGATGCTCTGCACCTGCACGAAGCTCTTCTGGAACGTCTGGAATATCTTGCCGTCCACCTGCGTTCCATTTCCAAGGGCGTCCATTGTTTGGGCCAGTCCTGCTTAAGTAAAAAATCACAGATGAAGATGGAGAAAAGAAGAAGAAGAAAAAAAACTAGGCGGAAACTTTTGCTCCGAATTCACAGAAACTTTCACAGTAAGATGCTCGCAAAAACACAAATTTTGCAGACGAACACTTTGCAGCTTCCACCGGACAACACAAAGTTTGGACTTTGGAGAGGCGTCTTGGCGCCCCCCTTTCCCCCACAAAAAGTAATCAGATAACAATCAAACAAAAAAAAAATTTGTTCCTTTGATGGCGGCGTAGGAAAAGCTGACCCAACTTGTTATAAAATCATCACTTTCTTTAGATATGTAAAGGAAAAAAATCACAACTTTATAGGAAAACAGAACACAGGTTTTTGCTGTACGATTAACAAGTTTGTAAAGTGGACTGGTAAAAGATACGGAAAACAGACGCAGAAGAGCAAAAAGCATAAAAGAACATGTAAAATGGCCAAATGGAACAATAAAACATCGGCAATCAATCGACTGTAAGCGGCAGAAAGAGAGATCAAATTTCGATACAAAATTCTCCGAACAAAACCGCCTGAAACAGCGAAAGAAGCGCTGCATGGCAGGATCAGAAAAGAAGCACTTCATTCGATCGCAAAAGAGAAAAGCAAACGATTGCAGCAGTCAAACAACCAACAATCCAGCAATAAATCTTGAGTGGGCAACGGAGGTGGAGAGAGAGATAGAGAGAGAGAGAGAGAAAGCAAAATATATCTATCCAACTTTTATACCAAATCTTGCGTACCTTGGAAATCTGGCTGGGACACAAAATGACAGAGTGGGGAAAAGATCTAGAGATGGATCGAGGAAATCTGGGAGGGGGCGAGAAGGAAGAGGAAGAGGAGTAGGAGCAGGAGAGAGAGAGAGAGAATATATCGGCGACTCGGTCCAGAACGAGAAGTAAACGTTGGGGAGCATTTTATATATGAGGATCTCAAAATACTGGTAACAATTTTTATTAATTAATATTTTTTAGTATTTTATGAATAAACAAGAAAATTTCAGATAGAGAGAGAGAGTGCACACATAATTAATATATGTAAAATGGCAACTTTTTTTTCCTTCGAGTCTAAGGAATTTTATTAATCTTTGAAGGCTCCTGGTTTTCTCCTGCATTTAATTTGACACTGGCTTCACTCACATAATAATTTTTTAAAAAAAAATAAACTGAACAAAAAAATAGGAAAAAAATAAATGTACACTTCTTTTACCCTCAGAAAAGTATAAATTCTAGACATTATAATTGACCAGATTTTTTTGTTACAATGGATAACTTTATTATAGTTTATAAGTATTGATGACATCAATCTAATTTTCCGGATAATTTCCGTAGTCAGATTTTATAATAAAAATTATCGCTATTTTTTTTGTCTCACATATCATATTAATTAAATGTTATAATTATGGATACCGACATATTATATATATATATATATATATATATATATGTATATATATATTGATGAGCAAAATGTTATAAACAGTTATAAAAAAATTAGTAGTCAAAATTCCTGGAACTAATAATTGGTGTCAACTGATTTATTAGCTCAACTTGAGAAAGTTGGGTTTATGGGTTCTTATTCTTAATACATAAAAAGACACTTGAGAGCATCTGAAGGAAGTCTTGAACTTTTTTTTATCTATCTAAAAAAATTCCTCCATACTGAAAAAAGACTGATACAAACTAGGAGTCGTAAGAAAAATTCGACAAATCTGATAAATTTATTCAACCTGAAAAAATAAAAAATTAAAAGTTCGAAAATGATTTAGAATAATTTCTTTAATAAAATTATCCGCTCAAATTAAAATCCCACCCAAAAAAACATAAAGACTTGTGAAGTCTGTTTTTATTTATATAATTAATTCATCAGTCCATTATTTAATAATAATTATTAATATAATATATTTTATAATAATTATATTGTTATTATATTATGGAGCTCTAATTTCATAATTCTAGTACTATATCCAATATTTGATTATAAAATTAAATGTATTTTAATATTTTAAATTTGTTATATAAAATTTTAAATATCAATGTACTAAAATAAAATTCCCAAAAAAATGACGTGTGAAAGGGTGACCTAACTCATTCTTGCTGATGAGTAACTGTGAGATATATTCAAAGCATTTCAGTGAAATCTATTGCACACCTTTTATAAAAAAGTAAAAAAAAAAGAAAAGAAGAATTGAACATGCAAATTCTAAGATTGGATCTAATCCATATTTTTTTTCATACAACAATTTCTCCATTGGACGACCATGAAATTGGAGAGAGAAAGCAAAAGGAAAAAAAACATCTGAAATCAATAATCACATCATCGTGAGTGAATGATGCCACTTCATGTGGACACCACGAGCTGCAAGAGGATTAAATTTATTATGCACCCTGAAACCAGTAGGCGACCAAGTACATGTTCGGTTTGGTTTACATTCCTTTTTCTTGTCCAAAGTCATTACGCCTTTTGATGTCTCGCGTGATGCATTGATTCTTGGAAAAATAGGTTTCTGAACTCAGGGTTCCTGTTTGGATGTCTAGAGATTAGGTTCGGAATCTTTCTCACTCCTCCATCTCATTTACCTACAAAAGCTTTATTGACAGCAAGAAACAACTGCAAGTGCCATCCTGAACTCAGGCACTGGAAAAGTGGAGAATTTAGGCTCTTTGTTTACAGACTTGGCAGTGGGACAAAGCCAAGCCCCAAGGGAGCATGAAAAGAATCACCATATCAGATACTTATCCCACTATCTAAAAGTTTTTTTTATATATATGAACCCCATAACTTAGGTGTCGTTTGATTCGTGAACAACTCAATCGATATCGTTCTATTCTATTCTGGAGTGTTGTTTGGGTCGTCGTGGAATAAGACAGCTATACCCCTCTTAAAATTGACGAATATCTTCATTTTTGTCGAATAACCCAGCCCGCAAAACACACGCCCGATAGGATTAAACACATTAAACTTATTCGATATCGGCACTTATTCTTATTCCATGCGCTATTTAGTTAAAAACGATCGAATAAAATCCTATTCCGCTATATATTCGCGTATCAAACGGCGATTAAGGTTTGAAGTATTCATTAATTAATTCAATTAACATCAAGTTTATTTTTTTTTCAAAAGAAATCTACATTTTTCTGTTGAGATTCAATGACATAACCAAAAACTTCTCATTATTCAAGGTTGAAATCACTGTACCAAGTGAACAAAGTTGGTTGAATTTAAACAGTGTGATCATGGCAAAGTTGGAACCACAAGGAACAGAGCATAAAAAGTGACACTTTCAAAGCATCATGTTCTCGGGTCCAGAGATGATTCAGACTCGCATGGCTGGTATCAACTTTGGTTGGTTCCCTAGGGGTCCCAATCATTGTCTCATCAAATGCTACTTCAAAGCAAGCATGCTAATTAAACAAACCTCACTTTTTCTTGGATTACAAAGCTACACTCACAGTGGTCTGGAGGTTGTGGCAGTAGCAGGCCTATGTAAACTTTTATGCTTCATGGGGACAGCTCAGAAGAAAGAGCCAAAAGTAATGCAAGTGCAGGCTTACTTTTAAATCTTAAGAAATGATGATCATGTTCAGCAGATGCTTCTCAACATTGAAGACGCCTCAGATATCAAAATATATTTTCTTATAACAGAAAGTGCATTATTAATTGGTTTCCTTGAAGGAGATGTGCTAAATAAGAGAAAGACTAATCAGGAAATTAGAGCAAACTTTTCTTCCATTTCAGAATTGCCATAAGGTTTTGGATTGCAGAAATAAATATGTAAAATGATACTAAGAGGCATAACACTGATACATACTTGTCATAAGGTAAGTGGGTTTCATAAAAATGCATAATTGGCTTTCCTAAAGGATATGTGCTAAATCAGAAATGGACTGAAAAACTTTTCTTCCATTTCAGAGTTGCTGTAAGAGGATACTAAGATCTTTTAGGAGGCATAACATTGATTGGCATCATGCGTTTCATATAACAACAGGAAACAGATAAAAAATGTTCATCAATGGACATGTTTCCAAGCGAAACGCATCAATTTTTCGTCTACATATGGCCGCAAATCCCACATGAGGCAGTAGGTTTCTAGTTCTGATGATGGTGACATAGGATTTAGAGACCGGATAATCTTTTCCTACAAAACAAATCACAGATAGATCAAAGATGACTCTCGCTAAAATTGTTGATATGGAATGCTCATGATGTCATTCCAATTACCTGCATAGCATAGTCAAGTTTCAGCATTCCATAGAGGATCCTCATAATGACAACAAAAGATACTGAGTTGTCAAGTAGATGTGCAGGTTCAGGCTCTTCCTGATAAAAAATGGAGAAAAGTAGTCGTGATAAGTTTTCTTTTGTTTCAGCGAAAAAAGTGGAGAACACTTTGCAGAGACTCAAAGGTTCCACATTCCACGACTGAAAGGCTGAACAAATGCAGTAATATAACGAAACATATCTGGCTCAGAGTGAGCTTAGCAGCATAACCAACAATTAATTTAATCTTCAGTGACAAGCTGGTAACAACAATTAAACCAAGAGAATAAATAAAGGAAAAAATGTACCAAAAGAAAGAAAAAATGGAAAAAAGGTGATTCTTGGAAGCACAGAATAACAGTGCATGTATCAGCAATCATTATTAGTGTCATAGGGAAAAGGCCCATGAGGTAGTCATGCTATAAAGACCTACACCTACTAGTAGCATACTTGATAATGTTAATCAAGGACCCAAACCAAATCAGCAAATGCTCCAAAAAAAAGCATTAGAAACGGTGATATTCTATTGAAGTTTTAACAAACATTTTTGGCAAGGGAAGCAAATCAAACAATAGACCATTGGTGATGAACTGATGGGATGAACTACCTTTGAAAAAAGAAATGTGATGAATAGGCAGGGTAGTGAAATCAGTAGACAGGATCAACATTATAAAAACTAGGAATAGATAAGTTCGACATGACAGGAGGAAGAGATATTTCAAGGTACTAGCCGACATCGAGTCATCTTTTTATTTCAAAAGACCGAAGCCTCAAAATTGTTCTGATGTGTCCATGAGATGATTATACTGACTGATGATACTCAGAGATTTATTTATGCAACTACTTCAGATACAGTCGATCAACCATCAATCTTTAGGTTCATGATTACACAGGAATGTGTAGTCGGTGCCATAACAATGTGAAAATGTTTGATTGATATCCATAGTACTGAACAAAGGGAATGACTGCTAAAATGCAGATTTCCCTCACAAGAGACTTGGGAGTGTAATCATCAAACTAACCTCCAAGGATTCAAAAAACATCAAACTCACCTCCACGGGAAGTATTTGATGAGTATCACTGAATAACTCTTCCAATATGCTGGAAGTAGTTTGATTTGTTTCTTTCATAATGCTGATAGCGCCCTCTGTGAGACATTCAATTTCATTGAGCAAACCTTCTACTGCATAAGCATTCGAAAGATAAGCTGAGTGCAAACGCTAATCTCATAGCAAGTAAGAAGATACATGCTCTTGTGATGAAGCCAGTGATCAAAATATATCAGTCATATAAATACGGTAACAAAGCGGGTCACCTTTTCTCAGATGGTCTTCAAGATCTAGATGACACAAGTGTACTACCTTGCAAAATACAACAAGATAATGTGTTACCGCAGCATGGCCCATGGAACTGAACTTCAGACTGTCGAAGCTCAATTTCAAATAATGTTAACCTTTTTAGTGAAAGAACATTAATGTATTATACCATGAAATTCCTAGCAATCATCATCACAAACCTCAAGCTGCATATTCTATACTGGCAGTTTATATCATCATGTTCTGCACTCTCTAATGACATAGAATAACATAAATGGTTCCTATAATCATGATGCCAGTAGGTGCTACAAAGAATTCACATATCTGAGCCAATTTCCCCAGTGATATTTGAATCAAAAAAATCTAGATAACTGTTTTGTTACATTGTTAATACAAAACAATCAGATTGTCTCAAGAATGAAGATGGAAGGTAGCATAAAGGTTTTTGAACGCAAAAGCTGTTGGCGCTTGATTATGGATTCTAAGTGATATCTGTTTGACAGTAGCTGCCCAATGCATTAAAGATCAATACATTTTAACTATTATCAAGTAGCACTTGCTTTAAGATTGTCCCACTTGAAAGCTTCAGACACTCTTTGAGAGCAGAGCCAATGGTTAATTCTTCAAAAGTTATCATAATTTGACACTCATTTAGCTAAATTATTGACTTACAGTTGCTTATGTTTTGTGCACTTTCGTTGGCATTTCTACTTCCAGCTTCAAGATATGCCTTCATTCTGGCAGTGTAGTTAGCATCAATTAATTTGCGCACCAGATCTGACATGTTGTGAATTCTAGGTCTTCTAAACTTCTCTGATACAAGGAGAGAGTATGAACACATAAATCGCATGCCCACAAATGATAGCAAACTAAATGAGTTATTCAGCACATTTTATTATCACATAGGGTCTTGTTAACTGAGCTCGGCAATTGCATAAAATTATCGCACGATAAGATCTTTTGCATTACAGATACTTTTAAATAATTATACCCATTTGCATCCATAATACATGCACAAACAGATGACAATGTATAAAAAGAGACCTGGATTTTGAATATTTCTGAAAACAAAAAGGAAGAAAATGTGAATCAACCTAGACAAAATATTAGGGAGCAAGTGAATACCTATTTCTTGCTGATATCTAACAAGAAACTGCTTTGCAACATCGGACAACTGTTCAAACTTTTCAATCCTGCAGTCCATCAAGCTTAGGAATTCGAGGTTGGTTGGCACAATTGGAAATTACTAAGAGATGTGTAAAACTATGACATGAAGGACTCGGTTTCAGAAAAGACTAAAGGATATGACACAATTGTGGGAATTGAGACCACTTTGTCATTATTATTTTCTACTTCAAGTATTCAAATTGTTCTCTTCTCAACTTCTAGTTCAATATAAAGAAGATAGCAATAAGAGCAATACATCAAGTTATCAGCATGAGTAAAATAACATGGCCAAAAATGACAGATCGCGCATAAATTTCACCTTGAAAAGAGCATGCTGTTTCATATATCTATTTTTTGAGAAGAGAAAGGCACCAAGTTGTGGTCCTCATCCGTATATATATTAATAAGAAAGATCACATGTACAAGTGTAGGCACTCAAAAGAAGAGCAGCAAAAGAATAGGAGAAGAGTATGGCCCCTAACCAAATCCCCGATCACGAAGAAGAAAAAAGATATGGTGTACAATGCTATCAACATAACATCTCTCTTCACAAAAAATGACATAGTTACGTTGAAGTCATATGGCCCAGGTACCAACCAGAAATGTCATCAACAGTGCTCTCTAACTTTGGCTCTGCCTGGCTGCCAAAAGGTCTATGAAGTAGAGGGGATGATAGACAAAGTGCTCAGCCGTGACCAAACCTCACGAGCATGGTAGTTAAGATCGGGATCTTACATAAGATTAGAGGGGGTCATAAGATTGAAGATCGTAAAATCAGATTGAGGATCATAAGATCCAACCTATTAATAAAATTATATTTTTTAAAAATAATAAATATTCTTTTGATTAATTTGTTGTATTTAAATCATAAATTACATCTCACTTAGTCATACTTGTATTGATTCTTAAGCAAAATTAGGTCAAAACATATTAAAAACAAAAAATATATTAAACTTCATATAAATCAATTATTATTGCCATAAATATATAATTTATTTTTATTTAAATGATTATATTAATTTATGAGATCGTATAAGATCGTAAAATCGTGTGACCAAAATCAAAATCGAATTGAGATCTTACACATAAGATATTGAAGATAAGATCAAGATTGGTTAAGGGTAGTAAGATCATAACATTGTAAGATTTTAAGATCTAGATCGAGGTCTTGATAACCTTGCTCACGAGCCACCGGGCACTCAAAAACACGTGTGCCACATCTTCCACGGTTGCATCACATAACACACATGATGTCTCGATGTTGGCCGCCTAACGGACCTTGTAAGCTCTAGTGAGAATCTTGTCGCACCTCAAAATCCAAGCAAAAATCTTGAGTGAGTGGTGCTTGCTAATGCCAAATGAATCTGCAGTGGGCCCTGAAGTGTGTGGAGTCGCAGTAGCAGGGGGAAAACAAAGGTAGAGGTTGCGAATTGTGAAGGAGTCTATGATTGTGACATAATACAACAAAGGTCAGCACAAGAGAGATCTTTAATGAGCCTAACAACCTGATGTAGCACCTGATTTAGCACAAAGAAGCTTATGGGCCTTCTGCCCTAAAAATCATGGTCTTTAGTTATAGACCCATGAGGCCTTTAGTTAGTCTTTTAATTAGTTAGTTTTTTTTTTGTTATTTTCCCTAATTATTTGGTACATAGGGTGTTTGTAATCTTTTGTTTTGAAACGAGAAAGGACGACTAGCAAGATGGTAGTCATCCAAATGTTTCAAAACTCTTGTAAGGTTGTAATAATCATGCTGTTCTCTGGTTACTTCTGAAGTGGATATATTTTTTTAAGTAAACAATTTAATTAGGATTTAGGAGTAAATTAACTTAGCAGATGTTCGCCATTTGGTATGAGTGAATCAATCATTTGATCTTCAAAAAAATGTCTGTCCTCTCTCCAAATTTTAACGTCATCTTCACCTGCTGCCAGAAATCCAGCCGCACTGCTACAGTACCGTGCCACAGTACTGCCCCACTGTCCCAACTTCGTCACCTCTCGGCTGTGCGCAACATTGTCCTGCACACAATGCCATCCTGCCACTCCACTAGTCGAATGTCACCACCATCTTCACTGTGTCAGCACCATCTTGCTTTGCTGCGATCCTGTAATGTGACACAGTACCACGCCCCATGTGTGTCATCCCCTCTCTAACAGTGCTGCAGTCCTGCCTCTCTTCCTTTGATATTGCAACATGCTACCACAATCTGCTCACACAGTCATCTCCACCAAGGTTCTCAAATTTTCAAAATCACAATTCAACTAGTAAAATTGTCCAATTTTACAATCCCACAAGGATTTTAATGTGTTGGATAATAGGCAAAATTATTTCAATCCAGCACGCACGTGATTCTCAACTCGTAAAATTGTGTGATTTTACGATCCCACAAAGGATTTTGTGTTGGATAATCGGTAAAATTGTTTTGAGCCAGCACATCATAGAATCACAAGCTGGCTTGTACACGACATGTCACAGATTCAATTTTTCATTTTACTGGTCCTTGTAGATTCCAAGTCACCACTGCTTCTATATCATCGCTGCCACTGCTAGGTCATCTCTGCCACGTACAGCCACCATTACTAGGTCATCGCTACCACCATCAATATGTTGTCACCATGCTGCCGTCATTAGTACTGTCCCATTTCGCGGGCCTCATGTGAGAAGTTCCAGTGGTGAGGGATGGGAGCCTATAATGGACGAAGTCCTACGCTGGAGGGAAGGCCCATCAGTTGTGGGCAGGCAGCATCAGCAAGGTATGACCCCTGCACATGTCCAAGGCCCCTTACTGGTTTGACCTTGGAATGTAGTTCATATCACAACCTAGGAATTTAAAATTGAAATTGACATGAAAAGGCTGGTTAAACATGTAAAACGTAGAATCATTACACAAGATATCCGTTTCTATCATATTTTTATTTTAAATATATGTATATACTAATTAATATTATTTTAAAAAACACTAAAAATGATTAACTTTACAAAATCAAATACAACAAAATTCAATGCATTACACTTGCCAAATAAGCAAAATTACAAGGTCAAAACTTCCAAATTATAACTTGCTTTCATTCAGTAAATTGCATTTTAATATATTAAATTCCTAGGTTGCATAATGAATAACATTCCAAGGTAAATTTAGAGGCAGTTGTCAACATGCCACTGGTAGACAAGAGGCCGGACTAGGAACAATTTTTTGCTTTTCTGACAAAGGATTCCCTGGCAAGAACTCATTACGGGGTATAAAAAGTGAGGAAAAATTAGAGTTTTGAGGGTGTCCAGTAGGTTGGATGGCTGGGACATCCACAAAGAATTCGAGTTTTGAGGAACTGTGAAGTCATTTGGGGCTGGAGTCCTCATTTTATTTTATCTTCATGTTTTAGTGTAACTTAAAAACATTTAGATTTCTTTACTTCTATATGGAGCTCAAGCTTTTGGAAGTGCCGTTATTTTTCGTGCATCTTTTTAGCTAATATCCTATCTATGACTAGGGGCACTATTAGACTGATTTACCTTCATCTATTTTATATAATTTGCAATTTCGAATGGTTGTGGGTTATGTTACTATGATTGTTTGTTGACTCGTGCTTTGATTTTCTAAGTTTGGTTGTAGGATAATCCTCTTCTTTCAAATTGCTATTAATTTATGATTCATTTTCTTCATGTTGCAACATCAACCCAACAGGGTAATTGTATTGCCAAAGAAACCACAATGAGCCAAGAGGTTAGCAGGACTTAGAAGTGTGATTGACTCATGATGATGTGTTATAGGTCACCTGAAGAGAGGTAGTGACTTTTTGTTGAGATTTGAGAGCAGTTGAGAGGCTGCCAGCAGCTGACTTTCGTGTGAGCAGTGGACGGCATGAATTATCTTGATAATTCCCTTAGGAATCTAGATCTAAACATGCTGATCCCTCAAAGGCCAAAACATGTAAGTGATTGAGGATTCGAGGTGGTAGATTTTGTAACAGTAGATTTGCCTCTACTAGTTTGATTACATGCTACTTGAAATATGGGGGCAATTGAGAAGTCACCATTAGTTGGCACTGTCCTTACGAATCTATATCTCATTATGCTGAAATCTCAAACACCAAAGCACGAGAGTGATCGTGGATTTGAGCAGACAAAGTATATGAGAATAGATTTGTCTCATCTAAATGATCCTTGGCCAAACTCAATAGTTTGCATTTGAAAGATGAAGGTTAAGCTCTCCAGAAACATTCCCTATGCCCTAACATTTTCTCCATTTTTTGGCAACTCTATTTTTT
Organism: Pontederia crassipes; assembly: GCA_030549335.1. Classification (NCBI taxonomy): domain Eukaryota; kingdom Viridiplantae; phylum Streptophyta; class Magnoliopsida; order Commelinales; family Pontederiaceae; genus Pontederia; species Pontederia crassipes. The sequence continues at coordinate 3,034,847 of CM060189.1, read as the reverse complement.
TCTATCATTTTATTTCTTGGTTTCCACTTAATTTCTGTCAATATTTGAAAACCCTAATAATTAGGATAACTGACTTCCTTGCAACTTAGTTTTAAATTTACGTATAACTATGATTTTTTGCCTCAATTGATTTAGCCTATTGATAATAACAATCAATCCCTTCCCTGTGGGTTCGACCCTAAAATATTACAATGATAATTAGGTTCATAAATTTTAAAATTGTCGTGAGTAATTGTTCATTTGGGGACAGATTTGTCACAGACAGGTTTTGGATTTCTCCCACAGCTCTTGGATTTTCATTCACAGAAGAAATGATATTAGCTGCATTTTATTGTCTAAATCTAAGCATTATAATTTTAAGATTTATTGAGCATATACTTTGAGACATAGATAGATCCCCATACATTCATACACAATATTATTCACATCAAATCTGCAATGACCAGTAGAAGAAACATCATGTTGCACAATGATTGTGATTGAGATCTACTAAGTTAATATGCTCTTAAACCCTAATTAAATTGTCCATATAAAAATCTATCCACTTAAGAAATAACTAGATTTTTTTAAACGAGAAAGGACAACTAGAAAATATTATTCATTCATCAAGGCATGATTCTATTACAAATTTACAACCATACAGGGGTTATATAGAATTCAAAAACTAAAGGAAACCTAATAAAATGAAAACAACAACAACAAAGCCTTATCTCACTAGGTGGGGTCGGCTACATGGATCATACGACGCTTCGTTGATCCATGTTCATGAGATTCGACAGGATTTTACGCTGGCTTGCGGGGCCTAACACAACCCTCCTCCTTTATCCGGGCTTGGGACCGGCTATAAAACATAGGCGGAGTTCCTAATAAAATGAAAACAACTAATTAAAAAGTCTAAACTAAAGGGCTCATGTTAACGGGTTTAAAGCAGAAAGCCCATAAGGCTTCTTTGTCATACATCAATTCTCTCCGGATGAAAACATCAATATTTCAGTATTTTGTATATTTTGAACGAAAAATGAATGGCATGAGGCTCTGAAATATGTACAAACTAAAATTCAAATAGATGTAAACTTGGTACCCAGTAGGAATAGGAGCTAAAATGTCTATACTAAGTGCTTACATTGTCATGAATACCTGGAAGATCTCAGAAATTCTTTCTTCTAATTCCGATGTTCTTGAATCCATTTGCTCGTTCATTTTGAGGAACTGCAAGAATTTTTTATAAGAAGCCGAACGGTATTTCTCAGTTCCCAGAAGAAACTATTAATAGAAAATTCAACATTGTTTCAGTAACTATACTATTACACTTTCCCCATAACTCAGGTCGGACAAATATACATATCCATATGTATACAATGAATAAGTCTAAAGCATGTTGAATGGGCTTTGAGTAACTAAATGAAGAAGAGCACTCTAAATTCAGAGAAATATATGAAGAATGAACAGAAGACTCAACATTTTCAGCAAACACACTCAAAACCTGGGGTTTACCATATAAATAGGGACCCTTGAAATCTTAAATAAATATTGTCAAACTCGTAAATCGAAGATGACAAAGAAAGGCTGGATAGTCATGTAAAGCATGACATGTCTGATTCTACTAAACTATAACAACAACAACAACAACAACAACAACAACAACAACAAAGCCTTATCCCACTAGGTGGGGTCGGCTACATGGATCATACGACGTCATTCCGCATTCGTTGATTCATGTTCATGCAATTCGACAGGGTTTTACGCTGGCTGTCGGGGCCTAACACAACCCTCCTCCTTTATCCGGACTTGGGACTCACTTTTTTTTGCAGGCATCCACAACCACTTGGTTATTTACTTTTGGCTTTTATGCACACTTGCAAATGTCATCATTTTATCTTTAATACAAAACGGATTACTACCCATGCTTAGAAGTCATCCTTTTCCTTATCAACAACAACAACAACAATAACAAACTCATTTAAAAAAAACAACAATAACAAACAGCCATTTTACCTTATCTCAACTGGAAAAGTTGCCTTTTTTTTAGGGGAAAAAACTGCAGAAAGTAGTTTTACCTGTCTCCGATCAAATAATGAAGAGAGGTTCAGTCCTTGGGAAAGGATTATTAAATCAAAAGCATTCAGATTCTACTAAACTATAATTTAAATTAAATTAATATTAATTCTGGTTAGCACCTAATTACCTACAAATCAATAATTCGATATGATTCAAGAAATCTAGTAATATTTAATGATCTAATAATCCATGACCCAATTTTGTCAAACAAGTAAAAGGGACACGACACAGATGGTCGGGAAAAAAGTAAATCGTGAACACAACACGTCAAGATATATTTGTATATTAATTAGCACGAACCTGAAAATAATATTGTAATTTCTTCAAATTAAAGCAAAGTTTTCAACTTCAAGTTATCAAATATTCAAATTAGCAACATGTCAAGGGGCCAATATCCAAATTCCTAATTAAACAAGCAAAAAAAGATAATCAAAACCTAACTTAAACCTAATTAAACAAGCAAAGAACAATAATTATTACTTGTACGAGTACGTGACTGGCTGTTCACGAGCAAAAACGACCTGTTCACGGGGAGACGCCCAAAGGCCTGTGCTGATCTGCTTGTGCAGGTCTCCCTGCTTGTGAGCAGAGAGACCAAGGAGCATCGCAGGGTTCTCCCTGCTCGCGAGCACGCGAGGGTTTCGCGTGTGAAGTGAGCAAAGCTCGGCTCTTGCGACAGCGCAGGGCTCCTGTGCGAGATGGGAGCCAGAAGGGAGGGAGTACAGGAGCGTGCGACAGACCCTTTCTGAGGGAGAGAGGGATTGAGGGCGGGAGGAATGGACGGAGTACCGGCGTGTGACTATAGCAGCAGCGTGCGATGGTAGGCGGCAGCAAGCAACAACGCACGATGGAAGAAGCAACGCGTGGCGGCGGCAACGCACGGCGACCCTTGCAGATCGAGAGAGAGATTAAGGAGAGATTGAGGGAGGGAGGGAGGAGAGAGGGAGTACTACCGGCGAGTGACAACAGAAGCTGGCAGCAGCAACGTGCGGCGGCAGACCGGCGAAGAGAGCGCGGGACGTTTGGCTGAGTAGAATAGGGCTAAACATCACACGTTTTTTTAAAAAAAAAACGTACCACCCTTTTTAATCCTCCAATAAAATATAAGAATTTTATTATTCTCATTTTTTCACCTTTTTTCAACCGTATTTTATTTTTATATTATTTATCTATGATTATATTATTATAAACATCAAATATCTATTATATATTTAATTTGTGTTATTGTAAAATCAAATAAAAATAAAAATATGAATATACGAACATCACATTACCTTGGAATCCTTTGGGCGTCTCGATTTTGAGCTCGGTCAGTCTCACACGACCACTTTCTTGGGTTTTAAAAAATTGGGCTGGGCCAGCACGCGATCCTGGAACTTGATTGAGATTTGATACATTTTTTCTAAATTAAACCTTAAAAGATCCATTTGGATGTAAACATTATATTTGAGGATAAAATTTTCATAATCCTACAATATTGTTCCACCAAAAGCAAGAACATTTTGCTCTCATAATAATAAAAGTCTATTATCATGGATGATCTCGTACCAAACGAGATTGTAAGTCTTTCAATTCTAAGAATTAGAATGCAATTTTAACACCATTATTATGACAATACACTACAGGAGCAATTTTGATATTTTTTTTAAAAGACAACTTTTAACCTCAAACAAATTATAACAAAAGCATAAAAGAGTATAAATCAATTTTTTTAAAAAAAAAATCTGCACCCTGAGCAAAGAGGACTAGCAAAAATTTCCTTGATTGCATACCAAAAAAATAAAGAAAGACTACATCCTCTCTGGAGCTGCTGCTGAGAGATCTTTTTTTTCTGCTCACGAGAAAAAAAAAGTAAAAAAAAAATTGCATCCTTCTTTTTTAGCTAAAGAAGAGTGGTTCTCCATGGAAGGGGATAGAGAGGGAATGAAGAAAGAGGCGCGAGCGTGAGAAGAGTAACCAACGACAAAAGCGGTGGCAAGCACGTGGCAATACACCCCTGGGATTTACCATCATTGCCTTGCCGCGAAGCCCAAACTTCGAAAATAATCATCAACACATTACCTGATTTACGATTCAACTTTCTCAAATCCATTGGCACCGGAATGACAACTTCGATCCTGTGGGATCCTTGGATATTCACAACCCCATAGCTAAATCACATGTCTATTTTTATCAATACCATGCCCCTTGGAAAATCTCACCATCACCGATCTGCGCTCTTCACAGGGTTGGAACGTCGTTCTCCTGCATTCTTATTTTGGGCATGCTCTCGTGCTCGCCATCACTAGCATTTATCTCCCTTCTTCTTCTTCTGCCTATGATGATGCGTGGGTCTAGGTACCTAATACCCAGGGAGTGGCAAAGGCTAGTTCAGTTTACAAATTCATTGGTAGGCCACCCCCTCTGAATCTATTGATTGACCGGCCGCTATGGTAAAAAAATTTGGGCTATCCATCGCAGCCAAAGGTTCATTTTTTTCCTTTGAAGCTCTTACGTAACAGGCTACCCACTATGGATGTTATCTCACGCTTCTCCCAAGCTGTGCAGACTTACCTTGGAGACTGCCTCGCATATCTTCTTCCATTGCCCGCGCACCTTGCCAATTTGGGACCTCCTTCATGCCGAGCTGGCCTATTCCCCTGAGCACTTTGCCTCCTGGGACCAAGGCCTCTGGCTATAGGAGGGCACATATCTAGATCACCAGTATAAGAGGGTCTTGTTATCTATTATCGCACATTGTCTTTGGGCCATTTGGTCATTGCAGAATGATGTCCATTTTTTATCACGATGTGCAACCGCCGAGGTAGTTTTGCGCTCGGGTTATTGCGGCCTACCATGAGCATGCTGAAGCCCACGATCCTGAGGCACCTCTCACCTCTACTCTCCCCTCCAACAACCCATTCGGGTTAAGTTGGAGCCCTCGCTGCCGACTTGTATTTGCATGTGCTCTGACGCGTCCTACTTGGGAAATGTCACTAGGAGATACTTTTATCTTGCGAACTAATACTGGCTTCTTCATTTTTGTAGGCGCTCCTTCCGTGATCGAGACTGAGGCATGGGCGCCCCATATTGGGATCATTGAATGCACCAAATGAAACATCTCTCGCATTTGAATCTCCAGTGACTCCAAGATTTTGACGGATGCAATTTTTGCTCATACTCTGACCTCCCTGACGTATCCGAAGGCTCATCGCAGACATTAGAAGTACACTTTCTCTCATTCCTAGTTATCGCATCCAGCATTGTAACCGACTGATATTGTGGATAATCTTGGTAAATTTGCCCGTACAAATGTCAGGATTTTTTTGTGGGATAATTCTCCTCCTACAGGGATTATCCGACTTTGGTATGAAGATACTTTAACTATTTAATGAAATCACCTTTTGAAAAAAAAAGGTTGTGCGACATTGACAACAATAAATAGTGATATGGTGATAGCGAACAATATCAACCAAAAGGTGACGATAGTTATAGCAGTTCGACGAGGCGACGATAGCCAAAGAAGCAACAAAGAAGGACCAAGGTGTACAGCAGCAAAGGCACGAGGAATATGTATCAACTAAAATTTTCTTCTAAATTTAATCTTCTCCGATGAAGTCTTATTATTGATTTATATACAAACTAAGATTTCTCACATTAATTTTTTTCCTTTTAATATGTAACAATGGGTGAATCATGGTATGTGTGACATGAAAATAATTATGTAGAATAATGCAATAAGTCATGACCGTGTGAAAAAACGGTGACCAAGGGGTTGGATGCCCCTATGTCCCTAAATGCCCCATATGAAACACTTTATAGAAAAATCTTGAAAAAGCTTTAAAATTTATAAAGTCCTTAGCACACTCGACAAAACTACAAGCGCACAATAGTCGATGTAGGGAGAACGAGCGAAATCAATGCGAAAACATCATCATAAGTGAGAAAAACCAAGTACAATAGGAAGTCGAATTACGAAGCGACAGAATATTAAAGCTTAAAGATTTGCTTATTCAAAACTACATTAATTTTTAGAATTTTTTAAGTATTAAGCAAAAAATAAGATAAGACGGAACTATAAATAAAAAAAGACAAATATATAATAAACACTAGGGCGAGATTGTTTTAAGACTTTCATTTTCTTAAACGAATGAAAAATTCATCTCCATGCACGAGAATTCACACTCTCTTGATGGATGCCATCTAGCAGCCGAATCACTTTCGTGCTTGTTGGTTGTTGGACTTACACACACGGTTCACCACCTAGAACATGCTCGCCATGTTCTCACAAAGTTGAGATGTTCTAAAGTGCCTAATACCTACATTAGGTATGTGTTAGCATACCCCTTTCTCTGAACTTAGATGAATCCTGAGTGGTACAACCAATCTTTCGGCCAGCACTAAGTCTTGTCAAGTGACAATTCCTCTCAAGTAGGTTTATTTGGGTCCGATTTGAGAGAAGATGAAGAATATCTCAAAAAAAACTCCAACCAAACCTCTTAGCTTATTTGGCATTGATCGTTGGCAACTTTTTTGACACAACTCAGTCGTCCCACCTCCTGGCACACATGCGACGTCTGAAGAATAGATTACTCTTTCGGACAGAAGTCACCACCACAATGAAACTAAAATCGGTTTGGACAAAAGAAAAACAACAATAGAAGAATTCAAACAATTCTTTGAGCCTTTTTCTCAAATTTGCTCGGCACTAGCCGTTGATGACCCATTCGACATAACCTAACCATCCTTCCACCTCTCGGTATGCATGCGATGATTGTAAAAATAAAACACCCTCTCGAGCCAAGGTCATCAACGTCAGAAACTCAAACCATCAATCCGAAAAAAGCATCTCAACATCTTTGAGTTCACTTCTCAACATCACTCGACATTGACCAACATCTCCTAGACGTAATCGAATGATCACCTCATTTCTCCGCACACATGTGACTATTGGGGAGTAAAACACCCTTTCAGACAGGGGATGTTATTGTCATCAACGTCAATGCTTAAATCATGAAACCAACAACAACAACAACAAAGCCTTATCCCACTAGGTGGGGTCGGCTACATGGATCATACGACGCCATTCCGCTCGATTAGTAACCAAACCTTTCGGTATATTATTCACCAATAGATCTTGCTCTATTAGTTCGCCAAGTGTCCGCCTTGGCCTCCCTCTCCCTCTTTTAATCGGACTCCAGATTATTTGATCTACTCTTCTTACTGGCGCATCTAATGGTCTTCTCTGAACATGACCAAACCATCTCAAGCGATTCTCTACCATTTTCTCACTAATAGGAGCCACTCCGACTCGTTCACGTATATGGTCATTCCTAATCTTATCTAATCTTGTATGACCACACATCCATCTCAACATCCTCATTTCGGCTACCCCCACTTTATGTTCATGTTGTCCCTTCATAGCCCAACATTCACTACCATATAACACTGCTGGCCTTATAGCAGTACGACAGAATTTTCCTTTAACTTTATTGGGTACTTTTCTATCACAAAGAACTCCAGTGGCTTTCCTCCACTTACACCAACCAGCTTGAATTCTATGATTAACATCGTCATCAATCTCACCATCTTGTCTTACAATTGATCCTAAATATTTAAACTTTGTCACTTGAGGAATTATATCCTCCCCTAACCTAACTTTCAAATCGTCTCTAAGTTGTTTATTTGTGAAATTGCTATGCATATATTCTATTTTATTTCTACTTAAACGAAAACCCTTTGACTCCAACGTATTTCTCCATATTTCCAATTTTGTATTAATCTCTTCTCTTGAATCCGCTAAAAGTACTATATCATCCGCAAATAGCATGCACTTAGGTACCTCCTCTGTGATACTCTCGGTTATAGCATCGATAACTAAGTTAAATAGATACGGGCTTAAAGCTGATCCTTGATGTAGGCCAATTCCTATAGGAAATTCAGTTGTCTCACCTCCGGGTGTCCTAACCCTAGTCAATGCCCCATCGTACATATCTTGTATTACCTTAATGTAGGCAACATTCACCCTCTTTTTTTGCAAGACTTTCCAAAGTACATCCCTTGGTACCCGATCATACGCCTTCTCTAAGTCAATGAAAGCCATATGTAAATCTCTTCTCCTACTTCGATACTTCTCCATCATCCCCCTTAGTAAATAAATCGCCTCTGTAGTGGATCTTCCTGGCATGAACCCAAATTATGAAACCATTAGGATAAACCATTTAGATCAAAATGAACTTCACCAAGGCAAACACATTAGGATACTCCGGGTACACCTCTCGGCCTCACCATGACATTGAGCACCGACATCTTTTAGATAAAACCCAACTAATATCCCATCTCTCAGCACACATGTAACGAAGGGAATAGAGTATCTTCTCAGGTCAGAGGTGTAGACGGTGAGAGGTGCAGGTTCCAACGAAAAATAGAAAAACAAGGGGATGAAAAGACTGACTTCATTGTGTCTCATTGAATGAACCCAAACTCAAGCTCCTCATCTATCGACATTGACCTTGAAGTTTGACCCTAAAAAGATGTCACTCTCTCGAATTAAAGGACAACGAGTGAACTGATTAATCAAACCACATCCGAGTAATTGTTTGGAGTAGAGTGTCTTTTGATCATTGATCGATGGCTTAAATGATCCATTGACAGTCATCTATGATGCGTGGTGAGTATTCAATGGGATATTGAGGACACCATTTGATCATTAATTATGGTGTGTTTATTAGAATCTGATTATGATTTGTTAATTAGAAGCTTATGGAAAGATTGAGTGGGACACCTATCTCGAATTGACATTTCACAATATAACACGAGAATACGTTTGGTTCTACATGAATAAAATTTTATTCTCTTTTATTCTACCAAACACAATTTATTTATCCATAAAAAGAGCATAAAGGGCAAAGTCATTATTTTAAAAATACTAAATCTGTGGGCAATAATTTTTTTAAAGATAACTTATTCTTTAAAAATAATGGAATATATATTCTTGAAAGATTATTTGCTCTTATCCTCGTAATATATATTCTCAAATGAAAAAACACATAAGTTGAAGTTGTTTCATGGCAGAAATTTTTGTAGGATGTAATTCAACTCATGTGTTCTAAAATGATATGTATCAAAATATTAATTGAAGAAAAAGATATGAGTCATAGCACCCATAGACTAATACCTTGAGTTTCCAACTGTGGGATGGTATAAAACTTTACTAAATGATGGATGAAAGGATTTGGGAGTAGTATAATTGAGCGGCATTATGACATTCTTTTGGAGAAATTTTAAACTCAAATCTCAATAAGAGGTTGGAATAAGATACAATGATTGGATCATAAGATGAAATAAAAAAAGATATATTAAAACATGAGAAAATTGAAATTCTAACTGATTTAATCTTAAATCTATTAGGAGACCAATGCATGTCCATACTTTTGAAAACATTTATTAAAAAAAGTATCATTATTGTCACTCAAAGAAAATATTATTATAAGTGAGTGTTTAAAGTGTTGAACATTTTTATATTTATAAAATAAAATAAAATGACAATAATATTTTTTGAAGTGCTAAAGTCATTCTGAAATATTTGATTTGTAGGGTAGTGCAATTTTTTAAGACGATTTTTTTAATGGATATGATAATTGTAAACTATCTAAAAAAAGGAATCTGTTTTAGTATGGTGGGTATTCTGGTCACTACGAAAATAATAATAAAAATAAAAAAAAGTGACCTATAAAATGAGAGGAGAGAACGACTCGTCTCCTACCTCCTCGCGCGATTTTCTCCCCAACCTCACGTGTGGGGACGCCCGACCGCCGCCGCTGCCCCTCCGATTCGCCGCCGTTCAAGCTCCGCCGGACGATCGGAACATATCGCCGCGTAGACCTTGGAGAGGAGATCACGCCATCGTGGGTTCGAGGAAGATCAGGGGTCTTGTAGGGAGGAACATTGCCCTCTGAAGCGCACACAAAGATCGTGGCCGCCGGAAAAAGGTCGTCGATTGAATTCAATCCAGAACCGGACTTCGCCTTTCCGTATCCGGTGAGACTTAGAACGAATCTAATGAGTTCAGTTAAGTTTTGGTTAAGATTGATTGGTAAATCGGCCGGCCGGCCGGCATACGTCGATTCTTCTTGGAGGGAGTAATAGATGCTAATTTTCATGTTGTTAAGGGTGATTATAGTGTTTAATTGGGTATTGCTTCAAGTAGAGCGCATCATGTTGTGTTGGTAATGATCCATATTTATAGATAAATCTGAATTAATACTCTGCCTAGATTTAATCTGAGTTATGGATCTTAATACATGAAACAAATGTGTTGAATGCTGCTGTTCTATATGGGTCGAGGCATAAATATGTACATGGATGATTACAGGAGATAATACGAGGTTATGGAGTTGTTAATGTGGTAGTCTTGTTAAATTTAGTTATAGGTTAATAAGTGAATGGAATAGTAGTAGACTTGTCTCCGAAAGTAAAAATACATAACAATTCTTATGAATAAATATAAAATGCTGTTATTATATTGTTAAGATGGATAATAAACTTGTTTCATCAATTAGGCATTGTGTAGTAATAAGATTAGAAAATGATTTAGGAAACTTAATCTGACTATTGATGTTAATAGCGGTACATATCTATTGATCTCATGAATTGCTATTATTAAGTTATTTAAGCAGAAAAAATGGCTCCTAATAAAATAATTAGTAAAGACTTAATCTGATTTTACTCTATTTATGATGCCAATTTCTAAATAAACTTTAGTAATTAAGTGGATGGATCAAATTTGAGAATGATCTGATTAGTAACTTAATAATAGATGTAAATATTATATATATATATATATATATATATATATATAAATAAATTAGTAATCACAAAAAATTTCATAAGATACTAAATCTGATTTCAGAATTTTAATATAGTCATAATACTATTATAGATATAAATGAGATACATATACAGTTGTTATAATTACATATATGTATCATCTGATATCTTTAAGTATTTAAATAAGAATACGAAATGGACTGTTGAAGCAGGTTATTAGTGTGTGTTTTCAAGTTACTAGTGGCTACTCATGAAAATCTTAGATACTATACAACAACAATAAAGCCTTATCCCATTAGGTGGGGTCGGCTACATGGATCATACGACGCCATTCCGCTCTATCCAAACCTTTCGGTATATTATTCACCAATAGATCTTGCTCTATTAGTTCGCCAAGTGTCTGCCTTGGCCTCCCTCTCCCTCTTTAATCGGTAGTTAATAATTAGATACTATGTAGTTAATAATTAGTTGCACACAAATAATACTATAGTTTCAGAACAAAAGTATATTTTAATTAAGACAATATACATTCCAACAAGTTAACATTTAACTAAATTATTTTCGGATTTAAACAGATATAAATACAAATGAAAATGATATATAGTTTATAAATATAAATATAAATATTATATGAAAATAGTAAAATGGCTAATTGGCTATATATACTAGTAATAACGTTAGTATAAATTATAAATTATGAATAATAAAATCAAGTGTATTGAGTGATATGACATAAACTGAATGGCATATGTAGAAGGTATGTTTTACGTGACTGGATTCAAACACGAGATTGCATTGGACTTGGCAAATCCAAGGTGAGAGAACTTGATATGAATAACTGAACTCCTAAGAGTGATTACATTGCCCTACTTGATGTAGGACGACTTTCGTGCTAGTTTTGTTCATGTACAATAATGGATGCTCAAAATCATGTCTCATGTGGATCTATCCGAATGGTTAAAATGATTGTTGCACAAGACAAGATTTAATATCTGATGTTAATAGGAATTTCTGATCAACATTGCCATGGTTATTCTTTAATAGTACCTCAAAATTATGCGTGCAGAGAGATCTGAAGCAACCAGATGAACATGATAACCTCTACGAATGGGTTGGCCAATGGTCATCCCCAGAAACCCATCTTTTCCTTTGGAGTTATCTCAGATGTCCAATACGCTGATATTCCTGACGGTCGCTCATTTCTCGGTGTACCCAGATATTATCGTCACAGCGTTCTGGTTTTGCAAAGAGCAGTGCAGCAATGGAATGGCCATAAGAAGATAAGTTTTTCAATAAACTTTGGGGATATAGTTGACGGTTTCTGTCCGAAAGATAAATCTCTAGAAACTGTAAAGAAAGTTGTTGACGAATTCAATAGATTTAATGGGCCAGTATACCATATGATAGGAAATCACTGCCTCTATAATCTTCCTCGCAGTCAATTACTTCCCTTGTTAAAGATGCCTTCTTCCAGCGGCGTTGCATACTATGATTTCTCCCCATCTCCTGAGTACAGATTTGTTGTTTTAGATGCTTATGACATCAGTGCATTGGGTTGGCCACAGAACCACCCAAAGACACAGGCAGCCATGGAAATATTGGAAGCAAAGAACCCTAATAGAGATAAAAACAGCCCGGATGGCTTGGCTGGCCTTGAAAGGAGATTCTTAATGTTCAATGGAGCTGTTGGGGAGCAGCAGTTGGACTGGCTTGATAATATACTTGGGGACGCCACCAAGATCGCACAGAAGGTTATCATATGCTGCCACCTCCCTCTAGATCCCAATGCAACATCAGAAGTGGCACTCCTATGGAATTACAAAGAGGTAATGGATGTGATACACAAATACAACTGCGTGAAAGCTTGCTTTGCTGGTCATGATCATAAAGGTGGATACTCTGTTGATTCCCATGGCATTCATCACCGTGTCTTTGAGGCGGCTCTGGAGTGCCCTCCTGGCTCAAATGCATATGGTTACATAGATGTCTATCATGACAGACTGACTCTTTTAGGAACTGATCGGATGGAGAGCACCCAAATGATTTTTCAGTGAATAATTTAGTGACATATTCCATGGATATTATGTGCAGATTATTTTGACAATAAGGACATACTATGTAAACAAAATACAGATGATCTGAAATGGATAAGTCAAGTTAACTTTGTCCTTTTTCGGTAAATAACAAGCAATGAGCATTATGATCTTCCATTTCCTCACATCTATTTCATGCTTTCAACCAAATGTTATTATGTTTCACTAATGAGTTGATCTCTGAACAACATTGACAACCGAATGTTCTTTATGGGGCTCCGAAAGCATTTGTATTCAATGGTGGCATGTTGTCAATTTCATGTGTGTATTTTCCTACTGCTACTCATCTAGTGGGATAAGGTTTTGTTGTTGTTGTTTTCCTACTGCTACTAGTGACTAGAAAACAGTGAATTTGATTAACAAGAGCATGAAATGCTTTCAATTAAAGCATACGTGCATACTATCAGTTTTGCAAATTGATCCACAAGATGCCAATATGCTACGTATGGTCATACTTTCATTTAAATCATTCTGGTTCTTAAAGTAGAAACCAACTTTGAATCTAGAATTTTGTTTCCCAATCACAGAAGTTGTACACAGCGTTCCATATATTTTATTGTATCAACTATTTGTCAGCCATCAAGACTCGGAATGGTCAGCAACTGCTTTCACGTCACATATGAATGCATATAGTGCATCATATTATTATTACTTTTGGAAGGTATAATGCATTGATTTAGACCATAAGAAACAACTGTTTACAAGCAAAGCTAGATGACGTCCATGGGGAAGAAAAGACCAAATTCACACCATTGAAAGCGTGACAGTACAAGTGACAATTTCGTCTATTTATTTTATTTGGAATGCTTTTCTTTTTCCTCTTGTTTCACAAGAAAACTACATTAGTCTCTTTGACATGGTTTCAATATCTAAGTTATAATCCTACAATCTAGAGGTACAAATCAGAACCATTTCTCTTTGAAAGTTTCTAGCATCATCTCATTTCCACCACTAGCTCGAAGTTTCCTGTTTGATTTTTTGTAAAACAAACTACTTAAGTTTTTTTTAAAAAAAAACATATGTAAAGTATATTTCAAAATATGTCTTACAATGTAAAACACATTTATGGAAAAAATAGTAAATAATGTTTGGATGCAATATTTTTACTCAAAAAGAGAGAGGTTATGATCAAATAATTTATTCACACTGCTTTTAATTTTCACTCATGACAATGATTGTTGTTCCAATAAAAATTATTGTTTATCACTTAATTATATAATCATTCATCAACGGAAAAAATTGAACATAGATCGAATACTTGGAAAATAATAAGAAAAATTACACCAAATACCATCAAACTTTAAGATTTGCTCAGTTATGCCCTCCAACTTCACTTTGTAATAGTGATGTCCTCCATCTTTTAACTTGTTTCACTGAATGCCCTTTTTACTTAGAATAGACGGTCTTATGATTTTTCGTCTACGTGGCTATCTCATCTCTCCTCCACGTAATCAACCGTTTGACGTGACAATATTAAATTTTTTTTAAAATAAAAAAATGACAACGTGACAGGGGTGGGGGTGGTGGGGGGAGTGACGCTTTACTAGTTCTTTTGGCGCCACAAGGGGTGACACAAGGGGTGAAACTGGACACCTATCGTTTGAATTTAAATTTAAATCTTCAACGGAAAATCAACGTTTCAAAATAAACTAACTCTTGAAATTTTTAAAAATTTCGGCATGGCGTATGTGTAAATTCGTCTATACGTCATGTACAACAATTTATATATATCTCATTTCAACAATTAACTTCAAAACTTCAAACATCACATACAGTTATAAAGACATTACTAGCAACTCATCAAATAGCTAAAATGGTGGGACACATGTCCAAAATAGTGAGTTTCAAGCTCACTCTCGAATCAAAATCACGAGTTAAATGCTCGTAAACCATATAACGTGAGCGTCCTTCGCTCCACACAATTATCCAACATTTTCAAAATCTTTCAAAACATTCACCAAGTAATAAATACGTATAAGAAAGCTCAATGAAACTTAAAGTTAGCCATTCAATAATCACGTCTCTCACACATGCTCATTTTCTAGCCCCTTTACTTTCCTTATTTTATGCTATGCAAGCTTTAATTCATTACCTGAAAATAATTAAATAAGAGGAGTGAGTATAAAGATGCTCATTGAGTGAAACAACTATATCAAATATTAAAAAACCTCTTTATTTTCAGAAATCATTCCAACTTTTTCAATTCTTCCAGAAAATTCATTTAAATAATTATCATACCAAAATGAATGCCATGAGTGCACATGCATGGTAAAAAGATATCATAAAATTTGAAAAAAATATCATCAAACACGGATATCCATACCACTCGTAAATCGAGTGCTTCTTCACACACCTCTTGTGTCACTATATTGCCATATGATGGTTATTCTAATTCCGTCCCTCGTATCACTATATCGCCAAAGGACGTTGAACCGCTCCTCGTGTCACTATATCGACACAGACCGTGTTTCTTTTCTTTCTCCATTCCATCCCTCATGTCACTATATCGTCACAGGATGGTTGTTCTAATTTCACCCATCGTGTCATTATATCGACACAGGGTGTTGAACCTGCTCCTCGTGTCACTATATCGACACAGAGCAAACCGGACCCAACCGGTCTACTCGGAGTTGGCCAATCATCCGAGCTGAAAACACTCCGTCTTATGCGGTTTTTTACATGTAATGCACATGATGAATGAATGCAATTTTCAAATAGAAGTTCATGATTGAAACCATCATATAAACTTTCCTTTCAAAAATCAAATATTCACTTCAATTTCACAAAGAATAAACTTTGACGGATTTCTAAAATTCATAATAAAATGGCACAAGTCATATGATGACACACATATGAAGCATACAAATATATGAATATGCATGAAGGAAACTATCATGAAAATTCATTCCACATCGGGTGGAAGAATGTCATCACTCCGAAGAGTTTAGCAATTCATATCAATTGAGATAAGTTCCCTCACCTTGGATTCGTCGAATCCCCAAATTATTCCATCGTCCGAATCCAATCAAAAGTAAACACAACATATCAAATCCATTACTTGATAAATTAATATTATAAAAATTTAATTGATAATTCACTCTTCGCAACCACTCAACGTTCTTATCATAAGACAGAGTCATATTATGGATTTGCTAAAATACTTACCGAGAAGGAAAAGAATGCCTCGTCGTCTAGTAACCGCCTAATCAAATCTAAACAACCGAACCGTCGCCTCCGATTAACAACCCCTATAAGCGAAGTTCAAATCAATTTTTAAGACAACTTCCAATTAGAACTTACACTATATTATAAAAATTCACTTCTAATTATCTGAGCATTCATACCACAACTTAGCCACTGCTCTCAAAATCATCATCGCACCCACCAAAATGTAAAAAAGTCATCGAACACCTTATTCATCCATAATAAAATAAGTTACTTTAAATTGGTTCACATCACTAAAATCAAATCAAATGCACATTCTTACTCGCTTACCAATCATGATACGAGAACGAATCGTCGGAAAGGTCGTCGGAGAACGATCGAAATCCGAAACCTGCGAACTTAGAAAGGATTAATGACTAATTATTATTCGAATAGCAATTTGATTTCTTTTTCCTCACGTGTGCACCTACCAGTATGTCGAGGTGAGCTTGACCGAAGTTCTCCGACGGTTCGCCAAAAAAGTTCGCCGAAAAACCCCAAATCTCGGCCTCCTAAGTGATTTGGCACAAAGACATGATTAAAAACCCTCAAAATGATCCTAATCGACCTGAGAATGTACAACTCACCAGGAGAAGGATCAGTGCGAATCGGAGCCAGAATCGTCGCCAGCGAATTTTTCATCTTTCTCACATTTTACCCTTGCTGTGTCGCGCACAGTGGACCGATCCTCTCATACCATATGTCAAAATGTTTGTCTCGTCGTCCTCTTTTCAAAGACACCTCACACGCGAAAAACGATGATTGGATGGAGGAGAAATGGCGGCCGAAAGGGCAGCGGCCGAAGGGTTTTCACGAGGCACTGTAGCAGCGGGAGAAGAAGACGACCGATTCTCCTCTTATTTCCTTTTTTGTGCAGCTATCTTTTCTTAAAAAAGGACCAAAATGGCCTTAACTTTAAAACTTAATTACACCTTTCTTTTTTAAACATTAAGGGGGCCTCGCGAGTGAGGTCGCAAAGGTTGGGAACAAGCCCCTCCCCCCCCCCCCTCGTCGGCGCGCGGGAGAGGGGGGACGCCTCACCCCCACCCCTCTACGAATTCGTCACGTTGTCATTTTTTAATATTATCACATCAAACGATTGGTTGTGGAAGAGAGAGGAGATAGTCACGTAGATAAAAAATTAGGAGATCGTCTATTCTAGGTAAAGAGGGTATTCGGTGAAACAAATTAAAAGATGGAGGGCATCACTGTTACAAAGTGATGTTGTAGGGCATAGATAAACAAACCTTAAAGTTGGAGGGCATTTGATGTAATTTATCCGAAAATAATAACATGTATGGCAGTTTTGACTCTTTTCATTCCAAGATTTAAATAACAAATAATAATTTTGAAATAAAAGAGTTAAACTAGTGGTGATTTTTTTTATCAACAAAATGATCTAAAATATTAACATTTTAAAATCATAAAAAAAGACATTCAATCCTATAATCAAATATACTAAATTTTAAGGAGTAATTTTCCAAACTCGGTTTCTCCTTAATTTCGTTTTAGTCTCGTTTTTTATTTTTATTTTTTAAAAAAGTTCACTATGTTCGTGGGCATCCAAGAGTGATACATGATTATTTATAAAAGTATTATTGTGATCTTTATATATAAGAACAAAAATAATTAGAGTTGAATTTATGGAACCAAAATCGGATTATAATGAAGTTTTGAAGTTAGGGAGCTTGGTACGAGGTATATAAAATCAGATAAATTATTAATTATTTTCTTTAAATTTTTAGGTCCCATCATGTTATTTCATTAACCTCTGACTGATTATGATATTTTTAATTATTTTAATAATTTTTATTATCACTTCACTAATAATCTAGATATAGTGTCTTCTAAATGCATTTTAACAAAAAATATTTGTTCAATCAAAATTTTAATTTTAAATATTGTATTAAGAAATAAATAATATTTAAATTTATTTTTTATTATTTAGAATCTTTTACAATTATATCTCTCATTTTTTATTTATATTAACTTTTTTTATTTTTTTACTTTGTTTATTTATAATGATATGTTATCAAAATATAAAATAATTTTAAAGAATATTTTGATATTTTATTCTCTAATTATTTTAACTATTATTTATATTATTAATACACATCAAGCACTTTAATGTGATATTATGAATAATTTAAATAATGATAATATATTTAATTAGTGATCTAAAATTTTTAAATTATCAATTAATCGAAAATGCATCAAACTCCCTCAAGACAAAAGATAATCCGGCATTCAAGCTCAACTTAAGGTTAACATATGCATATTAAAAATTTTAAAAAAATATATAAATTCAAGCTTGGGAAGGATAAATCATCGAATCAATTGGTGCTTTTATTAATTTATTTAGTTATACCAATAATATAGTGGGATTAATGTACCTCCAGAGCCCTCACTACAAGAAAAATTGCCATCAGATATTGTGAAAAATCCATCGCAAACTGAACTTTGCGACGGATATCCCGACGAAAGAAAATCGTTGAAAAATTGCTCATCGCAAATATTTTTTGATGACAAAACCGTCGGAAGTTCCCACGGCCCGAGTCGTGGGAAAACTTGACACGGCTTAGACCGTGGGAAGATTCCCATGTATCACGCCCTTAATTTCTCACTAGAAATTTGTGCAACCGGCCTCGAGCCTTCCTCGTCGAAGTGTCCAAGTCAGCCTCTTAATGCTCTAAGTCTTTTTAAGAAAGTTAGAACACACACTCATGCACATGCACTCTTAGTGTATCAAAATGTAAGAAGAACTCGATAACATAGGAAGGACTCTCTTATTCATTCACCTCCGAATTTTGAATGGGTACATGTATTTATACAACAAAGGGGTCAACTAATTGTTGCCCAGGAATTCAAAAATATACTAACTGTCCAAGCACCCTTTCATGGCACCTGTTCACACCAAGGAATCAATGTGGCCTCCAACTCCCTGAGTGAAGCCTCCATGCCGTGGATTGCTTTCCCTCCATCTGGACGTTGCCTAATCATCTCGGATCATGCTTGATACGCGTGGATCTTCCTTGGCCACAACCACGCCCGCCAGCCGCCCGCCTAGCGCCAAGCGGTTGTAATCGCCACCCCGCCATGGCTGTCATCCCAGAATCCCCTACGCCGGAGAATCCCGCCAATCGACGACGTCCTGCGACTTCTTCCATCCTGGTAAGAAAATGAGACGGGCCACTTTGGCCTTGGGATGGTAATGTTCCAAAATGTCAAAGTGTGCATTCTGCAACCGCCATATGTGTGTCGGACCTGCCTTCTTGTCCCAGACGAGTTCTGCTCATCCCATTCTCCTGGGATTCATTGTCAAGTCTCCTGCATGACACTTGACTATCGAGGTGTGCTTGTTTTATTCCTTTGATGTCTTGACCACATCCCGGGACGGACATGGCCTGTGATGGTGCATCTGGCACAAGGTGCGCACCCGGCCATCATCCCGCCACATCCTGAGGTCCACCTAAGGTGGCGGGTGACAATTCTCCCCCACCAAAGATGTTGCCGATCTCGGAAACGCCTGACTCTCACCTATGGCTGTTGAAGTACTCATGTCATTTACTGGGCCCCTTGCCTCGGTCGATCGTGACGGATTGTCCATGTCAGCATGATACCTCTTCAACATGCTAACATGGAAGACTGGATGTGGATGCTGAGGGAGCTCTATCGATAAGCCAGCCTATCCTTTTTGTGATGATGAAAGGTCCCTCATAACGTCGCATGTGCCCTTGGTGCAAATGTCGAAGGGCCTTGAACTGTCACACCCTTAATTTCACCAAGACTTGATCACCAACCGTCACTTCTGGTCGGCAAATTTCTTCACCTTCCGTAATGACTTCTCTAGGATAGCCTTAGACACTTCTAGGCTCTCTTGCCATCAGCGCGCCACTTGATAGGCCACATGGCACCTTCCTGCATATTTGGCCGCCGGGGCGGCCGAGTTCACTGGTTGTGACCAGTGACAAGTTCAAAAGCACTTTGTTGAGCAGTTTCGCTTCGCTGCATGTTGAAGAAGAACTGAGCGATGTCCAGTAGTTGTGACCAATTCTTTTGATTGGCGTCAACAAAATGTCAAAGATATATCTCCAATAGATTGTTCGCCCGCTTGGTTTGGCCATCTGTTTGGAGATGAAAGGCTGTTGAGAAGCGCAATTCAGACCCCAGAAGTCTGAAAAGTTCTCTCCAAAATAGACATGTAAAACGAGGATCATAATCACTTATGACTACCTCATGAATGTCCTAGAACTTCACCATGTTCTTGACGAAAAGCCTGGCCACCTCCTCGGTCGAGCAATGCTTTAGGGCAAGGATGAATGTCTCGTACTTGGAGAACTCATCAATCACCACCATGATTCATCCGAAGCCTCTAGATCTTGGCAGGGCAGAGATGAAGTCCATGGTAAGCACTTGCCATGGCTGTTCCGGGATGGGGCAGTGGCTCCAAGAGCCCGACCGATTTTAGTTGCTCCACCTTGTCTTGTTGGCATTTGAGACATGTTCTCACATAAGCCTTAACGTCTTCCTGCATTTGTAGCCAGTATAACCCATCTTCCACAAGGGCAAAGGTCCTGCCCATGCCCGGATGACTTGCCTATAGAGAGTCGTGGCAGTCTTTGATGACACGCCGTTGGAGGCCTTCTCATCGGGGCACATATACCCGACGCTCTGCCGTGAGCAGCAAGCCTCCTTCCTTCCAGAAGCACCTCGACGTGCCTTCATCCACCAAACAAAGAAGCTCTATGGCTTTAGGTTCATGACCCATCCCTTCTTGAACCTGATCTTGAAAATCCATCTTGAGGCCACTCATGACCGTCAATTGTGCTTTGCGACTGAGTGCGTCCGCCACGACATTAGTGCGCCCGGTTTTGTACTCCAACTGATAGTCGAACGCAGCCAAGAAGTCTTGCCACCGTACCTGCTTAGGACTTGACTTCTTTTGATTCTGAAAGTAAGAAGTTGTCACATTATCAGTTTTAGCAATAAAAGTACTTCCAAGAAGATAATGTCTCCAAGTGCATAAACAATGCACAATGGCCGACATTTCCTTGTCATGAATTGGGTACTTGCGTTCGGCTTCATTGAATTTCCGACTTTCAAAGGCCACAAGGTGACCCTCCTGCATGAGGACACCTCCGAGCGCAAAATCTGACGCATCCGTATGCACCTCAAACGGCTGGCCATAGTAAGGAAACCTCAGACATGGCCCATGCATGACCGCGCCCCTGAGGTCTTCAAATTCCTCTTTGCATGAGTCCCTCCATTGCCAAGCTTTATCCTTCTTCAGAAGATCCGTGAGGGGTGCGACACGCTTGGAGTACTCCTCCACAAATCGTCGATAATAGTTGGCCAACCCTAGGAACGACCTTAGCTTTGGGACGTTCGTTGGAGGATACCACTCTTGAATGGCACAGACCTTACTCTCGTCCATGCTTATGACTCTGGCCTTGATGGAATGATCCAAGAACATAACCTCTGGTTGTGCAAACGAACACTTCTCGATTTTCATGAAAAGTTTGCTTTCTCTTAGCAATCGGAACACTTCAAGTGCGCCAAATGATCTGCAAAGTTCTCATAATACACAACAATGTCATCCAGATAAACCACCACACATTTATCTAATAATGGGTGGAATATCCGGTTCATAGAGTACAAAAGGTGGCTAGGGCATTGGTAAGACCAAAGGGCATTACCAGAAATTCGTATGCCCCATACAAAGTGACACAAGTAGTCTTAGCTTCGTCGCCTTTGGCAATTCACACTGCCAATATCCTAACCTGAGATCCAACTTTGAGAAAACCATTGCCTTCCCAAGCCTGTCAAACAAAACTTCGATTAGAGGTATATGATACTTGTTGCACACCGTCAACTTATTCAACGCTCTATAGTCTTATGCACATGCGCAATGTGCCATCATGTTTCTTTTGAAAAGAGTATTGGTGCACCGTAGGGTGCCTTCGAAGGTCTGATAAACCCGGCCTTCAACAACTCATCCAATTGCTTCCTGAGTTCCGCCAACTCAGGGAGCGCCATCCGGTATGGTCCCATGGCGGGCAACCGCGCCCCGGACACCAACTCATCACATGGTTAACATCTCGTCGGGGAGAAAGTTTCTTTGGCAACTCCGAGGGCATTACGTCCTTGTAACATTCCAAGAGTCTCTAAACTTCTTCTGGGACAGGCAGGGACTTCTAGCTCTCTCCCTCAACCCTGAGGGCCGCCAAGTACGTCACTTCCCTGCGTCGCACACCCTTGCACACCTGCATGGACGACAACATTTTGGATTTGATGCTCGCCCTCTGTAGAGGCACTTCGTGTGTCTTGTCCTAGAACACAAGGTGTAGCCCCTCCTGGGCCACCCACACTTCTTGGAATAAGTCGAAGAACTCCATGCCGAGCACCATCTTGTGATCGTCCATGATCACCACCGTTAGGTTCACGACACCCTCCCAAGTTCCTACATGAATGGGTAGGTCATTAGCCACCCATGGATGGGTTGTGAGGCGACGTTCATTGTCTTAATTAACCCTGTTTCTCAAGAAATCGATACCAAGGCGTTGTGCTTCTTGGACTGCCATAAAATTATGCATGGCCCCGGTGTCTACCAAGGTCGTCGTCGCTTGTCCTTGCACCCATACCTCGGCGAACATCAAGTCCTTGGTGGTCTTCTTGCTTCATTTGGTGAGGATGAATGCGGCGGTTGCTAAGAGGGTGATGCATGCAAAATATAACATATTTTAGTTAATTATTTTAATTAAATTTTCTATAATTTGATCATGGCATGCATCATTTTTAGTCACTTTTAATCATAATTCCGGATTTATCAATTTTAATTATTAAAATCGCTGAATATTTTAATTGTGGATGGATTAACTATATTTTGATAATTATTTGTAGGAAAATTCGAATCTCGGCCAAAATTCAAAGAAATTATTTCTTACGGCCGAGATTTGGCTTTACACCCAAGTCGTTACGGCCGAGATTCAAAAGGAGTAACAAGATTTAATTCTTTGTTACGGCTAAGATTTGAAGGAGTAAAGATAAATGTTTTTATCTTTTGGGCGTAACAGGAGAAGTCTTTCCTTACGGCCGAAATTTGGAGGGCGTAATGGCATGAAGATGAAGGGTGTAACAATCAATCGAGTTTATCTTTGGGCGTAACAAGATAAAAATGAGTTTATCTTTGGGCGTAAAGATAAAAGGATTTTTATCTTTTGGGAGTAATGGAAAGGAGTAAAGATAAAATATTTTCCTTACGGCCGAGACTCTAAGGGAGTAAAGATAAAAAGGGTTTATCTTTGGGCGTAATGATAAAATGATTTATCTTTGGCAGAGTTTATCTTATAAATTTAAAGTTAACCATACGATGTTACGACCGAGATCAAATTGAAGTCCGTCCGCACCCTATAAATACGTGAAGAATCCATCGTTTCAATTCGTGCTCTGAAGTTCAGGTTTCTTCCACGGCGAGTAGTGAGCTCTGCAGGTTACGACCAAGAGGAGAGAGGTGCGACGGCTGGAAGTTGATCGCGACCCTGATCAAGTCCGAGAGGCTGCCCGACTGTCTACCCAATTCGAGAGCTCTACTTCTATTTTGGGTGTAATTCTTTCGATTATTATTGTTATTTTATTATTATCTCTCCAGAATTTCTAGGATGAACTCCATGTTTTTTAGGATTATTATTTTAGGAGATTATTAATTGAAGGGAAATGTTTGGACCCTATTTTATTTGCTTTAATCTTTTCTGATCAATTATTAATTGTGCTTAATGCTTTTATGTTAGTTAATTAAATTTCTGAATTAGGCTATACCAGTTTGTGGAGTGTTTAATTTCAGAATTTATTATACTAATTATAATTGATTTTATTTAGAATTAATAATTGACATAAATTTGATAACTAGTGTGTGGAGAATCAAGTTTGTGTGGTCTAGTAATTTATACCAGTTTGTGGAGTGATTAATAGTCAAGAGAATCCAATTTAATGCATCTTAATTTTAATATGATTTTGGGGGTACCAGTCGTGGAGACTTCAATTCTTATTAAATTAAGATAGTTCTATATGATTAAATTGAGGGATGTCAGTCGTGGAGATCACAAGTTAATCATGTTAGATTACTTTAGGGAGACTCTAATTCATCTTTAAAGATTAAATTTATCTTTTATGGTTCAAATATTTATCCTGATCTATTTTCATCCTAAGGCCTAACTTCAACACCATTTTCTTATCATTATCTTATTTTCTTTAATTTATTTTATAAAACTCTTTTTTCCAAAATTCCATGTTTATCCTCTCTTATTAATTTATAAATTCAGATATTGAATTAATAATATTCCTCGTGGGTTCGACACTCTTACTCCTTTTTACTATATTACTTGAGCGACTAGTGCACTTGCTAGCAAATTTTATTATTACAAATACAACCCATCAAGTTTTTGGCGCCGTTGCCGGGGAATATTTTATTAATTAATTTCTGATTTTTATGAATTATTAGGAGATGTAAATAAATTGTAAATAATTCTCTGTGCATATGTATTAATTGTTTTAATTATTTTTGTGAATAATCTAATTTTTTTCCTTTTGCAGATAAAGGTCACGATAAATTTTTTTATTATTTATCTACTTTCGGTTTAAAATCCGACGCCGATTGGATTTTTCCAAATTACACTATCGACTTATGGATTTACGACTTTAATTTGATGAGTCAGCTTTATTAATTTTACGGCCTCGCAATGAATAATTTCTGAATTCTAAACTTTCAATCTTTACGGCCGTAATAGTTTTATCCGAACGTTTTTTACGCCATGAGTAATGGATATTGATTTGACCTTGTTACGCCCGGTTTATCGATGGTTTAAATTTTTTACGCCTTATTCGAATCAGTTTTCATTCTCGGCCGTAACATTTTTGTTTGAACTTTTCATATGGATTTGATCTGATTTCGTAGTTTTACGACCGTAAGGAATTGCTTAATTCATTTTCGGCCGTAATGATTCAATTTTCGACATTTGAGTTTTATTCGAAATTATTTCGGTCGAAACCCTATTTTTCTTTACGGCCTCGTGTTGACATCATCTCGGCCGAAGTGACCTCATCTTAATTGACGATTTAATCTTTTTACGGCCGAAATGATCTCATGTTTCATTTTTACGGCCGAGAATTAATCTCATGGTTTTACGGCCGTAAAATTTCTGAACATTTGTTTTTTACGCCATCTTCCGACCCCAATTTATTTGTGATTTTTTTCATTCTCGGCCGTAACATTATAATAGTTTGAACTTTTGATTTGACTTTGTTTTGGCCGAAGCGATTTAGTTTGTCTCGGTCGTAATGGATCATCCGACATGGATTTTTTTTTTACACCTTCCTATGATTTGTTACTTCTGAATTTTTAATGCTTCTCCTAAACGATTTAAACTGATTACTGCTTGTTAGTGGCGACCTTAAGTGCTATGATTTTGGGATTTGATTTACTGATGGCTGATTCGTGATGCTAAAATTCGGGATTTGTTTATTTTGGAGCCGATATTTTTCTTTTGTAGATAAAGGTCGCGACAACTTTAAATTTGTTGACTTTCGACTTAAATTCTGATGCCGACTGGATTTTTCAGATTACGTGAACTTATGGTTTTACGACCGAGATCTAGTTTGTCGGCTTTACTGGTTTTACGGCTTCGTTTCTGACATCTAAACTTTTAATTTTGCTGTCACAACATTGATTTCAGTGGCTTTATATTTTATATTGTTTGTTACGGGCGATAATTGATCTCATTTTTTTTTACGGTCGAGCATTTATCTCTTTTTTTTTACGCCCGAGAATGAATCCTGTTTTTTCGACCGTAGAACTCTTTTTAATATTGATTTGATCTTTTTCAGCTTTAATGATTATGATTTTTTTTACGCCCGTAAGCTTTTAACTGACAAACTCTTATCCAATTTTACGGCCGGTATTTCACTTCATCCAGATCGAACTGAATTCTCTCTCTTGTGATATGATTGATTAAGCTTGCAGACGAGAATTTAATCTCTGATAATCCATTATCTCATGTTTTCTTTTTACGGCCGAGAATTCCTTTTTGATTTGACCTCTTTCGGCTTTAATAATTTCGAAAAATCTTTTACACCGCAAAAGTCTTTGCTTATATTTTGCGGCTGACAAATTTAATATGAGTTTTACGGCTGAAACTTCACGATCAAATTGTTTTGCGGCCGATAAATTTCTGAATCATCTTTGAACGTTGGTTAAATCTCTCGTGTTAATCATTTTGTGCCTTGGATTTTCGTCTCGGTAATCCTGTTGTGCATGTCTTTTGCGGCCGAGAATTATTTCTTACTCTAGTTTTACGGCCGATATTTTCTGAACATTTGTTTTTACGCCATCTTGCTATTTTATTTCGGCCATAATCCAACAAGTTTTACGCCTTCACGTTGATTAATCACTTTTGACACTGTTCTATGGTTTTTGCGGCCGAACGAGACTCGGATTCCTAATCTAATTTCGGTCGTAAATCTATTTCTGTATTGCGGCCGATTAATCTTATTTCCTCTCTGAAAATAATTTTTTGCTAATGTCTGATTATTAACTTTACGGCCGCAAATTAGTTCTGATTCGTTTTGTGCCGTTTGTTACATCATCGTTAATTCTTCCAAGTTTTACGGTCGAACGAGTGCTTGATTTTATGATTATCTATTTGATTTACTTTCGATCGAGTTATTTGGCATTTGAATTGGTTTGTAGTGCGTTTGGCGGCCATAATTAGGTTTCTGATAAATTCTTTTCGGAAATTAATTTTAATGACGAATTCTCAATTCTTAAGGTCGAAAGACTTTCTATTTGTTAAAATCTTATTTCTTCGCACCTATTATCTGTATTTCTTTTTTCTTGTATATATTTGTATTTTATTCTTTTATCTCTCTTACTGAAAATTAGTTGTTGCAGGACTTAAGTGAAAATCTAATCACAACTAAGTTAATCCTTTGGATAAATTTATATGTCACACATTCTGATCAGATGTTAATTTTTCATTTTATTTAATTTTTTTCTGACACTTGGTTGTTGCAGTGACGAATTGAATATTTAATCACAACCAAATATTTTACTAATTTACATTTTTTTTAATTAAGTTAATTTTTTATTTTATTATTTTTATTTAATTAGTTATTTGATTGGCATTTTAATAGTTTAAGGAGTCATCTAATCGATATTTCTTTTTGTGCACGGAGAGGAACTCGACTAATCAATTCTTCGGATACGTAGACCGAGCGATGCATGAATTAACACGTCGGGTTCATCTCGGACATGACAAGGCGAGAGGAAAAATCACCTTGGAATCGACCGATCTCTGCGCTCCTTGAATTTGATGTGACCCTTCACTGCGCGCATCACGTGGGAAAGGTAAGTTTACGCCCGAAGTTTCATCCATAAATTTTTTACCCCTTCCACATCCTTGCAGATCAAGCACCACTGCCTTACGGCCGAAGTTCCAAAGCTCTTCGTTACGGCCAAGCCTTCTTCCTTACGGCCGAAGTTTCAATCCTCTCGCCCAAAAACTCCTTACGGCCGAAGTGGCTCTTATGGCCGAAGTTTCGAGTCTCACCACCAATCTTTACGCCCCCTGTGCATTATGGCCGAACCTCTGTTCCATTATGTTTCTTACGGCCGAAGTCTTCATGACTAAAAGCCCTTATGGCCGAAGTCTCAACACCGCGCACCGCCGCTCCCTTACGCCCTGTGCGTTACGGCCAAACTCCGGGCGAGTTTTTCTCTTTACGGCCGAAATCACACCGCCACTCCTTACGGCCGAGCCTTTACGGCCGAACATCAGCGCCACATCGCCATTCCTTACGGCCGAAATCTACAAAATCATCACCTCGGCCGAGGTTCCTCATCCTCTCACCATTACGGCCAGTTTCTTACGGCCGAGATTGCACGGCTGAGATCTTCATCAACAAAATTTTGCGGCCAAGCTTTTACGGTCGAGACTCTCAATTATCGGCCGAGATCTCCTCTCACCGACACCTTTTGCGGCCGACACCTTCATCGTGCCGAGCATCTCTCCACCGACAATAAATCCGGTTGTATCTTTTCTCTTTTCTTTATTTTTATTTCTTTAGTTTTTTTTTATATTATCTTTTCACTTTCCCTTGCTGGCTTAACACTGAGGACAGTGTCTGGTTCAAGCTTGGGGGAGTTTGCATTTCATGCATTCATGTTTCTTTCTGTCTATTTGCTTATGTTTGCATCTATTTATAAAAAAATCCAAAAAAAAAAAAGAGAGAAAATTTTGAAAAATTTGAAAATTTTCTAAAAAAATATATTGCATGCATTTATTTTTGCTACTATCTAACAAACTCTTGTCTTATTGTTTTAATTATCTTTTAGTAGAAGTTCAAAGACACGTCGTTAATTGATGAAATTTGAATGCTTTTCTTTCTTATCACTTACTATTTTAGTATCAAACTTATGGACTATGTGCCTATGCTAAGTAGAATTATGAATGACTAGATGACAAAATCATATTCATGCCTTTTTATTTCTTTTAAGTCTTGATAGTAGTAGCCTTCTTATTGATCATATCAAGTACTTTTTGAGCTTATAAAAAAGAAGGGTTAGTTAAACCCCAACAAATAATTATGTCAAAAAAAAAAAGTTGAATAAAGTTATGTGTAGGTACAAAAGTGTTATCCGGAACCAAGGTGTGTTCGGGTAATTAGATCCGTAGGGGTTCATGCCTGGCGACCTAAGGGCAACTGCTCTGGGATCCGTCGATCGAAAACCTGCTACATGGACCATCTTGTAGAATATGGAGAAGCACAGGAGTACTGAATCATGGCTAAGTTCGAACTCTTCATTCAGAACCTTGGTTGTTCGGGCAAGTAAACTCGAGGGGTGCTTTATCACCTGGTGCCCTAAGGTCTTCTGGTCTGGGAGTCATCAGTCTAAAGCCCGCTACATGGACTTCCTTGTGCAATCCTGCTTGAAGATTAGAACTTATAAATGATTAAAAATAAAGTTGAAAAATGAAAAAAAAAAGAAAAAGTTTTAAGCTCAATTAGTACTTATGTGTTCAATATTAATGCTATTATTTGATAGACAATTTATTTTTCTGCAAGGCTGAATTTGAGATTGTTTAAATTTGTATAGCATTCAGAATTTCTATGAAGCTAAGTGCATGGAAAATGATAAGATGCTGAGTAGTAGGTGTGCAGATGAATTGTGTGAGAAAATTAATCAGTTGACAATGTGGAGGCTATGATGGAACTTTCTTGAGCCTTGCTTTGAATTTTTGCTTGAGGACAAGCAAGACTTTAAGCTTGGGAGAGTTTGATGCATGCAAAATATAACATATTTTAGTTAATTATTTTAATTAAATTTTCTATAATTTGATCATGGCATGCATCATTTTTAGTCACTTTTAATCATAATTCCGGATTTATCAATTTTAATTATTAAAATCGCTGAATATTTTAATTGTGGATGGATTAACTATATTTTGATAATTATTTGTAGGAAAATTCGAATCTCGGCCAAAATTCAAAGAAATTATTTCTTACGGCCGAGATTTGGCTTTACACCCAAGTCGTTACGGCCGAGATTCAAAAGGAGTAACAAGATTTAATTCTTTGTTACGGCTAAGATTTGAAGGAGTAAAGATAAATGTTTTTATCTTTTGGGCGTAACAGGAGAAGTCTTTCCTTACGGCCGAAATTTGGAGGGCGTAATGGCATGAAGATGAAGGGTGTAACAATCAATCGAGTTTATCTTTGGGCGTAACAAGATAAAAATGAGTTTATCTTTGGGCGTAAAGATAAAAGGATTTTTATCTTTTGGGAGTAATGGAAAGGAGTAAAGATAAAATATTTTCCTTACGGCCGAGACTCTAAGGGAGTAAAGATAAAAAGGGTTTATCTTTGGGCGTAATGATAAAATGATTTATCTTTGGCAGAGTTTATCTTATAAATTTAAAGTTAATCGTACGATGTTACGGCCGAGATCAAATTGAAGTCCGTCCGCACCCTATAAATACGTGAAAAATCCATCGTTTCAATTCGTGCTCTGAAGTTCAGGTTTCTTCCACGGCGAGTCGTGAGCTCTGCAGGCTACGACCAAGAGGAGAGAGGTGCGACGGCTGGAAGTTGATCGCGACCCTGATCAAGTCCGAGAGGCTGCCCGACTGTCTACCCAATTCGAGAGCTCTACTTCTATTTTGGGTGTAATTCTTTCGATTATTATTGTTATTTTATTATTATCTCTCCAGAATTTCTAGGATGAACTCCATGTTTTTTAGGATTATTATTTTAGGAGATTATTAATTGAAGAGAAATGTTTGGACCTTATTTTATTTGCTTTAATCTTTTCTGATCAATTATTAATTGTGCTTAATGCTTTTATGTTAGTTAATTAAATTTCTGAATTAGGCTATACCAGTTTGTGGAGTGTTTAATTTCAGAATTTATTATACTAATTATAATTGATTTTATTTAGAATTAATAATTGACATAAATTTGATAACTAGTGTGTGGAGAATCAAGTTTGTGTGGTCTATTAATCTATACCAGTTTGTGGAGTGATTAATAGTCTAGAGAATCCAATTTAATGCATCTTAATTTTAATATGATTTTGGGGGTACCAGTCGTGGAGACTTCAATTCTTATTAAATTAAGATAGTTTTATATGATTAAATTGAGGGATGCCAATCGTGGAGACCACAAGTTAATCATGTTAGATTACTTTAGGGAGACTCTAATCCATCTTTAAAGATTAAATTTATCTTTTATGGTTCAAATATTTATCCTGATCTATTTTCATCCTAAGGCCTAACTTCAACACCATTTTCTTATCATTATCTTATTTTCTTTAATTTATTTTATAAAACTCTTTTTTCCAAAATTCTATGTTTATCCTCTCTTATTAATTTATAAATTCAGATATTGAATTAATAATATTCCTCGTGGGTTCGACACTCTTACTCCTTTTTACTATATTACTTGGGTCATAATGGACCCAATGTGCATGGCATCATCATCATCCTCAAACGTGCCCGCCATGGCGGCCAAGCCGGCCTTGCGTGGGCACTCTCGAGCATAATGGGTCCCTCCACAAGTGAAGCACTTCGCAGTCTTCGTAGAGGTTCCTTCTTTCCCATACTTAGTCTCTTTCTTGTCCTTTTTCCTATTTTGTCGACCTTCTTGTATGGGGCCTGCCCCTTGTCCGCGGGCTTACCCCAGTCCTTGGATCCGTCAAGGTCTCGGTTCATGGTGAACCTAGTGAGGGCCTAGACCACCGCCAAAGCCTCCTTAATTGTACCAACCTTCTGCCTCTTGATCGCTTGTGCCGCCCATGGTTTAAGACCTCTTAGGAAGAAAATGATCCATGTAGCCTCGTCCATGGTACCTGTCATCTCCAACATCAAAAGTTGG
This sequence comes from Pontederia crassipes, assembly GCA_030549335.1. NCBI lineage: Eukaryota > Viridiplantae > Streptophyta > Magnoliopsida > Commelinales > Pontederiaceae > Pontederia > Pontederia crassipes. The sequence continues at coordinate 3,003,261 of CM060189.1, read as the reverse complement.
AAGCGTTATATATTCTTTTACCGAATTGCTTTGTTTGAGTGTCGTCAACTTGGTCATGTCTACTTCCTGGGCATTGGAAGATAGAATTGTTTCTTCAATTCTTTGGTGAAGGTGCCCCAGGTGTCGATCACAATCTTCTCCTTGGCAATCTCCTCCTCCATACGTCTCCACCATAGTAGTGCACCCTCGGCTAGGTACCACACCGCCAAGTCAATTTGATCTTTCTCCACTGATATTTTGTTTGTCTTAAAACCTTTCTCAAGACTCCACAAGAAGTCATCTATGCTTCTTGGGCTCGGGTCCAATGAACTTAGGAACGGCCGCCCTTGTGCGTAGGCCACTTGTTCCAACAAATGGCTGTCGATCAGCATGATGTCCATTTCCATGGCATTCATTTTGGTTTCTATTGCTTCCTCCAAGGACTTCATCTTGGCCGCCTGAAGTTCCCCCAAGGTCCGACCCTCTTCTATGGCCAAGACCTATTGCACTGTAAATTTCTCAAGTGCGTGGACGGCCATGTCCGTGACTTGGATGTTATGGTCCAACAGATCTACATGCCTCTCAAGATGAGTCAGAGGATCAATGATTATGAACGGGCTTTCTTCTTCTCCCATCCAACATTCCCATTGCCATCGCTTGTGGCCATATGGGACTCTAACTGCCGGCCACGAATGACAAGTCCCTGACCTTCTTCCACCATTGTAAGCAAAGTTTGCTCTGATACCATAATTGTCACGCCCTTAATTTCTCACTAGAAATTTGTGCAACCGGCCTTGGTCCTTCCTCGTCGAAGTGTCCAAGTCAGCTTCTCAATGCTTTAAGTCTTTTTAAGAAAGTTAGAACACACACTCACGCACATGCACTCTTAGTTTATCACAATGTAAGAAGAACTCGATAATATTGGAAAGACTCTCTTATTCATTCACCCCCTAAATATGGGAATGAGTACATGTATTTATACAACAAAGGGGTCAACTAACTGTTGCCCAAGAATTAAAAAATATACTAATTGTCCAGGCACCCTTTCATGGCACTTGTTCACACCAAGGCATCCATGCAACCTCCAACTCCCTGAGTGAAGCCTCCATGCTGTGGATTGCTTTCCCTTCATCTAGACATTGCCTAATCATCTCGGATCATGCTTGGTACGCGCAGATCTTCCTTGACCGCACCACGCCCACCAACCGCCCGCCTGATGCCAAGCGGTTGTAACCGCCAGCCTACCACGGCCGTCATCCCAGAATCCCCTACGCAGAGAATCCTGCCAACCGATGACATCTTGCGACTTCTTCCATCTTGGTAAGCAAATGGGACGGACCATTTTGGCCTTGGGACGGTAATGTCCCAAAATGCCAAAGTGTGCATCCTGCAATTGTCATATGCGCGTTGGACCATTGGACCACACAAGTTCCGCTCGTCCCATTCTCCTGGGATTCACTATCAAGCCTCCTGCATGACACTTGACATCGATGTGTGCTTGTTTTTCCCTGTGATGTCTCGACCACATCCTGGGACGAACATGGCCTGGATGGTGTAGCCGGCGCACAATGCGCGCCCAACCATCTTCCCGCCACATCCCGAGGTCCACCTAAGGTGGTGGGTGACACACGGCCCGAGCCGTCAAAAATATTTTTCACGATTGGCTTAGACTGTGAGAACTATTTCCCACAGTCCAGACTGTGGGAAGTTCCCACATCTAGATCTGTGAGAAGGTTTTCCCACGGATACATGAATTTCCAACGGTGTCAACCATCGAAAAAGTCATTTCAAACATAAAAAAAGATCCACCGTCGGCCGCAAGCGGCCAGATCCGCCGCTCGCGGCTGACCAGATCCTCTGCCCGCAGGCGGGCAACTCGATCTGTTGCTCGGAGGTGGGATCCGACCGTGGGCGGCCAGATCCGTCGCTCGTAGGTAGGATCCGAGAAAGGGAGCCAAAGGTGGTCATCAGAGCTGTCAAAGTCGAGAGAGGGAGGAAGAGGAGTCGAAGGTGGTCGTCGAAGCCACGCGGAGGTGTTCACCAGAGTCGAGGAAGAGAGAGGAGGAGGGATAAAGAGGAGGGAGAGGATGAGAAATAGAGAGAGGGGAGAGGATGAGAAAGAGAGAGGAGGGAGAGAGACGTGAGATGGAAAGAGAGAGGAGAGGGAGAGATATATATGGAGTGAGCAAAGATTGTAGTGGGAAATATGGGCAGGAATGTAATTAAATTTTGCGACGATTTAGACCGTGGAAAGCCTTCCAATGGTCGAAGTCGTGGGAAATTTCCATGGATCAAGCCGTGGGAAAAGTTTCTCACGGTCCGAGCCATGGGAATTTTCCACGGCTTAGACTGTGGGAAACGTTTCCCATAGCTCGAGCTGTGGAAAAGTCATGGGAAAAGTTTCCTACGATCTAAATCGTGGAAAATTCTCACGGCTCGGACAGTGGGAAATATTTTCCACTACTCAAGTTGTCAGAGAAGATATTCCGTCGAAAAATTCATCGCAAATTGTGATGAATTTTTTACCGTCAGAAATTTTTCGTCGGAAAATTGTCTTTTCCTTGAAGTGTTCGGAGGAATGTTGACGGTAATTCACTAATCAATGGACCTGATCAGAAATGATTAAACATCATCATTTAAAAATATCAATTATTTTAACCATTCACTTAAAATGCGCTCAACACCCTCCAGATCCAAAGGTGCTATGGAGGTACATTAATCCCATAATGTACTAATATAGTTTAGATTCGGTGATATATCTATAATTTTTACATTATTTTTTATTTTCTTAAACATACTGATCCGATAAGAAAAAAATAATTAAGAAAGAGATTTTTTTTATTCTATTGAAAACTTAATTAAGAAATGTAGTTTTTCAAAAAATTATGTATATACAATATAGTAATTTCTAAGTAGTTTGTTTCACCTCAACATATATATCAAATAAATGTCAAAATATTATTAATGTTCTTCTTTCTACTTTCACATAATATTTTATCGCAATCATTGCAAAGTTGTTTTTCATATATATATTGTCTCCACCATAGTAGTGCGCCCTCAGCTAGGTACCGCACCGCCAAGTCAATTTGATCTTTCTCCACTGATATCTTGTTTGTCTTGAAACCTTTCTCAAGACTCCACATGAAGTCATCTATGGCCGTTGCATCGCGAGAGCCATCATACTTCTTGGGCTCGATCTAGTGAACTTGGGAACGGCTGCCCTTGTGCCTAGGCCACTTGTGTCGAACAAATGGCTGCGGATTAGCATGATGTCCATTTCCATGGCCTTGGTTTCTACTGCTTCCTCCATGGACTTCATCTTGGTCGCCTGAAGTTCCCCCAAGGTCCGACTCTCTTCTATGGCCAAGCCCTACTGCACCGTAAATGTCTCAAGTGTGTGGACGGCCACGTCCGTGCCTTGGATGTTATGCTCCAGCAGATCTACGTGCCTCTCAAGATGAGTCAGAGGATTAGTGGATTGTGAACGGGTTTTCTTCTTCTCCCCTCCGACATTCCCATTGCCATCACATGTGGCCTTATGGGACTCCAACTGCCGGCCACGAATGACAGGTCCCTGACCTTCTTCCGCCATTGTAAGCAAAGTGTGCTCTGATACTACAATTGTCACGCCCTTAATTTCTCATTAGAAATTTGTGCAACCGGCCTTCGTCCTTCCTCATCGAAGTGTTCAAGTCAACCTCTCAATTCTCTAAGTCTTTTTAAGAAAGTTAGAACACACACTCACGCACATGCACTCTTAGTTTATCACAATGTAAGAAGAACTTGATAATATGGGAAAGACTCTCTTATTCATTCACCTCCTGAATCTGGGAATGAGTACATGTATTTATACAACAAAGGGGTAAACTAACTGTTGCCTAGGAATTCAAAAATACACTAAATGTCTAGGCACCCTTTCATGGCACCTGTTCACACCAAGGGATCCATGCGGCCTCCAACTCCCTGAGTGAAGCCTCCATGCCGTGGATTGCTTTCCCTCCATTTGGACGTTGCCTGATCATCTCAGATCATGCTCAGTACGCGCGGATCTTCCTTGGCCGCGCCACGCCCGCAAGCTGCCCTTCTGGCGCCAAGCGGTAGTAACCACCACCTCGCCATGGCCATCGTCCTAGAATCCCCTATGTTAGAGAATCTCTCCAACCGATGACGTAGTTGCGACTTCTTCCATCCTGGTAAGCAAATGGGATTGGGCTACTTTGTCCTTGGGACAGTAATGTCCCAAAATTGCAAAGTGTACATCCTGCAATCGCTATATGTGCACCGGACCTGTCTTCTCATCCCAGACGATTTCGGCTTGTCCCATTCTCCTAGGATTCACTGTCAAGCCTCCTGCATAACACTTGACTATCGAGGTGTGCTTGTTTTCTCCCTGGGATGTCTCGACCACATCCTATGACGGACATGGCCTGAGATGGTGCAGCCGGCACACGGTGCGCGCCCAGCCATCTTCATGCCATGTCCCGAGGTTCACTTAAGGTGGCGGGTGACACACGGCCCGAGTTGTCAAAAATATTTTCCACGGTTGGCTTGGGCCGTGAGAACTATTTCACACGGCCCAGACTGTGGGAAGTTCCCACGTCTAGAGCCGTGAGAAGCTTTTCCCACGACTTTAGCCGTGGAAACTTCACACAGATATATGAATTTCCGACGGTGTCAACCATTGAAAAAATTATTTCAAACATAAAAAAAAGATCTGCCGCCCGCAGGTGGGATCCACCCGTGACCGGCTAGATCCGCTGCCCGTAGGCAAGCGGCCCGATCCATCGCTTGGAGGTGGGATCTGGCCATGGCCGACTGAGAGAGGGAGGAAGAGAGGGAGTCGGAGGTGGTCATCGGAGCCCTCGGAGTCGAAAGAGGGAGGAAAAGAGGGAGTTGAAGGTGGTCGTCGGAGCCGCGCGGAGGTGTTCGCTAGAGTCGAGGAAGAGAGAGGAGGGATAAAGAGGAGAGAGACGTGTGATGGAAAGAGAGAGGGGAGAGGGTGAGAAAGAGAGAGGAGGGAGAGAGACGTGAGATGGAAAGAGAGAGAGGAGAGTGAGAGATACATATGGAGTGAGCAAAGGGCAGAATGTAGTTAAATTTTACGATGATTTAGACCATGGAAAGCCTTCCCACAGTCGAAGTCATGAGAAATTTCCACGGCTCAAGCCGTGGGAAAAGTTTCTCACTGTCCGAGCCGTGGAAAAAGTTTCCCATGGCTGTCGTGGGAAAAGTTTCCTATGATCTAAATCGTGGAAAATTCTCGAGGCTCGGACCGTGGAAAATGTTTTCCACGGCTCGAGTTGTCAAAAATTGCGACAGAAGATTATCTATCAAAAAATTCATCACAAATTTGCGACAAATTTTTTACTGTGAAAATTTTTCGTCGGAAAAATGTCTTTTCTTTGTATTGTTTGGAGGGATGTTGAGTGTATCTCAACCATTATTTTCACTAATGAGTGAATCTGATCAGAAATAATTAAACACCATCATTTAAAAATATTAATTATCTCAATCATTCGGATGAGATACGCTCAACACCATCCAGAGCTAAAGGTGGAAGTACATTAATCCCATAACATACTAATATAGTTCGGATTCGGTGATATATCTATAATTTTTACATTCTTTTTTATTTTTTTAAACATACTGATCCGATAAGAAAAAAATAATTAAGAAAGAGATTTTTTAATTCTATTGAAAACTTAATTAAAAAATGTAGTTTTTGAAAAAAAATATGTATATACAATATAGTAATTTCTGAGTAGTTTGTTTCACCTCAACACATATATCAAATAAATGTCAAAATATTATTAATGTTCTTCTTTCTACTTTCACATAATATTTTATCGCAGTCATTGCAAATTTGTTTTTCATATATATATATATATATATATATATATATATATATATATCCAAAATGGGGAGAAAATTTAGTCACTTCAAATAAAAAATAATATTGATATGGTCTAAATTATCTGTGACCTTATTTGCACCAGTAAAATAAAAACTATTATTTCAGGTTGACATTTATCGATTTACGCAGGTCACATTCAATATTTTATTATTTAAATTACAATTTTACATGAATTATCTATTGGTAAATAACTAGTAGTCTTATATTTTCTTCTTTATTATGTAGAGGTAATATAATAAGCAATTATAACCTTATTCTTAGCTCGTGTTAGTTGTAAGACAAGAAACGTTTATTAACATCGAGGAAAATGGTGATTTTTAATAAAAAAATAGACAAAAAAATGATGTCATGCGTATGGTGCGCTTGTAGCATATATCGTATGAAATAAAAAGTGAGATGTGTATTATTACTTTCATAGCACAATTAATTAAGAGCTTAGATGTACATTACAACAAATGTGATAAGCTATAATTAACCTGATTTGTAAAAAAAATTGTCCACAGTTATTATTAAAATAAAAGACCCGGTTTTGATTTTTGAGGTCTTTTTTATTGGTAACATAAAACAAAAATCTGAATTTACTATAAAAAATATGAAAAATAAAACATGAGGTGATCGTGTATTTCTAAATTTTATTTTTTCATGATAAAAAATTAATTCCTCCCCCAGTTTTTATTTCATTATTTGTATCGGACTATTTTTTTTCCTTTACGTTGCTTTAAAGGTAGTGTTGTCGGTTTTCAAATTCTGACTTGGACCGTTTGGTTTAGTTGATATAAAATATATGATAAGTTGAAGTATTGATGAGTAATTTAATGATTGAAGTTAATTTTAAAAAATAAGTAGTTACGTAATTGGTAATAAAAAATTTATAAGTTATTATTTTAATAAAATGATCAAAAAGTCTTTAATATTATGATATATGAAATATATAAAGAAAGTTATGTATATTATAAGAATAAAATAGTACATTCATTCATCAAACTGATCAACTCTTTTTTCTCACACAAAATAAGCTGTCCCCTAGCTTATTTTTTTTACTTATAAACAATAAAAATAAGTGTTTCTAAGCTTCTTTTGTCAATTACCAAATACGGAGACATCTTCAAAACTGCTTACGATTTAATTGGAGAGGAAAAAAAGCTAGTCAATCGAGGTGAAATTCGAGTTCATTGTTTTAAGCAAGGTGAGAGTTCTATTCTGTGAGGCAAATTAAAACTCAAACGTACACGAATAATTGTCAATTTTTTCACGGATCGGCACACTTAAGCCCGTAACTGTTGGCTTCTATCTACTAAGGGGCCGTTTGGCGCATTACTGATTTAAGTGATCGATAATTTAGATCACCACTTAGATAGATTATCACTATTTAAATTACCGATAATATCACATTACAGTGTTTGACAAGTACTAGTAATTTAAATAATAATCAAAATGGATTGTGATGAAATTATCAAAATACTCTTAAAAATTATTTCAGATTTTAATAACATATTATTATAAATAAATAAAGAAAAAAATAGAAAAGTGAATATATATAAAAAAGATGAGATAAAATTAAGAGTTATTTGAAAAATATTTCAAATAATAAAAAAGATGAAGTTAAATAATATTTATTTATTAATAAAAAATTTTAAATAAAAATTTAATTGAAAGCATATTTTCGTCAAAATGTATTCCCACCGGCTGGTAATATAAAAAGAACTTCCCCTGCCTACTATCTAGATTACCAGTGAGGTGGTAATCAAGGTTATCAGAGTAATTAAAATTATCGATAATCAATCGCAGCCAAACGAGATAATGTGGTGGACCCTAAAAATTTTAAATAAAATAATCGATAATCTATTTAGATTATCCCATGCCAAACAGCTTCTAAGTGACTTATGCTCTTAAATATGAGTTATTTGACCACTTAATTTTCTTTTTTAAATTTTGTTATTATTTTATATTTATTTAATTTAAAATGATTTAATTTTTTAAAGCATAAAATAAATTTCTAATTATTTAATATTACTTTTGTACTTAAAATATTTTATTTGAATTTTTAAAATTAAATATAAGTTTAAGTTTAAATAAAAAAGAATAAAAATAAAAAAAATCAAATTGTCAGGTGTTCGAGTGTTGAAAAAAAATTAATTCGTACCCGTCCGATTCGACTCAAATCAATTCGGGTCGAATCACTGACTCGAATCGTGATCAGATCCGATTCAAATCGGTTCGAGTCCGATCACTGATCCGAACCTCGATGAACACCCCTACGCGGCGACGCGACGACGCGGCGGTTTCCGTTGGACTGACGCGAAGCAACTCGGGAAAACGTTTCCCTCGTCGTCGTCGTCGTCGCCCCAACGACATCTCCGGCCGGTAACGAGTTCCCAATCTCCCAAACCCTCGGCGTGATCAATCCCCTCTCCGGCGAGGGAGGGAGCTGGCGGATTGTTGAGCAAGCGAGCGAGAGAAGGTGGCGGGTCGATTCGATTCGAATGAATTGTAGGGCTTCGAACTTGGTTCAGGTCCTCTTCTTCTTCTCTTCCGGTCACTTTTTTTTTCTGGGTCACTCGAACTGCATCTGTGGTGAGTGGGTTGGGTCTGTTTGTTGTTATTCTTCAGTTTTTTAATGTTGGCATTGAGAGAGAACGGGGATGGCCAGTGTTCCGTTTGGTTAGAGATTGCTGGTTTTGCGAACGTTAGTGGCGTTCTCCTTGGAGGTTTTATACGTTGACTGGTAAAACGTAACGCCACTTGCTCGAATTCTTGTAAATTAGGATTTTGCTATGTATGAGGCGGTGCAAAGTAGTTTACTTCGTTGTTTTCTGGGAAATCATAGTTTGTTGATAGGAAATTCATGTGCTCGTGTAAGATGCCAGCCATTTCTTCCTTGAAGATGTGATTTTGAAGTTTTTTTTTTAATTTATTTTTGTGTTCAGTGGCTATATGAGACGAGGTCAAAGGCAGGACTTGTTATACTGCATTTCTCAGAATGAGAAGTAGATCAAAGTTAATTTACCCTTTGGATGACTGTAGGCGACGAGATGTTTTTTTTTGTTCCATTTCCGATGGTCTGAAATCAGAAATGCTCCTCTTTGCAACATACCGAAATCTGATTAAGTTAAGGCCTGCAGTTTTATTTTCTTCATCATTAGCTCGCCTAAGTCTTAATACAGTGACACATGCAATTTATTACTTTTTACTCGACGTTCTGGGGCCATTTATAAGTTTCTCCCACACCATGGCTTTGATGTGATATATGCAATTGTCATTCGTATATCCATTGGGATGAATACTACGTTTCATTTGTAATCATACGACAATTATGAACCTCCTGAGCAATATTGGCCTCTTTCTGGCTGCAAATAATGCCATTGACCTGTTACTTCAAATTTGGAAAGAAATGGCGAAACTTGGTGCCATTGCTCGCAGGTAGACACACATATGTTATTGGTATCCTTTGTATCAAAAGTGCTTAAGGGTGCTTGATTTAACATCATTTAATTTTTTGGTTTGCAGTGGATTTCCCAAAAAACCAAATGAAAGTATGAGCCTTATCAACAACAACAACAACAAAGCCTTATCCCACTAGGTGGGGTCGGCTACATGGATCATACGACGTCATTCCGCTCTATTAGTAACCAAACTTTTAGGTATATTATTCACTGTGAGCCTTATCATACCACAGTTATTAGAGTTGTGTTGGGACTTGGGATACTTGATAGAAGTTTCGTTCCCTACAGTTAGTATAAATAAGGTGTTAAAATCTGTTTCATTTTGGCCTTTCCTTTATGGTCTCATGGTGCAGGACTTGTTGATTATTTTTGCTGATTAAATTTGGCAGCTTCACTTTCCTTCCAGCATAATATCATAAACTCAGGCATCACAACTCAGACTCTGCTAAGCCATTCTTGGTTCTCTGCTAATAGCCGAAATAGACAGAATTACTCTAACTCGACTACTGAAGGTAATTTCTCTTTCTTTATTATACTTAACTATTGAATTAAATTCTCAATGAATGACCTTGCGCTCTGTAATTTTTGTAAGAAAACATATTTTGTCCTTGATACTTGCTTATTTACTTTGCTTTGGTTCATTGATGTGAATTTGGATATATATTCTTTTTTTTTTAAATGACTCAAGGTTCTGCCTATAATTTAAGACCAAGTGAGTGTTTCAGTATCATATTAAATATGGGATGGGTTGCAGTTATTTGAAACATCTAATAAAATTTTCTGGTGATGATTTGGTACAATATTCCTGTTGGCTAAACAATCAACAACAACAACAACAACAACAAAGCCTTATCCCACTAGGTGGGGTCGGCTACATGGATCATACGACGCCATTCCGCTCTATTAGTAACCAAACCTTTCGGTATATTATTCACCAATAGATCTTGCTCTATTAGTTCGCCAAGTGTCCGCCTTGGCTAAACAATCATATTATCATATTCGATAAACCTATATGGGGGTATGAGGAGGATGACTATCTGTTGCAGCTGAAAGATTAGACAAAAGAACGTGATATTTTCATATGGCAATTCATTGTCCATTGAGTATGCATATATCAGTATATGATTATAGTACTTTTTCAATGCATCTTCACATATGGGATGAAGACCTTGGCGTCGAGCATTTTGATTCTGAAGAGTAAGTTGCATCAAACAGAAAGTCCTTTTCGAGGCATAAGAATCTTTGAGAGATCATCCACAAATTGGATTTATTGATCTCTTTGACATAGGTATATTAGGTTAGTAAGGAAACATGGATTGGAGATCTCCCAGCCTGGGTTGGAAGCAAACCAAGGGCATAGAAAATGTCCAAAAGTGAGGTGACTTTGAAGTTCATAAGCTTTTGAGTCTTACTACCAAATGGACAGAGTTAACGAAATTGATGCTATGTAATGGCTTATTTCGTTGGAACTGCTAGTTAGAATTTAACTATGTGCCGTTTCTAACAAAAATAAATTTCACTAAAAACCAAAATTTTGACTCAATCTGAGGACTGAGCGGCCACAATTTTTTTTTACAGAGAAACAGAGGAGTCTTGTGCTGTATCCTGCATTTATGCTTCTTTTTAACAACTAATCTTTCTTCTTATTAGGATTTTTAAGATAATGGCAGCTGCATTCTTGAAGGATGCATCGCAGTGTATATGGCATTTAATTAAGGTGGATTTAATTATGTATTCATGTGTTATATTTTCATCCTCTTGACTTCATTTCTACTATCCCGGTGCTAATAATCTTGATTCATCCGATGCAGAAATGATTTGGTTCGTGGATGGGGTCTAGATTTTTCACTGAGAAAGTGTGTATAGGTACTTATACACATTGCAGTAGTTCCACATTGGCTTTTGGGGGGAAAAATGATGGCTACCAAAAATTTGCGGTTATCCAGCATGAGCTAAACTCCGCCTATGTTTTATAGCCGGTCTCAAGCCCGGATAAAGGAGGAGGGTTGTATTAGGCTCCGACAGCCAGCGTAAAACCTTGTCGAATCTCATGAACATGGATCAACAAATAGCGGAATGACGTCGTATGATCCATGTAGCCGACCCCACCTAGTGGAATAAGGCTTTGTTGTTGTTGTTGTATCCAGCATGAGCTACACATTCTTACTTTCTTAGCATATGAATTTTCTGCATTGAGGAAAACTGAGAGGTTTTTTTGTGGTAGTCATATTTCCATTGCATCTCATCCTATTTCTGGATACAGCCTGCTCACAAGAAAACAGGAGGCATAGATGCTCAGCGGATTGTTCATATGCTTCCTTCACTCAGGAATCAGGTCCAGCATTTTTGGCAGTGTATGTTGCTTAGACTTACATATGGCTTTAACAGGAAGATCCACTGCAGAGGCGATTTATTTACTAAGGGGGATGATGGAGAAGTATCGAAGTAGGAGAAGAGACTTACATATGGCTTTCATTGACTTAGAGAAGACGTATGGTCGGGTACCAAGGGATGTACTTTGAAAAGTCTTGCAAAAGAAGAGGGTGAATGTTGCCTACATTAAGGTAATAAAAGATATGTACGATGGGGCATTGACTAGGGTTAGGACACCCGGAGGTGAGACAAATGAATTTTCTATAGGAATTGGCCTACATCAAGGATCAGCTTTAAGTCCGTATCTATTTAACTTAGTTATCGATGCTATAACCGAGAGTATAACAGAGGAGGTACCTAAGTGCATGCTATTTGCGGATGATATAGTACTTTTAGCGGATTCAAGAGAAGAGATTAATACAAAATTGGAAATATGGAGAAATACGTTGGAGTCAAAGGATTTTCGTTTAAGTAGGAATAAAACAGAATATATGCATAGCAATTTCACAAATAAACAACTTAGAGACGATTTGAAAGTTAGGCTAGGGGAGGATATAATTCCTCAAGTGACAAAGTTTAAATATTTAGGATCAATTGTAAGACAAGATGGTGAGATTGATGACGATGTTAATCATAGAATTCAAGCTGGTTGGTGTAAGTGGAGGAAAGCCACTGGAGTTCTTTGTGATAGAAAAGTACCCAATAAAGTTAAAGGAAAATTCTATCGTACTGCTATAAGACCGGCAGTGTTATATGGTAGTGAATGTTGGGCTATGAAGGGATAATATGAACGTAAAGTGGAGGTAGCCGAAATGAGTATGTTGAGATGGATGTGTGGTAATACAAGATTAGATAAGATTAGGAATGACCATATACGTGAACGAGTCGGAGTGGCTACTATTAGTGAGAAAATGGTAGAGAATCGTTTGAGATGGTTTGGTCATGTTCAGAGAAGACCATTAGATGCGCCAGTAAGAAGAGTAGATCAAATAATCTGGAGTCCGATTAAAAGAGGGAGAGGGAGGCCAAGGCGGACACTTGGCGAACTAATAAAGCAAGATCTATTGGTGAATAATATACCGAAAGGTTTGATTACTAATAGAGCGGAATGACGTCGTATGATCCATGTAGCCGACCCCACCTAGTGGGATAAGGCTTTGTTGTTGTTGTTGTTGTTGTATGTTGCTTAGACTAGATATTGGTTTAGACTGACTTCCGGTGTCTTTCTGATTCCTTTGCTGCAGGGTTGAAGAAGAGAATGGCAAGGCACCGTCAGAAGGGTTATGCTATTCCTCTTTCTTCCTGTCATCGTTCTCATGGGTGTTTACATTTTGATCAATTTTCTTGATGGATAGATAACTGCATTTCTGTGGCTAGCAGTTTCAAACTTCTTCGATCATCGTCTGCTGTGAAGCTTTGTTTCTGCATGTAATCTTAGTTTGCTTGGTTTCTCTTTAACTTACAGGTCAGGAAGGGGTGTAGAAAAGAATGGGGGATGTTCAAAAGAAGAATGACAAAGGTAGAAAAGGCCTACTACATATACAAGGGTATGATTCCTCCCAATTCCACTGTTCGTTAGGTTAATATTTTCTTTTGTCTTTGGTATTAAATTGGGTAAGTGATAGGTGTAATCTGATATATGTATCTATTCTATAGTTTTTGTATCTTATTTCCATCTAAATTTAATGTGTCGTCTAATTTTTGTTGTCCATGATTTGTTTTGTTGTTACCAATGGATCTTAAACCTTCAATTTATAGAACAGCAAATGAAAATAGTAACAAGTTAATCCTGTTTTCAGAGTAGAAGTTACTATAAACAAAAAGAGGGAACAATTGCAAAACTCTTGCTCTTCTGAAAAACATGAACTGCAGTTTTGCCAAGCCCTCTTTTTTTAGTTTTCTTTATTGTTTCAGCTCGGAGGCCTTGTTTTTCTGTGTTATAAAGCAGGTTAATCTGTCATAACTATAATTCCATTTTAATTAAGCTTTGACCTGTTGAATTTTGGTAACATCAGTACTTCAGGTGAGAAAAAAGTCACTCTAATCACATGCCATCCACTTAACCTATTTAAATTCGAGATTTAGACCTGAAATTTGACTTCTACCAACTAAGATCTGTTGGTTAATAGATTCGTATTTCATAATCAATGGGAGCTATTAATTTCTGTTTGATTTTTGAACTCGTCAGAGAATAATATTCTGATCATTTCAGATTACTAAATGCTAATAATTTTGAACCCTGGATGATTGGGTATAAAAAAGAAGTAAAGCTATAGGTGGACCTTTGATTCAATGATTGGAATCTTTGTCACTCCACTTTTTGGCTCCTCTTTCTGTAATATTCCGGGTTAAAATCCCTGCATTTTGGACTGGTTGTAGAGTTGTTTTGTCGTCTGTCTTCTGCATGTTCACTTCACTGTTGAGTGCGAAGCACGAAGTTGGATGCTTCACTTCCTTCAATGCCTTTGTTTCTTCACCTGCCTTGCCAGCCACTCGGAGACACACTCCACAGTCCACACAGTGCACATCTCCCTCCCCTTTAACGTACATGTTAAATTGGACCCCATTCACTGTGCAAGACCACCACCCCCACGCCAGGAAGGCTGTCGTATTTTCCAGGAAATTCATTTAACCTTTCGTGTGTGATTCCGTATATATATGTTGTTTCTTTGCAAGTTGTTTGGCAGCTTTCATGTCTGATTTTAGCCATTACTGCAGTGTAAAAATAAATCTTCTTTCGTTAGAATGCTCAAGTATGCATAGGAGTTCAAAATGACCCTGCCTGCGATGATTTTTCAGAGTTTGTTTCAGTTGCGGCTTCATCTCAATTTTGATGTTTCTCCTTGTGATTATTTTTCTCTCTCTCTATCTCTCTCTGAAAAAAAAATGATATATGTCTCTGCATACCATGCATGCATCAGCAGATTTAGATAGTAACAATATATGCATATATATATATATATATATATATATATATATATATATATATATATTCCTCAAAAGTAAGAGTTTTCAACGCGTGCGTTGAGCAAGATCTTACCATGAGTTTTAGCCACTTGGAAATCTCTGCATGCATTCTTTGATTGCAGTCAATTCAAGAACAAAGGTCACCACAATTAAATTAAACGACACACGTCACTTGGTAAAATACATGTAGCTAGGGCTGTTTCGGATCAATACAGACGCCCGAATCAGCAGCTTAATTGAGACCGGGTACATGCACGCATATGTGTATGATCAGTGAACGAAACATGATGAAACACATGAGGTAGAAACACATTCCACTTGATAATTATAATTAGTTGCCGAAGAAACCTCGGAACTGTTGATGATAAGAGATTCAAATGCAGGCTTCCTGGGCTTTTGTCTGTCTCTCTCTCCCCTTCATTCTCTCTCCTCGGACCGCTGAGCTTGATCATTCCCCATGAGTGCTGCGGCCAGCCTTCGTGTGGCCGGCCGGCTAGTTGTTGAGATGAGCTTTCGAAGGCTCCCAGAGCTCCCACATCTTGAAGGCGCGCAGTGGTGTTCTGAGACAAGGAGCCATGGCCGTGGCGAGATATGACGACCTCAGAGAGAGAGAGAGAGAGGGAGAGAGAGAGAGAGATGGAGAGGGGGGCAAGAGCGAATGAGAAGCAACTATGAACAAATTGATCATGAGGTGAAGACGACGAGTGGATGGAGCAATTTATCAGCAAGCCTTTTTTGGACGCAAGTACGTACTCTCTCTATATATTTATATTTAATGGCATCTAAAATTGATTGGATAGATGGGAGAATCTATGTTACTAATTATAATTAACATAGAGTATATATATATATATATTGATTGGATAGATGGGAGAATCTATGTTACTAATTATAATTAACATAGAGTATATATATATATATATACACATGTATAAGAGATGAATTTCTAACCAGTAAAATAACACTAAAAAATTATATAAAATTGTCTAGTGGATCATCATTTGAAAAACACACAAAAAAGAAAAACGCATGAAGAGAGGACGCGGCTTGATTGTTCTGAGGTGATTATAATATATAAAATAATATATACAGTAATATGTACAATAGATATAAAATTTGCTTGAGATATAAAACAAAGAAAAGAAAAGAAATGGAATTGAAATGCAGGCCGGGGCATGGCATGGAGAGGTCTCTTTCTGCTCAGACAGCGCCACATCTGCTGAAAAGGAAAAGGCAAGAAGATGAATAGAGAAGTGAGGGGTTGGGAACAGTCACCAGAAAAAGACTTGTCCTCCTCAGCCAGAGCCAGACCCCTCACCATGCTTCTCCGTCTTTTCCGTTTGACATATTATAAAAATTATTTGCATCCACTGGTGATGATGATGATTCATAATTATAACATCAAACTGAATCCTCAAATGATAAAAAACAATAAGAACAAGGTTAGGCTTGACTGTATTGAGAAATAATAACAACAACAATAAAGCGTTATCCCACTAGGTAGGGTCGGCTACATGGATCATACGATTCCTGATCCATGTTCATGAGATTCGACAAGGTTTTACGCTGATTGTCGGGATCTAACACAACCCTCCTTCTTTATCCGGGCTTGGAACCAGCTATAAAACATAGGCGGAGTTTCTCCTAGATGCATCAAAGAAATAAAGAAATAAAACATACAAGAAATATCATCACAAATGCAACATTCAAAAAACTGTTTTCTTTGGGTAATATGTAGATCAATATGTATTGAGAAATTGACTGTATTGAGAAATAATAAAAAAAAATTGAACCTTTAAGCTCAATATTACAGTTTTCTTTGGGTAATATGTAGATCAATATATAGCACCTTCTTTTGGGGTAGAAGTTGAAAAGAAAATATTATACATTGGATGGATGCCATCAAGTCTAATGACAGATAATGATTGACATATAACTAGGTTTAACCCTTCGGTGTTAGCTTAACTCTAGTATCTAAAACTTCATAGAGTCTTAGATGCTGGAACATTAAACATAAAAGGGTGATGCAATTATTATCTAAGGTTAATTTTGAAAACTAAATTTGTTTGTAAAGTCGGCAGGCTATGGAATGCTGAATTCAATTTATGAAGTCGTCAATTTAATGATAAAAATATCTTTTCACTTTTTTTTTTACTTTGACTCCAACTTAATTAGATACTTATAACTTTGAACACCGACGCCCTTCAATTGAGTATAGAAAAGTTTAATTTTAACATCCTTTCATCAAAATTCAGTTTACTATTAAGTTAATCAGATCTATTAATCATCAAAGGCAGACTTGATTGGCACTTCACTATAAGTTGGAAATCTTGGAGATGATGGATGTCATAAAAAAGGGGTTAATTTCATAAGTCTCTTTTAAATTATTGTGATTTTTCACGTCTCATTTTGAAATATGAACTTATCGTATGACGTCTTTAATTTTTTTTCCATTAGATTCTGTTTAACATTTCTATTTTTTTATTTTTTTCTATTTATGAAAAAAACCAAAATGCCCTCTCATGATTTTAGGTTTTTATATGTCTGAAAGATTTCTATTTCAAAAATCATATGAGGGCATTGTAGTCTTTTCACAAATAAAAAAGAAAAATTAACAATATCTTACGAAAGGACCTAAGTGAAAATTTCAATAAAATTTAGGGACGTCTCATAGTTTAGGATTAGATGTAAAAAATCGTTATAGTTCGAGAGAAGTTTACAATATTAACCCAAAAAAATATTATAAAAAGTGAAATTCAGAAGAAAGAAATGGGGTGGAACTGTGGGAATGGAACAGCCAGGCTAGATATTTTTCTCTTGCTCGTATCTATCAAAAGGATGGTGTGGTTGTATTTTGGACCATTGGGTGATAGTTATTTTTAGAATAATTATTTGAGTTATTTCCATAAATTACTCATAAACTATCGTGATTTTTCGCATCTAACCCCAAACTACGAACTTATTTTTTATATCCCTAAATTATCACGATTTTTTCACTTTAGTCCTTCCGTCTACTTCTGTTATATTTTTTGTTATTTTTATTTATGAAAAGACTAAAATACCCCTCCCTCTGTAACACATAAAATAATAAATAAATAAAAGAAAAAAATCGAGGGAAGGGTAATTTAGACTTTTTCATAAATGAATTTTTTTGTTTACCACTTTAATCCTTCCAATGATTTTTTTTTTATTTTTTATGTTTGTTATATCATGTTTTTCTAGAAAGAGGGGTAATTTAGTCTTTTCATAAATAAAAAAAGATAAAAATAATGAAAAACATAATAGAAGTAGACGGAATGACTAAAGTGAAAAAAATCGTGATAGTTTAGGGATACAAAAAATTAAGTTCACAGTTTGTTATTAGCTACGGAAAATCACGATAATTTAGAGGAGGTTTATGAAAATAATCCTAATTATTTTGACAAGGTTTATTCATATTATTTTCGTTTAAACACTGAATTATTCAGGTGAACCCTGAATATAAGTGGGTCTTGCCAAAAAAAAAATCTTATAATGTAAAACAAAAATGTATGTCAACATTTTCTTCTTATTTGTAGCCCCAACAAATCTTGTTACTATTTACCTCGACTTTGTTGGCTAAAAAAGTGAATGACTAGTAGACAAGTTCCTTTGGTTGTATCGACGTGCGCGGGGGAGCCTTGAGGCTCCATCAGGAGGATGAAATCTAAGTCAAATAAGCAAATTATTAATATTCTTTGTCTCCTAATTTTGTTTGCATTGCGTGCTCTTTAGACATTAAAGATGTCCAAATATTATCTGTCCAAAATCAACTTGTCTACGCACTTTGATGATTTATAAGATTCTCCTTGTTGCCTTCGGTCGTCTTATTAATTCCTTTTCAAGAAACAAAAAAATAACTTTTTTTTTCTTAATAAACATGGTGCATGGACATGGTTATGGTTATGGTTATGGTTATGAACAATGTTTTAAAAACCGGTTCGGACCGGCCGGTTCAACCGGTCCGATCGCGAACCGATAAGAAAAGTGAGCCGGTTCAATAATAAAACCGAAAATGTTAAAGAATTGGGTTGGCTCGGAAAAAACGGAAAAACAGGTTTGAACCGATGAATCCGGTTGAACCCGGTTTTTTTATATTTTTTAAAAATATATATGGAAATCATTTATTAGGGGATATTAAAGTTTAAAGTTACCAAATTATTTTAGATGGAATTGGCAGGTTATGAAGATTAAGGGAGAAAAAAAAGTATTTAAAATAAAAAATAAAAGGAAAGATGGTAGTTGGAGAGAATGAATAAAAATTGAAATATATTATTAAGAGAATAATAAAATATGGAAAGTATTTATTAGGGGACATGAATGTTTAAATAATTTTATAAAATTGGAAAGTTTTGGACGTGAAAGTGAAAGGAGAGAAAAAGGAAAAAAATTAAAATAAGAAAATAAGAGGAAAGATCTTGAATCCTTGACTATAGGAAATAAATCAAAATAGAAACAAAATACTAATCAAATTAAATCAAAAGAGATATATGTGAAAAGAAAATAAAATTCGGTAATAATATATTAGTAATAAATTTAGATTGAAATTGAAGTTAGATTATTATATTAGTAATAATAAAAAAACTACTAAAATAAAAGAGAGTTATATATGAAAAGAGAATAAATTTTGGTAATAATATATTAGTAAATAAATTTATATTGAAATTAAATTTATACTATTATATTAGTAATAATAAAAAGAAATCTATTATTTAATTAGTTTAATAATTTTTGTAATAATTTATGTATTAAATTACTCTTAAATAATTATAAATAATATTATTATATAAAAATCCGATTCAACCAGTTGACTCTCGGTTGAACCGGTCGAACTTCGACTCGGTCGACACGCCGATTCGATCTCCGATCCGATTTTTAAAACATTGGTTATGAACTATATAGACATTTGATGAATCATATTGGTTCCATAATCCATCACACCCACAGACCATCCCAATTATTTACTTCTCTTCCAAAGACATTTCTGCATAAATCAATGCTTGTCTGATCTGACTTTAAGCTATTTGTTAGTTTTCACACCATCTGTCAGTGTGGATGTTAGGAAAAAAATTCATCATTGAAAAAGGTTGATGTAACATCCCAATATTTCAATAGAGGCAATATAGTAATTTGGCCTATGTTCAATTGTCAAAGAAAGATTAAATCTAATATAGTGAGATTAGGGAGTTCAATTGAAATTGAGATCTAAAAGAGAATCTAATGGATATAGAATTCTTAAGTAGGAAATGATTGAGAGTTTTATGGTTTTGAAATATTTCAGTTATTAAAATAATATTTATTATTATTTTAATTCAAAAATTAGATTGATAAATTATTATGAGATTAAATAATTCTGAAAATAAGAGAAAAGAAGAAAATAAAAGAAAAAGGTAAAAGTAGAGTTTAATTGAAAGAAGTTATGAAAGATATAAAAAAAGAATTTAAGTAATGATGAATTTTTTATACATATGGTTATGAAATAGTTAGTGAAATTCGAATTTAGTTAATTCTAAATATTTAACAAAGGATTAATTAACGATGGATAAGCAAGGTTGATTTTAAAAGAGTTCAATGCTCAATAGAAGTTAGAACTCTAGGCTACCTCTATAAATAGGTGTTAAATGGTGGCTGAAAACTCAGATTGACAAAACAGAATTTCTGCACCACGAGCCCCACTTTGTCTCCTATTTTTAAACAAACTGAGACGTTTTAGAGAGCAACTGATGATGAGTTTCGAAGTTTGCATATTCGAGATCGTCGTCCAAGTGTTGGTCATGTGTTTCATGACGTGAACAAAGAGGAATTATCGTTCAAAGTTCGACGTTCGTGCAAATTTCTAGCAGAGGGATTTCAATTTATTTTTCAACCAACTTAAAGTACGTAGGGAATCCTCATGGCGTCAGTTTTTTGCGACATGGATCCCTAGACTCTTCTCTATTATACAAATTGTTTGCATCAATTGGATATTGTATGAGATAGATAGGATGGCCGAAAAATTACGTTGGAAATGCACATTCTTGACAATGATAGAATTTGGCTCGGTTCTGTCTAACACGGTTCGGGTTTCGTTTAACACGGTCCAGGTAATAATTGCACGGATCATGTTCCATAGAATTCAAACCGAATTGAATGAGAAAACGGATCGTGTTCTATGAACACAGACTATGTTGAAGACTCGGCCTGGGTTATAGGGGAAACACGATCCGGGTTCTGGCATTAAAGTATGAATTGGAGTGAACTCGGCCTAGTTCACATCACACCCGGCTCGAGTTTGGTTCGACCGAGGTGATTTATGGATTTTGAAACACGGACCGAGTTCAAAGAGTCAAAAGTGTATTTTGAATATTTAAATGTATTTAAATGCATTGTTATTGATATTGTTAGATCTTGATTTATATTATCGTGATATTTGATCATATTGCTATCATATCAGAACATATTGATATTATTATTGATTGACGCAAAGATCATATTATCATTGTATATGATCTTATTATCATCACCTGACCTTATGGTTGATTATTGTATTGATCTATTGACATTGTTATTGATTGATTCTAATCAAATTGTTATCATACACGATTGATTATCATCATATTTGATTACATCATTGATTGTCCATTAATTTTTTTTATCAGGTCATGTTTAACCTAAGATAAATTGTTAAAGATAGACATCTTAGGTAATTAAGATAAAAGTTGAAAATTATTAGGGCCATGTCTATTTCTTGCTCTTGGGACTGATATTGTGTCTTTGGACTGATAGGACCTTCGGACTAACTGCGCTTTCGGACTGATAGGATTTTCAAACTAATATTGCGCATTCGAGCTGATAGAGCCTTCAGGCTAATTGCGCCTTCGGGATGATGGATAATTGAGTTGAATTAGGTAGATAGCATAAAAATTATAACTATCATGTGTATGGTGCTTTGTTTTCCATCATACTCGAACTTATTGATTGACATAAAGTGACGTAGTGTCCCTTAATAATAGAGAACTCTCATATTGTGCTCGAAAAGTCAATCGTAATTCCAAAGATTGAATTGACAATAGAACTGCATCCTAGTGGCTAATAGATAATTGATTTCGTCATAGTGACTGATGAACTATTGATTTCGCCTTTGCGATTGATGAATAATCGAATTGCGTCTTTATGTTTGATGGATAATAAATTGCGGCTTTGTGTATGATACATAAACTGATAATTGTTATTGTGCTTTCACCAACCTTTGACCAATTGAAATTTGAAAATTGTTAATTGAATAATTGATTATTGAATTGTGGTCCTTATTGACCTCTGGCCAATTGATGATTGATTAAAAATAATTGGTATTGAATTGATAATCATTATTGAATTGAATTAAGATATTATTGATTATAGATAGTTGAAATTGATGGGTCATCAGTAATTGATGATATGGATTATTGTCATGATTGATCGATTATTCTCATCGTTATTATTAATTTATAATTTTTCCTGATCAATTGTTTTTTTTTATAGAATTGATATTGATCCATAATTTATATTGATAATTGTTATGGGTGACCCCACGTATTGAGTTTATTTTATTGGGGTTTGCTCTTGTACTTGGATCCGCACAGATGAGGATGATGACGATGATGAGATAGTTGGTGGCTCTTTTGACGGATGATATGCACATGGATATAGAGTTCATTATTGTATAGATATGGGTAACTTACATGTTATTGGATGTTATATAAATGGCTTCGGCATATTGTCATAGATTATTGTAAATTAAGTTTTCCGCTATTGTAAACCAACATGTTGACTGGCCATAATTAAATCATAGAATTAAATGAATTCGCTTACCAGAAAAGAAAAATCTAGACGTTACCATTGATCTATCATTCAATGTGTATGGTTGATCTGACCGTAAAAGAAGTGTTTCAATCTATCATTCAATGTGCATGGTTGATTCGTACCAAATTCAATTAATCAGACTAATAAATTTCTTTGTATGCAGGATCTTAATTGCCTAATTATATTTCTAAGGCAAGTGTAAAGTCAACTTGTTAAGATTGATCCGTACCAAATTCAATTAATCAGAGACTAATAAATTTCTTTGTATGCAGGATCTTAATTGCCTAATTACATTTCCAAGGCAAGTGTAAAGTCAACTTGTTAAGATTGATCCGTACCAAATTCCATTAATCAGAGACTAATAAATTTCTTTGTATGCAGGATCTTAATTGCCTAATTATATTTCTAAAGCAAGTGTAAAGTCAACTTGTTAAGAAACTAAAATTTCCCTTCATACACATTGACCTCGAGCTCAATGAATGTGCTGGAATCAGATGAAATGAAAAATGATGCAGAAGAGGTTCCAAGTGTGTGTGTGTGCATTTTTTGTCATAAGAAAGAAGAGTTCTACTTCTAAGTATTATTTATTCCAAGGAATAATTTAAAGGGCGTGGTGTATTTATTTATTTAATCAGCATGGAATTATTTACTCTTGATATCCTAAAAGCTGCACTCCCCCTCGCATGTTGAACAGCTCTAATAATCATGAAAAAGGGAAAAAAATATTTACAAAAAGCACCAACAAGAACAAGAAGCCATCCATGAAGCTTTTAGTTGGCATTTCTCTCTTTTTCTGTGTTGCAATTGAGGCATCTGAGTTGCCCAGAGAAGATAGATCTTTCTTTATGGACCTGAGAGAGAGAGGGGGGAGAGAGAGAGTATTGCATTCCAAAAACCCGTTGGATGATGTTTGGTTTCAAAATAAAATTTAAAAGAATATTATTTCAAGATCAAGTTATTTCTTTTTATTTTATAATGTGTTTGGATTGAAATGAATAAAAAATTAAAACATAGTATTTCGAAAATAATAATAATATGTAGTTGAGTGTGAATTATAATTGAAAAAGTGGAAATTTGATCAAATTTTATTATTCTTGCCATTACAAAGAAAAGATATCCTTTTATCATCATGACAAAAAGAGCACCGTGTGTTTTTTAAGTGGTTTTAGAAAAACAAAAAGAGGTTAATCCTATTCTAATTAGTGTTTGATTTTATTCCTAGAATAATCAGTTATTCACCATCTTTCAAACACCCAATATTGATGTAACAACAACAACAAAGCCTTATCCCACTAGGTGGAGTCGACTACATGGATCATATGACGTCATTCCGCTCTATTAGTAACCAAACTTTTCGGTATATTATTCACCAATAGATCTTGCTCTATTAGTTCGCCAAGTGTCCGTCTTGGCCTCCCTCTCCCTCTTTTAATCGGACTCCAGATTATTTAATCTACTTTTCTTACTGACGCATCTAATGGTCTTCTCTGAACATAACTAAACTATATCAAACGATTCTCTATCATTTTCTCACTAATAGGAGCCACTCCGACTCGTTCACGTATATGGTCATTCCTAATCTTATCTAATCTTGTATGACCACACATCCATCTCAACATCCTCATTTCGACTATCCCCACTTTACGTTCATGTTGTTCCTTCATAGCCCAATATTCACTGTCATATAACACTACCGGTCTTATAGCAGTACGATAGAATTTTTCTTTAACTTTATTGAGTACTTTTCTATCACAAAGAACTCCAGTGACTTTCCTCCACTTACACCAACTAGCTTGAATTCTATGATTAACATCGTCATCAATCTCACCATCTTGTCTTACAATTGATCCTAAATATTTAAACTTTGTCACTTGAGGAATTATATCCTCCCCTAGCCTAACTTTCAAATCGTCTCTAAGTTGTTTATTTGTGAAATTGCTATGCATATATTCTGTTTTATTCCTACTTAAACGAAAATTCTTTGACTCCAACGTATTTCTCCATATTTTCAATTTTGTATTAATCTCTTCTCTTGAATCCGCTAAAAGTACTATATCATCCGCAAATAGCATGCACTTAGATACCTTCTCTGTGATACTCTCGGTTATAGCATCGATAACCGGACTTAAAGCTGATCCTTGATGTAAGCCAATTCCTATAGGAAATTCATTTGTCTCACCTCTGGGTGTCCTAACCCTAGTCAATGCCCCATCGTACATATCTTATATTACCTTAATATAGGCAATACTCACCCTCTTCTTTTGCAAGACTTTCCAAAGTACATCCCTTGGTATCCGATCATACGCCTTCTCTAAGTCAATGAAGTCATATGTAAGTCTCTTCTCCTACTTCGATACTTCTCCATCATCCTCCTTAGTAAATAAATCGCCTCTGTAGTGGATCTTCCTGTTATGAACATAAATTGTCTCTCAGAAATACTAGTCTCCATTCTCAATCTATGCTCAATCACTTTTTCTCATAATTACATTGTGTGACTCATAAGTTTAATCCCTCTATAATTTGCACAATTTTGAATATCCCTTTTATTTTTGTAAATAGAAACTAATGTACTTAATCTCTAATCATTAGACATCTTTTTCGACTGTAAAATCTCATTAAATAGTTTACATAACTACAACACACATTTTTCTCCTAAACATTTCCAAACTTCAATCGGTATACCATCCGGTCCAACGGCTTTACCATTCTTCATTTTCTTAAGAGCTTCGCTAACCTCCGAGACTTTAATTCTACGATAAAATGACCTATTAAGCTTACATTCGTTAACTGTCAAGTTCTCCAAATCACAACGGGAACCTTCACATCCATATTGATGTAAGTGACACATAAATTCTACTGAATTGCCCCCTTTGAAATATTTCATAATTTAAAATCAAAATAGTTAATAAACTGAAGTAGAGAGAGATAATAATGTATATTGGATATCATAATCAATTGGATAGTACTCGACCATTTAAAAGATCTATCGCAGACAACTACTAATTGAGAATGTGTGTGGAGGAAATAGCCTCTTACAGAAACAACCCTTTCATTCATCAAAAGCAAACTATGCAAAGAGAAAAAAAAACATATTGCATTGTCATGTTAATAATCATTCACACATCAAGTACAGAAGCGCATCAGCACTAAAATCGTTTTATTTCTTCAACCAAGATCGGGCTTTAAAGTAAGAAAAGAATCAACAAAATCCCGATCGTACTTCATAAAGTTGATATACATATCAACTGGCATAACAACAGAATGGTTAGAAAGGAAACTAGAATATACACAAAACCAGCAAAGCTGTTACACACTAATATGGAGAGTTTCAGAGAAGCTAAAATCTCCATATAAAGCTACCCGGGAACGCATCTGGTGTCAAAAAAAGTGTATGGCTTTCGTCAGTTGTACATAATTTGCTCATATGCCTACAGAATTCCTGCCTGAAACTATATCCTCAGAAACATGTCCTAGAACAGACCGTCATGTCAACTACGGTTCGATCACAATGTCATAAAGTACGAAGGAGTCCCAGTTTTTGTCGCAGTATTTCAGATGCTAAATGTTTATCACCCATCTTCTCTCTTGCAGTTCCCAGGTAGGAGATATTTGAACTCATCAGCATTCTGAATTATATATGCTGGAAGATGAACAGCAGAAAAAGAATGGGGTATAGGGCCTAGCTTGCCGATAATCTCTTTGAATGTGTATTCCTCAGGAAGCATGTCAAAAAGGTCTGCTCCGTGGCATATCACTTTCTGAATCCTTGAAGGCTTCAAGTAGTAAGAAAACCTCACACGGTCTACATGGCTGTATGCCTTCATCTTAAACACAAACTCACTAATGTGGCGGAAGCAGAAGCTACAATGCCATCCTGAATCTGATAGAATATCATCAGTTTGACGGTAGTGGGCATATCTTGTTTTTCCAACACGATACCTATGAACTGAAGCTCTCCAGCTCTTGTTATCCACCAAGAACTCAAAGGAGTACAAATAATTGCGCAGACGAAGATGAAGCTTCTCGGGGATGTCATCGCACCATCTTAGGAGGTTGATTGTGTGGCTGCTGGGGATTTCATCCACATCCGACATGATCAACAAATCATCATCCCCGATACCCGCAACCCTGATAAGCTGATCCAATGCTACTCTCTGATAAGACTCCTCAACAAAAGGATTCTCTCCGTTGACAAACCTCCCACCGACAGTTCCATATGTGAGCCGCGACTCAACAAACTGGAATTGATCCCTATTCTTAGAAAAGAAGAGAGGCTTCTGAAGACCAGTGAACGTGGAATTAGACTCCAGAAGAACAAATTCTGACACATAAGGTGACAACTCTTGCCAGCGGATTGCAAGCATATCCACTTCGTTGCTAAAGAGCACAGCATCAAACACCCGGCGAGGGGACCGACGAATTCCCCAACCATGCAGCGTGCACAGGTTCTCCATGGATACATTCGCATGATAGTAGTGAGGAATCTCTCTGAAGGGCCTCGGAGGGGATTCCCAGAGGGGACGAAGGAAGTAAGTGATCTTTTGCCCATGCAAATAGATACCAATCACAAAACTGGGGACAACCACTATCAGGAGGAGTAGGGCCTTGAGATCCAATCCACGGAAAACACACCGAACTCTCGACATAGTTCTCACTGCTCTTGTCGCCTGCAGTAGTATTCAACACCAGAGATCGTCATCAGCATGACAATTAGCATTCTAAATCTTGCACATCAACAAGCTCTTGTCAAAATAGAAATCCTCTTGGCAGAAGGTAAACAAACACCATCTAATATAAAGAAAAATAAAGGAAATACAGATATTGCTGGATGACAACGCATAGATATTATTATCAAGGATTTCTGAAAGTTGAGAACTTCATTTAACAATGATCACAAGACGTTAATGCAAGCAAGTCGTGCATGAAAAAAAAAATAGAGAAATTTTCAGGAGAATTCCAAAATCAAGACTTCTTTTTTACAAGCAAAATCTAAAGGTTCATTTTGTTTTGCATCAAAATTTAACGGAAAGCATTCAAACAACAAACACAAATAAGCCCTAGAAGCGAGAAATCTTAAATGGTTTCGATCAGGGAAACAATTTGCGCCGGAGCAGATCAGAATAGACGCTTCACCTGGCTGCGGAATTCGCCGCAGATGTCGTCGGACTTCTTGGGATTATAATACGATCCCTCGAGCATGATAAGATTGGGTGAAACAAAAAAAAAATCAAACTTTTTCCCAAAAATCTTCGGATCGATCCGATCGGCAGCAGAAAAGCGGCAGCGGAGGATGGTTGCTCCACGAGCGCGCGCCTGCGGCGATCTGGGAACCGCGCGCAAGATGAGAGGGATGGATGTAACAGTGGATGCGGCGGACGGTGGCACTTGCGCTCCTCCTCCTCTGTTTCAGCCTCCTCCGTCGGCTTCGAACGAAGTTAAAAATTGGGAAATGAGTTGGGTCAATTATTAGATGCGTATAGCCGTTAAGGCAGGCAGGACACCTCTTCTACCCTCCTTTTCCAAGTCTTTTTATATTTTTTTTTCTATTATAAAAAAGGTTCACGAATATAATTTGAACCCATAATTTATTTTCATGGGACCAATTAATAGTATTCAACTAATTCGACGTTCCAGCGAAAATGATATAAAAAAATTATGATGATTTTGAAAATTAAATATGAAACTTTGTCATCCGATATTTGAATCTATAATTTTAATGAAGGGTATATGTCACTAAGTTACATTTTTTCCTTATTTTTTTATAACTTTTGTTCAATAATTTCTCTACTTCCATGTTTTAAAAAAATTATGCTATTTTTAATGAAATTATAATTGTTCATTGCAATTATATGTTATGTTGAGACTTGAGACAAGCCATTTAAAAAAAAACTTTATTATGCATTGAGTTATATGTATATTGATTTTTATATTTATGTTATTATTTTACATTGGCGTATCTGGATTTAATCTTACAACAGTAATTTAAAGTTTCTACATAAAAATAAATTAAATATCATTAACATGTTTTAAATTTAGTGATTAAAAAATAGTACACAATATCCCATCATTGAATAAAAAAAAAGGCATGACATTTTCAATGGCCATTATATTCGGTATTTTGTGAATATTGAATTAAAAAAAGATCCAATGGACATCAAAATATTACAATAACGCCAAATAAATATAGTTTACGAAAACGAATAAAATTATATTTCAAGAAAAAGAAAGGAGATAAAAAAAACTATTTAACTACAATTAAGAATGCTCATTAATAGCATCATAGCTAACTAATAGTTTTGTTAATCAGGAGGAGAACAAAAATCTCGGTATAAAAAAAATATTTGAAGAAGTCGAGAAAAGGAAATGAAAAGTCTTTTGGAATAAATAAATAAACGTAAAAGCAGCCGAACTTGGACCCCAACTTCCACTTCTAGATCACAAAGAAAAAGTGCAAGTCTTAAAATATCAAAACGTCACTTTTTTATGTTGGTTGATTCTTGTGCGAATTAATTAATTAAGTGCGGAAATAGTTGGACTTAAAAGAATCCATCTCACTTTCTATATGTCAAATAAAGGTTCTAATATTGATTAGAGGAAGTGGAATCAATCAAATAAAGGTTCCAATATTCATGTTCGAATTAATTTGCATTGGTTGAATAGATTTTTATAGTCTCATATTTAAGTTTCGAAAATTTTAATTGAATGAATTTTTTATTATAAATTATATATGGATTGAGCTTTATAATTTTAATTTAATTATTTTTTTATTATAATTTTTTAGATTTTTATATCTCATATTTAAGTTGAATAGATTTATGTATGGATTGAGTTTTTGAATCGTTTTCATCTCGCTCCCCTCGATCGTAGGGACGATCATACGCTCAGACATTTAGCACCGATAAGACGATTCCTTACTTGGTTTCTTTGGCTTCCATGCAGCTAGAGTTGGAGGAGGTCTCAAATCACTATCGCCTTGCACCCCCAATCGTAGGATACTCTAGCTTTGCGCGATCGTACGTAGAGACATGGCGGTTTTCTGTTATCTGATTTAGACGCCATGAATCCTCAAGCCCGAGGCCCGATAGGGACGTGCACATTCTGAGGCTCCGGCAATAAATGACCGTATTGAGCTGGTACTTAGACTATCCTAAATGGGCTTCCTGCAAGCACGAGAGTGTCGCGAGTCGAGCGCCTTTTCCATCAGGTTGACCATATATACGCGTAAAGGGGAATTCAATCATTTTTACTTATATCAAACTAAACTAAAGAATCTAAGTCCTATAGCATAAGCACATCTAGTAAGTCCTCAACACACATTTTTAATTGATTGACTTGCACCCTTCAAATCTAGCCATTGTCTCCATGTTATTTTTATATTTCGAAAACAATAAAAACATTTAATTTTTCCTTACTTCATCGTGTTATCCTTTTATTCTCGTTTTTGACATCTCGCTCTGTTACGAAGACTTCGCAAATGATGTTCCCTATGGATCGAACCTTAAGCACTGCAATGATGTCTTGTATACTTGCGGGTCACATTCTGATATTGTAGAGAGATTATAAATTTTAAAATTTTATTCGATATCTTTTTTTATGTTTAAGAGCAACACGCTAGTGTAAAGGATAAACATACGTCTTGGAGGCTTACATCCTCTTATGCACCCTTGCTACACTTAGCGCGCTAGTTTCATTTTACGTGGCGTTCTCTATATGCACACTTTATGCGAGTCAAGACGCATGAGAGGAAGAAAGGATCCACTACAACTAGGATAGATCTAGAAAAGGCTTTTAATAACATTGAATGGGACTTCCTAGCAGACACACTAAGGGAAATTAACATTAATGTTTCCCTATGTTGTTTAATTATGGGGTGCATAACTATTCCAACCACACAAATTCTACTAAAAAGTTTCACATGAGTCAGAGCGTACGATAGGGATGTCCCATGTCTCCCTATCCCTTTGTCTTATGTATTGAAAGACTATGATATCTTCTATCTAGTGAAGTTTTTTGTCACAATTGGCATCCAATTTACATAGATCAGGCAAGCACTCTAAGATCTAACATCATGTTTGCAGATGATGACCTTCACTTCTTTGAGACATCCATAGATCAAGCTAATGTGATTATGAAAACACACATATGCTTCAAGGACTACGTGTAAGCCCACAAAAGTTCGTGTTATATTTCTCTAATAATGCTCCTTTGATAACTTGTAAGGAGATGACAAGCATATGTGAATTCTCAATCATAAAAAATATAGATCATTGGAAGTTCCCACCCTGCATGGATGGGTAACCAGATACATACTAGGAGATTGTAGAGAAAGTGAAAAGTCGACTCTCAGACTGAAAAACTTCTCCTCTCTCAATGGAAGAAGGCTCCTTGTGAAATCAGTGGCTTCCACTATTCCAACTTTCGTAATGCATTCCACTAAGCTTCCACAAGATCTAATCGAATGCTTATGTAGAAACTTTCTATGATGACACAATAGTGACACTTGAAACTTGGCTGGCAAGA
Source organism: Pontederia crassipes (assembly GCA_030549335.1). NCBI lineage: Eukaryota > Viridiplantae > Streptophyta > Magnoliopsida > Commelinales > Pontederiaceae > Pontederia > Pontederia crassipes. The sequence goes on along the minus strand of CM060189.1, from coordinate 2,972,226 downwards.
TATTAAACTTAATCATGATACTAAAAAATCACAAAAATATGTAATTGCTTGATTGAAAATGAAAAATAAATATCCAACACGTACCACGAGCCCTCAACAAAAAGGCTAACCGACTTGAACTTATGTTTATATAATTCCATGCACCAGGTACCTCTATTCTTCCTCCATTTTTCATTATCATTTGTGTATTAAATTTTAATATAATGATTAAATGTTCACATATTAAATATGGACTCTTTGTATTTCGTTATATTGACCCTTTATATTTATAAATATAAATACATCCTTAATTAATATGTATTAAATTTAACATCACGATTAATTTTTTCATAAAATACAAGCTGAGTTTCTATATTCTCTATATGTTTCAATCATAAAAAATAGTATCTTATCCTTCATCTATTAATTTTTTTAATCCTAACAATATAATTTTGGACATCAAACATCTTTATCCTTCATCTTTCCTTATTTTCTTTTTTATCCTATTTTTAATTATTTCTATTTGGCTTCATACATAAATTTATTTAATGAAAAAATATGATAACTTAATTATATTAATTACTTTTAACTAATTATGACAAGTCATAATTATTTTTTAATTTAAAAAGTCATATATCTCGTATCTACTTAGCTTCATTAAAATGGATATGAAGAGTCATAATTATTTTTTAAATTTGAAATCACATATATTAATCATAACCTTTAATAATTATTTAGGGTAGGATTTGAAAAGAATCAATATCATTTTCTTATAAATATATGATATTATTTTTGGTAAAATTTTTATTATCTATAGCAAAATTATAATATATTGTTTAACACACAAAGAAGAATGTAAAATAATACTTATCCTAATATTATGAAAGGCATAATTTTTTTGTATAATCATCTTAAATATTTTAAAATATAAACTCAATTAATATTTGTTTTAATTCAAATGGTAAGATATTTATATGTGTAATGTATGTAAAAATGTACTTCTATATTATAAATTTTAATAAAATATAGAATTATATTTTATTTATGTATTTAAACTTATTTATTAGAATATATTTAAATTGCGTGAGTGCTTCGCTTTGATTCCAAAAAAGAAAAGTGCTTCACTTGGCTCAGCAGTTTTATTAAATTCCTCCAATTAACAACTTTTTTTAGTTAAGCCAACACGTGGCGTAACACGTTGGATTCGACCCGAGCAAAGACCGGCTCACGCCAAGTTCGAACCAATTCCGACCGCCACAGTAAGCCGTACATCTCTCTCTCTCTCTCTCCATTTGCTCCTCCTGCTGAGGCGCAAAAATATCTCTCCGCCCTCTGTCTGGCTCTCCTTGTGCCCCCATCCCCCCCATCTCCCGAGGGCCTTCGATAGAACGATCGGCGATCATGGCCGCCGGTAGCCTTCTACTCGGGAACCTGGCGCTCCTCGTCGACTCGAGCTCCCCGCGAAGCGCCGTGGCCACCGACCGCGGTGCCAAGGCCTGGCTCCCGGAGCTCGCCGTGGCGCGAGCCACGAGGTTCAGGGATCCCCCCTCCGCGCCCCTGGCCGTCCACCCGAAGAGCTTCCATGATTCCTCGGATGTCGTGGGAGAAGTGGCCGCGGCGGCGCCTAGGGCGGGTCTCGGCAGAAGGAGACGGGGCTGTGGCAAGGTGGGCGCCGTAGGATCCGATGGTAGTAGCGGCGGTGACGAGGGTGCGGGGGACGACGGCGACTACGATTGGGAGGATGCGCTCCGTAGCCGACTTAAGGAGCTGGAGGAGATGAAGGAGCTCGAGAAGAAAGCGGCGGAGCTGGTGGAGGCTGAGCTCGAGGGAGAGGAACCGGAGACTGAGGAACAGAAGAGGGAGAGGGTCCGAAGAGAGCTCGAAAAGGTTCCTTCTTGGATCCCTCTTTTGCTCACTTGCTTGTTTTCTGTGACGAGTATTATGTCAAATCATATCTTTTTGTTTTGGCCCCAAAAAATCATTTATTTTGGTAAAATGTTTGAAGTAGGTTGTTTAATCATACATAAACAATGACAATTTTGTATTGTGTCCGCATGCTCAAGTTTCCTGTTTCCATAGTGAACTGTTGTCAGATTATTGTCTTAGTCTAGGCTATTAATGAAAGATTAATGTTTCTATGTGATCGATAAACTTTGCTTGGGAAGATGAACAAAGTTGGTTCTGATTGCAGCGTTTGTACTTTTTGTCTTCTGATAAGGGTAGGTGGCAAAAGAGCAAGCTGAACGGAGGAAGACTGCCAAACTGATGTTTGAGCTGGGACAAAAAGCATATGAGAAGGGTATGTATGCGAGGGCGATTGAATTTCTTGAAGCTTCACTAACCATCATCCCTAGACCCACACTCCTTGGTGGCGAGGTATTAAACCGTAACAATATATAATCTGCAGATCACACATGTAAATTTGTGTTCTCCATATTAGAAACAAGTTGGGAGACTCAATTAGATTGTGAAACACTTTATTTCATAGTCTGAGTGCTAGTAAATGTAAATGAATCAACCATTCTTATATCTCTTCATTCTGCAAGTACCTGAGGTTTGTGGTATGGCCCAAATGTTATAGTTTGGTTTTGCAGATTCAAATATGGCTTGCCATGGCTTATGAGGCCAATAATCGTCACAAAGACTGCATTGCCTTGTATAAACAGTTGGAGACGCAGCATCCTAGCATCAGCATCAGACGCCAGGCTGCAGAGCTCCGGTATATTTTGCAAGCACCCAAGCTTAAAATATCCAAAGAGGAGATGGTTACAATTCCATTAATTGGGTCTAGTTATGACAGGTTAGCCTCTCTTATGACCTTGCAGTTCTGATTTTAGTTCATATAATACTCTGTGGGTTTTGTTTTCTTTTTCACATAGGTTATCATATTTCTCTCAGTTTTTCACTCTCATCGCCTATTGTCTGACTGCTAAAACTTAATTTCTGTTACTCGTGCAATCTAAACATAGTGCTAATTTAAGGCATAAGTCCAGAGAAAAACTTTGTTGCATACTTTACAAGTTGTTAGAGTACTTTATGTCTTACTTAGTGTATTTCCTTTTTTTAAATGCTTAGAGTATTTCTTGTTGGCCATATTCTAAATTTGTGTGTTTTGTGTTCATATAATAAAGTGTTTTGTGTGTATTGCAGTAGTGCGTAACCTTGTCCCCTTCTTCATCATGTGCAAGTTTTTGTGCTGAAAAATAATTTCACTGAGGCCAATGTTAGTGTTATCACAAAAGCATATGAATCAGGAAATTTACATTGCTTTATAAAGAGAAAAGGATTTCATGGGCAAACGAATGCATGAGACAACTGATATCTGGAAACAAAATGACTTTCAGATTGTAGGTAGTTTCAGTTTATCCCTATTGGAAACGATGACATACTTTGTCAAAAGTTTTGTTTTCTTTTCACACTCTTTTATTAAAATCACATTTGAAGTGACAAACAAAGTTCACATTTCATTTTCTGTTCAAGTTTCAAGTTCTGATGTAAAAACATGCACTATTTTATGTCCTGGTTTTCACATGGAAAATTTCCGCAGAATCTCTGCTTAGAGGCAGTGAGATTGAATTGTTTTCTTGTAAAGAAAGCTTTTGGCGATAAAAGATAAGTCCAATTCTTACAGAAGTATTTAACTTGTTAGAATGGTTTGTGGGAACTTTCTTTCTTCATGTTGTTTGAGTAACCCTTTTCATTTCTTCGTATCAATATACATCCTGGGCAACAAGGTTCTGCAGATTACATATTCTCCATGTCCTATATATGCATGTCCGCTTTTCTTCCATGTTTCTCTCGAAAACAGCATAGCTGATTGCTCTCTCATGCTAGATATGCGGGTACGTGGAGCGACAAGAACAAGGACCGAGATCAAAGAAGAAAAGCGACAACCAAGCAAGTTTCATCATCAGGAGACTACTGGGGTGATTTCCTCCCCTGGCGCCAACCAAGCGGATGGGCGAAAAACCGCGCCTTCTGGTTGATCATTGCTTTGTGGCTTGGCTTACTTGGAACAGCTTTTCTCCTTCAAAGGTGAGGATCCGAGCAGTTTGGACGACCGCACACCAAATGTAAATTGCATTGTCTGCCACTCTGTGCACCTAATCGAAGGTGCCAGCCACTGGATCGTAGTTGATGCATCCCTGTGTTTACTTGGGTGTATATTCCTTGATCCCTTTACAGCGATGAGTCCTGATGTAATTAATTATCTCATGATGCGAGAATGGTCTCTTTTATATGGTTCATGCATTTGTGTGGTGTCGGGTTTAAACAATTTACCTTCTTTGATAAAATGGGTATCCCCCCACATAAATTGGGGGGATTGTCCCCCCAAGCTGGCGTAGATCTCAGACGTTTGAGTGAGATGAAGCGCGGTCCGGGGGCCAGTTCGGCGAAGGCGGCTGAGTTCGACCACGTCCAAGGGATAAAACGATGAAAACTCTCGAGTTGACGGCCACTTTTTTCTCTCCTCCCTCTCTCCTCTTCGTTTATCCTTTGCGCCGCCTCCTCTTCTCTACCTCTTCTCTCCGTGTAGAGGTCTGGCGTCGCCTCCTCTCTCTTTCTCTCATCTCCTCTCCGAAAATTCCCGCCGATTTGCGCCAAGTGACGCAAGCATGCTGCCGACCTCGAGCACCCCGTTGCGACGCTGCTGACCTATGCGACGACCTCTCGCAACCAGATCTGTTCGACCTCGAGAACCTCTGACCAGATCTGCGCCCGCCGACCTCCCGCGACCAGATTTGCTCGACCTTGAGCACCCCGACCAGATCTGCGCCCGCCTTCCCTCTGCGCCGCCGCGGCGTGCCCCCACCCACCAGATCTGCGACCCTGCACGACCGCCACGCACCGATCCGCCGACCCCTTCGCACCCTGCCTCCTTGTCCGCCGCTCCTCCCCCCGCCAAGTTCCGCCGACCCCTGCACACCATGTTTCCCTGTCCGCCGCCGCTCCTCCGCCGAGCTCCTCCACCAAGTGCTGATGAACAGCCTTGCCGAGCGCCACCGACCCCCGTGCACCCCGCCTCCCTGTCCGTTGTCGCTCCCCCGTCGAGATCCACCGCTGATCAGCCACGTCGAGCGCCGCCAAGCCCTCACACCGTTGAATCATGTTTTAAATATTTTAATCCTGTAATTTTATTTGTAATGTAATGTAATCAATGTTCTATGTAATGTAATATTAATTACACATGAGTGTTAATCTTTTGTGCTGTAAAGTTTGTTGGAAACTAGTTTAAATTTAATTAATTCATTCTGTTTAATTACACTTGGTAAATTTTTTCTTGATAATTCATGTTGTATAGCAACCTTGAATGAGCAATCAAAATGTTCTTATCATTTAAAGCTTGAGATGAACAATCAAAATGTTCTTATCGTTTGAGCAACCAAAATGTCCGAAAGCGAGAATGTAGAGAGGAGATAGCGAAGTAGCGAGATGGAGACGAAAATGAGCTATTTGACGTTCCGAGGCATTCATTCGCTTAAGTGCAACAAATTCAAGCATGAATTCACATAAGTCATGAGTGCAACAAATCCAAACATGAATTAACAAAAGTTTAATTTACAACATGGATTAACACAAAAAGATTTAAAACATGAAGAATTAACATGATGTAAGTGCTCGAGCTCGGCAGTGACGGTGGCGGCGGCGGCGGCGGACGAGCTCGGGTGGCGGTGGCGGACGAGCTCAGGTGGCAGCGACAGCGGACGATAATTAGAGTGTTTAACAAAGGTTATCAATATGATTATTGCGAGCGGGAGCGACAACGGCAGGGGAGGCGGGCGGCGTGAGAGAGCGGCAGGGGAGGCGTGAGAGAGCGGCAGGGCGGGCGGTGTGGGAGAGACGCAGGGTGGGCAGCGTGCGAGATCCTCGAGGCGGCGAGTGCCGACGGCTTCCTGGGCGAGGTCGGGGCGAACGAGGTCGTCGTGGACCTGATTCGGCCGGCGAGAGTCAGATCTGGTCGAACGGCTTCCTGGGCGAGGTCGGCGACGCTCGGCTGCTCGAGGTCGGCAAAGGTGTCAGCGGCGCGAGGTCTTCCCGAGGCCGCGGTGCTCGGCTTGCTCGAGGTCCGTGAGGGGAGTCGCCGCTGCGCGAGGTCGGCGGCGCTCGGCATGCTCGAGGTCCATGAGGGGATCGTCGTCAGAGGGTCGTCGTTGCCCGCAGATTTGGCCGGAGGTCGATGCTGCATGCAGATCTGGCCGGGGTGAGGCAGATCTTGGCGCAGAGTGGTCGGCGGCGAGTCTGGTCAGCGGGGGACGTGTTCGAGGTCGGGGTCATCGACAGCGGAAAGATCTAGTTGTCGATGTCGAGATCTCGCCGACGGTCGCAATTGTGCAGATCTGGATGCGGAGATCTCTTACGACGGTCATGGGTGCACAGATCTAGCCGGCTGTGACAAATTTGGACGGGCGTCGACGGATCTCGGCGGCGGCGGGCCGAGGAGAGGTGAGAGAATAATGGGTAGGGAGACACCCATTATTCCCTTTCCCCAAGGTCCCGGCAAGAAGGTAGGGAATAATGGGTGTCCCCCATCTGAAATGGGGGGACACTACCCCCATTTGAAGGCGCCCGTCCGATCCGGATCGGATGGGCACTGATCAAAAATAAATTTTTTTAAAATAAACCGGCGATTTTACTCGGTTCATGGCAAAAGAAACTGATTGATTCATGGAGGCCGAGTACAAAAGGCGGGGCAAAAAAAATTTTTCCCTTTTTGCTCGTGCTCTCTCTCTCAACTCTCTTGCTCTCACCTCTCTCTCTCTCTCACCTCTCCGTGCGGCGAACTCGGCCCGCCGCCGTCGAGATCCGCCGACGTCTGTCCAGACTGCCGCAGCCGGCTAGATCTGCGCACCCACGACCGTTGTAAGAGATCTCCGCATCCAGATCTGCACGATTGTGACCACACTTCATCTCACTCAAACGTCTGAGATCTACGCCAGCCGTCGGATGCGAATCCGACGACTGCCACAGCATGGGGGGACAATCCCCCCAACTTATGTGGGGGGATACCCATTTTATCAGTTTAACAACTAAAAAAGGCACAAATACAAAATTTATCACCATTAAATATTTAAGAGTTTGAAGTTAAATTATAATTAGGCTTTTAATTTCATTTTTTTCGTCAAACTGCTTTAAGTAGTGTCATCATATATCACATCATAATTTAATAAGCTAAGCAATTTCATGTTTACTACGCCATAGTTTAAGGTAATGATTGAGAGGAAGAATACAAGTGAAAGAAACATTTGCTTGGGAAAATGAAAGTAACATGGTAATGTTAATAAATAATAAACAAATATTTATTAAATTTGGTTTCAATGGTCGTTTGTTTTTTTTTTTTTGTAGACTGTTTTTTTTCCAAATAATTATCTTAATTTTTAATCGGAACACAAATATTATATATTTAGATCGGTTTTCGAAGTTTTTAAAAAAATTGATATGTATATATATATATATATATATATATATATATATATATATTTAAATAACATTGAACTAATGTTTTGATGACAAACATGCGTCCAACAAACTATTGTGGATTCAAGAGGTTGCACATTGATTTAGAGAAAAAAAATGATTGCATACCACTTAAACTCATATATAAATTATAAAAAGAAAACTTACGAAATCAGCCGTTGTTTTTAAACAATTGAATTGGTGTTTAAAGTACTATTTTATCATTAAACCTCCAAAAAGAATCTAAAAAATTTGTCTTCGCTCCTCGACGTTGCCACGAACGCCATCTCCAAGTTTCCTAATTATCATTATTTCCCTTTCTACAAAAGAAAAAAACATTAGCATTTTTCTTTTTGTTCTCTTTTTTTTTTTTTTTTGCTAAGGGATTTTATTTCAACAGAAAATATACTACTAAAACAAAGTGGACTTCATGCTAAACATGTGAAACTAGTGTTAGCTGTGACTACATGTGCATCCGATGGGGGAAACAAATTGGGTATATACTCTCGGAAGGGACTTCGCTACATCCTCCTAATTTTTAATCCAAAAATCCTCCAAACATATTCAATGGCAATGAATATAAATATATCAATTTTCAAGGATGTTTCTATCATATAAAAATATTAAGGGGAATTAAGTTTTCCTTCCCCAAATGCTCAAGTCAGACCCATCAGCCAGATATGTTTTTGCAGAGTATGAGGTGAGTTGCAGTTGGATTGTAGTGTTATAATGAGACTTTTCGTAGCTAAAGTGAAAAAAAAATTGATAACGCGTAAAAGAGACATGAATTTATAATTTCGGTTTCTCAGTGAATAGCAAGTAACATAAACATCCAAAAACAAACAGAAACTTTGATAAAAATGTCATCCCCATTTCTTTTTTCTTAACTCAACTACCATTTACCATCATGATCTCCTCTCAATTCACCTCTTCCTCGCAAAACGCACCATGTCGCCCTATTGGGACACCGTGAATCTTCAAGTACGAAAGATCACGAGGGCGACATCTTCCAGTGGCGTATCACAGCAAAGATGTCTTCAGTTACTGCCCATGCTTCCAACTTTCATATCGCAGAGAACGCAATCTATGAAGAAACCGTCGGAGTCCTGGTTCAAGCAGCAAGCACAAGCCACTGAATCTCACCCACTGGACCACGTCGTCTCTTTGTATCTTTGACCTGCTTGGACAACAGTTTTGTGGTGTTATCTTCTCCCACGTCCAGGCGTGCTGGACCTTGATCTCCTGAAAAAGGATTTTAACTCTATGAATATGAGCACAAACAACTCGGCGAAAGGAAAATGCATTCTTACATCCGCCTGGATAAAAATTTGTTTTGGATAACACATCTCAATCTTTTTTTTTTGAAAGATAACACATCTCAATCTCAAAATTTAGAATATGGTCGTTTACCTCCTGCTTGTAGAGTAGGAATGCCTATGATGAGAGTGCTTCCTGTCTGGAGACCGCGAAAGTTGTCTAGAAATTAAGATATAACACTACCCTTAGTAAGGCATAAAATTTATTTGCTGACCGTGAACTTTTTACCGATGGTGATCAACCTGCATGTTCCACATTGGTATCCTACTCTCTAATATATAAGAAACACTCCAAGGCAACAAATCAATTGACCCGCATTACAAATAGCCAATATGCTTTTACCTTATTTTAACAAAATGATTTTACCTAGCTAAGCATTGAAAGTGTTATCAAACATCAACTTAATTGCAAATTGCAATACAAACCATCATTTTCCCATTCTTAACAAAATTGCCACCGGAACTAGTTCATAACACATGTGAGGCTATGAGGCTATCCTTTACCCTCAAGGAAAAGAAGCACATGTGAGGCTAAAACAATCATTACAGTTGTTGATCTAGATCCTCTAAGTGAGGCTAAAAAAACCATGATAACAATTGGTACGGATCCTAATGAGAATCCGCCTCACTGTTATGGATAGCTAGTAAAAATAACTTGTTAACGGGAGAAGATTGAGCTCAATAAATGAATAACAGCAAGGTAAGACATGACTTCTGCACATTACAAGAGTAATAATACTAACAGCAAGACAGAACACTATGAACAAAGGTAATAGCAAGTAATGAATTAACAAGTGAAATCTCTAAGCCTCTGAGTTCTGCAAAAGCCTAAATCTGATCCATACTCAGCAATCAAGTATAATGCCAAATATCAATCTGTTGTTGTGAATGAAATACTAACACAAAGCCGAACATAAAACACAAATGGGCATATATTTCAGATGAGCTATTTTCCTCTCGTTGCAACAAAAAGAAATTTATTGGAAGAAATTATTCTAACCTCCTAGAAGCGGAAAGTTCAATGGAGCAGAATTTCTCGACTCTAACATAGAAGAAAATTGTTATAATGGATCTACTATACCTGTTTCTACCCTTGATTGGTGATGGTGATGAATTATCTCTTTGAGACTGTAGCTTCCTAATTTGCATTACAGACACATTGACGTAGGTAACTGGTAAAGAGTCTTCAAGAAAAATATAACTGCCAATGATAATGCATACTAGTAAACATAAGGAAAGTTACATGTACCTTTTTCTTGAATTGTCAGAAGGTTCATGATTCATTATGTTCCTCTGATTGCGAGGTGAAATTTCCTTACTATGTCGACTTCTATTGCTAGGTGACGGCGACCTCCTACTACTGTATTTCTCTGAATCTTTTGTTCGGCGCCTGGTTTGATTTTCCTTCTCATTCCTTAACTTCACCTTATCCTTTTGAAGATCCTCTCTACTATCTTCATTGCTGTCCTTTGTGCTGTGCCCTCTAGCAGCGTTCACACTGCCCTGGTTCCTTCTGGAATCAGATTCTCCTGCTTGTGTGCGGTTGCCACTTTTCTCCTCCTTCAAACTATATGTTTTCTCCATCTTCTCCTTCAGCTTGATATTCTTTTCGTGCCCTATTGTCTCATTAGAGTTGTTATCTTTCTTTTCCTTACTAGACGTAAACTTAACCTTATTAGAAGCAATATTTTTCTGTTCTTTATTGGCTGTAACCTTACTGAGAGAGTCATTAGTGTAACTCTTGTTATCTGGATATGAATGAATGCTTAGAGAGCCTTTCAGTTCTCTGACATTATCTTCTATAGTCAACTTTGAATCTTTAGCATCCTCACCCATATCTCCAACAGAAATGGATTCCTTTTGATCTATAAAACCATTTGGCTGACCAAGATCTTTCAAAACTGTGGATTGATTGCCATTACATAAGTCAAATGATGCTTTAGTATTCTTCTTTGAGGTGGTTATAGCATCATGCATTATGCTTCTTTCAGAAGCAGCATTTGTGTGCATGTGGCCTCCTTTAGTTTCAACATAATGCAATGCTTCATTATACTCCGCTTTGTTTATGATGTTGACATTACCATTATCTCCACGTTTTGCTCCAGCACTGAAAGATCCATGATTATCTCCCTGAACCATTGTACCTGATGGTGGTGACCTCGACCTTCTACTTCTTTCATCCTCATCATCTTCCTCATCTGAAGCATAACTAGCAAGACCAAGTATATCTCCTCCAAGTGCTAGTGAGGTAGACTTGTAATTAACACCATCACCATTGCTACTGTTCTCTTTAACTGAAGTCAGGACTTTAGCAGAGGCCCGAGGTTTAAAAGCTGATGGAGGACTTACACTCTTCTTTTTATGTTCCTTTGCTGCATTAAAATAGATACAGTTAGTCAACACAACAATTACTATCACAAAGTTGACACAAAATATTCAGGGTCAATTCACTAGAAAAATAAGATTCTTTGCCTTCAACTGTCGGATCATCTTCACAAAGAACTTTTGTAGCAATTTGATCGAATAACTCATCTGTAACCTGAGCAATGAAAAGAAACTATCAAAACATGAATATATACACACACACACCAAGAGATGGAAGCATTCAACAGATAAAACGAACCTTCAATAACACTTCAGTTAGAATGTGCTTTATTTCCTGGTTTACTACTGCAGATCTTGCTGTTTGGACGACATCCTAAATAATATTGAAGATCAAAGGTGACTTAGCAAACAGAAGAAACCCTTTTGTTATAATACTGATTCCGAAATGGCATTACATAAGACATTGAAAAATGCAAGAAAATAGGTCTACTTGTTCCCAGAACTTGACTTTGGCATATAAGGATAAATTTTGGAGTGAGGCCAAAAGTAAATTATCATAGGATCTGTAACCAAACCTGCATCACTTTCAATCATACCTTGCATAAGCAAAATAATATATCGAAAGCATTCATGAAGAACCATGAGATAAGGAAGAAGACAGAGACGGCACCAATTTTTTTCTTTTTTTGGGAAAAGGATGAGTTAGCAGATTGAATCATGTCTGGCAATCCAAAATTATGTATCTTGGGTAGCAATCAAAGAAATCTATGTTAAGTAGAAGATAGAAAAGCGTGAGTTAACAGATCGGATCATTTGTGCACTCCAGCTTTATCTGTATTATCAACCTAAATGTGTGTAAATTATCGAAGTCTGGATTTTACTATAATCAGGATACTTCTCAAAACGCTAGTCTATGAAAAAAGGATAATAGAATATACGATTGATTTCCATGTGAAAGCATGTATGTTAATGATGAAAATGGAAGAGGCAACATCACATTTTCTTAACCATCATTGAAAGTGCAGGATCTACCTCATCATCATCATTGTCTTTGGTTGATTTGGTTGAATCAGTACTCCTATTATTTTCATCAACTTCACTGTAGGATTCAGCAGCATGTTCATCTTCAAGAGAACCATTTGACGTTCCATTTTGGTTGGTATAACTATTTGCAATAACAACCCTACTTTTTATTATTTCTTCTTGAAGCCATTTAGGCACTGCAGCCTGCAATCTTATCGAATTCATGTCCATGGTCAGATAAGAAAAAAGCTAGAAACCACAAAAGGAAATGGAGTTTACTTGCCTTTTTGGGGCGTTCAGTTAGACCAAAATCACCACTCGCGTCTGCAGAATATCCTATTGCCTGATTAACAGGTTCTCCTGTGCCAGGCACAAAATGTCCACTGACAGGTTGGACACTGGGCATAGTGCTAGGTCTGGAGGGTCTCCCAAAGCTTGGAGTGTGTTGTACTGGTAGTGACGGTTGTGAGGCAAGATGAGGATTAAACTGTAAGGAGGAGCAGATTCATGCCAAAAGATCACAATGCAAAAGATATTATGTGCCTATGAATGAAAAATGTTACCTGTGTTCCAGATGAGGGCAAAGATTGAGGGTAAACCCCAGGAACAACTGATGGAGCCCAAGAATTTACAGTATTTCCCATTGTATCATTATTCATTATTTGCATGACCCCAGCTACATCAGGGCAAGAAGCAGATCTGTACTCAAATTCCAAAGGCTTATCAATAACAATATTGTGAGAATTCTCTCCATGAGCATAATTTGGCAATGCTGACTGCGAGGAGAATGACCCTTCTTGCACTCTAAAAGGCACAGACTGTTGCAAGTTCTCACTTCTATGAGCTGATTCTGTATCACCTGGTAAAAAATTGGGAAGTCATGTTGCAGAAAGATCAAGTGTCAATGCATGACATTGTTCTTACCCAGCATCTTCATTTCCTAATAAACTACAGTCTTACATCTGCAGTTTCACGTTCTCCACTTAACCAGAGATGTAACTTAACTAAGAAGAACATTTCAACACCATCAACCACAATCCCAAGAAGATTCAACATCCACAATGTTCAAACCCTAACAATTTTTAGATAGGGCTGATAGTACAAGATGGAAAAGAGAGTTCTAAATACAAACAGTGATCATAACATGGCACTTGTTTAGGTTACTACAGTATGTTCTTATGAGCTTATAGATTGTGAAATGACTTACAGCAAAAAAACCTGCATAGGTATCACTGCCACAGAAGTTCCCACATTATCAATAATATTTCAAGAAAAGATCTCGTGTTGTATGGGATAAAAGCAAAGCTATGTGGTCAGTTCATTTGATTTTACGTTAGAAGAAACAATTTTCCCAAAGTTCATGAAACTATAAGGAATCCTCTGCTCCAACTATGCAAAGGAATGTGTTGTTGCAACACTAGCTAATAGTAAATCTCTTGGGAAAACACAAGAACATTGGACATCTACCTACAATAGAGGGATAAATCCATTTTCTAATGGATCCTTTTTTTTCTTTTTTTTTTTTGAGAAGGATTTCTAATGGATCTTGTAAGAATAAAATGCATGACCAATTAAGCTAACCAAATTATCTTTTCAGACACGATTAATTATCTTTCTCTTCCATTTGAATGTGAGAAAGATAAAGGGATAATAATGTGCCAAGCCAAACAACTGCTAGGAGATATTTTTTAGTGAAAAGGTCCCAGGTGACAGTTGACTTGAATAAATTATACACAAAACCATAATATAAATAAAAAATCGTTCAAAACCAGATCCTTTTGTCAACAAGGAACTAGAATGATAAATCAACATGTGCCCACCCAGTTTCCAGGCATTCCCTCTCAGAAAAAAAAATCCCATGTAAAGGCGCAAATGTTTAGCCTTTTGCCCCTAAAAGAAAATAAACTTGTGTAGGAATTTTTTTTTTTTTTGAAACGAGAAAGGACGACTAGCAAAGAGGGTAGTCATCCAGGTGTAGGAATTTTTTTATCAGCTTCCACTGAAGCAAGCATGAAAAATACTTGGTATTTGTAATTTCATATGTTAGCACTCCAGGACCTGCAATACAGAAGATATGAAAAACTTTTCGAAAGTGGCGAGAACTTCGCAAGTATTGTCAAAGACGAGGATAAGGATAGAAAGTAGTTACACTAGTACAGAGGAGTATGCGTTTAAGATAGTTATTCCCCTTGACCAACAATGGAAAAAAGCATGATGACCAACATTGGTAGCGCAAGTACTTGAATACAAAATGTTGAATGAAGCTTTACCTGAAATAGAAGAATAACTATAAGGTACCTCCTGGTCATGGATGAAGGAATTTGAACCATAATTTGTAACAGGGGAGATATGATCATTGTGAGCTGCAACAGAGTCAGAATTGCATTTGGCATGTCCATATATTGATCCAGATGTATAAGATGATGGACCAAGATCTGTAGCTTGCTTCTCTTGATTTTGTTGATGGAAGTACAGATTCTGCCCTTTCACTATTCCATCTGACATAGCTTCTGTATGCATAAGTGTGTTCTCAGTCACAGATTTAGCAGCAGCCCATGCTTTTGCCTTGGCAGCCCAATCATCCTCCTTACAGGGGAAGTTCTTATCTATTATATAATGGATAAAAGTTATAATTGAATCTTACTTTCTAAAAAGTCGTATTAGTTAGTAGTCCCTATGTGAAATTTGGTTTTGGAATTCTAAGATCTAAACCAGGTGAATTCATGTAACCAATGTTGTCAAACACGTAAAACGGGCTCGACACGGAGGGTCGGCAAAACACGTAAATCGTGAACACGTAACACGACACGGCCGATTCTACCAGATTTTTATTTAATATTATATATATATATACATGTAAATATATATATGTATATATAAGTAATTAGTGGTGAGATGCAAATTCTTTTGAACTTATAAGTACCAAATGCAATATTACATAAGCAAAATTCTAATTTTAAGATCAATTCATGACATTAACAATTATTTTCTTATATATTAAAATATTAGTGCATGAAAAATTAACACCTCAAAAAATTATAATAAGAACAGACTAATGGCAATTGATAAATCAATAAATAATGTTAACAGTTAATTCATGAAAAACTAATACATCATTAAAATTATAATAATAACAAAAATTAGCACATCAATTCATAAAAAAAATCGTGATCAATTCATAAAAAATTAAGACAACAATAAATTTAGAATAATAACAGTAGTTGGTGATCTCATTTTATTAAACAAATATTAACAATAGCAGCACTATAAAAATTGTTATAAATTTATAACATTAAAAAAAACTAAATATGCCCCGTCCACGAGCGCCGCGGCGGCGACTGTAAGTCATATGCTGATGCCTCGCCGCTGCGGAGAGCAGTGGAAAAAAGAAACGAGAAGCCGCTCACGTGCGCGGAGAGAGAAAGGGAAAAAATGCTAGGGTGTGCGAAGGGAGAGGGAGAAAAGGGCAAGGGAGAGAGGAGAGGGAGAGAAGGCCTGCTCGGGTGAGTGAAGAGAGAAAGGGAGAGGGAGAGAAGAGAAAGGGAGAGGGCGTACCTGGTCGGTGACAGCATCAGGACAGCAGCAGAGAGCGGCGGCGGCGGCGAAGTAAAGACATCAGTGACAGCAGAAGATGAGTGATGGCAGCATCAGCAGACGAGCATCGGCGGCGGCGGCGGCGGGACAGCGGCGACGGTGGCAGCAGGTCAGCGGCGGTGATGGCAGCAGGTCAGCAGCGGCAGCAGCAGGACAGCGGCGACGGTGGCAGCAGGTCAGCGACGGTGATGGCAGAGCAACATCGGCGGACAGGAAACAAAATGAGGAAAAGATTGATGAGTGGCCGTCACAAGTTATAAAAGGTACACCACACGTGGGTAAACGAGCAGGTAAAAAAAGGGATCGGCGGACACGGAGTCAACACGCGATTCCACCGATTCTACGCACTGACACGCGATTCCACCGCGTGTTGATGAAACGCGATTCTGGATAGAATCGAACACGTTTGGCCGGGGTAGACTCGTACGATTCTACGAGTCGACTCGCGTTTTTGACAACCTTGCATGTAACAGTGTGAAAGCAACATATTTTATTTGCGGTCAAGTGAACGCTTCCAACATATGAAACTGATGAGATCTCAGCTTAATCATGATGAATAGAAACACAAATGGCACATAACCACAGGGTGTTTTATGGTAGACCAGAACCTCACCAGAAAGATATGAATTTCACTCCAGGTTGGAGTGCATTTTGTTTTCTTTTTCAAGAATTCTCAAGCTACAGTTCATTTTGGAATTAGCAAAGTGTTGAATTGTCACAGTTATCTTAAGCATTTGGAAAGATATGGTAAAGTAAATGCCAAAAATTTGGTTGGTTGAGATTCAAGATAGTAGCATTGAATGCTAAGATATGTGCAAAGCCAATGGAAACAGAAACGAAGCATCACATAAAATCACAATAAAAAATAGAATGAACTGACTTCAATGCTCCAACTGAATGAAAAGAATTACTATCAGACAAAAGAAATTAAAGATTTAAACTCATTTTACCGCCTCAAAAATAAAACAAAATAAATTAGTTTATGTAAGTTTAAATAATTTAACTCCGCCTATATTTTATAGCCGGTCCCAAGCCCGGATAAAGGAGGAGGGTTGTGTTAGGCCCCGACAGCCAGCGTAAAATCCTGTCGAATCTTATGAACATGGATCAACGAATATATTGTGTTTGGTTACTAATAGAGCGGAATGGCGTCGACCCCACCTAGTGGGATAAGGCTTTGTTGTTGTTGTTGTTGTATGTAAGTTTAAACAATTTAAAAAGGAAAATTGTTTAACTTTTTGACTGAGACAAAATAAATTAGTTTATGTAAGGATAAATATGACTGAGATACATGACATTATAACTTTTTGATGGGACAAGATGTTATAACTGACCTGGGTATTCCAATCCTTGATGTTGGGAGCATGACTGGTTCGCCCAACCCTGCAGGTAATCAGTGCGAAGGGTATTAGACTACTATGACAAGGGAATAAAAAGGGACTCTTTGAAGTCTGTTAATTGGTTAAAGCTATCAAGAAGATATATTATGGAAACATGTTTCTGTCAAAAATTATGGGCTCATTTGGAAAACATATAATCCCATGGATTAAGCTCAATCCGTGGGTTTATTTTGTACAGATGAAAAAACAAAAGTCACGAGTTCATGTTTTACGTTGGGCAAGCCCAAACTCCAAAGTTGCATGGGTCTTTTTTCTCGCTCTAGGGTCATTTCACCAACTCTGACCATTTCTACAACATCAACTTCTCATATTTTCTTCGCACAATCATTCACATGGAGAGCTCGTGCATAACTAATGCCAACCTTTCCAGCAATATCAAGAGACTTTGGAGCATCCATCTTAGTGAGAACAACTCAGGTCCGATGGCCGACAAGTTCTTCAAGAAATGCAGGTCCATGAAGCAAGATTCATTGGACAGGAATGAATTCTCTGTTCTTGAACAATTCCTTGACGATCACGTTGAACAGCAATTTATGCGTGCCCTTTGCCCAGTAATTTGTAGCCTTTGTATGGCCTCTTGTCAGTCTGTCACTCAAAATTCCAGGCAATGCCATGTGTGGGGAGATACTAAGGGGGATCAATTGGCCTCCGTACAATATGAGGATGACGGCTTTGCTATTGAGAAATGAACTTGGAAACCTTGGATATGTCTAGCCATTGGTTTTTGATATGGATCCCAGAAGCAATCAGTGCTTGTGCGAGTCATGTGGATGTGAACTTGAGCTTGAGAAAAAGAATAATATTTCATTTTTGTTTTCTTGAGAATTTTATATTGCACGGAAAAGCTTCTTAACCGGCATATCCAATAGTTAAAAATAAATATAAGAATCCCATTGGAGAAAACAACAAATGAAGCCGTTTGAAAGTAAGAATCCATCAAAGGTCTTTTATGGGTTGCTCAATGGGGCCTTAGTAGTTTATATTCTCTCCATAGACACAGACATTCGATCTGGCATAAGAAATGGCAATATAAAAAAAAGGGAATAAGGACTAAAAAAAAAGAAGAATGCAGCTTCAAAGCTCCGCACATCATTCTCCCGATCCTCTATTCTACCACCGACGAAAGGCATTGTCAAATTCTAAACGTCTTCGGTTAAATAAAATGCTTAAGTTTTCAATCATCTATCCATAATGCTGAAGGAACGTGCATAACAAAAATACAGAGATGCTCACTTGATTGGATGGCAGAGGGTAAGAGACAGCCGGCACAGGCTGAGGGGGAGGCACAGGAGGAAGAGTTGGCATATGGTGCGGGCGAGAAAGAGGAGGCGCTGCGGCAGTCCCTGGAGGAGGATACTGGTAGTAGTGTTGGTGGAAAGGCACGGAGGCATCATACGGCGGGGGCGTGGAAGCGGCGTAATGGTGCTGATACTGCGGTGGGTGCGCAGCCGGCGCATACGGAGGGAAGTGGTGGACAGGGGGGTAATTCGCCGGCTGTTGGCCGGGGAAGTGCTGTTGGTGCTGCTGCTGCTGTTGGAGGTGAGGATACCGCGGGGAAGGGAAAGGGGGATCTCCGAGGCGGCGAGATTGATGGGAATCCATGGGATGTCTCCGGCGACGGCTGTTTTCCTCTCCGGCGACTGTTTGCGAGGGAATCCTCCAAATTTTTAGAAGAAAAATTAGGGATTTTATTTGGACTTGGACATGGACAAAGAGACGAGGTGGTGTGTAATAACTATGGGCTTGGCCGTTGATAAATACTGAGCCCAAGCTCATAAATATCATTGTTGATAAATAAATATTTAATAAGTATTTATTAAATAAATATTTCCTAATGATTGCATGTGAAATTTAATAATTAAAGATAATATTACATAATCTCATATTAACAAATCATTAAGACGCATTTTTATGACAATATTTAGTCTTTTTATTCATTAAGACACATTTTAAAATTATGCGAATAAATAGCTGAAAACGAAAAAAGAGTTAAAAGATAATGAATAAATCATGCTATTTTATTTACATTCAGGAAAATGGAAATTTTATTTTTCAGCGAATTAATAAAGAATTAAGCAACGGCAATTTTCTTATAACTATGATTTTAACGAAAGCAAATTTCTGTAAATTTTGGATTTGTTACTATCTGTGTTATTTTCTTTATTATTTATTTCAAAATTTTAGTTTGAGTCAAATATTTTATTATAAAAATTTATAGATAGATAAGCACTTTCATTAGTATACAATTTAATTAATATTAAAATATTGTGTGTAATTATTATTTTTTAAAATAATATAGGTGTTATTTAATAAAATTGGTATTATGATATTATTTCTATTTAACATAATTGCATTTGATATTGACGACATGATCTCTTTTTCATTTAAAATTGTGATTCATTTTATTAGATTCACCATGGATCTCATATTCGATGACACCTAATATAAGCGGTATAATTCTATCTACTTAAGTTATCATATTAGTCAGAATTTATTTGTATCGTATGTGTCCGAATATCGAATTAGTCATATGTTGATAGAAAATCAACGGATGTCGAAAAAAAAGCTAATTAAGAGTTAAAGAGAAGGGTTTATGTTGTTTAATCGTGATGTAATTATTTAGGTCCTATTTCGCTAATTTATAAGTTAGTCAAAATGATTTATAAATAGTTTTAAAATTTTGTCCCCATTGATAATAGAAAAAAAATTGATAAACACTTATTTTACAAACTTATAACTCAGAAAAAAAAATAAACTGTGCTATTTTACCTTTAGAATATACATAAATTTTATTTACATATTTTTCTATTATAATATTAAATTTTTTTATCAAGTTTATAAAATAATAACTTATATTTTTTTATTACTAAACTCGTAATTACTTATTTTAAAAAATTAACTTTAATCATTAAACTACTTATTGACACCTCAACTTATTAATTATTTTATATCAACTAACTCAATTGAGTCTTTAATCAAATACTTATCAGTGTTTCAACTTCTAAGTCAAATGAGCCCTTAATCAAAATGATAATGAATCGTTAATTAATTGCGATTCAAGAATCAGTGCATACTATCATTATAGTCGATATTAACCCATTATATAGAGGATCAAGTAATTTGATTTAGACTTGCACACTCGATTATTTTACTCAATCAAGAAAAAAAAGACGATCTAACTGAATCACGAGGTAATTATGCATAAAACTGGAAGTTATAAATAGAAAAATTGTACAAGCTCATGCTATATATGCTTGTTGAATGAACAATATATATATTTTGTTACAAATAAATGTATCGAATTTTCAATATTACTTTTGACGTTTAGTTAAACAAACATTCTTATCTTTTACTCCAACCTTCCATGAGCATACAATTTTAAAAAAAAAAAAATTGTGTTCCAAGTCCATAATTAATAGATTGTTTTTTTTTTCAGCTAAAAAAATGCCTAAAAAAACGGGGTGAGCAAATTAGAGCTTGGATTTGGACAGAGATAGGGCACGGTCTCCGAGCTCCCTCCGCAGGATCTTTCCTGCTGGCGACTTGGGTATTGAGCTCACAAACGCAACGCGTCGAATCTTTTTATATGGCGAAACCTACCAAGAAAAATAGAACAATCGTCAGGCAAGAAGAAGAAGAAAAACTTTATGAATAAATTATTATTTTTCATTGTCTATTACATTTTTTGTATTATTCTTGTTATTATAATAAAAAAAACATGTTAAATGGTTTAGTTGGCATTTTACAAAAAGAGAATGGACCGGTCGACGATATATAATGTGTTCACAATGTGTTACTCCAAGAGCTTTTATTATTATTATTATATGCTAGAGGGAGTATTTGATATGAGAATAATGGTAAGTTGGATTTATTCCAACCAAGCACTATAAGAATTAAGATTTTTTTTATCAAACTTCATCATTCTCAATAGAGTGAGAAAAAGGAACAAGTTTTTTACTAATGCAAGAACAATTTATTCTCACTCATTATGTTCTTAAAGTAGAAATATTGGATTCTCTAATCAAGCACGTAGCCTTACTCAAGAAAGAACGGACTAATATAGAACAATAATATATAAAGTCGGTTTAAAAATTAAGATGATTTGATGGAACAATCTCACATGAATAGGTACTATGTTTTAAATTCGTGCGGATCAATAAGTCCAAAACAAATAATATATTGATCGAGTCGGGCCGAGGAGTTACACGACATGTACGCATAGAATTGAAGAAAAGTCAGCATAATTATCGGTGATGAACTAACATGCGACTTCTTACTTGTTGAGGTTAATTTTATAGAAATTAAACTTGTGGTGCTCACTACACTAGCTACTCATGCAGATCCTCAAACAAATTAAATTAAAGTATGGAAAGAAAATTAGGTCACCACCTTTTCAGCTACAAAATGCATGATCTCTTCCTCGCTAATGGCACTGCTACCCCCAGTTCGTCGAACCACGAAGGCCATCGGTATCTCTCCGGCGTCTTCATCTGGGTACCTGATGACACATGCAATGCAACACCACCCGGAAGGAAATAAACATATCATATCAAAGCTGAACTTGCTGTACGTATATATGAAGATTTATATGGTGCTCACATAGCAAAGAATAATATAATAGAAGGTCCAGAAAATTCTGTCTTTCTAATATAAGTTTTTTTATGCCATTAAATTAATTAGGTACGGCATATATAGAATCACTGAATCAGACTAAAGTATAGAAATAATACATACGGAACCACTGCTGCATCAGCAATTCCAGGATGAGACTGAAGTATGAGCTCCAGTTCAGATGGGGGAACCTAATTACGACAAAAAAAAAAGATACATATTTGTTATTTATTTATATACAAGATTAATATATATGTTTATATGCATATGTATCATACAGCAAACTGCAGCAAATTATAAATAGGCACCTGATATCCTTTGTATTTTATTAACTCTTTGAGCCTGCCCACTATAAAGAGGTGGCCATCATCGGAGATATAGCAAAGATCACCGGTCTTTAGCCAGCCTTCGCCGTTCAAAGTAGCTGCAGTTGCCTCCGGATCACTTGAATAACCTTCAATAAGATCCACAAAACAGTTTGATTAATTCTCTATGTGTTTTAACATTAATTAATGTCCTCGTCAAAGACTAAGATAACTCTGTAATTAAGTTGGGGTATAAATTCTAATGTAATTAAGGTCGAGGGACCTCGTATATAAATTTGCTTGGGATCATAAAATATGGCCAACCTTTGTGACTAGATTCACACAAACCAAGCAACAAAAAAGAAGGAAAAAAGGAAACATCACTAGCACGTTCTAGTGTGTTGTAATATTGACATCCTTACAAAATGCATGGTTTGTTATGTTCTTTCTGGATTGAGGGGGGATTTGAGAGAAAGCAAAACTATTGATGTTGATTGATCGCCATAGCTCAAAGGTTACTTACCTCGAGCATTGAATTGAAGTATCAAATCAACGGCCAGCCCACCCCAACCATAAATCAAACAACACCTAACTGCCTAACATCGAATAATGTCATTAACTCGTTATGTCAACAAAATGGCTGGATGATAATGTGCCCTCGGTTAGGTTAAGAAAGCATCCACCAATGTTGTTAACCTTTCGAGTCATACTCTTAAACTCTTACGAGTTTAAAAGTGCAGGTAAGTAAAACGAATCAAATCGGCGTAAACTCTTAAATAATCTAAACTCTTAAATTTTACATAAAAATTAATTTAAATAATTTTGTGAACTCTTATAAACTCTTATAGAGTCTATAAAATTCTATACGAGTTTATACGATTGTATATTATTAGTACAATTATTTATTTTGCACAATAAAAAGATTGTGAAATCTTAATTATTCTATTTAATAATGTATTTTTTATTAGAATTAAATTATTAAAAATTATAGTGTAATAGTTTTACTTATTTTTATTTTGTATAAGTTTTTTATCTCAGTAAAGACAACAATTAAAAGTTAATTAGTATTTATTAGTTATAAGTGATAGTACTTATTTTTTAAGTACTTTCATATTTATTTCATTTGAGTAAAATATTAGTTATTTCCAATTTATGCATCATATATATATATATATATATGTGTGTGTGTGTTCATAGGTGTATAGAATTACTCAAATATTTATATTTAGTACATAGACTTTACGAATTTATGAGTCGATTCTCCTGTACGAGTTTACCGGAAAAAAAATTAGTTTACCTAAATGCTCGAACCTGACAACATTGACATCGACTTCAGAATAATTTTATTCAGAATCTCACCCCACATAATTTGACATGCAACCTGAGACTAATTATGCAAAATATTTTTATTCAGAATCTCACCCGACATAGTTGGACATGCAACACAGGATGATAGTGAATTTAAATTTTCATCTAACGAGTACAAATAAAATAATATGATGGCCATGGGAAAAGTAGTGTCGGTGTGTGTCTGCCTAACCTAACCTATAACCAAGGTTATTAAAACCGGACCGGACCGGCCGGTTCAATCGGTTCAACCACGAACCGGTGACTGGTCCGGTCCGATTTCATGCTAAAATCGGATTGACTATTTGGCCGGATAAAATCCGGTTGAACCGGTATGAACCGGCAAACCGGCGAACCGCAAGAAATCCGGTTCAAGTTAAAAAAGGTAAAAAAAAGTTAACAACCATTAAAATGGAAATAAAAAGATGGAAAGAGAAAAAAAAATAAAACTAGTTGAATGCAGAAAAACAAACTTAATTGGAAAATTAATAAAGAGAGAGAGGAAGAAAGTTAAAATAAGGAAAATGAAATAAATGAAGAGAGAGAAAGAAAGGTAAAATAAGGAAAATAAAATAAATGAAGAGAGAGAGGAAGGAATCGAAAAATGAAAAAATAATAATAATGAGAAGATCAATGAAGGGAGTGATTTAGGGCAATAATAAATTAATATATTGCTAATAGCATTAAATGATAAAGTGAATTAATGGAGAGAGGAAGAAATTAAAAAAACTAAAAGTGAAACTAATGAAGAGAGAAAGGAAGAAATGAAAAAAAGTTAAATAAAAATAAAATATAAGAGTGATTTATGGTAAAAAGAATTTAACATATTCCTAGTAGCATTTAATGATAAAAAAAATAATAATCAATATAAGTATTAAAAAATTGGAAGTAATTGGCTTATTAATAATAATATCTTAATATATATAACATGTTAGTATTTTAACTTTAGTAGTTTACTAACTTTTTTATACATAATAAAATATTTGTTACATATATTTTTAATATCATTATAAATAATATTATTTTAATAAAATCCGATTCAATCCGGTCGAACCTGATCGAACCGATCCAACCATGACCCAATTAATCGTCCGAGTCGACTAGGTCCGATTACGATAACATTGCCTATAACCATGTTGTTGTTGTTGCGCCAGACAAAGTAAATAATTGACCCGTTGGCTTCACTATGAGGATGGCAGGCAGCATTTTTCACAACAATCCACGGCATACCACAAACTACACTACTGAGTGAGTGATTTCCATTGAATCTGCTAGCTGTGTGTGATATATTACAATCCATTTCCATTGAATTACTTACTGCATGTCTCATAAATGTTATGTAATAATAAAATAGGAAACATATATATATATATATATATATACCCAAAATTGGTGTCGAAATATCAAGACAGAGTTGTACAGATTTGTTTAAAATTAATATATTAACTAAGAATAGAGGCAAATATATACTAACACGATCAGATCAACCTTACCATCTCTTTTTATCATAGTCCTACGCGCGCGCACAAATTTGTAATTTCGTTAATAATAAAATATACCATTACTTTCTTCTTATCGAAATATATATATATATATCATTACTTTCTCGGTATTTCTACTTTACCTTTCATGATAGTTGGCCCGCGGAACCAGAGCTCACCGCGTTGACCAGGGCCCAGCGCCTCCCCGGTCGCCGGGTCTACGATCTTCGCCTCCGAGTTCGCCGTTATCCTCCCTGCCGACCCGTACACAGCGTTCTCCTCCGGGCCCGACGTCGCCGACGCTCCTCCTCCGGACTCCGTCAGCCCGTACCCCTGCCATCCAACTCAATCAATCAACTGAGAGAGCGAGAGAGAGCCAAAAAAAGAAAAAAAAAAAGGAACCGGTGCTTACCTGAACGACCCCGACGGCGGGGAAGCGGGCGACGAACTTCTCGGCAACTTCGCGTCCAAGCGGCGCCCCGCCGCACCCGATGAACCGCAGCGACGAAAGGTCGTAACGAGCGACCAGGTCGGAATTGACCATCGCCACCACCAGCGGCGGCGCCACCGGCATGTACGTCACCCCGTGCCGCTCCACCGCCCGGAGCATCGCCTCGAACTCGAAACGCTCCATCAGTGTCATCGTCTCGCCCAACGCCACCGACCGGAGCACCATAAAGAACCCGAAGATATGGAACAGTGGGATGGTGAACAGCGACACCGGAGGTCCCACGCCCTCCAGAGGCTCCGACCGGTTGGCTTTTAACGCCGCGAGCAGGGCGACGAAGTTACGGTGGGAGAGCTCCACGCCCTTCACCCGCCCGGTCGTCCCCGACGAATAGAGGATCGCGGCGGTGTCGGACTGCTTGACCGGAACGTCCTCCTGCGCTGTCGGGGACTCCGGCAAGCGTGCCAGGGATCGGAAATGGGGGGAGTCGAGGAGGACGACAGGGAGGCCTTGCGGGAGCTTGGACGCCGCGGCGGCGGTGGCGAAGGCGACGGATGGCTTTGAGATGTGGACCTGGTGGGCGATCTCGTCGCGGGAGCTGAGAGGGTTAACCGGGGAGACGACGACGCCGGCGGAGAGGAGGGCGAAGTAGAGGATGGGGACGTCGAGGCTGGTGGGAGAGAGGATGAATGCGACGTCGCCGGGGGAGAGGCCGGCGCGGGAGCGCAGGGCCACGGATAAGGCGCGGGCGCGGGAGATGAAGTCGGGGAAGGAGACGGAGGCGCCCGTGGCGGCGTCGACGAGGGCGGGGTTCTGAGGGAGCGGCGACGGGAGGAGGGAGAAGGCGAAGGCGGCGGCGGAGAGCGGGGCGGAATCCGGCGGGAGGGGCGCCGGAGGACGGAGGCTGCGGAAGGTCCGAGTCGAGCGGCAGAAGCCGCTCTTCGGGTCGAAGTCGGCGGCTCCGTCGGCCATCTTTGTCGGCGACGGGAACGATGAGGAAGGAGACTTTTATCCGGGCGGCGCGTCACTTCGTTGCTCAAGTTGATATTTCAACGGAGGAGGATAATTAATTTGGCGGGTGGGATCTTTATGAGGACGGTACGCACGCGTGTGAGTCATACAGCATCATGGACGGTTAATTATTTTCTTTGGCGAGTATATGGACGGCCGATATTTTATGGCGCATAAAAGCTTCTGTGCGGATTTTGGGGCGGGGGCTGAGACCTTCCCACGTCATCGAAGCCACGTGTCTGATTATTTTATTAAATTATATACGATATATATTATTAAATATATCGTGTCCTGCACATGATCAGCATAAAATGTTTTTTTTATTTAATTATCAGATTCAAATGGAAGAGTTTAAAAAACTCTGGGTTGATATGAATCGAACCTAAAAAAAGAGGTGATATGAAAAGACTAATAATTCGGAATATAAATTTAGAAATATTATTAAGAGTGATCAAATTTAATATTTATCCATATTAATTGTAGGTCAACCGGATCGGTACTAGAAAACGTAAAAAATAGAGATATTTCTTTTATCTCACATAAGACGACATACGTTGCGTTGTCTTCCATGAAATTGACGTTTAAGTTGTGAGATGTCTCGCAGACCACATTTCGAGGTAATTGACTTTTATTGCCGTAGTTACGTTTAGTTATTAATATATTTATGAAAACAAAAATGATACATCCTTCTAAAACTTTAACCTAATAATTCTTTTAATACTCACATTTTTTACATACCCCTACTAATTAATGAATTTACTCTCTTGCCGCTAAGAGACAATTAGGAGGCTATTTTTTTCTAATTTAAGAGGATATAGCATTGCTCGATTTATTTATTCATCATAACGAGGCTTATATTATGGGTATATTTTGGATGCCATCAGCTGATTACAACTAACACAACAACGTTTTCCATGCTAGAAGATTAGAATAGAGAATAATACTCATAAACTAAATATGAGAATTAGGTAGCTCCTTTCAATGCCTCATGCACAGCACAACCCTAAGGCTGGCTAGAGGTGAACTAAAGTTCTGTGATTCTGGAACTTAACTAAGAAGTTCTAGTTGTTTGGCTCAATTTCGCTTCAACGATAAGAATTTTTGGCGTGAGATTCGAGACTGCTTCGAAAATGAGGTTTGCGACGTCAGGTTTTCCCCTCTTTTGATGCGGGATTCGAGACCGTTCTCGCGCTAACTTTCCAAAATTCTTGTCTTGTGTGAGAATTTTTGTTCACAAACAATTACTTTTGACCGGAACATAAAAATCGATGGGCCCCATCAAAATTTTCATACCTGGCGGAATAATGCATTGTTTGCGTGATTTGTTCCTATCCAAACGCAGCCTAAATCAACTCTTTAAAGAAAAGATCTTAAATTAACACATCTACAAATACATAAACATAAGTTGGCAACAAAGCTGAAGACTAAAAAATTGGCTGTAATCAATGTATCACACCTCAGCCTTAACCGCATAGTATTCGAGAACAAGAAATCTTTGATATATAAAACTGGTCGGCAAAGAAATGAAGCCACCAAATAGCAAGGGCAGTGTGTCACTTATTACTATTTCTCCACTGCCTCAAAGAATCATAAAGGAGCCTTTAGTTTGTCGAGTTTCAGCGTTTACATGGTCATACGACCTTATAAGTTATAATGGCTTATAAGTTATACCTCATCAAGATCTAAACTACAAAAATGCGTCCACAAAATCGCTTCACATACAACAGAAATTAAGCAGACCTGAAAAGAGTCAACTAAGCTCTTCGAAATCAATGGGTGCATGCCGCAGGGAACAAAAACTAGCATAATGGATTGTTTGTCAACCGAATTCCATGAATGATCAGAGATTCAAGCAGTGAGCTTGTGGGAAGAACTCATTGCGTCCATGTCCTGGAGATGTAAAGCAGCTAAGAGCCCCCGCCAAGTCTCGCCTGAGCCACCAGAAACTTGGAAGTCTAAAAGCTTTTTCTGCTTCTTGTAGTATTCCTCCAGCAGCTTGCTCTGGGGGTCAAGAATAATATGGCGTTAGTTTGAATCTTTATGATCTTTTCATTATTCCAACCAAATAGTTGAATTGAGTTTTATGATAAAAGAAAGACCACAACATGCTAAGCAAAGCTGATGAAAAATGTGCATAAAGATGATCGACATAATAGAACATAATCTAAGATATTTGTATTTTGCCACTTTTATGGAATGCCTTGTAACCTAATTGTTACTTCTGCTAGCGATGTTGTTTCGAACAAATGACTAAACATGAACCATCTACCAAGAGGCAATCATGTCTGCATCCCAGTTAATCCACTAACAATCAGACAATCCAATGAACATTTCCAATTAACAAGAACCTCAAACAATCATCTGGTTTCATTTTCATATAATTATTCTCTCATCAATGTTCATGCAAGCAAAAAGAGTATATCAATGGAATCATTACAAGAAACCAAGTTTGTGATAAGCAAAATGAAAATGTCTTTATCATTAACGTTTCAGCATTCAGAATTTTTCAATGATAAAATTCTCAAGCTGATGCACTAGCCAACTTTTATTTAGGAATAAGGTAAGTTTACATTTCTATGGTCATGATAGTTGAAATGAAAAAATATAAACCACAAGAGTCAAAGAAGAAAACGGTACACAGACCGATGGCTGACACAATTTCATGACAACAAAGATTATTAAATAGATTCTGCACAAAATAATTATATTCTTAAGCTAGAATTTGACCAACTCCGCCTATGTTTTATAGCCGGTCCCAAGCCCGGATAAAGGAGGAGAGTTGTGTTAGGCCCCGACAGCCAGCGTAAAAACTTGTCGAATCACATGAACATGGATCAACGAATGGCGTCGTATGATTCATGTAGTCGATCCCACCTAGTGGGATAAGGCTTTGTTGTTGTAAGCTAGAATTTGACCACGATGCAGATTTCAATCAATTATTTGTCGTGAGGATGCAATAGAGAGTCACACAAGAAAGCATTATTTTCAGTCATTCTACGTTTTAATAAAGCAGTTAACAATCTGTTGATTTTATCTGAAGTAAGGCATTTAGTAGCGGAAACATAAGAAGGCTCAGCTATTGATCATAAGCCTTTGTTAATTCCAAAGTGACAAGCAATAGATGAGCTGGCTAAAATTGTTATATCAGCAACATTACATTAATGCAAAGGAATCAATACATATTTACAAGATATGGATAATGGAGTGATGGAAACTGGAAAGATGGATCTATGATAGAGAATAAACAATTACCTGCTCAGGGTGAGAAGGAAATTTGTGTGCATCCTTGAGATCTACAACAGTGGAAGATTTCAACTGAGCATGTCGAGTGCGTGTGCTCAAACATGGGTTAGTGCTTGTAGATTCGGAATCGCCGGCACAAAATGCCTTCCCACAGTACGAACAAACACCAATGCCATAGTGCTTCTTCACCAAACAGTCCTCCAACAACAACAACAACAAAGTCTTATCCCATTAGGTGGGGTCAGCTACATGGATCATACGACGCCATATTCGTTGATCTATGTTTATGAGATTCGACAAGAAAGTTCCATATATTAGTATAAGTGGTAATTCTTGTGATTCGACGCCATATTCCATATATTAGTATAAGTGGTAATTCTTGTGCAACAATGGTGGTGGTGGAGAACAGGGGATAAGAAAGTTGTGCAGCAAATTGGTGGTGGTGCATGGATTGGAACGTTAAGTGGTGCAAGGAGGAAGACGAGGTCGCCTTTGAATCCAATTCTTAGTCCATCAACTCACAACCAACTTTAATTTTGGGAAAAAATGGGGGTTCCCCCATTTGAAATGGGGGAAGATACTCCCATTTCACGACGCCCGTCCGATCTATCGGACGGGCATCATTGTAGATCCGAAAAATTGGCTTCAATACCTCATAAAAACGTGTGAACCGGATGATCTTGAACCGGCCGTGCGTGAACCAATTTTTTACCCCATAAAAACGAAGGGCGCAGTAAAAATCGCCCCCTTTCTCCCTCATTTTCTCTCTCCTTCTTTCTCCCCTCCTCGCGGGACGACGACTGGCCACCGCCCTTCGACAAAGACATTCGGCGGTCTTCGACGATGACATCCACGCGACGACGGTGTGGCCGCGACCAGATCCGCGCCACCACCACCGCCGCCGACCAGATCCACGAGACTCCGCGCGGCCTCGAGATGCTCTCGATCTCGCACACCGCCGTCGACCGTTCGACCTCTCGCCTTCTGCCATCTCGCCGAGCCGACGCGCGATCCGGCCACCCACGCCGATCCAACCTCCGCCGCTTCCGTCAGATCTGCGTAGATCCACGACGCCACCTACAGATCTGCGCAGATCCGCGATGCTGCCGACCTCCTAGCTCCTGGCCGCCGACCTCCTAGCTCCTGGCCGCCGACCTCCTAGCTCCTGGCCGCCGACAGATCTGCAAACCGTTCGACCTACTCGCTCCTCGCCACCGATCTCGCGCCCTCCACAGCCGAGCTCGCGCCCCGCCGCCGCCGATGACCTTGCCCTCCGCCGTCGCTGACCTCGCCCTCCGCCGCCGATCTCGTCCCTCGCGATGTCGTCCCTCCCGCCCACTGACCGAACTCGCCCTCCGCCGCCGATCTCGTCCCTCGCGATGTCGTCCCCGTCCACCGACAGAGCTCGCTCGCCGCCCCCGAGCTCAGGCGCCCTGCCTCTGTCCCTGCACACCCCGCTGAGCGCCGGCGACCCTCGCACACCCTCGCCGCTACCCCTCGTCGTCACCGGCTCGCCATCCCTGCCGCCGGAAACCCTCAGCACCCCTCGATGCCTTAATTTTTTTGTCTAATTTGTGTATCATAAGAGTGTCAATTGCAATTTGGAATTGTAATGTTGTAATTGTTAATTTTGAGTTGTAATGCAAGGATGTTTGTGTTGCAATCTAGAGTTGAGACATGTTTGTGTTGCAATCTAGAGTGGAGAGCATGAAAAAGTGGGATGATGTTTCAAAAGTCATTGATTTTTATCATTCGTGAGTGGCGTCGACGCTGTTGAGATTGAATTGTAAAATGATAGTGTATTGGATTGATATTCTGAAGCTCATTCACGAAAACATTTCAACTTTCATACCGCATTTTCCAATTTCATTTCTAATGCACAATTAGCATCTCAATTTCACTAACATTCTTCATTCACAATTCTCAACAAAAATCATTGAAATACAATGAAACATTCTTCATTCACGTCGAAATACAATGAAATAGCATGAAAAACATTACAAGTCGAAAACAAATACAAGATTACACGATTACACAATTACAGATTACATAATTATCAATTACAGACGAAATCGTCGCACGAAATCGTCGGCCTGCGACGTCGAGATCAGTCAGTGACGACGTCAGCGGCGGAGTAGTATCGTGGGCGGTGGGGGTGAGCGAGCTCGGCGGCGGAGGGTGAGGTCGGCGGCGGCGAGCGAGGTCGAGGATCGAGGGCGGCCGGGTGCATGAGCTCGGCGGTGGTCGAGATAGGCGAGACTGCGGCGGCAAGGGGGAGGGAGCTGCGGCGGCGTGCGGCGGAGCGACGAAAGCGGCGGAGGGGGGCGAGAGTGGCGGCGGCCTCAGCGAGAGCGGCGGAGGGGGCGGCGTGCGAGCACGGAGGGCGGCCGGCGGCGAGCGGGGAGGGCGGCGGTGTGCGAGCACGGAGGGCGGCCGGCGGCGAGCGAGGAGGGTGGCGGCGTGCGAGCACGGAGGGCGGCGGCGTGCGAGTGTCACGGGGCGTTTCCCATGACACGAAGCGTGAAGCCTCGCGGCACCAGTGCCGCTCAACTTATAGCCCTCGGCCGCTTAGCGCCGAAAACATGGAACACATGCAGCCGTCCCGCACTGCGTAATATTGCGGAGTACCAAGTTATCCGCCCTTAGGGCATTTATCTTGTAAGGCCGTCCTTATGAATGGCCAAGTAGGTGACGTTCTCGTAGGGTACGTCTTTTGCATCTTCAATATGTAACAAGACTCCTATACCTACGGTATACTGAGAGGAGTTCACTAGTGCCTTCCGAGGCCCAATTGTATGTTATGTTTCATCATATTTAATACAAGTAAGCTTTCCTTTAATTCTAGTGTCATGGCCTTGAGCATGGGGTGGCAACCCACATCGGTGTCCCTTCGTGGCGTCCCGTGGTCCCTTCGTCGCCCCTTCGGACTTTAAGCGCCTACATTAGTGCCGCAACGCGCTAATGTCACGGTCTCGTGACGAGTAGTCCAACACTCTAGTCATGTCCGTGATTGAATGCCTATAAGAGCGACTCTCGGCAAAGTCGTCTCGACCATAAAACTTTCGCTGCAAACTCAAAACAGGCTTGGCTAGGTGCCTATCCGCCTAGTCGTCGCACGTGGTCTAGTGTCCGAGAATGATCCCGTGACAAGTGGTATCAAAGCAGTTCTTCCTGCTCGGATTACCCAGCGACGATGACTCGCTTGTGTCGTCGCAACGTGCCCTGACGTAGGAGATGTGCTTCCGCTCAAATATTCTATCACGCTCAGGCGCACTAGTACCACGATCTTTGATCGTGGACGCCAACGAGGAAGGCATGGTAAGCCTCCTCGCCGCACGCCTAGTCGTGCCCCGCAGCATGTTCCTCATACACCCGTGTCGTGTCAAGGAACGTCCGTCATGCATCATGATGGCGGATTGATCGCCCCGCCTAACCGGGACGGTCATGCGTCGTTCACTCGAGCAGATCAACCACCTCAGGTATACAGTCAGGAATCCTGAAATGTTGAGCTGCGTCAAAGAGTGGCCATATGTTCCGCATGATGGTCTTGCGCTGCTCATATCATGAGATCGCTTACACGAGCGTCGTGTAACTCGGAGGACCCGTGTCACATTCAGGGACAGTCGGTCATGCACTATCATGACGACCTGGCGCTGCTCGGTATTTCGTGACGTCGCATCGCATGCTCAGTCATGCAACGTGAAGTGCACAACCGCTTCACGGGAGAAGTTGGCTTAAAGACAAATATTAAGGTTCATGGTCCCTTTTCGGCCAGAGAATATCATCCTTTCGGCCAAGGAGCATCAATCACAAGCATCTTGTCGTGTCGTAGCCTCGCCTGCCACGCCACGATGACTTTCGGGAATGGAGCAAAGCGTTGATTACTTGCAAATACTCGCGGATGAGCTGTCAGCCTTGCCTGCCTCGTCAAGTGTCGCCCCGCAAAGCGGCGCGATGTTATCCATCGAGGAGTGGGACGAACCTGATACATGCCAACGCAAATCGACGCCTCAACTCCGCGACCAATTTGGCAAATGATCTGAGCGTCGAGCATCGGCGAACTTTGGCATGCTGCTGTCAAGAGTTCTGCCGCCAACCGAAGGAAGGAGTGCCCTTTCCTTTCGCACATCGCCTCGAGTAATCGAAGCGGCCTCCAATGATTGCAATGTGAAGGTTTTGAAGGACACATTGGCGATGTCGTCCCTTCGAATGGAGATGGAGGTAATGTTGGGAGCTCATGCCACGAGTTCACCAACCGCAGTCCGCTTATCTAAGCGGAGCATCTTCACAAGCATCAGCACGGATCAGTGAAGACCCGGAACGGCTACTCTTTCGCAAGGGTCGAGCCACCCGGTGGACGAGTATGTCAAAGGTGTATGATCTAGGATGACAAGCACAGTGGCATTACTTTGTCCAAGGTGCGGACGGACGAGCATCTGAGGTGCATCCTCTTCGTGAACGAGCACAATGATCTCGTCCCGTCCATACCCCAAAGGAATTATCAAAGCTTCAAAGGAGGTCCCAGGATCGGAAGAAGGCATATCCCAAGAACCCTGCAAGATGTGGCAAACTCAAGAAGGCGTTGCCATCACGACAACGTAGAATGTGGCAAACATGCATCCCAGACATGGGACGGAAGAAGTGGCAGTTCATCAATTATGCAAACCCTGACGAGTTGGGACTGGAGGTCAAGATCGCATTGTTCAGCATCGGCCAGATGGGCATGTTGAAGGAGGAAGTGAAGGGAATCACCGAGCTCCGCCTACAGTGTTCCCAGGAGGATGAAGACCCAGTGTTGGTGCTCTTCAAGCATAGGGGTTAGAAGCTTTGGACTAGGAAGGAGTTGGAACGACCGGATCGTCCAACCTCCGCTCACTAGTCGATGTTGCCAAGTCAATCGGGACAAGTGCCATACACCAAAGCCCTTGGGTAAGGGCAATGATGGGGGAGAGAAGCTCAAGTCGCAAGGAGGAAGCTACTTATGCCGAAGATAAAGATCGCCCATCGAAGCAGGAGAAGCGAGTCGAACCACAGGCACATGTGGGGAGACCCCCATCGTCGCTCACTATAGCGACTGAGAGTGGACAAGGTGCGGAATGTTATACCAAAGAACCTTGCTCCACATCAAACCGTCGAGATATCTCTTGTCCACCAAGGGGAAGGTGGAGATGTTCTCAAGGCTCGGCGGATGAAGGACTCAACGTTGCAGCCATCTACAACTTGGAGATAGCGAGTTGAACCACAAGGGAACGTGGGGAGACTCTCGTCGCCCACTATGGCGACTTGGATGGGCAAGGCATGGATTGTCATATCAAAGAACTTTGTCCCGTCTCAAGACTATCGAAACATCAGGTGATCACCAAGGAGGAGGTGGTCCTGCGCTTTTCGTTCGGCAGAGGTATGAAAGACTCTACGTTGCAATCATTTGCAACATAGAGACGTTGAGTCAAGCCCACAAAGAGACCTGAAGCGTCCCAGAGTATCCGTGGGAAGACTCTTGTCGCTCATCATAGCGACCCCAGGCACTCGAAGCAGACAAGCTACAAGCATCGACATCGGAGGGCTTGTGCTATTTCAAGCCGTCGAAATTCAAGAAAGATCATCAAGGGTGAGATGGTCCCGTACTTTGCATTCGACGGAAGGAAGACCTTATGCTGCGGCCATCCGCAACATGAAGGCATCGAGTCAAGTCATGCAGGTCGAATGGCGAGACTCTTCATCGTGTTCTACACGACCCTGAGACAACTCTTCTCCGTGCTATTCCTGAAGGCATACAAGAGTTGTTTCACCCCCAAAGAAGCCAAACCACACAAGTTGACGCTGCGCAAGTCAAAGAGAAGTGAAGCCAACAGAGACTTGATGGACGGACAATTGCTTGATGAAGTCAGACCGCACATGGCGGACTCCACTGGCGCTGCACAAGTGATGACCCCGGGATGGACGAAGGATCAGCGAGCGAAGCAGGCCTGAGGGAGGAGTCCTCAGCTAGACCCCAAGGAGCGGGCATTCCTGGCGTTGCGTGATGCTGGTGAAGTCGAAGTCAAGGCAAAGAAGGCAGAATTGAACGAGACAAGCGAAGTCAAGACTCAAGACGAAGACCCCGAGGATGCCCGGACAACGGCGTCGGGGGCGTCGCCGACTTTGGTGGGGGAGAATGTCACGGGGCGTTTCCCGTGACACGAAGCGTGAAGCCTCGCGGCACCAGTGCCGCTCAACTTATAGCCCTCGGTCGCTTAGCGCCGAAAACATGGAACACATGCAGCCGCCCCGCACTGCGCAATATTGCGGAGTACCAAGTTATCCGTCCTTAGGGCATTTATCTTGTAAGGCCGTCCTTATGAATGGCCAAGTAGGTGACGTTCCCGTAGGGTACGTCTTTTGCATCTTCAATATGTAACAAGACTCATATACCTACGGTATACTGGGAGGAGTTCACTAGTGCCTTCCGAAGCCCAATTGTATGTTATGTTTCATCATATTTAATACAAGTAAGCTTTCCTTTAATTCTAGTGTCATGGCCTTGAGCGTGGGGTGGCAACCCACATCGGTGTCCCTTCGTGGCGTCCCGTGGTCCCTTCGTCGCCCATTCGGACTTTAAGCGCCCAAGCGCCTACATTAGTGCCGCAACGCGCTAATGCCACGGTCTCGTGACGAGTAGTCCAACACTCTAGTCATGTCCGTGATTGAATGCCTATAAGAGCGACTCTCGGCAAAGTCGTCTCGACCATAAAACTTCCGCTGTGAACTCAAAACAGGCTTGGCTAGATGCCTATCCGCCTAGTCGCCGCACGTGGTCTAGTGTCCGAGAATGACCCCGTGACACGAGCGGGGAGGGCGGCGTCGTGCGAGCACGGAGGGCGGCGGCGTGCGAGCGGGGAGGGCGGCTGGCGGCGGATCTGTCGGCAAAGACATGGGTTGGCCCGAGATTAAAACCCGCAAAGGTACAGACGGGGAAACTGGCGGATCTATCGGAAAGTACCTCGTGGTCATCATCGCGCGAATCTGGTCAGCCGACGTCGAAGATCTTGTCGAAGAAGAGTGGATCTAGTCGTGGGCGGCGGTGGTGGCGCGGATCTGGTCGCCGACGGACATGATGGCACGGATCGTGTCGCGGCCACAACGTCGTCGCGCGGACGTCGTCGTCGAAGACCGCCGGACGTCTTCATCGAAGGGCGGTGGCTGGTCATCGTCGCACGAGGAGGGGAGAAAGAAGGAGAGAGAAAATAAGGGAGAATGGGGGCGATTTTTACTGCTCCCTTCATTTTTATGGGGTAAAAAAACCGGTTCACGCACGGCCGATTCAAGATCGTACGGTTCACGCATTTTTATGAGATATTGAAGCCGATTTTTCGGATCTATAACGACGCCCGTCCGATCGGCACCGTGAAATGGGGGGTATCTTCCCCCATTTCAAATGGGGAAACCCCCATTTTTTCCTTAATTTTGTTTCTAATCTTTTAAAAAAGAAAGGAAGAAGATTCAAATGAATCGTGGTTTTTTTTTACAGTTTTTCATAATTCTATTTAAGACTTCTTCCTTTCATTTTCTTTTCTTTTTTAATATAGAGGTTAAATACTATATAACCATAAAAAATCACTATTAAATCTCAATCGTTGGATTAACGATCAACGATTTAGATCTGAATGTTATGAATTATTTTGTATACTTCTTCACCAACATTTTGATCGTCGATTCAGATCGAATGATTATAAATCGTAATAATTTTATGTAATTACACGATACTTAAACTATATATTATATATATAGCGAAACTTCGTATTATAACTTAAAAAGGAACCTCTAGTGACATATCTATATAAAAAATATATGATCTTTTTATGAGAAGTTGAACAAATATTTTATCAAGAATTTTGTTTCTTCGTTTTTATTGGAACACGCACCCGGATCTTTGGGAGGCCATGAGCACAGTGGCATAGAACATTCGAACTAGCTATAAAAAGTTTTATTAGGTTAAAGAACTTATTACATATATGGGTGTTCTTAATGTCACTTCTTAAATACTTAATGTCACTTCAAACTCATCATTTTACCCTTCATTTCATCTTATTTTATTTATTATTCTCTCTCTTTGAGTCTCATCGATTTCCACCCCCTGTTTAATTATCCCACACTCACACTCTCTCTTTCTCTCCTAATTAGAGGTGCTTAACGGAGGCTACTAATAGATTATATCAATCGCATGTTGGTCGGATATCGGACGGACCCGGCTGACCCGTTATCTTATCAGACGGACATCGAGCTGCCCACTAAGTGTCTAGCCTTGTCCGCATCATTAAGGTATATCGGACCTTAACGGTCTGACCGACAATTAGACGGGTCGAATTAGTCCATTAATATTTTTTACAATATTTCAAAAATCATCTATCCTATAATATGTAGTAAAAGGACATCATAATATATTATTCCTCAATTTATTATCATATATTTACTCATTATGTTGTCAAATATAAATAAGAGAAACAAAACATTTACGTAGTTTGGCTCATTATGTAACACTGGTAAAAGATTTGTCTTCTCCATCTTCATTGTTTTTATCATATATAAATTGATCTTGTATTCTTACTTTTGCATCAAGCATAAATAACATTATAGAAGAATAAAGATGATATCATCATATAAAAGATATGATCATATCATTATAAAAGAAATTAGAATCATGCATTTTACATAACCAATTAACATTAGCTAAATAACATAATGGTATCACATGAATTAATTAAAATAAATTTGTACAATATTATTTATATTATTTTAATAAGTTTAATCTATTAACGATTAACGGACGGGCTAACGGGTGGCTTATAAATTATCGGACATATATTGGATGAATATCGGACTATCGGTACCGGGCAAACAGATGAGTAATTTGTCCAGAATGTTATAAGTCCAAACCCATTAAAAAATCGGACGAGCTCAAGCCTGAACTTGGACGGACTAGCTGATATGTTATCAGATCGGGCAGCGGACAGACCGAGCTGCCCGATCCAATAAACACCTTTACTCCTAATGTTATTAATTATTTAGTTAATAAATGTTAAATTACTAGATAAATATATTAATTTAATTAATATGGAAATCACAATAAGATTAGACACAAAAATTAGGTATATACAAAATAAAGTAAAAATAAGAAGAGCGAAAACAAATATTAGAAAAATATTTTTTAAAATAATCAAGTTTTGTTAAGAATATATTTTTCAAAGCAATTGATTGTTCAATCAATTATTTGCAGTTAAGTAAATATTTTATTAAGACACGGAGAAGAATTTGATTGGATCAACAAACTAATTAATTAATGAGAGGTTGACATCAACTTGATCAGTAGTATTTTTCTTTAAAAAAATGAAAAAACGTACACTTAGTAATGATTCAAAGAAACAATTACTTAAAAATAAATTTTCTAAGATTTTTTCACTCTTCCTTTTTCCACTTTTATTTTATATATTCATAAATAATTTTTATATGTTTAATATTGTTGTAATTTATATATTAATTAATTAAATATTTTTATTCAATAATCCAAATTATTTTATTAACAAATTACTAATTCTGTTCGTGAAGAAAGATGATTAACTAAGTGTTAATTAAATAAACAATGAGAGACGAGTGTTAGATGATTAAACAATAATCAATAGCAATAAGAGAGAGGATAGAGATAGTGTGTATGAGTGTGAGATTATTAAACAGTGAAGGGTGGAAACCGAAGAGACACAGTGAGAGAATAATAAATAAAATAAAATGAAGGGTAAAATAGTGAGTTTGGAGTGACATTAAATATTTGAGGAGTGACATTAAGAGCACTCTACATATATTGAATAAAAGGAGCTCCACGTTATATATATATATATATATATATATATATATATATACACACGTCATATGCTGCTCGATATTGCACAAAATAATTGCATAGATTTGAAGTGAATATTTTGACGT
Source organism: Pontederia crassipes (assembly GCA_030549335.1). Lineage (NCBI taxonomy): Eukaryota > Viridiplantae > Streptophyta > Magnoliopsida > Commelinales > Pontederiaceae > Pontederia > Pontederia crassipes. The sequence goes on along the minus strand of CM060189.1, from coordinate 2,932,731 downwards.
TTTCATACAAGAAATATAAGCACGCATGTTTCTTCATAAAAGGATACATATTAATCGGACGGTGAGCGCTGCTCTTTTTTTTCGTGGACACGGAACGGTGGCCGACGTCGGCGGCGCACTGGCGAAAGGACATCGCCATTGTCGGATCGGGAAGAAAGGATGAGAGATCCCACAACATCGTCGTCGACGTCGCCATCGCCGGCCGCCATCGCCTCTCCCACCCGTTGCCAGATCGCGGCCCTCGCCTCATCGTCGACATCGCCATCGCCACATCGGGGAGAAAGGGGAGAGATCTATCGCCATCAACGTCGCCTCGTTGCCATCGCCGGCCACCCTTGCCTCTCCCGCCCATCGCCATCGCCAAATCGCAGCCCTCGCCTCATTGCCGTTGGCATCGCCTTGTCGCCATCGCCTCTCCCGCCATCGCCGTCGCACATCGCGGTGGATCCGGCCGCCCGCCCGCGGCCAGCCCAGGTCGCCTGGCGATCGAGCAGGGCGCAACCGGCCACATCGTGGGGGCTGAAGAGGGAGATTGAGATCGAGGGTGAGGGAGAGGAAGAGGGGCGGCCGGATCCATCGCGAAGCGGTCTTCTCCGACCGCTAGGAGAAGCAGCGAGGCCAAGCGACAAGGCACATGAGGCGACGGCGATGGCAACGAGGAAGGTGGGGTTGTCGGCCGGTAAAGGAGAAGACGGGAGGGGAGAGAGGGGCGCCAATCGCATGGGAGAGAGGGGAGTTGGTAGACGTGGGCGGTGGGCAAGGGAATTGGGAGGGGCAGATCCCATTGTCCGATTAGATCGAACGGTGGGCGTGAAGCAGACGTATGACCATCATACGCTTGAACCATTAAATCCATATATATATAACTCCGCCTATATTTTATAGCCGGTCCCAAGCTCGGATAAAGGAGAAGGGTTGTGTTAGGCCCCGACAGCCAGCGTAAAACCCTGTCGAATCTCATGAACATGAATCAACGAGAGCGGAATGACGTCGTATGATCCATGTAGCTGACCCCACCTAGTAGGATAAGGCTTTGTTGTGTGTATATATATATATATATATATATATATATATATATATATATAAGTATTTCTCAGTAGCCAATCTATTTGACACGAAAATTCAATAAACAAGGAAAAGTTCCGTAGAAGCTAAATATCAGCAATTTCAAAAATACAATTAGGATCCATCATCGGCAAAAGACCTAAAAACTCAATTGAAAGTGATTAAGGAAAGCACCTATGGAGATGTGCGCTCTCCTTTGTACAAAGGTGGTAGTAATCTAAGATTTAACTTAATGAACAACAATAACTGACAGTAAATCACCTAATCTAGATACATTTCTTTAAGATTTCAGGCCTTCCTACTCCGGCATGTGCAACTTTCTTCTTCTTGTTTGAGATTCTGTAAAAGGAATATGGTATTATGTTAGATAATGGCAATGTCTTCTATGGATTATGGTATGCTTAACCACATTAATGTTTTTTGAGAGATTGACCAAATTAAAATTAGGTCACTAGTTCTTGTCGTACTTGTTTTAGCAGGATATGTATGTATGTACACACATATATCAGAGTATATAGCCTGCTGGTATCGGATGATATATGATGATTTTATGCATCATCTTGTCGTGTTAAAAGGGTCTGGCAAATTTTACAAATTTGGCAGAATTTTATCTTCATCAATCTGAATGCAGAAGCTATAGTTTTAAAGTGAAGATGATGCATTGTGGGGAAAAGCTACAGTTTCAATGCTGATAATTCTGATAGTGTAGGGCAAAGGTGTTCATATCAAGGTTTGCCAGTGTATTATAAGATAAGATACCAAGTTGTGTCTCGGAAAATTTAGATCATCAGATACACACCTCAACCTTGTTCTGCAACTCCCTAATGTGCTGGATTGCAAGCTCCAACATGTCTGAAGTGCTTGTTTGCTGAACATATTAACCAACAGCTTCATCACTTTGTAGGAAAAAGATTAGCTCCTAAAAGTAGCTAGTCATATAGTTAGGGAAGATGAAGGATCTACCCAACATAAAAAAATTTCATCATTGTCTAAGGTCCTAAAAGGACTAGTCTTGGGGTGCATCAAAATAAGTACCTTAACTTTTTTTCCTTTTATGAGAAAGACAAGTGCCTTGACTTCGCACTAGAGAGAACTATAAGAGCATTTTATTTACCTTGTCCATGTTTGGTACAAGATCTTGCAGCTTTCTCAACCTTTTGCTAATTCTTGTTCTTCTTTCCTATCAAGGAACAACATTCATGAACACACATACACTCTCAGAATCACATCTAATGTACCTATGTACTCTCTCATGGTATTCTGAATCGGTAGCAATATTCTTATGAAAGAAAGATGTTTGAGCTAACCCGTTCCGCAATACTTCGGGGATGTGTCGCACAGCCACGTTTAGCTCGGGCTCTGCAAGGAACTGAGTCTTGATTCAGCAGGTAGTCATCTACAGCGGACATCTCTAATCCACCCTTTGAGAGGTTAAACTAAAAAGAGGAGAAAGTTTCATTAACTTTGGTTCAATTCTAGTTGGGTCATATACAAAATGATAAATAGAAATTCATGTTCCAAATTGAGAAAGTTGATTAAGACACCAAAAAATCCAAGAAGCATGAGGATTGAATGTAATTGAAAAACGTTCTTCTTTCCGAACTCAGAAAACTTGTTTGCCAACTTCAGAAACAGGAGACAATGAAGCAGTGGCCTCATTAGGATGGATCATAAATCATGACCAGCATCTAAAGTGCTACTGTAATTATTACAAAATTATGATAACAGTAGGGATGAAGTAAAGGAGATCTGAATATTTATTTGATCCATCCACCACTAAATTTCCTGCAATGAATTGAAGTCAGCTGAATTTACCTGATTGCCAATGTCACTGAATTTGGGTCGTCTGTTTGGAGCCGAAAACACAACTGAATTGTTATTGTCCCATGGTCCTAAATGAAAATCGCTGGAAATATAAGATTGGCCAACGTGACCCACTGCCTCGTCAGAGCTGTTACCAGCAGCATTCTCTTCTATTTCAGGAATGCCTAGGTCAGATATTTGTGACAGTGAATCCTGCCTTGAGAAGCTCCATTGGGGCCTCAACCTTTTGTCTGCTTGGGAGTAGTTTCCGATTCCCATTGTGGTTGATGGACCTGCGCCCAGGAGCAAATGAGTTAACAAACGAATGTTGAGCTGCTGGAATGTTCTTACATTGATGTTTTGCCTTGAAATTATTAGCATTACCCAAGCAAAATCTTTTATGTTAAGTGACTGAAATACAACTTATGATCACCTTCCAAGACGTTCTTTTTATTTTCTTTCTGAAAAAAAAAACTTTACCATACGAATTAACCCCCTAACTAGAAAAACAACGATCTCCTTGGCTGAAGCTAACTAACGAATCAATAATAGAACTCATGGTGCTTTAATTATGCCTCACAATTAGCAAGTTTTATAAGTGAAAATGTTATGTTTCTTCAGATGCTAATCGACGACTGTACTTAGATGAACACTCAAACCAAACTTCCACTGATTCATTCCGACCATGATGTCGTAAAAGAATTTTTTTTTTATTTTATCTAATGCAGAAAATGACATGCCAATGGAATGCAGGACAGATAAGTGATAATTTCACAACTTAAAAAAGGGGCTACTTATTTAAGTAGGCAGTGAAACTTACCATAATTACCATTAGATAAAATCTACCACTAACCAGTATTAAAACCCACTACGCGTGCAGCAATTTCCATAGCTTTATTCCTAACCAACAATTATTTGTCGAATGATAACTAGGTTAATTATGTCTTGTAGTGTTATATTATTAACTAGGTAGCTTGTTTCTTAAATCCTAATAAACAATAATCATGAAAATAAAACTGTGACTAAGAGAGATTATGCATCTATTACAGATATAATTATACTGTGCTTGATGGCTACATGCATATAATTATGTTTTGGTACGACCATTTATGACTTATACAATTATTGTTAGTATTATTTGTTCAAATTTTCTTATGTTAGTTGAGTTATTTCATATATATTATAACCACCTAATTATATCAATTATCATAATATTATTTTATTTTAGGTAATAATAATAATAAATGGGCTCCAGTGGAACCGACAAAATTTGTTGTCGGGCTCCAGTGTTGGATCGCGATTCATCCCCCCGTTGCCAGCCCACAAAATATCGTAGAGAACACAACACCAGACTACCCTGGCGAACGGGTACATCTCCCCGAACAGGAAACTGCGTCAACGGGCCAATCGGAGAAAGAGGAGACTAGTGGGACCCATTAGAAGGACACGTGGCAAAAGGAGAAGATGGGAAGCGCGAGAAAAGGCGGCTGACCTTGATCCACGAGCAGGTGAGAGAAGAACCCCGCCGGCGAGCTGCTGTGCCGGGCCAGGGGGATTCCCCCGCCGCCGTCCCTGGCCACGAGATCCGCCGCCGCGTGGATCTCCTCCACCCCGTACGACCTCTGCATCGCCGCCGGATGGGGGGGCGGCCTCTCCGAGCTCAGCGTAACGGCCGGGCGGCTCGAATCCGACGTCGTCAGGCACTGCGAATCGCCGGAGAAGTACCGCCCCAAGGCCACCTCCGAAGCAACAGCGGCGGCGGCGGCGGCCGAGTACTCCTCCTCCGCCTCCTCCCCGCCGTGGATCGCCGAGTCGGCGAGCGCGGCCAGGAACGAGCCGGGGGCCGAGACGTACCGCGATAGCCCCGGCGGCGCCATCAAGCTCTGCCTCTCTGCCTCCGACGGGGACGGCGAGTGGTTCATGGCAGAGATGTCCGAAGTCGAGAAATGGAGCTCGGGAGGAGGAGGAGGAATGAAACGCGAACGGCAAAGAAGCCTTGCCATATCCGGCAATTATTTAATGATTGGATCGTGGGATGGGGCCCACAATGAGGTGGAGGGTTGGGTGCTTTCTAAGGTGCAACATCTTCGGAATAATAATAATTATTATTATTATTATTATTATTATTATTATTATTATTATTATTATTATTATTATTATTATTATTATTATTATTATTATTATTATTATTATTATTATTATTATTATTATTATTAATGCTAATTTATATAAAACTTAAAATTGATTGACACAACATATAACTGAGTTGTTTGATGAGCGCTAATCGTTCCGAATTTGAATTTTGAAGTCATCGTTCATAATAAAACATTATTATTTTATTTTTCCACTCTCAATTAGTGGGTCACTAATAATTTTATATACAGAAAACTTTTCGTAAATTCGGATCTGACACCTAAAAATAATATATATATAAACGTAATTAAATTAGAATGAATGTCCAATAGAAGTCAACATCAAACAGCTTTATACGATGATGACGTCTGAGTGAACACCCAACAGCAAGTGCTACTTGCTCAGCTGTTCTTTGTATGTGTGGCGGTGGGTGGTGGATGGATCCCATTCCCCATTCCGTGGTCTTAATTAATTATTAAGAGGTGCATTAATTCCGAGGTAATTGATAATTATGGTTCCTTCTTAATTAATTAAGCTGCTTTCGGTATTCTATTAAGAATATAAAATTAAAGACGTTGCTCTTCTTAACGATTTAAACTTTTAAAAAAATTGGATAGCACATCAAATTTAACTTGGTATCAGAGCCAGAGATCAATAGTTCGAACCTCGTTCTTCCTTAATTGTCCACGTGTTGAACTTGAGCTAGACCAAAGTTGTCAGCCGCACAGAAGTGAGGAATAGTGTTAAGAATATAAAATTAAAGATGTTATTTTTCCTAACGACTTAAGTTTTTTAAATAAATTGGACATCACATCAAATTTAACACATTCATTAACAAGTTAATTAAAGTACATTAATCATTAATCCCTCAAAAGTAATATTAATATTTTTTTTTTCATGGATTCTCTCGTTGGAGTGGAGAGCCCATTCGCTGTAACACCTTGTTCTTAGTTCTGTTTCTTTACCCGGTGCAGCAAAATGATGCCCCCACTCATTGTGGATGAGTCAACTAGATTTCTTTTTCTTCTTTTTGTTAGGAATAAAATAAATTCTCATATGTTAACAATAATTTTGAGTGTATTTGTATTTGAATAAAATTAAATACAGTGATAAGAACTCATGAGAGAAGAGGAGGTGATTTGATAGATTGATTTTACTTTTTTATTTTATTTTGTCTCGTTTTTTTTATGATTTATCATGTTGATTGTTAGAATCTGGAATTTAGGAGTTTATTTCATCAATGATTCAGTTGAAAGAAAATATATGCATGCATGTAGTTAGAGGTGTAAGTAAAAATCTAACCACCGAAAAAACAAATTCGAAAAAATTAAAATATGAACTCCGACTAAAAATTAGGTCGAAATAAAAGAAATCATATATTTAAATTAGGACTCTTTACAAAAAAAAATCTGAGGAATCCAATCCAAATCAAATATCTTTTCAAAATTATTATAATTAGATTATTATTTTAATTTTAAAATAATATTTTATAATTTTAACTTTTCTCCTACTCATATTTATTAGATTAGGTATATTATTTACTTATTATCACACATTTGAATTCGAATACGATTGAGTTAATAATTTATTTTAATCAAGTTTGGACAAAATTAAGCAGAATATTTTCAATTATAATGCAATAATATGTTATTTTAGTTTATCTACATTAAATAGTTAAACTTAGAGTTAAATGTTATTTTTTAACACGTATGTGATATATTTAATATTTATAATTTTTAAAAAATTATTTTAAAGTAGAACTTCGCCTATATTTTATAATCGGTCCCAAACCCGGATAAAGGAGAAGGGTTGTGTTAGGCCCCGACAGTCAGCATAAAATCCTGTCGAATCTTATGAACATGGATCAACGAAGCGTCGTATGATCCATATAGCCGACCCCACCTAGTGGGATAAGGCTTTGTTGTTATTGTTGTTGTATTTTAAAGTAGGTTCCTCATCCGAAAAAACTAATATCATTTAGGTCGAATTTTTTTGTAAAAAAATTAAAATGATCTTTTATACGTTAAAAATCCAGCCGAAAATTGAAAATCTATTTTTTTTTTGTCGAAAAAAGCACCCGACTCCAACTTCTTTCACCACTACATGTAATATCCCGGCGAAGAAGCAATTGGATGATCCACTCATGCATGCATTCATTTACCTGCTTGACAAAAAGCAACTGATGGCATCATCCTCTCCACTTGGTTTTTATTCTCGTCAACTTTTTTTTTAAAATAAAAATAAATAAATTGTAGTTGTTGGAGATATAAATTTCTCACCGTAATTTGGCAGCTTTTCTGTAGGAGATAAGACACCGATGATCGATGAACAATAAAAACAATAAAAGAAAGAGAAGATGAACACATATATTTAACGTGATAAAATCTTCTTGATCAATCTGAACAGGAGAGAAACATCCACGGGCAAAGGAGGTCGCCGTCAGAAAAATTTTACTATGAGTCAAAAGAAAGTACATTATATAAAATCCTAACCCTCGTATATAAAGGTTCATACCGCGGGGGGCTTTCACCACATATCCTCATTTTTTCTTTTTCTCATTTTTTTTTCAATCAAAATTTTAGATCCAGAGTACATAATTCAAGGCACATCAACATTTTTAAATAATTAAGAAAGCTGTCTTGACAAAGTCATAACGTGTACTTATCAATGCATATATGATTAGAGCTATAACGAGTGCAAAATGATGCTTTATGTATGTGTATGTCATCTTCAATCTAATTTCATCATCTATTAATGTTAATATTTTACTTAATGGAAATGACAATTTGGCTTCAGAACATGTACTAAATTCAGAATCAAATAATGACGATCATATTATAAAAGATTTTTTTGGGAAAAATATAGCCCTAAAAATGAATAGGTAGAATGCTTTATTAGTTTCCACATTTAATGGATTGTTTTTTTATACATGTATGATATACACCGGTAAAAGTGAGGACTTTAATATTGGAATATGAGACTTTACTAGCATCCACAATTTCAAAGTAGAGTCACGATGCTTTGAATCTAAACTCAGTTTTAACACTATATGGTCCTTTATTAATCGAGCGCTTTAGCAAATTTTCTCTACGGGTCTCGTTGTCTGGTCAACGAACCTGTGGAGGGTCAAGAGGGATCTCTCTGCGGGGTTTCGGGCGGAATCTCTTGAGCGAAAATTTTTAGGAGTATTTTGTATGTGATTCGGAATTATTTTTTTCTTATCTCGATATAGGTGTCCCATTTTGAAAGATTAATTCAGAGTTCCAATCGGTTTGTAATTCCTATTATATAAACTCTAAACAGAAATCAATTTGATTTTGTAATTCTCTTCTAATTTTTTCATCTAATAAAATTTTGTGTGATCTTAAATTTCTCGAATTTCTTGCGATGCATAATTTTTCTCGTGCAAAAATCCTAACAAAAGTTTTTAGTTTACATGTGTTGTGTATAAGTCAATACATTGACATACCTAAACAACACGTTATTCCAATTAATACGAGTATCGAATCAGTCTTTTAATTAAATAATTATGATATAATAGGCATTTAAAAGACAAAACAAACACATGCGAAAGCTGGTTGGGTTTCTATCAATGTGATCAGAGTCTGTGCATGGAGTGCGCCTATAGATTTTAATCAATGTATTGGGCATTTAATTGGAAAAATCAATTTAATTATTCTTTTTTAATTTCATTGTGTTGTCTTTTTTATAGCCAATCCCGATGTTTAAAAAATAGTGTCGACGGTCTAATTCACGCGACGTTAAAGAACGTACGATTCATATGTTAGAAGTCGACTTATCATCGAGTCCAATTAATCTGATTAGACCGTCGATAGATGAAAACTACAAACAAAAGTTTTCTACAATAAAAAAAACTCGAACTCGAAATTTAATTTTCTTGTCTTTGAAAGGTCAATGATTTGCAAGATTGGTTTGTATTTGTCTCAATATTTTAACTCGATAGAGTGTCAAATAATTGTTAGACCAACTGATCGACCTTTCAATTATTTTATAGGAAAAAGAGAAAAGATAGTTCAAAATATAACATATTCCCATCCCTATTTATTGTCGATTTTATTTTTTTTATTTTCCGATCGGGTGCAGAATTATCTTTTATCTTGTAAAAAAAATTTAATAGCAACAATAAATATAGCCATGTTCTTTGATTATTTAAATTATTTGTCGAATTTCATTAGTCAACCTATGTATATATATTTCTTTATGCTAAAATATGTTTAGCAGTAAATTAAAAGATATACTAAAATTCAAATTTTGCTTTCATATTTGCGCTAATTTTTTTTTAAAAAAATAAATTTTACTCCTCTATACTCTAAAATGCTTTTTGGAATCTAATAAGAATCCTACGGGGTTAAAAAAGTGACAAGCTGTCGTTGGATCATAATATGATAATGCATACACATCTTCATAATACTTATTTATGAATCGTCGAATCACGATACAATAACAGTCCATATATATATAAATATATATATATATATATATATATATATATATATATATATATATATATAACTTTTTGCCATACATAGTTCTTATCATCATACTTAAATTATTGAAATGCCCACTTACCTCCTTTAAACTATTAAAGTATTTTCATTTTAATTACCGAAAGTCAAAGTTTCACTTAACTTTGGCATTTTCCTATCACCATTATATATTTTTAACCTTATGTTATGATTTTAAAATAATTGAAATAAATAAAAAACGAATTTAATGATAAGTATGTATGTTTTTCAAATACTTGAATCGTTCCTATCTAAAACGTATTCTTTCCCAAATATGCATAAAGGGTACAATTGCAACTATATAATAGAAAAAAAAAGTAATAGAAAAAATGAGGATCGGAGAAATGGAAAAAAAATCGATATAATTCATAAGTGGGTAGTTCAGGAAAGAAAACAAAAGTCGTGTAATTCTGATTCACCATGTACCCTCCGGTAATGGAAGGTTTAATGGAGGTGACGGCTCAACAGCTCAACCCATTCTTTATAAGATATTGAGTTTGTAACGTATCACAATTTCCTATTAAGGAAAGAATTCAAAAAAGAAAGGGGGGGAAGACGAACGAATAGAGCGGCCGTTTTCGAATCCGGCCCAGCCAGGATTATAAGAAGGGCGAGAGGGAGCGCCCTTGCGCCCCTTGGATACCCATCCGGCCACCCTTCGTCTTCTTCTTCTTCTCCTGCGATCCGTGACGAACGACGCAGCAACACCGAATCAGGACGCGACTTCGACGACGAACGGCGGACGAATTCACGATTGTCGACTCACGGCGAACCCCCCTCGACATTCGCAAGGACCCGGCGAACCCTCCTGTCGACCCGGAATAACCGACGACCGAACCGACGAAGAACAGGATGCCGACAAACTCATTTTCGATCGAAAAAGGTACCCTTAGAGTTTTAAATCCTTAGACGATGAAATATCGATCGATTGATGTGTAGGAATAGTTCGTTTTGATCCTGAGAATGTCACCTACATTTTTCGTATTTTGATCGTCGTCATTTGATGGTCGAAGAACCACCGAAAATGGAGAAGAAGTCCAGCGGCCCTATTTTATTGCGGGGATCGGTCGACCGATATTTGGAAACGGTCGACCGATTTGCGCGAGGAACTCATCGAGGTCATGTCGATCGGTCGACCGGCCTCACTAAGGCGGTCGACCAATCCATCTGTCAATGGACAGACTTGGTTTTGTGATTGGCCAACCGACTTTCCGAGTGATCGACCGATCCGATGCGCACTGCGCATTCTCACGATCTTACGACCGATTAACCGACCACCAGGACGGTCGATCGATTCCAGAGCAACCGGTCGATCGATCCTATACGTGCGATCGACCGATCCACAGACCCAACAAAGAACACGGTCGATCGATCCCAGCCGATGCCAGAAGACGGTCGACCGGTCCATCAGGGATAGTCGACCAGTTCAATCAGACCAATCGGTTCAGACCATCCGGTTCAATTAAACCCATCAGTTCAACCCAATCGGTTCAACCCACTCAAACCCATATAGAGACATTGAATAAATTCTAATACTGACATGGTCCGAATCGGGTTCTAATCCGGTCGGAGGCCGACTTTTGAATGCCAACCAAATACTCTACTCAGTTCACCTATATTGACCGAGTCTTATTGTATAGACATTGATGCCCATCTGGGTTCTTATTCATATACTACATGATAAGTAAAGATAAATAAAATAAAGATAAAGATATGGGATTGTTATGTGCCGCCCCATTGTACGGAACAAAGATCATGATATTGTATAAAAAGGGACATGTAGTTAAATGAAGAGACAGCGAACCTACTGATCTTCAATGATCACTGTTCTTGAGATTTCAAGTTCTCTCCCACTTGTATCTCAAAGAAGGGTGATGCAATGGTCACACTCCTTCCCCAAAGATTTCATAGTACTGAGTCAGAGGGACAAGTGAACCTACAGATTCTTAAATGACCACTGTTCCTGGGGTGCAGGTCATCTCCCACCTACATTTCGAATTAGGTGACGTATTGTCGCACCCCTTCCCCTTTATGGGCTTACTGACTTTACAGATTCATAGAGACACCACTGACATCTCAATCTAATAAAGTCGAGCTCGCACAGGACAACGAACTTTAAGGATATCATAGTAATGTAAAAGACACAGTCACAACAATGCAACTGCAAAGTATAATATTGTACAGTATTGAATATGTGACAGTAAAGCATGGAACATAGTATGGTAAAGGTAATGTAGAGTAAAGGTAAAGTATGGTCATGATAAAGAACAGAACACAGATATTGATATTGTTAAAGCATGATGTATTGACCCGTTATAGTTAGTGTATAAAAGTCAAAGTATAATATTGCTCATCACTGATATACTGTTGCTATGATTATCATTGATCTTTATTTCATCGTCTATACTGCTATTGTACTGGACTTTTTGCTCACGGATATTCGATTCTCCTGCATTGGATTTTACAGGTGAGAACCCAAATTGATGAGGTGATGGAGGGCGCATGCTTGAAAGAATGCTGCACATGACTAAGCCTATTATGAAGTCTCATCAATTGGATTCAGTTTGATCATTATCTTATTATTCATAGACATCATTTCTTCCGTCTGTGAAACTTCTTGTGATGGTGATCTTTTATCACTTTGTTATAATCTATATGGATGGATTATACCCTTGTCATTCTGACGTTCGAACTTTCGCCCTTTGTTCTAAGCTACATTAATTGTCATTCTCCTTGATATTTGACGCTTGAATTTTCGCATTAAAGTCTTGATTATATTTCTTATTATATTGATGTCACGTATGTTATTTTGTTGAATGATCGTGGTTAATAGTGTAGTATGCAGTGTAACACTCCCGGGGTCAACTTGACTGTCTACGTGGCATGAGGGGACGATTTTGGGGGCGTTACAGAGTTTTTTCCTCTAATTATAAACTTTTTTCACATATACTCGTGACTTTTATATTTTTCGCAAACCTCCCTTAAACTATATCGTTATTTTCGCTTAGGTCTATTCGTCAATCTCTATTAAGTTTTTCGTTAATTTACGAAATGGCCCAATTGTCCTCGTACATCATAAATAAAAATTGACAGAAAAATTAACAAAAATTGGCGGATGAACCTAAGTGAAAAAAATGGCATAATTTATAAAGGTGCGAAAAAACAATTCATAGTTCAACAGAAGTTCCAAGAAAAAACCTTTAAGATATTTTACTTATGCTGTACCACACAATACACGTGACAATTCAATTTTATTTTATAATCTTTCTGGTGTACCAGCAGAAGCATAATTTAATATATACATTTATACGTCATCAGCCTGACGTACCAGCAGAAGCATAATTTAATTTATTTGTTAAATCAAAACAGATATAAAACGACTAAAATGAATCATAGAGATAACCAAGATGTCAACGTCTGGCCGGAGTTTGGCAGCAATACAACAATACCGATCTCGATATCTCCCTAACTCCACTATATATTGTGGTTGATGTGTGCCTTGTTGTTTCTTCTTGTTCGTGTTAAAACTATATATGATATGATTGCCCCTTTGAACATAGTTTCAACATATATCAAGATTAAGAGGGAAAAAAAAGAAGGAAACTAGATTTGAACTAAAATTCATATACAAACCACATAATCAATAAGACTGAAAAAAAGAGGCAAAAACAGGAACTGCAATTTGAATTATTTATTCCGGTCGTCATAAGAGGGTGGAGTTGGTCGGATTCCGGTGGAGGTGTGGCGACCTCTTCTGGATCGGTGGAAATTGGAATGTCAATGTACCCATTGTGTTTGTTTGGCTTGACAAGAATTTGAGAACGGCGCATTTGGACAAAGTTTCGATAGAGGGAGAACCTAAAGGTTGACACGATGTATTAGTTCTGATTTGTTCTTACTGGTGTTTGATTCAACTATTCAAAACTTTGGTGTTGCTTCATAGTTGAAGATGCGACTCTGACGGGTTCTGCGAGGAGGAAATGGGGTGGAGCACAGGATACGATGCAAATATGCAGTCCGTTGCGAACTCGAAGTTCTGACCTTTGGCTAAAACTTTTTTGCGAAAATAAAAGTGAACAAATCACGTTAACCGAAATTAATATCCCAACGGACCCTACGAAAACTCTTCAAAATGTTTGGCAAACTCACCTTAGTTCCGACCGTTTATTCTCGATCAAAAGATGGAATACAAATATATTTTGGTGTCAGTGGTGTATATCCGTGAAGTTGGTGCTGAAATGTGACTAATTATCTACCAACAACTTTGTTTATTTTTTTCCCTTTTTTGTTTTGTGACAGGTACTAAAGATGACTTTTTTTCCTGTTTTTTGTTTCCTTTTTGTGTGGTTGTTGCTTTCCTGAGGGCAGATGGTTTAGGTTCTCTTCAGCTCAGGAACCCATGATGTGCTGTTTCCATTAGAACTTCCTAATATTTCATCAGAAACAAAACGTACAATAATAGTAAATTAAATATCAAACTTAAATAGAGATGAGAGAACAGTTTAATTAATTATTATGCAAGAAATATGTAAGCATTGAATTCCACCTAAAAAGAACAAAAATTCAAAGGGAAGAATCACACCTAACAGTTGGCATCTTCCCTAAATAGTAAATGCTAAATAGCAATACATTTTCATACACGATACAAATATCCTGAAGGTAATAAAATACAACAACAACAAAACATTATCCCACTAGGTGAGGTCGGCTACATAGATCCGCTCTACTATTCGTTGATCCATGTTCATGATATTCGACAGGATTTTACGCTGGCTGTCGGGGCCTAACACAACTTTCTTCCTTTATCCGGGCTTGGGACCGGCTATAAAACATAGGCGGAGTTGAAGGTAATAAAATGTACCACAAAATTATAGGAAGAAAAAACTATGAGGAATAATGGAAAGCAATATTTTCCCTTTTTTACCCTTTAACTTTATAACAAGGATATGTTAGTCATTTAGCAACTCTACAACTTTATAGTAATTGTAGCGCAATTTACCCAAAAATTGTATCTTCATCATGCTAATTACTATATGGCAGTTTCAATAAAGATGTAAAGGAACGTACAAAAAACCAGGAAACAGGGCATTGATAGAATCGGTAGAAAATCTAGAATATAAGTAAAAGTAGCAAAATTGTTTGTCAATTTATGGAGATCCACCCCAGAAGAAGAATAGCTTGGTAGGGGGCATGTCTGCAGTAGCAAATCAAATTCCAAATGGCCGCAACCAAAGTGAACGTGAATGCATGCAAGCACACCACAATATTTTAGCATCTGGCAAAGAAAAAGGGGGCAAATTAAGGAATTCACTAAGAACAACGAGTATGGAGTTTGAATAGTATACTGAGAGCTGTGTCACAAATTAAAATGTTGAACTATTGCTGGACCTTTGGGTGTTAGGAAGAAGAAGAAATCACTCCACAAAAACCTGAATCCTGTCTCCCATGGTACCATTGAAATCTAACAGCAGCTTGCCACTTTGATATTGATCACCTTCCGTGGAGGCATTCTCTAACATTTCCATTATATTAATACCTCCCAAGCCTGCATAACAAAGATGTTGCAAGTAAGATGCCTGTCATTTTGAAAAAAAAAATCCTTCACATGAGATACCTGGTATGATTCTTGACATCCCTTCCAAGAATCCAGCCTGTCACAGACGAATAATATTTTAATGTAAAAAGATAGTAATTTTATGCATTTCTGAGGGGACAGTGTAATTATCTAAGCTATTTTAAGCATCTTGATGCTAAAAAATTCAAGTACAGCTTACGGGAATTCGAACATCAAGCTTCTCAAGCCCATCTCTTCCAGTAATCTTCAACCTTAATGTACGAGACCAAATTCCAGAACTGCGACCTCTTGAATCACCTGAACTGAAGTTTTCATAGCCATATGGAGTCAGTACTTCAACAATTGGGTCATTACGGTCACCTGATCTTTGCTTGTCACTTTCTTGAGCTAATGATGGTGTACTATAAGAAGGGTAACCTGCATCTAAAAGGGATAAATGAAACACAATTCCTACTGAGGAGAGATGTGAGAGAAATAGCGTTAAATGTTAACTGCTCACTGCTTTGGTAGGAAGATTGGGAAGGACTGATGCTATAGAGTTTTTCCTCTTCATAATAGTCATTGAAGCCCAAAGTGTTCTTAATTTCCTCAAAAGATGGCAAACTTCCAGGAGGAGGAATGCGACCGCTTTTTATAGCAGCAAGTGCATCCTGAAATAAGTTTCTCGAAAATTTAGGATGATTCAAAGCAATTGTTTGACTTTTATGATTCAATAGCAATATCATATCTAAGTGTTCAGGCATGAGTGATCAGTGCAATCATGAACTGGTTGAATAAACTTTTATCTCAAGAAAAAGGAATATTTTCTAAAGGGAAAAAAAGGATGACTATTTCAAGTCATTTATTGGAAAAAGGAATTTTGTATCTACCTTCCTAAAGGTTTTATCTCAGAGAAAAAGGAAACTTTTGCTAAGTTTGGGTAAATTACACTAAATACCTTCCAACTTTACTAACTCTATCCTCCAACTTCACTTTGTAATCAGACTACTACCCTCCAATTATTGACTTCTTTTACTTTGTATTTCAAGTCATTTTCCTGATGTGGCATGCTATTTAAAAATAAATAAATATCAAACATTAAAATAATATTATAATTTATAAAAAAATAAAAGGGGGGAGGGGCACCCCTTCTTTTTACCGGAGAGGGGGCGGCGCCTGCACACCATTCACAGCATGCAGAGGGGCGCCGATCTGCGCACAGAGAAGGGGAGGGGTGCCGCCCCCCTCCCCCTCTCTGTCGCACGCGCAGAGGGGGAGGCTCCCCTCCTCTGCATGCCAGGGGGAGGGGTGCTGCCCCCCTTCCCCTCTCCTCTTCGGCTTGTCCCTGAACGCGGGGTTGCCACACACGCAGGATGCCAAATGAGATGATGGTGACCGGGAGGTCTGGCACGGTCGACGCCACCTCGTAGGCATTGAGCAGGGCCAGCGCGCCGCCAAGGCTCTGGCCCGTGATTGTCAGGCTGACCTCCTCGCCTCTTCCACTGTAGTAGTCCAATCTTCTGATATCCGCCATGACCTGCTCTGACGCGCTGGACTTGTTGTACCTTGTCGCCACCTCTTCGATGCATAGACGCTGAGGAAGCCGTGTTCGACCTTGACTTCACTGCATCCGCCATCGTCGAGCGGTCCTCCAAACACTCGGCCGGCTTGACCGTGCCGCGCCACATGACGACGATGACCTGGCAGCCGATGCAGTGGGTCTCGGCTTTGTCTCTCACTCGTGATGTAGCCCATCCAGGTGTCCATGGCACTCGAGTCACTGTGAGAGCTCCATGTGGCCGCCTCCCCCTCTCCGGCACCGGAGAGGAGAGGGGAAAGGAGCGGCCGCCCCCTCCCCCTTTCCCTCCGACCGCTGGCCGACACTCAAGCGTCCGGAGGGAGAGGGGGCGCGTCCCCCTTTTTTATTTTTTTATAAACTTTAATAATATTTATTTTTATTTTATTTTAAAATAACATGCCAAAAGTTGGTGAAACAAGTTAATAATTGAGGATAGTCTGATGACAAAGTAAAGTTGGGGAAAAAAGTTGGGAAACTGGGTAAAGTTGGAGGGTATTTAATGAAATTTACCCGCGAGGTTTAGTAGCAGCAAAAGTACATTTCAATTTATGTTTTAAAGAATCCCAACATGCACGTAAATCATTTTTAAGTTTTCTGAAGGGAGAAAAAGGATGGCTACGAGTCATTTATTAGTAGGACTTTCGACAAAACAATTTATGTCATTCATGACAGAACCTCATTTAGGCCGTGAATATAGAAAGATGGGTGCTTCCATATATGTTTTAACTTGTAGGTAACATTGTTTTCCCCAGCTAGCTAGAAATATTTTCATAAACATCAAAGCATCATGATGCAATTGGCAATTGTCCTTTATGTTCAGATGATATGATGTTTCCTAAATGGTAGACTAGATACTGATGCTAAAATTAAGCATCTTCACATGTGAAAGAAAGAATACAAAAAGTAGCATGAAAATAAACTCACATCACATTAAGATATTTCTAAATATTGTTTGCTCAAATCAAGATCAACAGGTCAAACTTAATGATTATGCAAAAGGATTCACCTCCATTGCTCGGATAGAAACACCAATCAAGGATAATGGATATGCAACAATCTTGAAACCAATCTCCTCTAGTTCAACTGGATTCAATATTGGTGTCTTGCCCCCACCTTCCAGCATATTAGCCTGACAATGCACAAGGAATGTTAATCTATAAATTATAAGGCTCACTCCTCTCTAAAAACAAAACAACATGCTCAAGGATCATTACCAGATTTGCAGGATAGGCATCATGGCTAACATTTTTTTTAAACGAATCATGGCTAACATTTTTCATCAGATTTACGTCCAAACTAGAAGCTATGTTGGTCAATTGCCACAAAAAACATGGCATGTTTCACAACAAGCTTGCTCAATGGAATAGCATTATTGTCTCTCCAACATTTGCAAAGTGATTAAACTTCTCATCCTATTGTCTGCCTTTAAATATGCATTAAATAGTGAAACATATTGTTTTTAATATAAGACAACAATGGAATCCAACAACTACATTTTCAGGTAAAAAATTTAGCAGAGGAGAGCAACTTTTGTCTGTCACAATATCTTATGCTTCTAATTTGATGATAGAATGGGATACCCTAGATACATTCAAATGTAATATAACTGAAACAAATGTGCCCAAAGAAATTACCATTTTTGGAAGTAGTGGAGATACATCACAGAAGGCTTTCATCTCTTCCCTAGAAGCAAGTGCATCAATAAATAGAACATCAGCTCCTGCATCAGCAAATGCTCGCGATCTTCGCAATGCCTCATCTAGTGACACAGCCTGTCTAGCATCAGTGCGTGCTACAATCACAATGTCTGAGCCACTCTCTTTTCGTGCATCAACAGCTGCCTTTATCCGCATAACTGCCTCCTCTTTTGAAACCACTTTCCTTCCACGAGTGTGGCCACAGGCTTTTGGGGATACCTTGTGAATAACATATATCATGAAGAGTATGCAAAGAAAACATTTAACATGTTGGAAAAGAATTAAACAGGAATCCCATCATTTACATGACTCTATTAGAAATGCGTATGTGAACGGAGAAGGAAAAAAACACTCAGCGCATAACTATCCAGAGTCAACAGACAACAGAACAGTAGTACAAATATAAAATGTTCCTAGAGGTTCTTTACTTGAACATTAATGTGGTACTTTTCCAAAAGAAACAGAATGCTTGGAATGATTATGTCAACATCAGAAAATATGGAAAAACTGTTGCAAATGAAGTATGCAAAACCTGAAGAAGTTACTCACATATGTTACCCAACAAGGAGCTTCTTATAAAAATAGAGTACGCACCTGATCTTCAAGAATTATCCCTGCAAAACCAGCCTGAATGTAGCCTTTCACAGTTCTTTTCACATTCATAACGTTCCCATATCCATTGTCGCCATCTCCAATCACAGGAATGGATACGCTTTGAGTAATTTGACACCCTTGATCCAACATCTCTCCATAGGAAATAAGACCAACATCAGGCAACCCCAAACGGGCAGCTGAAATTGAGAAGCCTGAAACAGACAAAGAAACACCAAGAACCATCACAATCATAAGAAATATAACACTATGAATCAGACATTAGGTCTGATGCCAAAGGCCAGCCATATAGATCCTTTTGCTAATGCCAAGTAATCCGAAAGAAGACGGTATTTTATTCCTTGAAGGACTTGAGTTGGACTCTACTGACAAGTAAATGATGTTGCCAATTATATTACTTCGATCTATGTCAATTTAAAGATAAGTAGATTCTGCGAAAAAAAAGAATAAGCCGCTCGATATATGTAGAAGAGCAATCGAAACCAAATTTACATTTGCATGGGATATCATAAACGTAGTATTTTGAGTCAACATGGAATAAGATGAGGCAAAGAAGATGACTCAAAAGAGCAACCTTTTCCCAACCCAATAGCGATAATATTTACGACTGCATCGTAACAAGCAGCAAAATGAAGACTGCATGGCGTGAAGATTAGTGAATCAATCAAATGTACAAGCTAAAAGCCTGCTGAGGTCCGAGCACGAACACCTACCGCTCGAGAAACAGAAGCGGAACCCAGCGCGCTCCACCAGCTTTGCGCTGAGCGCGTCGAAGCAGGCTGGGCCCTGATGGATCCCCGGCGACTGGAGGAGCTTCCGAAGCGCCTCCGCCGGTGGATCGGCGGAGGCGGCGCGGGCAATCAGCCGGGCGCATCGCCTCCTGGGCTCCCATGCCCTCCTGCGGAGCGACCTCAACGAAGGGGGAGCAGAGGGCACCGCCGCGCATTGACCTTGGAGGAGGTGCGGCGTGGGCAGGGGCGGCGAGAGGGCGGAGCGGGAAGCACGACTTGGGAACGCGATGGAGCTGCTTGGAGGCTGTGACAGTGATGGTAGTGAAAACCCCATGGGAGGCAATTAATTTGGGAGTGGGAAAAGAGGAGTTGGAGTTACTTCTCCAAATCGATATTGACGTAGAAGCTTCAAAGTAAAGAAAATACATCCATAATTTTTGGATTAATTTCTTAAGTTTTATTTTTATATTAATAATAAAAAATTAAGAAATTTGTGCTTCAGATTCATATATAACTCATCGTTAATTCATAAATTAATAATAATTTTTATAACAAGTTTTATTGAAGTAAATTTATAATGAATTTAAGACTATTAAATCAATAATAGGGTTCATAGTCCATATGTGGACCCGATTTTAGTCCACACAAATTTTAATCCTATAATAAAACATTGAATTCTCAGTTATAGTTAGTGTATTTTTTTTGTTAATTATGCACCAACATAATTTAATATGTTAATTGAGTGATTTCATATTTGTTAGAAGTTATTCAAAATATAAAATATTTATAACTTTTGTGCATTTGATTATGCATTTGAACTGTAGTGTCTCTCCCAACTTTGTTTTCAAAACTTACTTTGCAATTCCTCCAACTTTTAACTTACGTTGGTAATTATCTTTTAACTGAAATCGTCGATTTGTCATTTTTTCGCTTACGTGACATAGCATAAAAGAAAAAAATTTAATACAAAGCAATAAAATCATATTAATATAAAAATAATTATTAATAATATAAAATTTTAAAACTTTTAAAAGAGGGTCATCACAAAGAGAATGCATCCGCCCCTTTCTTCTCCTATAGTGGAAAGGGAGAATGCTTTCGTCGAACTAGTTTGAACTATGGTCAAGGTGTTCCAGCATCGAGAGCTATGACAACGATTCTAGGGTCGGGCCAAAAAGAGTGTTTAAGCATGAAGGTTGCATTCTGTAAGTTAGCAAGGTCACGGGTGGAGTATGGGATTGTGTTGGCGAGCGCATTTTGTTAAGAATCTGGGCTCCTGAGCTGGCCGAAGTTCAGATCAAAGGAAGAAATGAAGAAGGCAAAAGGGAGGAGAAAAAATGCAGAGGAGAGAACAAATGCATAGTAAAGTTTTCTATTCAAATGTAAAAGATCACTACATGACGACTCAGCACCTTGCATCACACACCTTTCTATTTATACTAAAAGTATACCGTTGCAAATGAGATTAAAACGTCAAGACGTTGCTTCAAACTACAAAACAATCGACACAGTTGCAGGAATGAAACAACTACACATGACTTGCTCTGCAACGACGATATGATCTTGGACCACCTGTGACCATGACGAGGTGGATTCCAACAGGCCCCCTCGAGTTGACGTCGGGAAGAAAGTGAACGGTGGCAACTTGAAGAACTCACGGCGGCAGAACTTCCGTCGAACACTTTGAATGCTCGTCAATGAAGACAACAAGCTGTAAATTGGTCAAGCGCATGCGACATATCTTCCCAAAAGCTGTAGGGGGAAATAAAGTTGCAGACCCACTAACTCGAATGTTCGAGTGTCCACTGAGGTGTTGAAGACGAAGCTGTTGAGATGAAGAAGACGAACATTGTTACAAAGTAAAAGAAACAACGTGACAACTTTGATGCTACTACTACTTGTTTCAGACGAGGATGGATGGCATGCTTCCAGTGGCAGAAGACGGTCAACGAACAAGCTCGTCTTCAAGGGGTTGGAGTTGTTGAAGGACAGCTCGAATGTTTATAAGTTGATCGGTCCAGTGCATGTGAGGAACTTAAGCAACTCGATGAGATGGTTCAGAATGCCAACAATAGCTGAATGCGAAATGCCCAATGCCAACGGAAGAGGCAGAGGAAATCTCGGATCTCTTGAAGAGGCATAGGAAATCTTGGGTCTCTTGAATTGTAGTATGCAGCTGCGGCTAACGATGCTGACTGACAGAAAACACAAGTTATGGTGGCTGCCTGAAAGAACCAGAAGAAGAGACGAGCAATGAGGCTGCGAACTAGAGAGTCAAAATGAGCAAATAGAGAACAAGATTGTAACGACGATGAGGAGAAAAACAAAATGAACCAACGAGATGAAGTTATGAAGAAGGTGATCGAAGATGATGTTACCAAGAACTTTGATCTAAGATGGGGACTGTCGGTGACAAAGAAGACAAGAAATGAAACAAGAAGAAAACAGACGAAAAGAGGTAATCAACGGACAAGGTAGAAATCAACGGAAGAAGAACAAACGCATGATGAACATTTGCTGAAAAAAATGTAATCCATCGCCACGGAGACCTGAGGAATGCTTACGATTGAGGAATCGTTTGAATGCGATCCATCATGGTAGTTTGAGATGCCAACTAGAAACAAACTCAAACACCGATTAACGACTTGCCGGAGACCAACCAAGACGGATGAAAGAAAAAAGAAAACAAACTGTGGAAGCGAGAACGAAGAACGATCTACGATTGATGACAAAGAAAGATTTAGAACTCGATCGCAAGAAATAGAGAAGAAAATAAAATTTTGATTGGTGATAGATCCGATCTATCACTCACAAGAAGAGAACAATGAACAAAACACAAATTCAAACAACACAAAGAGGACAAAAGCGAACAAGGAACAAAGAACACGATCAGAAAATCAAGAAGAAACTCGCCGATCTTGATGGCGCTCGTCGTCGCCAAGACTTTCAGGTGCCATGGAAGGTGGATGGCACTTCGCTTGACAGATGCGAAAGGGCAGCGACAATCTGCTTCCGGCAGTGTGGCGATGAGCTTAGACCAGAGAGGAGCCCAAACGGATCAACCAAGCCCAAGCTCTGATACCATGTTAAGAAATCGAGCTCCTGTGCTGGTCGGAGTTCAGAGGGGAGAAAGAAATGAAGAAGGGGAAAAGGGAGGAGGAAAATGTAAAGTAACGTTTCTATTCAGATGTAAAAGATCACTACATGATGACTCAGCACCTTGCATCACACACCTATCTATTTATTCTAAAAGCACACCGTTACAAATGAGATTAAAACGTCAAGACATTACTACAAACTACAAAACAATCAACACACTTACAGGAATAAAACATATACACATGACTTGCTATGCAACGACGAGATGATCCTCGACCACCGCATGTGACCATGACGAGGGGATTCCAACACATTTCAACTGAGGTTGAGGGTTTGGAGCAAGGCCATTAAAAAGATGGAACTAGGAACTAACCCGTGATGGAGGTTGGAAGGGAGGTTGAGGTGAAGGAGACCGAAATTGTGTCAGTGAATGGAGGAGATGGGGACATCAATGATGGTGAGGTCGGTGAGGTTATGAAGGTGGGACTTGGTAGAGCCAGATAATGGAGAAGCAGCAGAGGGAAGATACACATGAGAAAGAGTGGAAGGAGGAGGAGAGGGAACACATGTTGGTGTATCACGTCGTCGTAGCAACTGAGGCCCTGCTTAGTAGTTGTTGTCGGTGAAGACGATGCTGATTTGCAATCACGTTTTGTTGTTTCCTTTGTAGCATTGTTATCATTTGTATTACTTACATATTAATTTGTAGTTAGTATAAAAGGAGATGAGCAGCTTGAAAATTAGTGTGTGTATGTTTTGTGTTGATTCAAGTTCCTTTTCTAATAGATTTTTCCTTTTGACGACTTTCTTTTTGCAATTGTTCTATGTCTTCTTCTATACTTCTCTTCCTTTGTTCTTCTTCTTCATTTCCATCCAATGAGTGAGTGACATGGCTCCCATAAGCCCTAGCAACGACGAGGTCGATCTAGTATTCGATGTGCACGAACGGAGTTAGATTGTGCTTCATCACTCATCGAAACAAAGATTGACATCTTCATCTTCAATACGGTCAAGATTTGCTTCACAACTTCGTGTGTTTAACCATCGGGTTGTGCCCAATGCTCACTTTCATCGTCTCTGTGAGCGTGTCCGACTTCCTATAACTAGTATGATGTATCTCAAATCATCATCATCTTCGACATCTCTTTCGATTCATTGGAACTGTCCCTTATCGATTTCTTCTTTTGTCTTTTTCCTTCTTTGGCCTCCTTGTTCTCTATGTTTTTTCCCTCCGTCTGCATACCGGAGTTTGATTTTGTCTCCGATTTTATCCTCGTCACGGTGGTAATCACTCCTCTCTGACATCTTCTTTGTTGGTCATCATTCCTTTTCGATATTTTTTCTTGAAGCTCTAGCATTTCACAAAGTTTTCTGTGGTGGAGATCATTGTTGCCATCCAATGTCTCGTCGATTTTTGGAGTTTTGTCTCCTCTTCATGACAGTACCTACATTTTTATTGATGTTCTGGTCACTATGGTCTTCGTCTCCAGGTCACTATGGTATTCATCGGATTCGTTCCATATTAAGTAGGGCATTTATCATGTGATATAAAAATAAATTAATTCGAACCACAAATTAAACACATCATATATTTTAACGAAACTCTTGAAGTACGAGATCAATTTTTTTTATATTTCGAAGTGTCTTAAATATTAGAAGAATTTTTAATTGGAATAAGATTCAAAGCATTATAAAAAAATAACATATGAGTCAACATAACTGTAAATTTGTTTTCCATGTTCCAACAATTAGTTAGTAGTTAGTACATAGCAGAATTATTCAGATATAATCTCGAATGTAATCCACCTGCTAACTCCATCTGGGAAAAAGGTTGAGTGAGTTGAGCCCAATAAGAAAACATATTAATTATTTAGAGCTAAACATATTAATTAATATATAGAGAAATGGTTAACGTAAGCAGATTATCTTGACGCAGCGGGGGATCACAAAGTGGAGGAGATTACAACTTTCGGACGAATCCCGAAAGAGGTTAACAGTTCAAAGCACCATCAATAGCTTGATAAATTCGGAATCCACCGAGACTCGGAATCCACCGAGAAATAAAATCACACAGGTTTAATGAATAACTGGATAATAATTGAACTATCAATAACAAAAGAGTTCATACCTATTTATAGACATTTTACAATCAAATCTAAACTAATTTAAAAGATAACAATACTAACTAATAGATTCTAACTAATCTAAAAAGATAAATATAACAGCAATAACTACTAAAATATTATCTTATTTCTCCTACATCAGTCTTCCTTTCTTCAAAATAGTTCGACCTCGAACTCTGAAAAATGAATCTGGAGGATCATGCTTCAAATCATGATGTGGTCTCATCTTCTTTCTCAACTTATCAAATGAATCATTTAAGCCAATCACCATCAAATAACAACCTATTATCTTCAAATCTTGACTTGAAAATGCAATTCGCAAAAAATTAAAATATTTGGTGTTGACGAAAATTTTCATGCATCTCATATCAACTTGGAACATTTGAAGTAGATCTCTTTTGTTAGTTGACGAGTTTAATTCCAACTTTTCATCCATCTCCTAGATAAATGTATCTTCTTTTTTCTCAGAAGAAAAATCCAAAATAACTAACTCGTTAATATTTGGATAGATAATAATATCTTCAACAACTTCTTGTAACTCTTCAGTTGGATCAGTTTCAACTTCACAAGATTGCACAGATTCTGCAAGAAAATCCAAAATAACCAACTGTTCGGTATTTGGATAGATTTTGATATTTTGAGTAGTTTCTTGTGATTCTTCAATTAGAGCAGATATGACTTCCAAAGATAATTAATTTTCACAAGATTGCACCGAATCTGATGGAGTCTCGTACACCTTATTGATTATGTTATCCAATCGTTGCTGAAGTTTCTCAATTGAATTCTTGATCTTCTTCGAATGAATTTGAACTTCTTGCATTAAATCTTGCTTATCTTGTTGAGACTTCCTTGACTGCCGAAAAATAAGATAATGATACGATGAAGGCAAAAAGTGTTTGATAAGTAATTTCTTCAACTTTTGCCATGCTCGGATAGGTGGTTTTTCATGATAAGCTCGAAGGCGTTTATTATCTTTCCACTATGATAAAGCCCTATTTGAAAATTTGTTAATCACTAATTTGGCTTGTTGAGATTCTGAAATATCACAATAATCAAAGAAGTTATTAACCTTAGAAATCCAATGTAAAAATTCATCAACATGAAAATAACCATTAAATGACGATGGTTCTGTCCTCATGTTGTTAGTTAAAAAAAAGATAAAAATAATATAAACTAACAAATCATGAGAGAGAAAGAAAAAAATGATAATGATGCAACAAACTGGAGATAACAAAGAGGAGAAAACAAAAATAAAGGATGAATAAGTTATGAATGATAAGAAAAAAATAAAACAAGAAAAATAAAATAATAAATAGATGATGGGAAAGAAGACGAACACCAAAACGAAGAGGTAAATCTCTTCGAAGGCTTTGATACTACTTGACGTAACAGGATATCGCAAAGTGGAGGAGATTATAACTTTCGGACGAATTCCGAAAGAGGTTGACAGTTCAAAGCACCATTAATAGCTTAATAAACTCGGAATCCACCGAGGCTCGAAATCCATCGAAAAATAAAACCGCACAAGTTTAATGAATAATTAGATAATAATTGAACTATCAATAACAAAAAAGTTCATGCCTATTTATAAATATTTTATAATCAAATCTAAACTAATTTAAAAAATAACAATACTAAGTAATAGATTATAACTAATCTAAAAAGATAAATATAACAGCAATAACTACTAAAATATTATTTTATTTCTCCTACATCATTATCCATATTAATTTTAGAATTAGAAAAATAAGGCTAAAAAAATTGCAATGAGTCATAGACATAGAAGGCCAGGTGGTCGACCGGCCGGTCGAGCTTATAAATGTGGGTTGAATATTTTTAGTCACACGTGAACAAAATGTTTTAGCAGATGCACAATTCATGATTAAT
The DNA here is from genome assembly GCA_030549335.1 of Pontederia crassipes. Lineage (NCBI taxonomy): Eukaryota > Viridiplantae > Streptophyta > Magnoliopsida > Commelinales > Pontederiaceae > Pontederia > Pontederia crassipes. The sequence goes on along the minus strand of CM060189.1, from coordinate 2,905,922 downwards.
AGTTTTTTTTTAAATACGCTTAAAAAAATTCATACGAGGGAGTTATTTTTTCTCTTTTTTTTTAAAAAAATAAATGACTATTTTGACTGTAGATGACGTTGAACGAACCCTGATGAATGAAATTGACAGGCGCGTTCGATGACGTCATCCGATTCAGATGTAATTTCCACGCATAAATATGTACCAGTCAACGGGGTCAATTGGTTCTTATAAATTTTAATATTTTTAATACTGAGATAATTAAACTTGATCCGTTAACGAAATCGAACACGGTAGGATTTAATTAATCTTTAGTCAAACTCTACGTGGGATTTATGTCAACAGGGCCTTTATTTATCCATCTCGATTTCAGTAAAGTTCAGGCAATTCCGGAATATCGCGAAAACTTTGAATTTTCTAAAAGAAATTAAATTCGAAAACCGAAATACATGTGGCTTCGGAGGTCTCTAATTAGAATTCATATGAAAGTAGAAAATTTTTTGTTGTAGACACGTAATTCGAAACGATCTTATCAAAGTAGTTGGTTCAATAATAAATCGATCTTTCAACTTATGACCAATACAATTAGTAGCGTTGTGTAGATTGGATAGTCGACATCAATTCTCAGATGCTATCAAAAAAATTTAAATACCTTCTCTATGGATTAAAATTACGTATAATATTAATAATCTTGGACTTTAAAATTCAAATGGGATTAATTAAAAATCAAGTTCATAAAAATTTGATTCTATAAATATATCTTGTAACATACAAATAAATAGGCTTTTTTATAAATATAAAAATGTATTTTTTAGGGCTTTAATCTGTTACGGCGAAAACTAAAACATCCGCTGGAGGTTTTTTTTTTCTGGAAACCTTTAGATTATTCTAAATAGTTAGTAATAATAAAAATTAGAATTATTTTCATAAATCTTTCCTAATTTTTCGCATTTAATATCAAATTACGAACTTATTTTTTTTATCTTTAAACTATCGCAGCTTTCTCACTCCTTCCGTTACTTCTATAATTTTCTCTTACATTTGCTTTTTTTATTTATAAAAAAACTAAATTATCTTTCATCGTATAATACATCAAATAATAAATATAAAAAAGAAAAAAAAAAGAAAAAGTTCAACTACCTGAGAAGCGGGGAAGGTATTAATATTGGACAGCAGGTAGACAAATAATTTTTATTTTTTTAAAATTTATTATTGTATTATGTGATGATGAGTAATTTAGTCTTTTATAAATGAAAAAATAAATGTAATAGAAGTGGACGAAATAATTAAAATAAAAAATTATAATAATTTAGGAATAAAAAATAAGTTCGTAGTTTGAAGTTAAATACGAAAAATGATGATAATTTATGAGAGGTTTATAAAAATAATTTTGAAAATTATAACCAATATTATCTTATTTCTTTAAATATAAAAATTCTATAAACAAACATGTCAATCAATTTTGTTATACTATAGCATATATTTGGAGATTCGAATATGAGTCCATTAATTATTAGTATATTATTTATTGAGTTAGATTACTGTTAAATAGTCAAATAAAGGAAAGTGTTAATGTTGTGGAATGATTTTTGCTTTACAATTTACACACATGAAACATTTTTTGTCCATCCATTTTTTTTCATATTTCACCTCATCAATTTTGAGATCATGACAGAGAGAAAAAGAAAACAGATTTTATTATATAAATCCCTTTTCAGTTTTCACTGCCTTAATCTCAGGAAGCCTTCCTTGTACATGAATACACCAGTAGGAGAATGACGAATATACCCTTCACACCACAGTCTTTACCTCTCGTGTACTCCTTGCTAAAAAAGGAAGGCGCGTGGCGTAAAGGGCAAAAGAGACATTCTAAAAAATAAATAAAAGGACAAAAAGAATTCGTGGGGTGGGCGACAAAAAGGTTTTTATGCCAAGCTCCGCTGGCAACACAACGCACCGCCTCTCTCTCTCCCCTCTCTCTCGTCTGCGACTTCGCCTCCTCCTCCTCCTCCTCGGACGCCTCTAGGGGAGTGGAGAAGGAGCACTTCCCCGTTAGGCTTTCAAAGAATTCCCAGGTTGAGCACTCTTCTGTCGATCACTTGTTTTTTTGTTTAATTTCCATCTTTTTCCTCTTTTGTAGAGATTTCTTCCAGCGGGGGCACTTCGTGCGCTTGGGTGCGGGTTCCTTTTTTTTTTGCGGTTTTATGCGGAGACTTTGGGGATTGTACGGAGGGATTGAGATGGGAATGATGAGTTGATCTTTGGTCGGAGGTTTTGGGATCGTTTCGGAGTGATCGAAACCCCTTCCCTTATATTTTCCTTTTTTTTTTGTTGTTGTTGGCGTTTTCTCTTCTCGTTTCGCGGTTGATGTTGGGGGGTTTTTGGCCCGGAAACGCTGTTGGGGAGGATGAAAAGTTGATGCCTTTTGGTCTTTCGGTGGCCAACCTTTGATGTTCTTTTTTCATTTGATGTTCTCGAGTTTAAATGTCGATAGAACGACGTCTCTTGGGACCCTTGTGGGTCTGTAATTGGGCAGTTATTAGGGAGATCTTGTTAATTGGATGAATTTGGTGTAATTTCGATATTTACTCGCAAACTCTCTTCTTTTACATGTGATATTTGGTTCCACCGTTCCAGCTTAGTTACGGATTCTGTACTAGCAAATACAAACAAAATAAACAATCTTTGTACATTGATAAATGCATCTAACTAATCTCCTCGCTGCATTTGCAAAGGGTGATCTCTGTCTCAGGAATTTTTAAAGAATACTTATCAAAATTAGAAACCACCTGAACAAGCATCCTGCATACACGAGCGAAAATCTGGCAATTGGCCCTTTTAGACTAGTTAGCTTAGATTGGTTGTCATGTCTGACCCAATTCTAGTAAATGGCTTGGTTATTGAAATTTCTTTATCACAACACTAGTTGTGCAGTCATATTTGCTTATTCAATCAAAATCTTGAAATGCTAATCTGTTCCATGGGGAAAAAGCTTTCCCTCTGACATAAGGTACATAAATCAGTATTAGATGTGCAACATATCCTGCATTTTATATTGAGTTCATTGAACTTTTTTATTATCTATACCAATCTTGTTTTTGCATCTTGCAGTTTACTCATTGATTAACAAACTTGTCATGTGAAGGTACATGCATTACACATAAAAAGAAGAATACAATGCGTCGTTGGCTCTGCTGCGCTTGCAATGTTGATGAGCCTTATCGTGCCCATGACAATGAATACTTGAAGAGCCCCACTAATAACACAGATGGTGGGTGTATTTAATAGTCATACACATTATCTGCTTAGAGAATTTAGTATTATCAGGCATTTTTTCCAGTTAAAGTGAAAATATCCATTTTGCCATTACACATTTTGTCATGAAAATCTCTGCATGCACTTTTCTGTTGTTTGAATTAACATGCGAAAGATTGTTCAGTTTTCTCATTTTGAATTTTTGTGATTCTCGTATGTTGACTGTAAGTGAGCTTCCGAGTGATTTAACTATTCAAGATCCATTCTTTGTTATTTGAGCCATTGTATGGAATTCTGTGAAGGTATTGATTTTTATGCGATTAATTCTATTTTGTTTGCTTAAAAGGATTTGTCTTAGCATCACATCTGAGCTACTACAGATGTGTACTTCAAGTTTGCTCTTGTGCCACACATCTGTGCAAACATTAATTGTGATATTTTTCATTGTTTTCCCCCTAGGATTGCAGAAGGGTTCCAAGTACTCCACTGTCGCTAAAAGTGAGCCTCCCAAAGCGCCACTTACTATTGAAGTTCCTGCATTGTCACTAGATGAATTGAATGAGAAGACTGACAATTTTGGTTCAAAGGCTTTGGTTGGTGAGGGGTCATATGGAAGAGTATATTTTGCATCTCTAAACAATGGGCAACAAATTGCTGTAAAAAAACTTGACGTCTCCCCAGAACCCGATTCTAATAATGAATTTTTGGCTCAGGTTTGTGTGCTTGTATTACAGACATTCACTTGATCTCATTTCTTTTGAGATTACAGTTCACTAGTCCTATGGTTTTGTTTGCTTTAGATAAGGCATTTTTAATGCTTTCCATATTCAAAATTCAGGTTTCTACAGTTTCAAGATTAAAACATGACAATGTTATAGAGCTGTTGGGTTATTGTGTGGAGGGAAATCTGCGCCTGTTGGCATATGAGTTTGCAACAATGGGTTCTCTGCATGATGTTTTGCATGGTATGGGATTTTGTAGTTTCGTACATTGTCATGATAGCTGGTGTATCATGTGAGAACATTACAAATTCTTGATGGCTTATCAAAACCACAGGCAGAAAAGGAGTCCAAGGTGCACAACCAGGTCCTGTGCTCAACTGGATGCAGAGGGTGAGAATTGCTGTCGATGCAGCCAAGGGGTTGGAGTATCTTCATGAGAAAGTTCAGCCTCCTATCGTCCATAGAGATATCAGATCAAGCAACATTCTTTTGTTTGAGGACTTCAAAGCAAAAATTGCAGATTTCAATCTTTCCAATCAGGCTCCTGATATGGCTGCCCGTCTTCATTCTACTCGTGTCTTGGGATCTTTTGGTTATCACGCACCAGAGTAATTACACTACTTTTGGGTTACTATATTTCGTGATTTCTTTGATTCTTTGGATTTATGGTTGACACAGGGCCTTAATAGAACTTAAAGCATGTTGAACTCCTAATGACCTACTCTCCTAAAAAAAACTTCTAATGATCTACAGAAGTTATTGCTGGCTAACTACACTTGCACATGCTGTCATGTGCGCAAGTTGTAAAAGTTACTTGAGATGATTTTAATGTAGTCGAGGAAAAGTTGTCATATGCACTTAAAAGCAACTTGAGGCATTTTTTTCAGGAAAAACATGATATGGGTTGTGAAAGGTTTAAAATTCGTTGCTTGAACATATTGAGAATGGAGACTAGTATTTCTGAGAGACAATTTGGGTTCATGTCAGGAAGATCCACTACAGAGGCGATTTATTTACTAAGGGGGATGATGGAGAAGTAATCGAAGTAGGAGAAGAGACTTACATATGGCTTTCATTGACTTAGAGAAGACGTATGATCGGGTACCAAGGGATGTACTTTGGAAAGCCTTGCAAAAGAGGGTGAGTGTTGCCTACATTAAGGTAATACAAGATATGTACGATGAGACATTGACTAGGGTTAGGACACCCGGAGGTGAGACAAATGAATTTCCTATAGGAATTGACCTACATCAAGGATCAGCTTTAAGCCTGTATCTATTTAACTTAGTTATCGATGCTATAACCGAGAGTATCACAGAGGAGGTACCTAAGTGCATGCTATTTGCGGATGATATAGTACTTTTAGCGGATTCAAGATGAGAGATTAATACAAAATTGGAAATATGAAGAAATACGTTGGAGTCAAAGGGTTTTCGTTTAAGTAGGAATAAAACAGAATATATGCATTGCAATTTCACAAATAAACAACTTAGAGACGATTTGGAAGTTAGACTAGGGGAGGATATAATTCCTCAAGTGACAAAGTTTAAATATTTATGATCAATTGTAAGACAAGATGGGGAGATTGATGACGATGTTAATCATAGAATTCAAGCTGGAGTTCTTTGTGATAGAAAAGTACCCAATAAAGTTAAAGGAAAATTCTATCGTACTGCTATAAGACCGACAATGTTATATGGTAGTGAATGCTGGGCTATGAAAGGACAACATGAACGTAAAGTGGGGGTAGCCGAAATGAGGATGTTGAGATGGATGTGTGGTCATACAAGATTAGATAAGATTATGAATGACTATATACGTGAACGAGTCGGAGTGGCTCCTATTAGTGAGAAAATGGTAGAGAATCGTTTGAGATGGTTTGGTCATGTTCAGAGAAGACCATTAGATGTGCTAGTAAGAAGAGTAGATCAAATAATCTGGAGTCCGATTAAAAGAGGGAGAGGGAGGCCAAGGCGGACACTTGGCGAACTAATAGAGCAAGATCTATTGGTGAATAATATATCGAAAGGTTTGGTTACTAATAGAGCGGAATGATGTTGTATGATCCATGTAGCCGACCCCACCTAGTGGGATAAGGCTTTGTTGTTGTTGTTGTTGAACATATACCACACTTTGTCTCATCTAGAAGACGAATAATATGGTGCAGTTAAAATTCATTCTCAATACTAGTCTTCCAACATTTTTTCTTCCGTTGTATTATTTGTAGATTTTGGTACAAATAAACTGCCAAATTACTAGGTAATTCAAGTACAGAGTATAGATTAAGAATGGAAAGGAAATCACTTCATGTCACGGGATTTTTGGGTGGAAGTTAAATAAGAGGAAGAGTCGTCTTAAAAAGACCATCAAATATGATTGAACGTTATTATAAAAATAATCATTGTCTATTTGATCCTCTGATGTGATTCCTTTAATACTTGGCTGGAGTTTTGAAAAAAAAACTTTTTTTGCATGTGTTTCAGATAAGTCACTTCTGGGTTTTAGCATGATGTGATAATGCAAGTTCTATGTACACTGCAAATGGCTTCACTTCTCATGTAGGCCATCATTTATGAAATTTTGTGCAGGTACGCCATGACTGGCCAGCTGACACAGAAAAGTGATGTATACAGCTTTGGTGTTGTTCTTCTGGAGCTGCTAACTGGCAGGAAACCTGTGGACCATACAATGCCCAGAGGCCAACAAAGCCTGGTTACTTGGGTAAGCTTTCATGTTTCTTAGTTATGAGTGATGAGGTGATAAATCCACATATATTTTCACATTCATAGTACAATGGAAAATGGAATAAAATGAAAAAACAAAAGCGATATAATAATAACAGAAAGAAGTCATGAGACACTTTCTAGTTGCTTCTACCATTGATCAGCCACCTTATGTTCCTCCATATGCTACTCTTTTCCTGTGTAAATCCTTTGAGATTTCTCATTAATTGTCCATCCGGTCAAAATTTGTTTACTTGATCATGTCTTTGGTTAAGGTATGTCATTTCACTTGACCACTTGTTTTGTAGAAATGCCAAGCCGTTTTCCATTTAATGGTTGTCGTCAGATACAACAACAACAACAAAGCCTTATCCCACTAGGTGGGGTCGGCTACATGGATCATACGACGCCATTCTATATTCGTTGATCCATGTTCATAAGATTCGACATGATTTTATGCTGGCTGTCGGGGCCTAACACAACCCTCCTCCTTTATCCGGGCTTGTGACCGGCTATAAAATATAGGTTGTCGTCAGATAATGAATCCTAAAACGGCAATATAAAAGAATTTTCGTCATCCCCGCTAGTTTTTTCTGTTATCACCCCCTGCATTTTTTGATACCCTTGTAATAGTATTTGTTTCCCCATGATCCAGGCTACTCCAAGATTGAGTGAGGACAAGGTGAAACAGTGCGTAGATCCCAGATTGAAGGGAGAATATCCACCGAAAGCGGTCGCAAAGGTACACCCTTCTGTCTCTTTTTGTCTTTCTCTCAAACATGTGCACACACACGTACCTGAATCTTTTTCCTGTAAAATCTGTTAATTGAACAAGTTGTATATCTGGCCATAGTTTTGGTCCAAAATAGTGTGCCTTAGAGCTTATTTTTCCTGCAGCTTGCAGCTGTGGCTGCTCTTTGCGTACAGTATGAATCTGAGTTTAGGCCTAACATGAGCATTGTGGTCAAAGCACTATCCCCTCTTCTCATAAATAAGCAGGCTCCTCCACCAGCTGCAGTCCCCGATCCAGATGCATGATTAGTGATATGTACGTGATATTGATGAATTTTGCTGTTTGATCTATGTTTTACCTATTCGAATTAAACGTATGATCAACTTGCAAGTTTTAGCCCGATTCAGTTGCCCAATAGTTTGCGTTTAGGTTTTCAAAGTCTTGCATTTAACAAATTGTTGTGAGCGAGGATTCCGTCTGTATATCTTTGTGAGCATTTTGTTCTTGTTACTCCCTCTACTATCCCGTGATATTGTAGCATGGGATGACAAGTATTCTAAAAGCTGTAATATCTGACATCTGCATGTTCTTTGCTCAGAGATTAATGGCCATATATTGCATTTTGACTATACACTACTTTGTTGTAATGGTGCCATTAGTGGGCACAGTTTGAATTGTTAAATTGACTTGTTTTGTTCCAGAGACTCGATCAAGGTTGAGAAGCAATTTTTTTTATAAGCTTGGCGTGGTCATATGCGTCCGAATTATTTTGCTGCCTGCTTCTCTGTTAATGCATTGAGTATTTTTTTTTTCTGAATTTCTTTTGTCAATATTATTTTTGTTATTCCCAAGGCCTGTAGTTTAAGATCGGGAGCTGAAAGCTTGAAAACTGCTGAAATGGATTATGGAGTCGGATGAAACTAAATTTATACAGCAGCAGTATCGTGCATCATGATCTCATCCAGCGCCGCGCCCCTGGTGCGGCATAGTCCGTTCAATACATAATCATGCAAGCTTCATGATCAGAGGCAAATGCAAAATGGATGAATTATTTACTTTAGAGAAGGGTAAAAGGTCAATATTAAAATTCAAGAACAATTTCAGCTGTCAAGAATTCAGAAACACAAATATAAGCTGCCATGCTGTTAGTGACCTTGTCATAATCTCTTGTGACGCCATGAGTATCTAAAGTTTGACATGATCCGGGTATAATCTTTGTTTGCACCCTGCCTACGATGTAGCATCATTTTGATCTTTGTAAGTGGGTAGTGTTGTCCACACTGTGTTTTACTTGGCTCTATTACAATTTAATTTATTTAGAGAATGAAGAATGTGCAGGGCAACTTTTCAAAAGAAAAAAAAATTCTTAACGTTAATAATTGAAATATGTTTAACAACATTTGTAACTTTTTTTTAAAAAAAATTGAATTGCATCAATATTAAAAATTTCTGACGCTTCACGTGCTTGTAGGAAAAAAAAAAAAAAGAAAATCCTGAAATTTGATTACTTCAGCTCGTCAACCAGTGGAACCAACTTGGTCGCACATGGAGTGTTCAAGCAGACTGTACCCGTTTTTGTCTATTTTTCTTTTTTTTTAAGTTTGATAATATAATTTTCTTTTTTTTCCTTCTTACTTTCCATCTGAAAAAAAATTGGATTCTAAAGTTGGAACTTCGTTACAAACGTAATTTCATCTGATCTGAAGCTATTTCCACGTCGCTTCTGTTTATCTCGTTTTCATGCCGGCCTTCTGCAACTTCTTTGCCTTGCAAACTGTAGGAAGTTTTGCGTCTGCATGGGGCACATGCCTTTTAAAATTGACGTCTCACCCTGCACCAATTTTTTCTTTTAAAAATCTTTTTTCTGTCTTTCTTTTCCTTCCTTCGTTTTCTTTCTCTAAAACATATACTGACTGCTTGCTTTTGCAGCAGGACATCCTGAAACTTTTGGATGCTCAATGGCACCTTTGTTCCAACTTTATTGGAACAAATTGTGCTGGATGCAGACAGAGCTTATCCTCCTCACTGGGGCTCTTCTATGCCTTTTGACAATTGTGTTGCTACAAATATCACTACTAAATTAGATATCTCAGGCTGTTCCCGTATTGTTTGTCTCACTTTTCCTTCATCATTACTGTTCTCGTTCTATGGTAGTGAACAGTGAATGTTGAGCTATGAAGGGACAACATGAACGTAAAGTGAGAGTAGTCGAAATGAGGATGTTGAGATGAATGTGTGGTCATACAAGATTAGATAAGATTAGGAATGACCATATACGTGAACGAGTCGGAGTGGCTTCTATTAGTGAGAAAATGGTAGAAAATCGTTTGAGATGGTTTGGTCATGTTCAGAGAAGACCATTAGATGCGCCAGTAAGAAGAGTAGATCAAATAATCTGAAGTCCGATTAAAAGAGGGAGAGGGAGGCCAAGGCGGATACTTGACGAACTAATAGGGCAAGATCTATTGGTGAATAATATACCGAAATGTTTGGTTACTAATAGAGCGGAATGGCGTCGTATGATCCATGTAGTCGACTCCACCTAGCGGGATGAGGCTTTGTTGTTGTTTGTATTACTGTTCTCGTTCTCTGCTTTGCCATTTGCCAAATTAAACTTTTCTTTTATATTTTCTCTCCTAGAATTTACTGAACAGACACAAGTCACACAACCTTGCCTTTTTGGACTGCTGAAGTAGATAGATGCCTATACCTCAATCGTTTATCTCAGGACATGTTATGTATCTTTCAACTTTTAAAGAAACAAGATTCTTTTACAACTGACCTGATAATTTCCGGTATCTTTTTTTCGCACGGATAGGTGAATGAATGTTAGATTTCTCACTGGACTTTTGTTAGCATGTTTGCATTTTTTTCTGAACTTCTCCTTAAAGAAATGAGAAAGGGATTTTAAAAATTTTCATCCGTATTCAAAGCCAAGCCAGCATTCAGATATGAAGAAAACTGAATTCGTCCATCCATGTTTATGTTATGTAGCAAGTTCGTGACATTTAATGTGCTTAAGCTTCATGTACATATGGTACTGTACATATACACGAAGGGATGTATTGACTTCTAGATTTCGCATATGAATCATTAGCTTCACTTGCTGATGCATCGTTGTTAGATGGATGGTAGAAACTTAATCCTTGGGCTGGGGATCAAATAGAATCCATTGGGTCAGTTGCAGCAGCTTTAGATGCTGATATCTCAGCACTATTCCTATATCACTTTCTTGGAATTTTCAAGCATCTTTCTACCACTTCTTTTCTTGACATTATCTGTTGTGCTTTAATTATTCTGTTCTTTCCTCCCCTGATTATTGAATCATATTCTGTGTGTGGCCAGACTGCTGGATGAGCTATCATTCTATCCATAAGAGATTGATAGCTATAAAGTTGTCATCTTTCTCCTTCTCCCAAAAAAAAAAAAAAAAAGAGTTGTCATCTTTCTCAAGCCTAGAATTATTTCTCAGAAACAATCTCAAGGTTACCTTTCTCAAAACTTCCTGAAACACTGAGCATTGATACATTTGCTATATATTTATATACTTTGCTTTCCGTTCTCTTTTAAGAGATAATTATGTAAAAAGATGAAGTTCTGAATGTTTCTATTGGGACCCAAAACAGTTAGGCAGCTTTCATTTCTACTATAAATACATTTTTTTTCCTTCACATTATCTGTTGTGCTTTAGTTATTCCATTATTTCCTCCACTGCTTACTGAATCATGTTCTGCGTGTGGCCAGACTGCTATGAATAAGAAATCGGCAGCTACAAAGTTATCTTTTTCAAGCCTATAATAGCTCTCAGAAGCAGTCTCACAACTTTCTGAAAACCTGAACATGGATGTAATTTGCTATCAGATCATATACTTTGCCTTCTGTTCTCTCCTCCAAGGGACAGTTATGTAAAAGATGCAGTTTCTGAATGCTTTTATTGGGACCCCTGGCACTCGTGCGATTTTCATCTTTACTGGAATATTATTCTTGCCAATTAGCATCAGTAGCCTCAATTAGTTGTCTACTAACTCGACTCATGAAGCAGTGGACATGAATTGAACACGGAGGTCCAAGGCACCTTGTTTTGTGCATTCCACTTCCACCTTTTTAGGCAGAACCTCGTCCTGGTATCAGGCAACCTTTATATCTTGATGTGAATATGCTCTTCTTTAGTTATCTTTGTCGTGGAATTAAAAATGTATGAATATGCTTTTCTTTAGTTATGTTTGTCGTGGAATTAAAGATGTTAATGCAATTATTTGCATCATTGAGTGCAGGAACTGGCACAACGATGAGAGCAGCAGAAGAAAGCTTGCATTTTTTTTTAATTCTCTTATAAAACAGATTATTTTCCTGCCTTGGGTGGTATGAAATCCCTTCTGTAGTTTCTCAAGTAGTATACCTTCTCTTTCTTTTGCATAAAATCATAGAATTTGTAAGCTGTCCAGAGCTAGTTAGTATGCTATGTTGTCATCCATGGTAGTACTGACTGGGTTTAATGACGTTGACGCTGCCTTTAAATAGTTATGAGCTCTACCATCTGTCCATTATTAAATCCTGGAGTAGAAATGACAATCCTTTATGGATTTGCTACTTAAATTGCAGAAGGACCAGTTATATTGGAACACAATTGGCCCTCTAATCCACCTGCCCTGCAAGGAACCGCCTTCAAGGAAGCTGGAACAGATCGAATAGACTCCTTTCATCTGATGAACAGATCTACTGTTCATGCAGAGTACAAGAGTTAAACCATTAATAGTAAAGACAGAATTCATGCCCACATGTCAGGTGGCAGATCTCAAACAGTCGAATCTAACAAACATTTCTCTTATAAATTGAATTAGTTAATAGCATCAGACAGAGTTGGATATCGGATTTGGCTTACATAGTCTTCAGCCACGGATCCAAAGGAATTCAAATTAAAGCAGTCTTCTGCAAGTGCTGTGCAAAGAAGACAGTAGTCGTTTCTTCTTCTGTTCATGCAGCGTGAATTACCAGACAAGTCATTTCTTTTCTGTTCATGTACCATGAATTACTGGACAAGCGTTCTCGTTCGAAGTATCAAGTTCTTGTACTCTCTTCTTTACTTCACGATCTTTGTGCTGTCCGCTCGGCATCCTCCTCCTGTACGATTCATGTATCAACATCTCCACGACGCCGAACTGGGAATATATCTCCATAGGCATTCGTCATAAGATGTGATCGGCGGTTGAGTCCATACATTTGCTTCTTCCTTTTTTTTTTAATGTGCTGTGCAAAATGCAACATCTCTCAGCTGCATAATCTAACAGTGCACGCCACTGCTTGAGCCCAATATCGCAGTCTGGCTTTTACTTCATCTGGATCATCTCCTGCGGAAGCAGAAGATTTAACTTTTAGAACACAGATCAATGTAAAAAAAGGTAGTTCTTTTAGAGCACAGATCCAATGCAAAAAGGTTGTTTTTCCTAGATGCACTTCATAGTAGTGTTCTATTTATAGACGTACCAAGATCATGGTTAGAGAAACAATCACTAAAACCTTTGGATCGTTTCTACAGCAGACAAAAAAAAAGAGAGAGAGAGAGAGAGGCGAAGTTCCAATTCAAAATCTCATCTTTGGCGTAAAGAATCGCTCATCAATAAGCAAAACGAACCTCGAATGGAACTACAACGTAATGCCTTGAAACTCTATACGAATATTATAGATCCATCATTGGCAATAGACACGGAGATGTGAACATCGAATCTTTGGATTTCCCCCAAAATCAAATCTTTGGCTAAAAAATAACATCCTTACCAGGACTCGAGATCTTCCAGTTAGCGATGGGAGGAGCAGACGCCGGAGACGAGCAATGATCCAAAGATTCGCCGGAGGACGAGGAGCGGAAAGAGGACGATCGGTCAGGGGACCGCATCTGCTGGTTTTGCTGCTGTTGCTCGTCCAAGAACCGCTGGCTCATGGAGTAGCAGAGCTCCAGCGCAGGCAGCGTGTTGCAGAGCTCGGGGATCTCCTCGTAGCTGAACCCGAATCCGAGATCGAGGCACCCTTTCAGCTCCTCCAGGTCCTCGTCCGTGAGGCTCTTCGTCCTGGCGACGCCGTCAGATCCGCCGTCGTCCCCGTCGGCGGCCTCCACGTACCCTTCCAACATCACTCCGCCAGACCTCCGCGGCCATCGCCGCTCCACCCTCTCCTCTTCTGCCGTCGCCACCTCCTCCTCTCTCCTCCCCCGGTCCCTCCACATCAAGAACCCCAAATCCACATCCTCCTCCTCCTCGTCCAGCACCTCTTCTTCTTCCCCCTCCTCCTCCTCATCGTCCTCCTCGTCGTAGCCGTATTCCTCCTTCCTCCCGAGTTCCATGACGAAGAAGGGATCAGGGGGACTCAGGCTTTGGAGTGAAACAGCGCATTCTGCTTCCGTGGGATTGCTTTCCATCTCTGTCTCTTCTTCGTGTGATCTCTATGTTGGTGTCCTGCGTCGGCTTTATAAATCGGCTTCTCTCTCTCTCTCTCTCATGGCGGTGCTAATATGTGGTACATGACATGCACATGGCATTTCGTATGGGTGGTGGAGGGGGTACTTTTACTCACGGTGACGTAAGCAAGAGTCGTGTTTAAATTACCAAAATTGCGCGTGCTCTTTGAACCACGTCGCTCGTAGGCCACACGATCCACTGCTTACGGTGGCGGATATCGCATCCTGGCCTCACACATCCACTATTTCTTTTCCATCGAAAATTACACGAAATTTCCTATTTAATTTCATTATTTCTAGGTGTGCATAAAATTTATGGTTATTTCTTCCCACTTAAACTATCACGATTTTTTACATTTAATTTTAAACTACGAACTTTATTTTTTGAATTTCTAAACTTTCACAATTTTTCCAATTTAATCCTTCCGTTCAATTCCATCGACTTCTCCGTTATTTTTTACTTTTCACACTTGTGAAAAGTCCATTATACCTTTGCCCTTAAGTGTTAATATATTTTTACATAAAGTAATATATATATAATTAAAAAAAGAAAAAAGAGGTGGCCCCTTTCTTTCCCCCCGCACGCCCGGGGGAGGCTAAAGAAAAAAGAGGTGGCCCCCTTCTTTCCCCCCGCACGCCCAGGGGAGGCTCCTCTGTGTCGGCGGCAGCGACCCCCCATCCTCCTCTTTTTCCCTGCGCACGTCGCGCCCCTCCTCTGCGTCGTCGTGGTCGCACGACGACGCAAATGGAGGGCGGGGAGGGGTGGGACCCCCCTCCTCTTTCCCTGCGTTGGCGTGCCCAAAGAAAGGGGGGAGTCACCGCCTCCCAACTCTACATCGACGACGACACAAGGGGGCGGCGACCCCCCCCCCCCCCTCCCCCGACGACGACAGTAGAGGGGGCGGCGACCCCTTCTCTTTTTTTTTCTTTTTTTAAATTATTTTTATATATCACTTTATGAAGAAATGAACTAACTTAAGGGGAGGGATAGAATGGACTTTTTACAATAATAAAATATTATCCCACTAGGTGGGGTCGGCTACATGGATCATACGACGCCATTTCGCTTTATTAGTAACCAAATCTTTCGGTATATTATTCACCAATAGATATTACTCTATTAGTTCGCCAAGTGTCCGTCTTGGCCTCCCTCTCCCTCTTTTAATCGGACTCCAGATTATTTGATCTACTCTTCTTACTGGCGCATGTAATGGTCTTCTCTGAACATGACCAAATCATCTCAAACGATTCTCTATCATTTTCTCACTAATAGGAGCCACCCTGACTCGTTCACATATATGGTCATTCATAATCTTATCTAATCTTGTATGACCACACATCCATCTCAACATCTTCATTTCAGCTATCCCCACTTTACGTTCATGTTATCCCTTCATAGCCCAACATTCACTATCATATAACACTGCCGGAGAATGGACTTTTTACAAATGTAAAAAAATAAAAAATAATGGAGAAGTCGACGAAATTTGACATAAGGATCAAATTGGAAAAATGGTGAAAGTTTAGGAATCCAAAAAATGAAATTCGTAGTTTGAAATTAGATGTGAAAAATCACAATAGCTTAGAAGTGGTTAGAGGAAATAATCCTAAAATCTAATCTAATGGTAACATTCTTTTATTAGCTAAGTACCTTATAAAATAATTAGAATTTTTCAACATTCTAGAAGTATGTATTATTTCCTCCGAGAATATTGCATTATCATTATTATTTTTTTCTCTAGTTTATCCGATGTTACGATTTAAATACGCTCCGTATATAATTATGATAAATTATTTTCATATTTTCTTAATATTTATATATTAGACTAGGAGTTGATCACTTCAAAATTAAAATATAATATAAAAAGATAATGATACATCATTGTATATATATACTTAAATGATTGAATGATTTTTTTAATGATGCACATGTTTTTGAATGATTGGACATGCAATGAAATGAATGAACAAATTCCCATTCTAAAGAGAAATTGCTTGCTGTTTTGGATTTGATGTGTGCGTGGGGGTGTAGAAATTTTCTCCATGGATGGAGATTTTTGTCATTTGCATATTTTGAGGGGGACGTTGTCCCAAGCACATATTGCAAGATAGAAAGCAAAAGCATGCAGCTTGGCCATCACTTTTGCTCCACTCCTCTCATCCAATTTGCTTCACATGAATATATATCATGCATTCACACACCTCACCCCCATATTTTGGTGCTAAAAAACATGTCATGATTGTAACTCCTCTCCTACCTTCTGCCTTCAATTTTACTTACCACCTTATATCTGCTACTATTTAAGGGTAGTACCATCGTACTCCTATCAATTATTATTAGATTCATGATAAAATAATAGATCAATAAATTATTCAATTAATTAGTCCACTATTCATTTTGAATCAGATGGTGATTAATAGAAATACGATAATGCTACCCTTAAAAGGGGCAGCACAAACATTAAAGCCATATATCACACCGTGTGAAGCGGATAGTCAATCGTCAAAATCAGATTGGATGCTTGGTACGATTGCACAGCAGGTATTGATTAGATTTTGACATCTTCTCGTGAGTTATTGAAAGCTGCCACTCTCTCTCCTCTATATCCCTCTCTTCGATCTCTCTCCCCATTTCTATATCCCTCTCTCTCTTTATCTGGATGCCGACGACGACGGCAAGGCGATGGTGACAGCGTGGCGACGACGACGATGGCAAGGCGATTCGATCTCTCCCTTTACTTTCTCCTCGATCTCCCCTCCAACAACGACGACGGTGGTTGTGAGGCGATTCGATCTACCTCAGCTCTCTCTCTCCCTTTCTCCCCGATCTCCCCTAGAGATCGGTGATGGTGGCCTCTACAACTCGATCGCGCAGACGAGAGAGAGGAGAGAGGAGAGAGAGAGTGGCGATGGAGGAGGGTTGACGGTCGACATGCATTGAGAGAGATGGAGGAGGGAGGATGAGATGAAGGGATCATCTCGTGAGATGTCAGATGATCCTCAATTCTTGTATCAGATTTGGACGACATCTGAGATATAATCTGAGCCATCCGATTTGAGTTGGACGGTTTAGATGCCGCTTCATACGGCGCTGAGTGGAAGGTGCTCAACACAATTATTTTACCCAATCTAAGACTTGAATACTTGCAAAGGTCATAGTTTAATTGAATGGCTAGGTCAATTAGCATAGTTCAGCACGTTGTTTTAAGATCAGCTACCATAACTAATGACTCTTGTGGTGCCCTAGAGAGAAAGCAATCAATGAACCACTTTGATTTATAATATATGTAGTCTTGAGCAATAAAAATCATTTGACACCAATGGATGATTAACTAATGCCAAGTACGTAATATTTGTGTTCATAGCTTAAGCTTAGGCCTATTATTGTTTAGCTAACTAGCTTTAATTAATGATTACATTGCAGTAGTATTTGTTTCTGAAAAGACCTCGTACTTTTGAAAGGCATCTGTTCATATGTCTCCTGCATCATTGCATGTACGTTCAAATTAATATGCACACATGATTCAGGGGAAAACCCCTCTCTCTCTCTCTCAACTCAAGTACCTGCTGCCCTGTTAACAGATGAGATATATAAATGCAATGTTTTTAGGATCGAACTTCTTCCTGAATCGCGATTAGACCGATTCGATCGGGTTAATTGAATAAATTAAATTTTATTAAAATAATATTATTTATAATAATTATAAAAATATAATATAAGTTATATGATATAGTATATGAATATTGTACTAATAACTTATTAAAAATATTAAAAATTAATATAACATATTTTTTATTTATTAAAATTTTTAATAAGAATTAACATATAAATTATTATTAATTTAATATCTATTATTTATTTATGATATGTGCTATATTAATAAATTTTATCTTAAATTATTTTTATTTCTCTTTTTCTTTAATACTTTTCTTTTTATTTCTTTTATTTATGCTCTTTGATAATTTTTCATTTTAATATTATTCAAATTTAAATGTCTACCTTTTTTATTTCAATTCCTATTTAATTTTAGACATGTCATATTCCCTCCATTTTTATCTTTGTTATATTTCTTTCCTTTTTTCTTTTTTAATTTTCCTTTTTTATCATTTCTTCAATTTTATTCTTCAATTTTTTTATCATTTAACTTTCGTATTTTTATCATTTTCAATGTCAAAACCGATTTTGACATCAAACCGAATCAAATTTCCGATCGATTCGTGATTTAACCGATTGAACCTGACCGATCCGATCCGATTCGATTTCGATAATATTGTATAAATGTGGATGAGGATTGAGGGGGCTATTTATTTTATTCCTCGCAACTTTGTTTTTCCGTTGATTGATTATTATGGCCGCACCGCATGCAATGCATCTTTGATGGCCTTTTGGTGTTTTTAACTGCGTGCGAACGCCAGCTGATTAATCGGATCATGATCTAAATACGAATCATCCAACTCATCATCTTTGATTCACCGATAAAGTAGGCACAAGTACCACGCAAATCATACACCTAGCACTAGCAGCAGTGAGTGACAGAGAGAGATATGATTTATCCATCAATCCTGGACCCAAATTAATTATCAAAGAAAAAAAAAACAAAGTTGGAATCGACTGTCATATGAAACTCAGCTGCCTCTCCCTTTAAATTATTGTGCTCTGCATTCTGCAAATCCGAATTCGTTCTCTCTCTCTCCTCCCTCCCCCCCCCGCCAGGGTGTGATCAGTCTGTTCCGTTGTAGTTAGTTATTATTTGACTGATTCATGTCAGTGTTTGGTGCAAATAAAGTTATACTTATGAATGCAATGCCGCTGAGAACTTTGATGTCTGTGTAAAAAGAGGGAATCAGAGTTCATACATCAGGAACTCGTTTGCAATTTTTTTATTCTTGGATCCGGATGTAGGGCGCACTATCACTCGGAGACCGAGAGAAAGCGAGTTCTAATTCTATTTGTCCTTTTATTTTTAATTTTTTTCCTTGCATTAAGTTATATTTTTTATATCAAATGTTTTGAACATGAGACCCTTTATATGTGAGGTCGCGAGCCATTAATCCATTGATTGAAAATGCCTTAATCCCTAAGTTGGATGCATGCCCGACCAACCCTGGTGCTATCCTGCCGCCGTTGTTGTCGTTGTCGTCATCGCGCGGTGCTGTCTCATCATTGTTGCCGCGCGTTGTTGTCTTATCGTCATCGTCTTTGCTACTGCCTCGTCATCGTGGTCGTCACCATTGCTCATCTGATGTTGTCCTGCTGCCGCCGGCACGCTGCCACCAACCTGACACAATTCCTCTCTCCCTCTCTTTCTTTTTCTCTCGCGTCCTCGGTCTCTCTTTCTCTCTGTGCGAGCAAGGCTCTTTTTTTCTCCCAACGACTCTCCCTCTCTTCCACTTTTTCGTTGTTGATGCTAGGCTATTTCATTGGTGTCCGACCCTCCTCAACTGTCGATGAATCAACAATGTCACAATCACTTTTGAGGTACGCCGTCCGATCTAGCGATCTCATTCCCACTTAGATGATTTCCGGCCAAAATCTGATCTAAATTCCTGATTTGCCAAGTCGACCCAATCCTGGCTGGGATCGAGACTGTAAGTCGGGCCGGATCTAAGTCCAACTAGACTCGGACCCATTGCGGAATTTGTTGTGGCCTATTTGCGAGCAACGCAAATTATATTTTTCGTTAATTTTGTAACTATATATACTAAACCTTAAATTTGAAATTCGATTGTATATATTTTTTAAAATCACAAGTAAGACATTTTTTTTTGTATCTTTGTGGACTCTCGACGTCCATTAGCATCTGATTACTTTGACATGACATGCAATGACATGGCATCATTGGCCATGGCATGTGGAGTTTGATGGCATATTATAAATGCCCACAATGTTATAAATGAAAAGTTTTAACATTTATGCGTATAACATTTTTTTCATGCAAAATCTATATATATAATTTTGAGGATTCAGTTGCTTTGTGAATAGTCTATATTGCTTCTTTGCTCAGCATTCATATTTATCTTTTTTCTAAGTTTTTTAGAATTTTCACATCTCATTTTTTAAGAATGTTAAACGACATGTATTAATCACCTCATTTTTTTAATGAATGTTATAAATGACACATTTTAGGAATATTATAAATGGCCACAATGTTATAAATGAAAAGTTTTAACATTTATGTGTATAACATTTTTTCCATGCAATATATATATATATATATATATATATATAATTCTGAGGATTCAATAGCAGTTTTGTGAATAGTCTACATTACTTCTTTGCTTAGCATTCATATTTATCTTTTTCTGAGTTTTTTAGAATTTTTACATCTCATTTTTTAAGAATGTTAAACGATATGTATTAATCACCTCATTTTTTTATAAATGTTATAAATGGCACGTATTAATTGCAAATGTTATAAATGGCACGTTTTAGGAATATTATAAATGACCACAATGTTATAAATGAAAAGTTTTAACATTTATGTGTATAACATTTTTTCCATGCAATATATATATATATATAATTCTGAGATTCAGTGGTAGTTTTGTGAATAGTCTATGTTGCTTCTTTGCTCAACATTCATATTTATCTTTTTTCTGAGTTTTTTAGAATTTTCACACCTCATTTTTTAAGAATGTTAAACGACATGTATTAATCACCTCATTTTGTTTATGAATGTTATAAATGGCATGTATTAATTGCAAATGTTATAAATGACACGTTTTAGGAATATTATAAATGACCACAATGTTATAAATGAAAAGTTTTAACATTTATGTGTATACCATTTTTTCATGCAAAATCTATATATATATATATATATATATATATATATAATTCTGAGTATTCGGTGACAGTTTTGTGAATAGTCTACATTGTTTTTTTATTCAGCATTCCTATTTATCTTTTTTTTTAAGTTTTTTAGAATTTTCACACCTCATTTTTTTAAGAATGTTAAACGACATGTATTAATCACCTCATTTTTTATGAATGTTATAAATAGCACGTTTTAGGAATATTATAAATGGCCATAATGTTATGAATGAAAAGTTTTAACATTTATGTGTATAACATTTTTTCCATGCAAAAAAGAATAATTCCAAGGATTCATCAAATATTGTCATTAGAATATCTCTATCTTTTTTTTAATCTATTATTTTTAACATGTAAACAAATAATTCTAAGGATTCGTCAAAGATTGTCTAATACCTTATTTTTTAAAAATAATAGTTAGTTATTTAAACAAATTCTTCTTTTAAATTCTGAAATAACTTCTTAGACCACTTTTCTTACACCACAATTTTGAAATGGCACCATTATTGATTACACCACTTTTCTTACGAACTTAATAATTGCCATATATTATCTCAACCAATTATTGATTACTCACAATTTAAAATATTTCAGTTATGCATCTTTGTATTTCCTCATCACTCCAGAGCTATTTAAGAACACTTTCTTTCCTCACTTCCTTCCACACATCTCCTCTTTCTTTTTTAGTGAGATTTGCAAAAGAGTACACTTCTTAGTGAGATTTGCAATGCAAGAGATGATTGGTTAATTGTGGTCCGAATTTGAAGAGCTAATTAGCTTGGATATGGTAAAAGGTCCATATGTTATCCACTTAAATCTTTCCTCTCAACATAATTTATTTTCATGGTTTAATAATGTATGCTTATTAAACATTTCACTTAAATCTTTCCTCTCAACCTAATTTTCATTGTTTAATAATTTTTTGTGATTTTCTTTTCTTGCAGGAAAATTTGATGCATGCTTTAGTTTGAAAAAAATTGGTCCGACGATTTAGGCATATATTGATGGAATGTGCCATTTTTTTATTAAGAAATTTAAAGTTGTTTCAAGTTTAGCTAAATATTGGTCAATTGAGAATGAACAAAGGATTTTCTTTTTGCCCAACACATCAGTCAAGAAATTAGAAGAAATCTATATAAGAAGGAAAACGGTCCCTGCATTGTGGTAGTTACCTTTGTATTAGTGAAAACATTTCGAGACAATATAATAAATTTCTTTCTTAATTTTAATATTTAACTTTTATTTTTAAAAATACATGTCTCATAATTTGATATTTGCACCTTTCAGGTGAAGTGACATTTTCTTCTACTACTACTTCGAAGATATATGTCAATTTGAAAATTGATTATATAAAATCTTTGGTCGAATTTTTTTCTAAAACTTCAACTACAATTGAAATTATTGAACCTAAACGGTCCAATAACCTACCATTTGAAGATGAGGTATTTTTGAAACGAATGTCCATCAAAGAATTGTTTGATTTAAATTAGACTAGCAAATGAACATTTGTATTTGGACATACGACTCTCACAATAGGGTTTTTTCATCCTCTCCTATTAGGAAATGATTTTTTCACAACGAGGTTTTCATTTGCATCCATGCGGAGAGGATTTCCTTGGATGACAAATAAGAATAAAAAATTATTTAAAATTTTAGTACGATGCAGAGAGATGAGCTAAATTAATATCATTTAATATTAAATATATTTCAATAAATATTTATTATAAATTTAAATGAGACTACATAATAAAAGGTTCTAAATATTTAAAATATTTAAAAATGCATTACAAAAAATCTCTAATAAATTTGATAAACTAACTTAATATTTTATTTTTAAAATTATATTTTACACATATAAATAATAAAAATATCTAATTATTATTAAATAATAAGTTTAAATCGCGTGAAGCGCGTTTGTGTTCCCTAGTTTATAATATAATGTTGATCCAAATACATGTCCAAGTATTTTGATGATAGCAAAAAAGGAAATAATGTAATAAAATTGTGTTGAGTCAAACATTAATTTTTGAAAAAAATTACTTTTAAATTATGTAGACAAAGCGGACAATCGATCCACTATTGTGTGCCCGATGGAGATAGAATGGGCAGCCGAAAGAATCGAGCAGTGACCACTAATGTCCAAAGTTTAGACTTTTACAAAACGGACAATCGATCCACATTGGATGTTCTCTCTAAAGAGAACGAACGGCCAAACATGTTGCCACAATGAACGCTAAGGTTTGAGACAACAAGATTTTCAAAACGTGGAAACAAAAGCGAAAACCATGTGGAACGGATGATCAAAAGATAATGCTCGATACTTCGGAATTTTCATAACGGATGACTAAAATAAAAACGAACACCCGTTCTAGACAACAAAAGCAAAAACCTTGTGGAACAGACGACCGAAAAAAACTACCACAACAATCGCTAATGTTCGAGACTTCAAAATTTTTAGAACGGATGTCTGAGAACGTAATGGACACTCGTTCTGAGAGTCAAAAGTGAAATTCCTATGCAACGAGCGACCAAAGGCTAGAGGACGGACAACCATATTAGAAAAGATAAATTGTAACGATTATTTTTTTAGAATGGACGCCTAATCCAAAAAAGAAAAATGCAATGGCTATTTTTTTGCACAAAATGGATGCTTGAAAAAAATCTTGTAGACGCCTACTTTAGAGTTGACAGTACAATATCAACTTTTTCGAAAAAGATTGCAACTCCCATATTTTTAAGAGAAGCCTATAAAAGAGATGTCAAAGCTGAAAGAAGATTCATCCAAATAAGGAAAATTACTACATAACTACATTCAAGCCCAAACCATTTTTTAAAGCTCTACTTTGCAAATCATCTCTTCTCTCTTCAAGTTTTTAAGTGTGAAGAGAGAGTTGGAGATATTCTTGTGTACTTGTCTAGTTATTTTGAGAAGCTCCTTATAAAAAGATATGTGCCTTGTTTCTTGAGCAACGAAGAACACACTATGGTGTAGAAAGTATTATTTTTTCTAAAAAAGGAGAAAACTAGTGGATCTTCGATAGTCTCAAGGTCGAAAAGTCAGAGTAAGGATGTAGGCTAAAGAGTTGAATCGAACCTCATCAACACAATTCATCTTTTTAAATTTGATCTTTTTTACTTGCTCTTTACCATTACATGCTTATTTGAAATTGTTTTTTTTTTAAATTGATTTTAAAGTTTTTTATTAGAATTTTTTACACACTAATTCATCCCTCTTGATGCTTTCGATTCGAGAACTCTTTCAATATAAGTTAAAGACAATCAATTAATTAATGAGTTAATTTCTTCACCCAATATAAAGAGTAAAGAAAACACTGAGTCCATCCCATGATGTTGAGTCTCTCCACCTAAGCTATTAGAGCACTCTCACCCATAAGTGTAACACATAATAAAAAAGATGATGTTTAATGAGAAGAACTCTATCTAATGATGTCATAATAGTCGTATTAGTCTTATTAACTCTTATGATGATGTCACTTTATAACGAATATCAATATCTTTATTGATCTCATTAATTCCTATGATGATTATGATCCTAACTTATGACGTTTGACTATATTAATGTTTGTTATGATGATTATTGACAATAATGCATGTTAATTTATCGACAATTATGCTTAACTTCATTATTAATTTATTATCAAAATCTACTGATGATTATTCTTTTTGCGAATTTGATCTCATGGGTGTGTCGGCTAAAAATAATTTTACGTGCTATTTCTCAATGTCCTTTTTTATCGTATTGGTCCTATTGTTCTCACAATAATACTTTTACATGGTAATGCTTTACTGTGTTTATATTAATCTTCTATCAATCCCTATTATAAAAAATTGAATTGTTATATTTGATAATTGATGATGCTCCGATTTATATCATATTGATGTTCAATGATTAATTATTATTATTATTATTATTATTATTATTATTATTATTATTATTATTATTATTATTATTATTATTATTATTATTATTATTATTATTATTATTATTATTATTATTATTATTATTATTATTATTATTATTATTATTATTATTATTATTATTATTATTATTATTATTATTATTATTATACTGGTTGCAAAAGTTCATAAAAAAAGTTTATCTTCTCTGGTAATGCTTAACGATAATGATAATGTGCACAATATATCAAATTTGTGGTGGCAGGGGGGTGGTGGTGTGCGAGGCTGTGTGGGAAGTTCGCCAATGTGCGGGACCTAGCATGACAGGCATTTCAGGTCCGACAGGGGAAGGCGGCATCGTAGTAGACGGCGGTCAGCCTCCCCGGCGCACGGCAGGTCCTCCAATGCTTCATCTTTAGCCACTAGAAAGAGAGAAAGGGGTTACAGGGGAGTGTGGCAGAGGTTGGGGAAAATTCACTAGATTTGGTGCTGGATACGAGGTGTGCATCGTTGTCGAGGGAGCGGCAGGCAATTTAGGTCCAGCAACGGAAGGCCACGTGAGAGTCACAATAGACGGCGGCTGGCCGAGGAGCCTAGCTTAGCTGTGTGTGAGAAAGAGAGATCACCCCCTCCCCCTTCGTCAGAAAGGAGGGGTTGCCTCCCAGAGGGGCGCCGCCCCTCTCGCCGCCGACGGAGGTCGTAGAGGGGCGGCACCCCATTTTTTTTAAAAAAAATTAAAATTATTTTTTTATGTTTTAATGATGTCATGCCATCTATTTGCTCACATTAAGGAGAGAGAAAATCATCACGTGAATGATGGTAGGCAAAAGGACAATTGGACGTGAATGCTGGTAGGCAAAAGAACAATTGGTGAAATAAGATAAAAAATGAAGAATAATTTAGTTACAAAGTGAAGTTTGTAGGGTAACATTGAGAAAATGTTAAATTTGAAAGATATTTAGTGAAATTTACCCAACCTATTTATGATGTTGTAATAGTAAAAGAATTATGAAACTCTTTTTCAATATTAATTTCAAATTTATAAAAAGATGTTATTATTCAACCGTTCAATGATGAACAAAAAAATGCAAATCACTTTATTTTGTTCTCGATAAGTAAAATTTATTATGCTGTTTTGTTTAATTGTTTAAAATTATTCTAGTCAATGAATAGTCTAAGGTAAATATATATCAGGTGAATCTTTTGAGACGTCACAGCTTCTGTGTGCCAAATGAATCATGGCCGGGATCATTAATTGGTCCTTACACTGAACAAAAAGAAAGAAAAAAAGAAAGAAAAACAAAAGAAAAATAGGAGGAGAGCAAGAAGTTTTAGGGTCGATAATGAATTAATTGAGAACAAGATGAGGCGCTGGTGAGCAGCTCCTCCAACGAGAACACGGCGGTTTCGCTCATCGACGGCTGCTGCGAGGTGGCCGTGGCCATGGCGGAGGGCAGAGAGAGATGTTGAGTGGGGAAGAGGGAGTAGTCCGGTAGCAGCACCGCCGTCCTGAGCCTCTCCACCGCCTCCAGCAGCAGGAGAGCACCGTACGCCAGTCCCACTGCTGTTATTGCCACGGCCAGACACGCCTCTTCTTGTTGCAGATACTCCATGCAGGACAGAAACAGAGAGAGAGAGAGAAAGAGTGCTTGTGAGCATATTGCTTTTATATGCGTTTCATATCAGTGAATTGAGAGAGAGAGAGAGAGAGTAAGGGGGGATGTTTTGGGTGTATGGGTTCACTGTATGGTGATGAGGGTGAGAGGGAGGGGAAGGATGATGAAGAAATGGGTCAAATCGTTCCCTCCGCAAGTGGTGGAAGTGGAACATGTGAGATGTTATAATATGGGTGTCGGACCAAGCCAAAAGACTTTGTTCAACGCTTGCATTTTGATTTTTGGGTGTGTGTTCGTGCATGATGGAACGGGCGGCTGTGGCTTCTGCACGACAACAATGTGCCCCAGCCGCCAGCCCAAAGGGGGACTTCCAAGTACCTGACTTACTCCAACGAGGAAGAAAGAATCACGGTGCATTGTATATGTTTGTTTTTTCCTTTGTATTGCACCCAGTGATTTAGTGGCTCAAAATGTATCATGATTAGTTATCAACCAAACGACTGGTTACGTGTTTACATGAATCCTCAAAAAATTGAATGACAAATTAATTTAAAACCAAGAAATTAATATGATTAAAAAATAAATATGATAAATTAATTATATTAAATGTTTAAATAAAAATAAATATAAAATATATTTTATTTATTAATAAAAATAAATCTCTAAAATTACAATTCTTTATTAAAAAATTGTTTAAAATATATAATTTAAATACAGTAAATCAATGTTTAAATAAATTATTAGCAAAACACTAAAAAAAATTCAATGAAAAATAAGTAGTAAATAATATTATATTAATCCTTTATAATAAATATTTATATGTAATAAATAATAAGAAAGGTAAGAAAGAAAAAAAATGTTTGTAAAATAAAGGAAGTCACGTAAAGATAAAGAAAAAGTTTGAACCAAGCAACTTGAGAGTATTTGAAAGAACCAAGTAAAAACCAAGCCGCCCTTATTTTTCAATTGCAAAAAGCCCCTAAATTTTTTCTTAAAGTACGGGCTCCTTCATCAAGTGATAAAATGAATATAAAAGATCTTGTGATGATAATAATGTTAGTAGTAATAATAATACTAATAAGAAACTTGAAGAGAAATGCTCTTAAAAAATTTATTAATTCATTCCTAATTAGATCTCAACTTTAATTAACGAATTAGAATTTACCTAACAAACTATTATTATTAACAACTATGAATCAATTTAATTGATAGATGTATGCAATGATTGATATTTTTTTAGCACAATAAATAACATATTTGTAAAACACTAATAATAATTTATTTGAGTGAATGTCAGCCGCTTGCTGGCTTCTGGTTTCTTAAAGGAGATCAGATCAGTCAATTGTTGTCCAAGGTCCAGGATTTGCAGCAAGTTTTACCCCAATTCCTGACTAGAACATAACTTAAAGACAATTTTTGGGTTAATCGAGTCGGATGGAAATTAAAGATGAAGGAAATAAAGTATGATAGATAGTTCGATACCATATGGAAGGAACATAACTCAAAAGGCACAACACAAAATTATTTGACATCTCAAGCACATACAAGTCAGATACAAAACAAAAACATAAATTCCCCTGTTTGCAAAAACTTTAGATCATTTTGGAAACATAAGGACAAAATGCTTGCTTAAGTTTACATCCTTACAAGATTCCAAAGCATATGAAGAGATATCCATCATGAAATATGCATATTCTTCCAAATTGTTAATCGGACAGAAGGATCAGTAGACAATGTACAGAATCTTACAGGTGAACTTCACAAGGAGCTCGCTTGAATACACAGGCCGTTGTCATCATTCTCTTTCAGTTTAAGGTCCAACGTGAAATCGAAATACGGGAAATGGTCAAGAATGTTGTCCAAAAGAAGGTTGTCATCCTTTTCAATATCTGGAAACATTATTAATGGCTTATGATTAGCAGTCTTCCATAGGTTGGATTTAATTCCATATTTTAATAGAGTGCTTGTAACAAGAAATATGAACAGTTTTTTTTTTTTTTTGAGGAGAAAAAGGATGACTACCAAATTGTGTGGTTGTCATCCAGGTATATATATATCTGAGGAAACCGAAGAGATGTACAAGTGTGTGCTCTCGAAAAGAGAGCGGCAAAAGAGAAAAATTATATCAGCCAAAATCCCACTCCCGAAGCAAAAAGAGAGTGTGGTGTACAATATGCTCTATCCGACATCGCTCCCCACAAAAAATCACTCGGTTCCGCTGAAGCCATATCGCCCAAGAACCTGCCAAAAAAATCGCCACTGGTGCCCGCCATCTCTGACCCTGTCGGGCCAAACCACGAAGAAGTTGCCACAACGTCGTAGGATCAGAAGGAAAAGGGACCCCAAAGGGCATCCGCTGCCAGATGCCGCGTGAAGTCGCACATGTAAAGAATAGATGGCCAATGTTCTCCTCCGCCTCACCACAAAGGACGCAAGATGTGTCACTGTTGTGTGCCCACCTCGCCCTATACATCCTGGTGAGAAGTCTATCCCGTCGCATGAGCCAAACAAAAATCTTGACTTTCAGCGAGACACGGGATCTCCAGATAAGTCGACAGCCATGTCTGAAATCCTCTGACGACATCATGTCGGGAAGAAAGCAGATGTAAAAACTCCGTGTCGACCAGGCCTCCGATAGCCAAACCCAACCATCATGTCTGGACTGGTCGGGGCGGAAGTAGGCAATCCTCTGATGAAGTGCAAGAAACTCCGTGAAACGCTAATCCGAGAGGGCTGATATGAAAGACGGGACCAGGAGCCCGGGCCACCGGGCGTAGACCAGGTCTCCGCCACCGTCGCGTCAAGATGCACCGCCAGAGCATACAATCGGGGGAAGGCCTCCGCCAGTGAGTCCCCGAGGGACCAGCCATGCCGCCAAAAGGAGAAGTCCGCTCCAGAGCCAAGAGAAGGGGTCATGAGCAAACGCACCCTCGGAATCAGCGCCGCCACGCCCCGCCAAAATGATGAAGCTCCGCGGGGCAGCATAATCCTAGAATCCCAAGAAAGGTCTCGTCCATAGCATGCGAAGAAGACTGACTGCCATAAGCCCTCCTCGGGTCCCATGATCCGCCTGACCCACCGAGCTAGGAGAGCCCAGTTGGTGTAGCGGAGGTCCCGAATCCCTAGTCCGCCCTGAGAGGTGGGGCGGCAAACATTGCTCCAGGTAACAAGGTGGACTCCGCGCCGATCAGGACCGCCACCCTGCCAAAAGAATATGTACGTCTGATAATCTGGGCAGGTGCTCTGAGAACGGTCATATAGTACATCGGGAGTGCCGAGAGCACAGATCGAAGAAGGACGAGACGGCCCCCCGGGATAGGAGACGTGAACTCCAACCTGGAGCCTCTGCTCCATGCGCTCTAGAACTGGAGTCCAACCCCGAGATGTGATGTGGCGGTCGGAGAGAGGTAAGCCTAGATACGAGATCGGCAGTGTACCAATAGGAGTGCGAAGCTCAACTGCACATCTGTTAGCAACCTCGAAAACCATGCCAAAAGGGATGATTGAAAACTTGGCATGGTTTATCTGAAGACCCGTCGTGGTGCCGAATAACTCAACGAGGATGGCCACACGTCGAGCTTCCTCCTCCGAACCCTCAATGAAAAATACCATGTCATCAGCATACTGGAGGAGAGGAACCAAGCCCACAGCAAAGCCGGTGAAAAGGCCCGCCGCGCAGGACATCTGAGTGCATCTGTCCAGCGCATCAACTGCCAGGACGAAGAGCGTGGGGGCCAGTGGGCAGCCCTGGCGGACTCCGCGTTGAGGCTGAATCCAATCCCCCGAAATCGCCCCGTTGACCAAGACCGAGAAAGAAGCGGTGGTAACACACCGCTTCATCCAGGCAATCCAAGTCTCCGGGAACCCTCTGACTTGCAAACAATGCCAAAGAAAAGGCCATGAGATAGTGTCATATGCTTTGGAGAAGTCGACCTTCCATAGGAAGGTCTGGCGGCTAGTCCTCCTCCAATGAGCTATAATCTCCGAGGTCATGGTATAACTGTCGGTGATGGCCCGCTCCTGAATGAAAGCCGTCTGTGCAGGGTGGACCAAAACTGGCAAGACCTCCCGAAGCCGATTCGCCAATACCCGAGCCACTAAAAGATAAATGGCGTTGGATAAGGCGATGGGTCGGAAGTCCTCCGCTCGGTCAGCCGGGGTCCGCTTCGGGAGTAGGAAGAGGAGGAACCTGCTAAGGCGATTAAAGCCCCGGTTCTCGCTGGTGAACTCCCGAATGACCGCCAGGACGTCCTCACGCACCGTCGACCAGAACTCTCGATAAAAGAAAATCGGGAAGCCATCAGGGCCTGGCGCGGCGTCACCGTTGAGGTCCCGGAGGGCCTCAATGACATCTTCAAAGATGGCTTGCACAAGCAAAGAGGACTGATCGTCAGTGAGACAGGGGGATATCCCCTGGGGTCCAACGCCATGGGCTCGGAGACTATCGTCGTGTCGACGAATGGAAGTAGGAGGTGATGGCCTCTCCAATGCTATGCTGGCCAGTGAAAGACCCTGCACCTCAATTTGGTCAATCATGTTCGCCCTTCTTCGAGAGCTCGCATATAGATGAAAAAATCGAGTGTTAGCATCTCCCTCCTGCAACCAGGTCTGTCGGGAGCGCTGCCTCCACTGGGTCTCCACAATCCTATCCTCAAGCTGGATGATCTCCTAAGCCCGTCTGCGCTCTTCCAACTCTGTGTCAGTAAGTGGGTGGGAGTCCTCTCGCCGGTCCATCCGAGCAATCCTCTCGAGGGCATCCGTCCAACGCCTCTCCCTATCCTCCTGAATCTGGCGTCTGTGTCTGCAAAGGAAGAACCTAAGGCTAGCTAGGCGTGATGCAAGGGTCCTGACGGCAGTGTCTGAGGCCTCCACTCTTTGCCACTGCTCCATCACTAACTGACGAAAACCATCTTCAAGCGCTCGAAGCGGAAGAGAGAACGCTGCCTCTGACCGTTGTCGGAGCGCTACAGCAGGGGGGTGTGGTCCGAGAACGGTCGATCCATCGCCTGGACCACCGCTAGCTGGTGAGTCTATGCTAGTTCCAAGGATCCAAGGAAGCGATCAATCCTCGATCTTGCGGCCGGGGCCGCAGTACTCCTCCACGTGAATCTGCAATTGGAGGGCGGAAAATCAACGAGTGACTGCGAGTCGATGAAATCTCTGAACTCCTCTGCTCCAGAATCTCTCCCCCGTCGCCTGATGGGACGATCATCCATGTCAAGAGTGACATTGAAGTCGCCGCCAATCAGCCACTGTGTCCGGGAGGCGGGCACGTGCCCCTCTGAGCTCCTCCCACATGGTGCCGCGCAAGGATGCCGAGCACGGCCCATAGACACATGAGAGAAGATAGTCAGTGCCATCGCCTCGCCCTCGAAGGTGAGCCGTCATCGAGAAGCGGGCCATCCAAGAGTCCACCAGGGAGAAGAGATCCTCCCTCCAACCAATAATGCATCCACCCGACTGCCCCGCCGCATGAAGGGAGAGATGCCCTGTCATCCTCGAGCCCCCAATATGTGTCTATACCCCAGCGCTGCAGTCTGTCAATTTGGTCTCCTGGAGGAGAGCCACATCTACCTCCCACTTCATGAGGTAGCGGCCCAAGGTCCGACGCCTCCCTGCGTCTCCCAAGCCTCTGACATTCCATGTGAGCACCTTCATGGGGCCACTGGAACGTTCCCCTGTGTTTTCGAACTATTGCTGGACGCCGAGCGCCTCTTATGGCTGTGAACAAGGAGTCTCCGAAATGGTCGGTGTAGACCCATCCTAATTGCCATCTCCGGCCTTTGGCGTGTCCGGCGACAGGTATGGCGAATGCCAACAGCCTCCGCCACAAGAAGAACCTCCTCGTTTGCCCTCCCGTTGAGGAGGGGTTCCCCGGCGGTCGCATGCTGGTCGGCGGTGACTGGCGGAGGAGGTGTCCCCTCGACGGCCAGTGGAGGCATCACTTCGAGCACCTCGTCTCAGGTTGCCGTGTTAGAGGAGGCCTGTCGACCTGAACCAGGCGGCGGCGGGGAGCTTCGCAGACGGTAGCTGGCGGTCGGCGACAGAGGTCGGCTTGGAGGGCAGCGTGAGACGGGTCTGGGGCGACAAAGTTGGGGACACGGTTGGGCCGGATGTTGGCGGTGGATTTGAGGTGGTGTTGCTCGGTCGTTGCAGGATCACCGACGGCCGAATGAGGTCGGGCTTGGAGGAGAAGGTGAGTGAAGTGGGGCCAAGTCGTGTTCGAGGTCGTTGGTGGGTGTGTGCGGGCTCGGATCAGGCGCGGGTACGGGTGGAGTTGGGGAGAGGTGAGATTAGGTCGGGGGGTGGGTTGAATCCGCACGTGAGCCGGATCTGAGTGAAACAGGCTCGCGGGTAACGGGTTGGCAGGTTTGTAACGGGTCTGGAGTTTTACAAAAGTTGAAGGTGTCACGTGCTGCCCTCGCGTGCTCTGTCGCGCCAGACTGGCTTGTAGCTGCAGGCGTCCTTGCTGCTGACTGTCGCGGCGACGGAGGGTGTCAGCCGGCAACCACCTCCGCCCACGACACCATGTTGCCGGGGTACTGTAGCCGGAGGATGAAACTGTCAGTCTCGGCGCCGAGGATGACTGACTGTGGGAGGACGCCGCCTTCACGCATCTCCACCACGACAGACGTGGTAGATAAATCCGGCGACACGAGGGGGGGAAGAACTACCGAAATCGGGTCCCCGATCTGCCGGGCCACGACCATTGCAATCTCCGGCCTCTGGAGATGCAGCGGAAGACCATGGATATCCACCGTACGATGAATCCCAGCTGGCGCTGCGACAGCTCCGTCGACAGTCTTCCATGGCCGCCACCGGACCAGATGATGAGGCGCCAGGATGGTCGGTGAAGCCAGAAGGGTGTCGCGTTGCTGAACTGAACCAGGAATGAGCAGCCAGAGGACAGGTGAGATTCTACTTAAGTGGAAGGGCGGTGAAGTTCCGGTGCCGGCGATAATCGCAGAGCGGAGGACTGTCGATTCTAGTGGGGGCCGCTGATTTCTCCAACGATGCATCCGTTGAGTAGGTCGACGCTTCGCTAGATCTCCGGCGACCACGGGATTGTAATAGAAGGAGTTGGGTGAGTCGCCTTCAATGGGGGGTATGCTGTGATCTGGTGGGTGGGCGTTCCGGTGGAGGACCGAGAGGACAGGTCGACTTCCGGTGCCCCTCTCCTCTGCAGCGGAGGCATCTAAGTGGGCCTGAGCACCTGCGCGCGAAGTGGCCGGATTCGAGGCACCTATAGCAGTGCGATGGAGGTCGGCGGAGGGAGCGGTTGTGACGGGGACTAACGAAGGTGGTCCACCCGTCGGCGAGGTGCTGAGTCCTACGGCGCATCCTGGGTGCCGATCAGGTAGGTGGCGCCGACAAAACAGAGGGTGCAAGGGCCAAGAGAGTGGCGCCGCCGGCAGGGGATGCCGGAGGCGGAAGGTGGCGCCGCCGGCAGGGGGTGCCGAAGGCGGAAGGTGGAACCGCCGGCAGGGAGTGCCGGAGGCGGGCGTGACCTAGGCGGGCGTTCCTATCGCGCGTTCCAAGTCGAGAAAGTTCTTGGAATCTTTAAAACAGAATATGATCGGGAAAAGGACTTGACCACAATCGAAATATGAACAGTTAGATGCACATGTACAGAATTACCCAAGCATGGCCTGTATAACTGTCAAGGCAAGGTTGCAATATTGAGCACATGAGTGTGGAGATGAACAGAGAGAGAGAGAGAGAGACCTGTTCTGTTTGTAAATTCTCTCATTGGAGGAAGGACCTCTGGAACAAACTCCATCTCCCATGTATCTTCAAAATTACTCGATACTCCCTGAGTGAAACACAAAAATAGTGTTCAGTAGATACACACGAAATGAACTAGTGAAAAATCTCAAGCGTCTCAAGCAACATGGTTTCCACTAGGGAAAAATCTCAAGTGTCTCAAGCAACAAGGTTTCCACGATTAATGTACTTGCAGAGGATGAACTGAACAGATAGAACTTGTGAACAATAAGGAAACTATTGTTTCTCCATTCAATCAGTTTATACTCGCGGTATCCTCATTCATACTTGATGAACCAAATCAATAAACTACACTTCTAAATGGTCAAGGAATGGCTAGATAAAAGACTACTCACCCATGTACACAATAATAATGATAATAATTATTTATTATTATGAAAGAAGAAGATGTATTTTATAGCCGGTCCCAAGCCCGGATAAAGGAGGAGGGTTGTGTTAGGCCCCGACAGCCAGCATAAAATCCTGTCGAATCTTATGAACATGGATCAACGAATTCGTCGTATGATTCATGTAGCCGACCCCACCTAGTGGGATAAGGCTTTGTTGTTGTTGTTGTTGTATGAAAGAAGAAGATGTATGCTCATATAGCAAAACTAGAGAAGGGCAACAAGGGATTGCAAGAGCTCTCCTGACCCTCTAGTGATTATATTATAACCTTAATTCAAATACATAAAATTCATTGTGTCACTTCATATGTTCTTTTTGGGTTCATTGGATATGCATGAGCAAGAAGAAACAAAGGGTAACCATAATAAATTTTCTACATCAATTTATCATGAGAAAATAGATGGGTACCTGATGTGGAACTCTAAAGTCATAAGATATATCAGTCCACTGACGTAGTGAGGACATTACCTTTGCAACTTTCTTTCTGACGCCTAAACAACACAAGCATAGAAAGCATAAAACTGATATATTTTAAGAATTTTGAGAAGAATCGATAAAAAATAAAACGAAGAATCAACTTTCACAAAGTATAAACATGATCATGGTACATGTTTTCTTACGTTCATCTATATTTTCTTTTTCAAGCTTCTGATTGTCATTTCCTGTAAAATGGGCCCGTTCAACACCTTCCTTGGCCCATTCATGACATCTTTTTATCTCTTCATTTGTCAAATGTGAACTCTTTAAGGTACTCTCACTGTTTCTGTGACCAGAAACTGGAGGTTTCTCTTTCAAACTGGAAACCTTGGATGCACCAAAAGCAAGGGGTTTTCCAACTTTTGAAAGATCCCTCAAGGCTTTTCGATCTTGAAGCCCTGTCTTGGCTGGTCTGAGCACATCAGCCTTGGTCCCATCAACACCTTTACCTAAATGCATGGAAAATATTGGTTGTCAGGAACATGCTTCCATGGGTTTACAAGGACGATAACAAGTATTACCTCTATGGATGGGCAGATTTTCATTTTGCACAAACAGATAATTTTGGGTAGCCATTCTCAGCCGATCAAACAAACCTATGAAAAGTTATAGCAAAAATTCATTGCCTGTGGACAATAACGCTATAAATTATGATAATTGCCGTTCATAGACAAGAATGCATATAGGAGAAGGCAAGTACATAAAATCACATTGAGGAATTCATTCTAATCATATAACATGACAAGCGTGAACTATGTTCAACAGTTAAATATAACAGGTCGACAAACTTGCGGCAAGAATATTTGGGTCAATGAGAGCCGCCAAGAATACTGTAATTGTGGCAGAGATTATGCGAATATTTTTTTGGATAGTAATCACGTCTTCAATGAGCTCCAAATTTAAGAACTCAAACTCCCCATTAAGTTTATGTAACTGCCCACTGAAATATTTGATCCAACCTAAGCACACCTCAAATCGTTGTTACATCTTGGGACAGACCAACAAGGCCGAATTTTTAACGTCCAACAGTGTGATAAAAGCTCCCATTTTATCCCAATATCTAGCCAAGCAAAGATTTTTTCAGGGAAAAAAATGTGCCATTGGAGGGATTCTCCGACCAATAACTCGAAAAACACGGTAACTAGCCGAAGCGGAGCAAGAGGAAAGGAACATTGTGCACTCACCCAGTCGTCGCCGACGCCGTAGTCGACTTCCAGGCGGAGATACTAGAAGCACGGGGAAGGCGCCACAGAAGGCGGCGGCAACTTGCAGCGAACAAACCCTAGGGCTGCGGTTTGTTTGCGAACCGAGTCCATGTTCCCGCCAAACACCTCCGAAATAAGGTTTGGGGGCGGGAACAAAAAAGGTCCACCGCTCCTGAGGTTGCTTTTTTTCTTTTACACGACATATTAGTTTTTTGTTAAAATTCGTTTTCTTTTTTATTTTTCTTTTCTCTCACTTAATAATCTTCATAAAATAAATTATTTAATAAATGTAAATTTTTCATAATAATGGATTAATGTAATATTATTTATTACTTATTATTTCATTAAGAAGTTTAATATTTCATTAAATATAATTAATTTCAAAAACGATTTTTTATATTCAAATAAATAATTTTTTTAACAAAATTTTTCCCGTAAACATTTTTATTTTATAATTTTATTTTAATTAATAATAGAATTATACTTCATAATTATTATAATTATTTTTTAATTCAAAACTCATCAAAAATTCATTCATCACATTTATTTTATCCTATCACATCGACCACCTTATTCGTCATTATTAAATTTCACCCCAACCAAACATAGCTCCAACTAATCTTGCACCGGAAACTTAGAAGGAATCACGGTTCAATTTCCAAACGACCCTAAGAACACCTGTAACACCCCCAAAATCGCATCTTCCGCTACGTAGACGATCAAATTGACTCCGAGGGCGCTACATTATCTACTGCTCTATTGACCATAATCATTCAACAAAACGACTGACGTGGCACTAATAAAATAATAGTAATAAAATAGAGAATCTAAAAATGCGGAAATTTAATAGTCGAAATATTACAATGAAGGACTTTAATGTGGAAGTTCATGATGTCTCATATTATAGAGTTATGCGAAAGTTCATGGTATCTCTCGATATAAAAAGTATGCAGAAACATAACAATAATAATACGGATAGAAAAGTTCTATGAGCGGAAGAAAGCATGGTGTCTCTGAACAATAAGAATGTTTAATCAGAAAGCTCGGAGCAGGATCATTAGTCATGTGCAGCGTTCTCCAAGCCCTGCATCTTCCAACACCTCGTCAGTTGGCATTCTCATCTACAAAATCCCAATGCAGAGAAATATAATACCCATGAGCAAAAATTGTCCAGTACAATAGCAATATACGTGAAATAAGAATCAGTGATGATAGGAAATCAATATGTATACATATAAGTCTCTAATCATTTCAATACTCTTTTTCTCTGATGTGGCAATACTTTATCCCTTACGTTACTTTGCTTTTACTTTACAATATCTCTGTTTTACTTTACAATGCTTTGCTTTACATTACTCTGTTTTACATTGCTTTACTTTGCATTGTTTGCTTTTTAATACTCTGCTTTACTTTACTTTGCATTACTCTTGTGCTACGTCTTTTACATTACTAAGATATCCTTAGAGTTAGTTGTCCTACGTCGACTTTTTTAGATTGGGATGCCAGAGTGTCTCTCTGATTCACCGATGCCAGTAAGCTCATAAATGAGAAGAAGTGGTGGATGTTAATGCCTCACCCAATTGGTAAGGTAGAGGGAAGAATTCCTACAATTCAAGAACAGTGGTCGATTACTAGATCTGTAGGTTCACTATCTCCTCAGCTTAGCTACATGTCTCTCTGGCATAGTACTTTAAGCTTTAAAGGGAAGATGTGTGACCATAGCATCACCCTTCAATTCGAGATATCGGTGGAAAAACACATGAAATCTCAGGAATAGTGGGCATTTAAGCTAGTAACTTTACTGTCCCCTCAGCTAACTACATATCCACTATTGCTTTAATCTCTAATCTTTATTTTAACATTGGAGGCAGCACATAGCAATCCCTCATATTTGTTTATATTTTAATTACCTTTTATTACTATGAAATTCATGATTTAGGGTCTACTGAAGGTTGATCTTTGCACAACGAGACTCAGCCAGTATAGGTGAACTGGTCAGAGTCATAATTAAGGTTAGAAGTGGAACAATCCGATTAAGTTTGATCGTTGGGTCTCTATCTGACCGGTCGACCATTCCAGATGGACCGGTCGACCGTTCTCCGGCACCGGTCAACCGGTCCTCTGGGATCGATCGATCGAGGTCTCTAATTTTATGCCAGCGAATCGGTCGACCGTCAAGAGTGTCGATCGACCGTTCGTTGGACTATACAAATGCGTGATGTGCATCGGATCGGTCGATCGTTCTCTAGAACCGGTCAACCAATCATAAGGCAGAATCCGTCCGTCAATAATTGGATCGATCGACCGCCATGGTGAGGTCGGTCGACCGATAAGAAAGAAACTATACATCACTACGCAGACCGGTCGACCGTTTAATTAAATCGGTCGACCGGTCCCTGCGAAAAAATAGAGCCGTCAGATTTCTCTATGGATTCCGGCGGCCTTCCGGCCGTCAATTGACGCCGACATCAATACAAAAAAGGTAGGAAATAACTTCAGGATTATAATAAACTATCTTTACGCATCAATAAATCCTTAATTCTTCGTCTATGGGATTAAAACGCTAAGGGTACGTTTTCTTTGTCGGAATCGGTTTGCTGCTCGTCGTCCGTGGGTCGCCGGCGATTTGCTGACGACTAGAGGGATTCGCCCGACCTGCGTGCATGTCGAGGGAAGGTCTCTCGACGTCGAGAGTCGCTGATGATTCGTCGTTGATGTCGCCCTCTGTTCTACGCGTGCGTACGCGTCGTCGCCGGTCATCGGTCGCCGGAACGAGACAGAAAGAGAGAGAGGGGGAGGCAGTGGTCGGGGTTCCAAGAGGGCGCATGGCAGCCCTCTTCCCCCTTCTTATACGCCCCGGCCGACTCTTAGTTTCACTTTTTTTTTAAAATCTGATATGTTACATTATTATCCTCTAAAAAGAAAATTCGTCCTCGAATTTGGATAAGGGTTAAGGCTTACCGAAAAGTTTAGGGAACTTCTCTCGCATTTCTGATTCCACCTTCCATGTTGCCTCTTTCCTTAGTGATGCTTCAATGCTACTTTGACCAGTGCTATTATCTTCTTCCTTTGTTGATGTTCTTGGTATTCCAATATCTCCATAGGTCGTTCCTCATATGTCAGATCCTCATTGAGGTTCGGTTTCTCAATTTGGATCACGTTGGCGTAGTCGTGCTTGTACATCCGGAGTAACAAGACATGAAAGACGTTGTATACTCTTGAGTAGGCTGGAGGCAGGGCCAACCTGCATGCTGAGTCTCCAACCATATCTAGTATTTCGAATGGGCCTACGTACCTTGAGCTCAATTTCCCCCAGCAAACGCATCACTCCTTTGGTGGAGGAGACTTTGAGCACAACTTGATCACCCACCTTGAACTTATGTTCTCGGCGTTTCTTGTCTGCGTAGGCCTTCTGACGATCTTTAGCAGACTACATTCTTTTTTTATCAGTTCGACTCTGTCTGTATACTCCTGTGTTTGCTTCTGTAATTCTGCGCTCAAGATCTTCCTTTCTCATACTTCGCCCCAACATGGCGGAGATCGACATGGGCGATCATACAACGCTTCAAAGGGAGACATCTCTTATACTGGCATGAAAACTATTATTATAGGAAAACTCTATAAGAGGGAAGTGCTTGTCCCAACTTCCGTGTCAATCAAATGCACATGCTCTCAGCACATCTTCTAATGTTTGAATAGTTCTATCCGATTGGTCGTCCGTCTAGGGATAGAAGGCGGTACTATACTGAAGCCTTGTTCCAAAAGCATTTTGGAGACTCTTCCAGAATCTTGATGCGAACCTGGGGTCTCTATCAGACACAATGACTGATGAGATCTCGTGAAGCCTGATAATCTCCTACACATATAAATTCATCAGCCTTTCAAGAGATTGTTTTATTTTAATGAATAGGAAGTGAGCCGATTTAGTGAGTCGGTCCACTATAACCCAAACGGCATCATACCCTTTCAAAGTCCGAGGTAGGCCGGTGATAAAGTCCATCGAGATCTCTTCCCACTTCCACTGTGGGATACCCAGACTCTTTAAGGTTCCTTGTGGTTTCTGGTGTTCCACCTTGACCTGTTGGCACGCTATGCACTTGGAGACATATTCGACTATCTCCTTTTTCATGTTTAGCCATCAGAAACTTCTCTGAATATCCTTGTACATTTTTATACTCCCCGGATGGATTGCAAACTCGAACTTGTGGCATTCATCTAGTACTTCCCTTCGGAGTTCAAGGTTGTTCGGTACCCACAAACGATCACGGTACCTTATGCCACCATCAGTGGAGATCTTGAAATTGGTAGTCTCTAGGCTGGTCTTTATCATCATACTTTGGTATTCTATATCTTCTACTTGTGCTTCTATAATCCTTCCTACCATATCATGTACTATCCTTTGCATCATCATTAGCGATCCATCATGCTGCACTCTTAGTGTCCATTTGAACAGTTCTTACATGAGTTCGAACCGTCATAGACGCATATAAGCCAATGATCCTTCCCATTTCCGACTGAGTGCGTCGGCTACGGAGTTTGCATTACCAGGTTGGTAATTAATGACAAACTCGTAATCTTTTAACAATTTCATCCAACGTCTTTAACGCATATTCAACTCCTTTTATGTAAATAGATACTTTAAGCTTTTATGGTCTGTATAGACTACAAAATCTTCTCCATATAAGTAGTGGTGCTGAAACTTGAGGGTGAACACTACTACTGCCAACTCGAGGTCATGCGTTGGATAATTGACATCATGCTTCTTCAGTTGTCTGGATGCGTATGCTACTACTTTTCCATATTGCATCAATACGCACCTCAATCCTGTACCACTAGCATCGTTGTACACCATGTAACCACCGTTGCCAGATGGTAACGTCAGGATTGGCGCTGAAGTTAGTCGTTCTTTTAATTCTTGAAATCTTTCCTCGCACTCGAGTGACCAAATGAATTTTTCTCCCTTCCTTCTAAGCTTTGTTAGTGGCAGTGTTATTATGGAGAAGTCCTTGATAAAACGTCTGTAGTAGTCGACTAACCCAAGGAAACTCCTAATCTTGGAGATATTCTTCGGTTAGGTCCAGTTGGACACTGCCTCTACCTTTGTTGGATCCACTGCAACTCCGTCTTTAAAGACGATATGGCCAAGGAACTTCATCTGTTCTAACCAAAATTCACATTTGAAAAATTTTGCATACAACTTCTTTGCCCGCAAAGTTTCCAATACAATCGTCAAATGTTCTCTATGTTGTTCCATACTTGACGAATAGATGAGGATGTCATCCACGAAGACGATTACGAACTTATCCAAGTGTTCGTGGAAAGTTCGAATCATGAGATTCATGAATGCGGCCGAGGCATTTGTTAACCCAAACGGCATCACCATGAACTCGTAATGCCCATATCTTTATCGGAATGCTATCTTCGGGATATTTTCTTCTACCACTCTTAACTGATGGTATCCGCTACTCAGATCGATCTTTGAGAACACATTTGCCTTAGACAGTTGGTCGAATAAGTCATCGATGCGAGGTAACGGGTACCTATTCTTTATGGTGACCTTGTTCAACATTCTGTAATCGATACAAAGCCTCAATGATCCGTCTTTCTTCTTGACAAAGAGGACTGGTGCACCCCACGGTGAAATACTGAGCCTGATAAAACTTTTGTCCAATAGCTCTTGAATTTGATCTTTCAATTCCTTCATTTCTACTGAAGCCATGCGGTAGGGGATTTTGGATATTAGTGCAGTTCCGAGTGTCACTTCCATATGAAAGTCTATATCTCTTCTGAGCGGTAGACCACTAACATCATCAGGGAATACATTAGAAAATTCTCTCACCATGTCTATGTCTTGAGGAGACTTTTTGGCTACTTTATTTTGATTATACTGGCTAGATAACCTCTACATCCTTTTTGCAATAGCTTATATGCCTTCATGGCAGATACTATGATTTTTTATTTCTTCTGTGCAATTCCCCTGACCATAACTTTATCTTTACTCTGTGTGCCTATAATCACTTTCTTTTGTTTGCACATGATGAAAGCATCATGTGAGGTTAGCCAGTCCACGCCCAAAATTAAATCATAATCTCTCATGGGGATGATGATGAGATTGACATGATTGTTCTTTTTCTCTATCTCCATAGGTACATTGGGGAGATACTTTGTGGTAATGAGGGTGTCTTGTGGGGTCAATATATTCATCTTTTGCTATAAGTTCCTTGCTTTTAACCCTAATATTTTGGCACACTCTTCTGATATAAAGAAATGTGAAGCACCGGAATCAAATAACACTTTTGTAGATAGATCGGCTATGAACAACGTACCTCAAATGACATCAGCGTCATTCTGGGAAGCATCATCTTCCTGGTTGAAGAGCCTTCCCTGTACCAATTGTTGTTGTCCATGCCTCGGGCGACTTGCTGTCATGTGACCCATTCCACCGCAGTAATAACAGACTCCAAACTTCATTCGGCATTCCCCAGCAT
The DNA here is from genome assembly GCA_030549335.1 of Pontederia crassipes. Taxonomy (NCBI): domain Eukaryota; kingdom Viridiplantae; phylum Streptophyta; class Magnoliopsida; order Commelinales; family Pontederiaceae; genus Pontederia; species Pontederia crassipes. Next base: position 2,863,369 of record CM060189.1, on the reverse strand, counting down.
GGGTCCTGCCACAGGTGTTGCATAAGACTCGCTTACATTGTGCGGGTGGTGCTTGAGGAGCTTTAGGAGGCTGTTATTTCTACTGTTGAGCTGGGCGTCTTTGCCCTTGTTGAGGGGGTCGTTGCTGCTGCTATTGTTGTGGTTGCTGTTGCGGTGAGGGAGGAGCTTGTTGTAGAGGACGGTAGGGTTGTTGTTGTGGAGGACGGTAGTTCTGTTGAGGCACAGAATAAGGATGGTACCGATTATCCCGTCGTTGGTGTTGCCGGTTGTTCCCACGGAACTGCTGTTGCTGCTGGGAGCTCCGCCCTACATTCTGTTGAACCTTCTTCTCCCTCTGGAGATCCTGGTGGTCTCTCTTGGTCAGGGTCGCCAGGTTGACCGCTTCATCCAGGGTTTTACAATTCCTTGGCCTGGTCTGGGATCTCAGTTAGGGCCTCAGTCCGTCCACAAAACGTTTTGCCAGCTCCGTTTCGTCCATGGTCAGTCATAGTTCCTTGCTCCAGATGCAGAAAATTCCTTCTGTTTCAAGTCTTTCTAGAAGGACGGGAGGTAGCGCGTCTCAAATGCTCTGCGGAAGCCTCCCCATTCCACGGTTCTAACTCCTGGAAAGCTGGTGGCATTTTTTGCTTTCCACCATTCCTTGGCGAATAGGACCTTCTTGTGCTCCGGGACGTCAAGGATGTTGAACTTTTCTTCCAAAGTTTCGATCCACTGCTCAGCAATGTCGATTCCACCTTCTCCGTTAAACGTCGGAGGCTTCGACCTCCAAAACTCTTGCAGAGTACAAGGGATGGGGGCTCGACGTCCTTGCTATGGTGGTGAATCAGGCCTAGGTGGGGTAGGCGGAGGAGGATTTAATGGAGGTGGAGGAATAAAGTGGGCCTCCTCTTCGTTATACACTTCATACTCGTTGGACGCTGATCCTCTTATCTGATCGGCTATCTATAAGGAGATCATGTCAATGGTTGAGAATGGCGTATAATCAAGAATCTTTAGTAAGGATAAAAATCTTATATTAAAATGGAGACCATGCTTGTCCAACGTTTACTAAAGAAAAGCGTTCATTTCTCATTAAGATTTTCAAATAGTAACATATGTCTGAGGCACACTAAGGATTCCACAAGGAAAAGAAAATAGCATAGTATTAATCGCTACGTCGGGAGGGTTCCTCTAGTCCATTCGCGGGATTCTTCGGAGGATTAGGGCATTTCCCTTCAAAATGTCCCTCTTGATCATAGAGACCACAATATTCATGTGGATCTGTCTGACTGATAGGACTAAGGTCTCTGAACTGAAATCCCCTTAGTGGTGTAGGGACTTCTTCTTCATCATCATAAGATATATAAATTGGATTGTTTATATGTCTTCCCATCATCTGCAAGTTTCCCCCTTGGATTACTTCTTCCCATGTCCCAATGGGTGGGAGGATAAATCAGGATCGTTACTTCCCACGCTTTCTGAATTGAAGTGCTCCGGTATCTCTGGAGTAGGCTGTGGCGGGGTTGGAGGATCTAGTGGTCACATACGTATCCCAACTATATGGCCCCTACCCCTTCGGACAATCCTGGTTACCATGCGGCGTGGAGGCATCTAAAACATAAATTAATTGCATGATATAAGTATGATTCACATAGGAATTTACTTATTACTTACTCGAGGAGTTGAGCCGCAGATGCTTGAGAAGCTTGCACATGACTTTACTTTGAGTTGTATGACAATAAGAATGATGAATGCTTATGCATGAACTTATACTCTACTATGATCAATGAATGAGCCAAGAACTTAGGCTCTGATACCAAACTGTAACACCCCCAAAATCGCACCTTCCGCCACGTATGCGGTCAGATTGACTACGATGACGCTACACTATCTACTGCTCTATTGATCATAACCATTCAACAAAACGATTGACGTGGCACTAATAAAATAATAATAATAAAATAGAGAACCAAAAAATACAAAAATTTAATAGTCGAAATGCTACAATGAAGGACTTTAATGCGGAAGTTCATGGTGTCTCTCGATATAGAAAGTATGCGAAAACATAACAATAATAATACGAATAGAAAAGTTCTATGAGCGGAAGAAAACATGGTGTCTCTGAACAATAAGAATGTTTAATCAGAAAGCTCGGAGCAGAATCATTAGTTATGTGTAGCGTTCTCCATGCCCCGCGTCTTCCAACACCTCGTCAGTTGGCATTCTCACCTGCAAAATCTCAATGCAGGGGAATATAATACCCATGAGCAAAAATTGCCCAATACAATAGCAATAGACGTGAAATAAGGATAAGGAAATCAATATGTATACATGTAAGTCTCTAGTCATTTCAATACTCTGTTCTCTGTTGCGGCAATACTTTATCCCTTACATTACTCTGCTTTTACTTTATAATATCTCTGCTTTACTTTATATTACTCTGTTTTACATTGCTTTACTTTGCTTTTCAATATTCTGTTTTACTTTACTTTACTTTACATTACTCTGTTGTGAGTTGTGCTACGTCTTTTACATTACTAAGATATCCTTAGAGTTGATTGTCCTATGCGAGCTCGACTTTATTATGTTGGGATGCCAGGGTGCCTCTCTGATTCACTGATGCCAATAATCTCGTAAATGGGAAGAAGGGGTGGGTGTTAATGTCTCACCCAATTCGAAAGGTAGGGGAAAAAATTATTACAATTCAATAACAGTGGTCGGTTACTAGACCTGTAGTTTCACTGTCTCCTCAGCTTAACTACTTGTCCCTCTGGCATAGTACTTTAATCTTTAAAGGGAAGATGTGTGACCATAGCATCACCATTCAATTCGAGATATCGATGGGAGAACACCTGAAATCTCAAGAATAGTGAGCATTTAAGCCAGTAACTTTACTGTCTCCTCAGCTAACTACATATCCCTCATTGTTTTAATATCTGATCTTTACTTTAACATTGGGGATGACACATAGTAATCTCTCATATTTGTCTTTACTTTAATTATCTTTCATTACTATGAAATTCATGATTTAGGGTCTACTGAAGATTGGTCTTTGCACAATGAGACTCAGTCAGTATAGGTGAATTGGTCAGAGTCGTAATTAAGGTTAGAAGTGGAACAATCCGATTAAGTTTGGTCGTTGGGTCTCTGTCGGACCGGTCGACCGTTCTCCAGCACCGGTCGACCGGTCCTCTAGGATCGGTCGACCGAGGTCTCTGATTTTATGCCTGTGAATCGGTCGACCGTCCAGGGTGTCGATCGATCGTTCATTGGACTATACAGATGCGCGATGCGCATCGGATCGGTCAACCGGTCGACCGATCATAAGGCAGAATCCGTCCGTCAATAATTGGATCGATCGACCGCCATGGTGAGGACGGTCATCCGATAAGGAAGAAATTATGCATCACTACGCAGACCGATCGACCGGTCTCTGCGGAAAAACAGAGCCGCCAGATTTCTCTATGGATTCCGGCGGCCTTCCGACTGTCAATTGACGCCGATATCAGTACGAAAAAGGTAGAAAATAACTTCAGAATTATAATGAACTATATTTATGCATCAATAAATCCTTAATTCTTCGTCTATGGGATTAAAACGCTAAGGGTACCTTTTCTTTGTCGGAATCGGTTCGCTGCTCGTCGTCCGTGGGTCGCCGACTGTTTGCTGACGACTAGAGGGATTTGCCCAGCCTGCGTGCGTGTCGAGGGAAGGTCTATGGATGTCGAGAGTCGCCGGTGATTCGTCGTCGATGTCGCCCTCTGTTCTGCGCGTGCGTATGCATCGTCGCCGATCGTCGAAACGAGACAGAGAGAGAGAGAGGGGGAGGCGGTGGTCGGGGTTCTAAGAGGGCGCATGGCAGCCCTCTTCCCCCTTCTTATACGCTCCGGCCGACCCTTGGTTTCACAGTTTTTTTTAAAGTCGGATATGTTACAACACCATGGAATCTCATTTTTTTTAAATGGGATGGTGAAGTCAAGTGATAGAGTACGATAAGTTATAAAAAACGATGCAGGTGAACATTTTATTTAATAAAAAAGATAATTTGTTTTTTATTACATAAAATTATTTATAATATTTAACAATGGATAAATATTTATTTTTACTATTTAATTTAAAATTTTGTTTTGACTATTTTATTTTTTTATTATACTCCTTTTTTTCATTCATCTTATTGTTGATTCAGATGAAGCTGATTTGAGAAAGAGGGGGCCATGGAGAGAGCAAAGAGGAGAACCATATAGCAATCTCATTTTTTCAAAGGCAAAAAGTGTGGACTCTTTTTTTTTGGGAAAAAAGGACTCAAGTGAGTGTTAACAGAAAAATGCAAGATGTCAACTCTCCCTTTAAAATGGATGATTCAGATCAAATGAGGGGAATAATAAAAAGAGGAAGAAAGAAGAAAAAATAAAAAAATGAACAAGTAAGTAAATAAATATTTTTAGTATTATTTAAGATAGTAAATAAGAATTTTAATATACATTTTTTTCTCTTTTTTTTTCAGGTTGAAAAATGGAGAGGTTCTCATTTTCTCCTCTTCTCATTTTTTAACCCCCTCTTATTTCGATCTAAATAAAGACTAAAGTGAATTATAAGAACAATTTTATTATACACAAGGTTTGGATGCAAAATTTGAATAAGAACTTATTCAAATTCTGTCAAACATTTCATGCGACCTTAAATTCAAGAACAAAAGTTTTTGTGAACTTGGTTAGTTCTTGTGGCAAAAATTGATTTTTTTTTATCTATAATCTTTTTGACATGTAGGTCTAAAAGTAAGATTTATATAATAGTTTTGTTATATTTTATATAATATATAATATGTTATACATAATTATTTATTAATACATTATTATAAAAATTGTAAATAAATGTATTTGATCTAATGATATATATAATTATGTTATATATAATTAATTATTAATATATTGTCATAAAATTATTAGAAATTAAATTATTTTTATCTATTAATAAAAAAATATTTTATTCATTTTTTATAATAGGTTATTTAGTACTACAATATAATAAATATATATAATTATTTATTTATTAATGCATAATTGTTCAGTTCGTAAAATAAATATTTTGATCTAATATTAAATAATTACTTTCTTAATTATTTATTATACTTTAATTATTATTATAGTATAGAAAAATATTATTCATTAAAATATTTATATTATTTTAAATAATAATCAATATAGTATTCCTAATATAATATTTTCTATATTATAAAAAAAGTTATCATCTAATTCCTATTTTTTATCCAAACACCCACTAAAATTTATTAATGTATAAATTTTGAAAAAAAAACTTAGATTAATAATATTTTTAATGTAATATCAGAAAACTTATTAATTCTTATTAATGCATAAACTTATTAGAAAATAAACTCTTATTCTTAATATAATATTTTTATTAATTATTCAAGGAAAAATATTTTCTTGAATTTGATTTCATAAGAAAAAGCAGTATTACGTAAATAATTGAATGTTATCTTCTAAAATTATAATATACCATTTGCAACTTCTATCATGCTCAACCAACTTTACAACATGACAAGGTAAGTGCATTGATCATATAGTTGAATTGATATATTTTTTTTTGAAATTATAATCTAACATTTGAAATTTCTGCCATGCTCAACTAACTCTATAGCATGACGAACTAAGTACAGAAATTATATAATTGAATAGTATATGAAATTATAATACAACATTTGCTAATATAACATTATGCTCAGCCAACTCCACAACACAACTTTTGTTATGTTCAATGGCTTCAGCTAACTCTACAAAATAACAAGCTAAGCACGATGATTACATAGTTGACTTATATTTTTTGAAATTATAATCTAACATTTATATCTTCTATAATGCTCAACCAACTCTAGCATGAGAAGTTAAGTGCAACGATTGCATTATTGCATGGTACTATTTGAAAATACAATCTAATATTTGCAACTTCTCTCATGCTTAGCCAATTATACAACATTTGCAATTAAGTCCAACGATCGCATAGTTGAATGATATATTTTGAAATTATAATCTAACATTTACAACTTTTATCATGCTCTGTCAACTCCACAACATGACAAGCAATATGCATCATTGACATAGTTGAATGATATTTTTTGACATTATAATTTAACATTTGCAGCTTGTGCCATGCTCAACCAACTCTACAACATAAGTTAAGTGCAGTGATCATATAGTTGTATGATATTATTTGAGATTATAAATCAACTTTACAACATGAAAAGCTAAGTGCATTTATTACATAGTTGAATGGTATTTTTTAAGAGTAAAATTTAACATTTGCAACTTCTATTATGCTCAATCAACTCTATTGCATGACAAGCTGAAGGCAACAATTACATAATTGAATAATATATTTAAAAATTATAATTTAACATTTGTAACATCTATCTTACCTTAATCAACTCTACATTATGAAAAGTTAAGTGCAGTGATCATGTAATTAAATGATATATTCTAAAATTATAATTTAACATTTGTAGCTTACGTTTCACCAACTCTATAACATGACAATCTAAGTGCAATGATAAATAGGAATGCAAACTTCAACGAAGATATGAATATTTTGCATCTTGTCTTTTGTAACCAGATGAAATATCGCGCCCAATGTTTTCAGATTGGACCAAATTCATTATCAAATCGTGGTTGAACCGATTACTGAATTTTATTAAAATAATATTATTTTAATAATTCTAAAGATATAGTATAAGACTATAAGTTATACAATATAATATATGTACATTGTACTAATAACCTATTAGTAATGAGAAATAATACTATAATATAATTTTTATTTATTAAATATTTAATAATAATAAATAATAATTATTTACATATAAATATAAGGGCTATTTCCTTACATCTCCCTTAAATTATCAAAATTTTTCGCATCTAAGCTCAAAATATGCACTTACCCTACGATATTTCTAAACTTTATTATATTTCCACTTTAATCCTTCCGTCTAGTTATGTTAATATTTTTGCTTGTTTTCATTTGTGAAAAGACTAAAATGCCCTTTCATGAACTCTTCTCTTTTTTAAGGTTAAAAATAATATAAAATATAAAAACTTTCATACCACATAGGGCATTAATATATAATAATAAATTGGAAAACTTTTTATATATTTTTACTTTTTATTATTTTTTAACATTAAAATAGAGAAGAGTTTGTGAAAGGGCATTCTAATCTTTTCACAAATGAAAAAAATAACAAAAAGTTAACAGAATCAGACGAAAGGACTAAAGAGGTAAGTTCATATTTTAGGGTTAGATAGGAAAAATCACGATAATTTAGTAGAGGTTTAAGAAAATAATCTGAAATATAAATAGATTATTATTGATTTATTATTAATGATGAAAAATGTTATATTAATTGATTTTATATTAAGTTACTCTTTTTTTTAACATTTTTATTTTATTTTTTCTCTCCTTGATAGTTTTCCTTTTTAATGCTATTCAGTTTTAAATACTTGCTTTTTATTTTATTATTTTTTTACATGTTGTTTTTCTCTCTTTCTTTTATTCCTTTTTTTAACTTTCCTATTTTTATTGTTTCCTTAGATTTTTTTTCCAAAATTTGAATTAAACCATATTCATATTCCTACTTCAATGTAAAAATCGATTTTGACGTGAAACTCATACCACGGGAAGCCTTTGAGGCACTATGTTGAAAACTTCACGAATTGCGTGGTTTACTGATAAGAATATTTATGAAATTCAGCTTTTCTTTTTATCGAGACCCATCCATTTTTAAAATTATTAACATTTGATTAACTCAATATTCAAAAAACTCTGTAACGACTTTAAGTTTTGAACTTGTAACGCTCCGAGAACACATCTACTTAGCTTGAAACGTCGAAAACAATTTCTATCACAATGACATCGAAGGGCTACATATTTTTTTTATGAAAAAAATTGGGTTTGAACTTTTTATTATAAGTCCATGTTATCTCATAGACGCCACTTGCAACGAAATTTGAGTTCCATCGCTGAAATCGACAGAAAAAATTACGTGGTCTATGTTTGTGTTGGGCTCGTTATTGTTATGCGAGTCCGACATCTACAAGGAGAAGCAAAAGAAAAAATTGACGTGAAGTTGAAAATAAAAAAAGGGAACAAATACATGTTCGAAACGAAGAGGGAAATCAATTCCCACATCCGAGACAAGACGTCTTTTTTAAAGCTATAAAAGAACGAATACTTCAGCCATGTAAGCACAGAGCGCCGAACAGCCACCGAGAGAGAGAAAAAAAGAGAGAAGAAAATTTCGGGTTCGATTTGGGAACAAGTTTTTATCCGTTCTCAACAAAACTTCAGACATTTCTTCTCAACAGTCTTCTCATCTATTTCTCATATTCCGGTGAGATCGTTCTAACTTCTATTCTCAGTTTCGAGAGGCTTTTATTCTGTGGCATCCAAAATTAATTCTTGAGATTATTATTGTATTCCTCTACGTAGTTCATAGAAGATATTTTATAATCTACTATTATTTCATAGTGAAAGAATCGCTCCTTACTCCCGTGGTTTTTCCTCTCCCGTTGAGGGGTTTTCCACATTAATTCTCTGCGTCTTTGGTATGATTTAATTTATTTATATTATTGTCATCATCCCATTATTATTGTGTGCATTAAAAAGGAAAAAAGAAGATAATTCCGCAACTATTAGTTCAGCCTTTTTTTTTCAATAGTGGTATCAGAGCCTGATCAGGAAGTGCACATTATAATGGAGGACAATAATGCCCCCAGTCGGATGCCTGTGCTCACAGGTACAAATTATTCTATCTGGAAGCCTCGAATGAAGGACTACCTAAATTGCAGGGACCTTTATGATCCAATCGAAGGTGATGTTGCAAAGTCCGAGGACATGAATGATAAAAAATAGGAGAGGATAAAGTCTAAGACAGTCGCACAAATCCGACAATGGATCGACGACAAGGTGTTTCATCATATCGCAAATATCAATGAACCTAACGAAGTGTGGAAAAAATTGCAAGAAATGTATGAATGCAAATCGCCGCAGAATAAGGTGCTATTGATGAAGAAACTTGTTAACATAAAGTACAAGGATGGTCATTCTGTTGCAGAACATCTTGACAATTTTTAGAAATTAATTAACAAATTGTCCTCAGTGAAGATTGTGTTTGAAGATGAGATCGAAGTACTACTATTGCTGAATTCATTACCTGATAGTTGGGAAACGCTCGTTATCTCTCTGAACAACTCTGCTCCAGGTGGACAACTATCTTTAGAAACTATCAAGGATACTTTGTTCAATGAAGAAACGAGAAGGCAAGAGCATAATCTCAACAATAAATCAGAGGCATTCATCGTGGAAGATCGTGAGAGAAATAAACAGAGAAACTCTCACAGCCATGATAGATCAAGATCAAGAGGCAAGTCGAAGTCCAAGAACAAAATCACATGTTATCATTGTGGCAAGCTAGGACACTTCAAGAAGGGGTGCATAAAATTAAAGCGTGATCAATCACATAAAGGGTCTGAAGATGTTGAAAAAGAAAAGGACAGTGGTGAAAACAATATTGCGGTGGCTACATCAGATGATGTATACTTTCTTACTCAAGAAGAGAAAGAAGATGGTGTCAATATTGTGAGTCAAGATTCAGTATGAATCTTAGACACTACAGCTTCGTTTCAGGTTACCCCTCGCAGAGATGTATTCTCAACATAGAGCATTTGAGTCAGTAAATATGGAGAACAAGTCGGAGTCCCAAATTACTGACATTAGAGACATTTAGTTGAAGACCAACACAGGATGCAAGATTGTGTTCAAATATGTGAGGCATGTACCAAAGATCCGTCTCAACCTAATTTTAGTTGAAAAATTAGACGACAACGACTATGAGAGCAATTTCAAATGGGAGTATGGAAACTCAAGCGAGGTTCACTCCTACTGGCGAGAGGAAACAAAGATGGTACACTCTACAAGACTGAAGCACAACACTGCACCGAGGAGATAACATGACTCAAGAGATGTCATCCTCTGAATTATGACACAAGCGGCTTGGTCACATAGGTGAGAAAGAACTTCAGATATTAACTCAACGAAATCTGCTACCATGTGTGAAAGAAACTTCACTTGACATATGTGTTCACTGCTTGGCTGGTAAGCAGACTAGAGTTACATTTAATAGGACTTCTTCATCTAGAAGTTCACACGTACTTGATTTGGTGCATACTGATGTCTGTTATATGAAGGATAAAACTTTAGGTGGTGCTCTTTATTTTGTTACATTTATTGATGACCATTCTAAAAGAGTCTGGGCTTTTTCTATAGCACACAAAAATAAGGTGTTGGCAGAGTTCAAGAAGTTTTATGCCAAAGGCGAAAGAGAATCTGACAAGAAGCTCAAATGTATTCGGGCAGACAATGACGACGAATACAGATGACCGTTTGAAGAATACTGCAACACCTATGGCATCAAGCTTGAGAAGACAGTTCACAAGACTCCTCAGCAAAACAGTGTTGCTGAGAGAATGAATAGAACAATCGAGGAACGTGTCAGATGTATGCTTCTACATGCTAAGCTATCGAAGGGATTCTGGGGTGAAGCAATGATGACTGTAGTTGAACTGATCAACCACTCACCATCAGTACCTCTGGATGGTGACATACCTCTGAAAGTCTGGTTAGGGAAGGATATTTCATATAAGCATCTCAGAGTGTTCGGCTGCAGAGCCTTTGTTCACATTCCCAGTGATGAACGATCAAAACTTGATAGCAAATCGAAAGAATGCATCTTCCTCAGATATGGAGGTGAAGAATTTGGCTATAGACTCTGTGATCCTGTTAACAAGAAAGTTATCAGAAGTAGAGATGTTGTGTTCATGGAACATCAAACAATTGAAGATCTGTCAAAGGACAAAGAGCTAACTACCTTCACTGATTATTTAGCTGAACCGAATTCAGTTGACGCACCGATAAAAGATGACATTGTTCTAGAAGCTGATCAAGATGATAGTAGCAATGATAACAGCTCAGATAATTCAGATATACATTCGGATAGTGAAGACAGTGATGATGAGCCACATGTCGAGCATAATGCACCAGTGCAAGAGCCTCAGTTGAGAAGGTCGAATAGACAAAGACAAGAATTAAAGTGGTACTCCCTGACAGAGTACGTAGTATTAACTAAAGGGGGAGAACCAGTGTGCTATCAAGAAGTCTTGTCACATGAGCAGAAGGATAAGTGGATGAAAGCCATGCAGGATGAGATGCAATCTCTGCATGAGAACAACACTTACAAACTGGTGAAGCTTCCTAAAGGGAAGATGGCACTCAAGAACAAGTGGGTGTTTTGACTAAAGAGTGAAAAGAATAATCCACACCCGAGATACAAGGCAAAGTTAGTTGTCAAGGGGTTCAGTCGGAAGAAGGGAATTGATTTTGATGAGATATTCTTACCAGTGGTCAAAATGTCATCAATTCGAGTGGTTCTTGGATTAGCTGCTACCAAATACCTGAAAATTCAACAACTAGACGTCAAGACAGCTTTTCTCCATGGTGACTTGGAAGAAGAGATTTACATGGAACAACCAGAGGATTTCTAAGAGAAAGAAAAAGAAAATCTGGTGTGTAAATTGCAGAAAAGCTTATATGGACTCAAACAAACACCTCGTCAGTGGTACAAAAAGTTTGAGTCGTTCATGACGTAGCAAGGATACAATAAGACCAGATCAGATCATTGTGTCTTCGTGAAATATTTTTCACATGATGATTTTATCATCCTGTTGTTATACGTTGATGACATACTTATTATAGGTCGGGATAAAAGCAAGATTGACAGGTTAAAGCAGGAGCTAAAACAATACTTTTTCATGAAAGACCTAAGCGCAGCAAAGAATATCCTCGGTATGAGGATCACCCGTGACCGAGAGCAGCGCAAGCTATGGTTATCCCAAGAAACGTACATCGATAAAGTCTTGGAGAGGTTCAAAATGAAGAACGCAAAGGTAGCTACATCACCACTTGCAGGTCACTTCAAGTTGAGTTCTAAATAGTGTCCGAGGAGCACAACTGAGAAGCAAAAAATGAAGAACATCCCATACGCATCTGTAGTTGGCAGTCTGATGTATGCAATGGTTTGCACAAGGCCAGACATAACATATGCAGTTGGTGTGGTGAGTCGATTCCTATCAAATCCTAGTAGAGAGCATTGAGATGCAGTCAAGTGGATTCTCAGATATCTTCGAGGCACGTTTAAGATATGCTTATGTTTCGAAAACACTGAGCCAGTGTTAGAAGAATTTACTGACTCTAGCATGGCAGGAGACATTGATAGTCGAAAGTCAACTTCTGTTTGCTTGATGACATTCGCAGGAGCAGCAGTCTCATGGCAATCCAAGTTACAAAAGTGTGTTGCACTATCAACGACTGAAGCAGAATATATCGCAGCCACTGAAGCAGGCAAGAAAATTCTGTGGATGCAACAGTTTCTGATGGACTTAGGTTTGATGCAAGAGAAGTACATTATCCACTACGATAATCAGAGTGCGATACATTTGAGTACACATTGATGTCCGATATCATTGGATTCGCGACGAGACGAAGAAAAAGAAATTCTTTCTTCGCAAAATCCATACTGACAAGAATACGTCAGATATGATGACGAAGCCTCTACCAAGAGAGAAGTCCAAGTTATGCATGGAGCGTGCAAGCTTGATGGATTCCTTCGCATAAACAAGAAAGGAGAGTTTGTTGGACTCGTTATTGTTATGCGAGTCCGACATCTACAAGGAGAAGCAAAAGAAAAAATCAACGTGAAGTTGAAAACAAAAAAAAGGAACAAATACTGTCCGAGACGAAGAGGGAAATCAATTCCCACATCCGAGACAGAGACGTTTTTTGAAGCTATAAAAGGACGAATACTTCAGCCATGTAAGCACAGAGCGCAGGCCGAACAACAGAAAAATTTCGGAGTTCGATTCGGGAACGAATTTTTATCCATTCTCAACGAAACTTCAGGCATTACTTCTTAACAACTTTCTCATATATTCCTCATATTCCGGTGAGATCGTTCTGACTTTTATCCTCAGTTTCGAGAAACTTTTATTCTGTGGCATCCAAGATTAATTCTTGAAATTATTATTGTATTCCTCTGCGTAGTTCAAAAAAGATATTTTGTAACCTACTATTATTTCATAATGGAAGAATCGCTCCTTACTACCGTGATTTTTTCCTCTCCCGTTGGAGAGTTTTCCACGTTAATTCTTTGCGTCTTTGATCTGATTTAATTTCTTTATATTATTGTCATCATTCCATTATTATTGTGCGCATTAAAAAAGAAAAAAGAAGATAATTCCTCAACTATTAGTTCATCCTTTTTTCCCAATAGTTTGTACGCATCACATCACTATATTCAAGTCTTCTTCTATAACCTCGAGGTCATAACCTAATCAAGATTCTAGTTACAATCAAATTTTGAAGGTCTGGCCATAAAACATTTCGAAACAAACTTTTTTGTGTAAAGACTACGAAATTGCCCTATCAGATTATGAAATGATGAAGTGGTTGAGAACCGACACTTGCTCAGAAACAAGGAAATGCATCATCGTGCATGACATTGATACACAATACATGCAACAACACAGAATGATATTTGCAAATTGTGCTCTTAGATCGGAATGCGGAATACTGCAAGAGTTAGTCGAACGCTTCGACAAAGAATAATATGGCCGCTGCTGCAGATGATACACGACTCACCGTAAAATGTACCGGAAATGATGACCTTATGCTGTAAACTCTCTTGTGACCTCTATCACGACTTAGTGCACCAGACATCTCTGGAGCACGTATAACAATAACTGGTCGAATGCTGCCGCAGGAGGTGATTGAATTATATGTTACAGAAATCCAATGAACACATAAGATAAACTCCAGTCCCTGTATCAAGAACATGATGTTCTGAAAGGATCAATGCAATCCAATACAAGACAATAATGATAATGTAAGCTTTTGAAAGGGATGCCAGGAATTGCCTCGAGAAAGTGCCCCGATCAGTCAATAAGAGAACTATGTTGTTGGCCTCCTTTATTTTGAATTTTACATGGAAGCCCTCCCTAAAAATCCACTGGCAACACGCACGAGATATTTCTGAAAATCCTTCTAACTGTATGCAAGCCATGTTATTCAGACTCAGATGAGGTCACATGGAATAGCGGTTTGAAATAAAAGATAAAATCGTACTAGGGCAATATTGTGGGATGTCTAATCTATAATGTTTTTTTTCTTTTCCGGTTGTACCTAGATGCAATTATTAGTTAGAACCAAGGCATTACTATGGTAATATCAACATTACCATGTGCCACTTACAATTTTGCTCCAGGATGCACACTTTATAGTTCATACAAGGCTACATTCCACTCTCAAAGAAATGCACTACTAAACGTCTAACCCTTTGTTACTATATATAAGATGAGATCCACAACAGTTTAGTTTAAGTCGCAGAAATTATATTAAAATAGAAGAAGCATTAGAAACTAATGATCAACATATTATTGCATAAAAAATAAACATATGATTACTTGAATTCTGTAGTATAAATTGAACAATATCTATCTATATACACAATGAAATTTTAGTATCTTTGGTTGAAGAAAGGTACAATAGAAGTAGGAAAGACTTGTACAGAGGGGTTAGGCATATGTACCTCTTTTCATGTTTCCTCAGTGATTATAATCTCCATTTGTGTATGTATTACTGCATAAGAAAATTCATGAGAAACATAAACATGTTTGACCGTAGCTATGATTTGAATGACTAAAGATGTGCTGAAGGCAAGGGAATAAATTAATCAGAGTGAACAGAGTCCAAATGCCAAAGAAAAGAAGATGAACTCCAAAACATTTCTAAGACCAGAATCGCCATAGAGAAATATTTTCTTTGTTCTGAAAAATGTGGATTGAGGTGCAAAAGGAATATCCAATCCATTTCAAAACTGATAACCTTAGTCAATTGAATTATTTGATTTTTCTGAAGGAAACAATAAACCACAAATGCAACTAAAGAATAAAAGAGTTTTGTCCACAACTAAAATCCACCATACTCAACTTTCCATAAGGTAAGAGGGTTTTGAAAATAAAAGCATATTAAACCTTCGGAACAAGCCTTGTAGAGCGCCTAGGAGTAATGGCAGCATCAGATGTAGTTTCCTTTGCAAGGCATTTCGTCCCTTTTATATGTATCGGTGCTTCCTTCGTATTTTCACAACATACATGCTGTTTCTTAGATGGAAGCACCTCGAGAAGTTCTAAACTATTGGATCTCTTACAATTGTTATCTAAGGAACTTTCAGCTCTTGCACTTCTGCATTTTGAAGAACACAATACGTATGTCAGAAAGATACCTGAAGCATAAATTCAACTGAACCTTAGTTCATGATATATACCCTGAGTCTTTTCCTTTTGTGGGTGTGCTGCAAACCTGCATCATCAGGCATCATTTATATTGTGATACATGAAATACATCAAATGACAAGTCATAAAAGAAGATTCAAAATATATCATTAAAGCACATTGAAAGAACTTATATGTCATGTTATCAACACATTATTAGTGATATGATATGCAAAGCACCAGACAACAAAAAAAAGTACTTGACCAAGAGTGATGGTTGGCCTGTGCCTCAACAAGGAGCATCAATTTATGCATCACACTCGATATTCCCACAGAGTTTACTTTACGCTGTCATAGATGAAACATAGGATTTCTACTCATTTCCATAAAAACAAACTGAGGGTTGGAAGATATTATGTGTCAACCTTTACATGGCATGCCAGATCCATATCAAATGTGTCAAACTTGTATCAATCTGGGTTGACTGACCGAGTCCAACTTAAGTAGTTTTACTCTTTTTCTTCTTTTTTAAATTTTTTATGGTGCCAAATCCCACAAGGTATCGTATATTCTCTGCCAGTTACACTCTAGCAGTTCCATGTGATTAATACCTCAAAACTCGATTTATTGATTTTGTCTCTCCTGAATGAAAGCTTAATCAGAATAACACCCTGAGCATGAGAAGTTGAGGAGGTAGAAAGTACAACTGAAAAGATTTTTCCTATCAAAATATACTGACCTTGTATAATACATAAAAAACTCTATGTTTTATATTACTAAACTTTTTTTTTTTAGAGGAGAAAGGATGATCACCAGTTTGGTTATCATCCATGTATATTACTAAACTTTTTGTATTTATTCCTATAGTTTATCATGGGGCCCTTCTAAAAATTGGAATATAAGCAAAGAATAATACCATCTCATCATTGAGTGATGACAGTGGAACATCAAGGACTGAAGTCTCACAGCTCCCACATGCTTGTCGATTTAAATGATCATTTGCTGTCCCAACCTCTGATTGTGCATCAGTGGTTCCACCATCCAATACAACTTGTCCAGTGAATTGACATAAAATTGGTGACCCTCCATTTCTACATGCCTTATCTGGTACCTCAGACATGTGTGGTCCTGAAATCAAGTCTTCTACAACTTCACTTTGATTTTTAATACTGCCAAAATGTTCTAAAGTATGTTTCACTTCATCAGAAAGGTTATGTTTGGCAAAAACATGATCCGTTGTGTTAGATGGAGCGCTAGCTTTGATATCACCATAATCAGCAGTTGTGGTATTAATAGGACAGACAATTGTGGCATCATCTGCATTGATAGTAGCTTTCAGAGGAGCATCACTTAATGATGCATCATTCTTAGCTGTCCCGCGAGAAGCATCTGCAACATCATGTACAAATACTGGATCTCCATGAGCTCTTACAATATCAGTTGTCAGATTTTCTTGAGTAAAGTGGGTAAAATGTGAAGATGATACCACTTGATTTTCTTCCATACATCCTAAAACAGCTGGAGCATTGCCAGATGTCAAAACAGAAGAACCAGAGGCTGCTATAGTTGTATCTGGTAGATAGGCCTCGGAATCAGCATTCTCACTGACAACTGAACTCAAGGATGAATTTGTGCATTCATTGGTCTGCTCAACTTCATTGCTTTGCAGCTTTATCCCGGTGTCTCCATATGGCAAATTTTCCACATTATTATCAGCATGTGGTAAACCACAACTACGAGCACTTGACTGACTGACTCCCTTTTGGTGAATGCAAACTTCATCCTTCAAGCTATTAATCCATTCTACCGGATTTGATTCCAAATCAACACATAAATTTAACCCAGCTTCTGACATAACAAAAAATTGAAAAGAAGGTACTCTTGTTGAAATTTCATCAGCAGATACAAACCCACTTTCAGTGGAACATTTGATAGCTTTATTATGCTCACAATGCATCATTGCAGTATTGCAACTGCAAGTCCTACTAATCGTGAAAGCATCATGTAGGAACTTCTGATTAGAATTTCCTGGCTCTGGAAATCTGTTCCTCTTGCCAATCTCATTACCTACAAATCCTAGGAGTCGAGTTGCATTTTGTTTATGGATATCAAAAGCAGCTGGATAGCTTTCACCCAGGTTTCCTAGGTTGGGCGTAGAATATTTTAAACTTCTATAATTTGCGGTGATTGGGTGAACAGTATTTGCATTTATTTGTGGCTGCAGACATATCAGGAAATGGAGAAAAATATCAAATAGGCAAAATGTTGTCACGTGAGGAACAGAAAATACAGTCACAGAAAAATAAGATTTTGACACAGGAAGCAAATACGACATGAATAATTTATACCTTCTCTAAACTTGTAGTGCAAAGAAACTTAACCTGATTATGAATGCCACCCACAGAGGAAATAAGTCTTTCATAACTTCCTACAAGTTTGATCATATGGTCAAAGAATAATGAAAATAGGTCCTTTAGCTGTCTACTGCAGATCCAAAGATTGGAACATACCTTGAGTATTTTCTGTTAAAGGAGTTAATTTTTCTGTAACATTTTTTTCAGAAATCAGTGATGGACCACCTTTTCTCTTCTTTGGAAATGTTGACTTGACACTTTTCTTCTACAGAATAACCAGATTGATTAGAAATTATAGTTAAGTAAGCAACTAAAGATAAATCCATGAGGTTTCCCACCTTACAAAGTGAAGCCAATGACTTTGCTAAATGGGCATGACTCCTGTTTGCGGGAATTTTGTGCTTTTTGCATAATTGCTGAAGTTCTTTCCTTGTCATATTTAGATATGAGTGAAGATTATCTGAGTACCCCATCACCCTCCAGATATAGTTAATAATGATTACGACAATTTTGTTTCCTTGAATGCAAATGGAAAAACATATGTAAGGATAGAAACTAAATAGAGCATCATTTATCAAAAAAGTCTATAAAAAGCCCTGAAAGTAATAGGTTAGCCTAAAATGGGCAAGCTTCCCTCGGATGATCACCTCCTTGCTGGTTGTCCTTTCTCGTTTCACACAAAAAAAAGGGCAAGCTTCAAAAGAAGCAAAAACAAGAAAGTAAGAGGTCCTTGATATTTGATTCATTGGGAAGGGAACGGGCAATCAAATTGGACAATCCATTGAGCGGAATAAGTCATGACATCATGTGAAGAAATTGAATGCAATGAATATTTAACTTATAACTCCGCCTATGTTTTATAGCCGGTCCCAAGCCCGGATAAAGGAGGAGGGTTGTGTTAGGCCCTGACAGCCAGCGTAAAACCCTGTCGAATCTCATGAACATGGATCAACGAAGTCGTATGATCCATGTAGCCGACCCCACCTAGTGGGATAAGGCTTTGTTGTTGTTGTTGTTGTTGAATATTTAACTTATAGGTTACTATGCGATTTAAACTATGGGATTTTTTCTTCTTAGAAAGGAAAAACATACTCAAGAAAAAATGAAAGTACAACAATATCAATAAGATAATTCTAGCAAACAAAAAAAAATTAGCGCAAGCATCCATAATTCATGAGTGTTAACGTGGAAAATGAAAATGCATCCATACTTGGAAGTCATTTTCATTATTTCTTAATAGAAGGAAAAGAAGAAGGGAATAAGAGAAATATTCTGTCAGATGGGTACTTTTATTTCTTAAGATTCTCGAGCAATGGACATTAAGTACCATGGAAATAGCATCAGAGTTGGTTGATCCGATAATCCACAGAAATACTAATAAAAATGTTGCGTCCATTGAATCACGTAGCCAAAAAAACAAACTTATGAAAATGGAAATCAGATGCTGCTACAAGATTGATATACGGCCTCAGGCGGCTCAAAGTAAAATGAAACTACTGTGTGCATTGTCCCTTAACATTTAGTTTGTCTTTCTTGTTTCAGATTGTGCAATTGAAATATGCAATTTGGATTTGAAATTTCATTAAATCGCTAATATTGATTCGTATAATCCATACCAGTTCAGGCAAGTACTCAGACTAAGCCCAGAAAAAGATAAAACATAGAGAAATTATCAGTTATAAATCCTCAAAAAACTACAGAGCTACTTGAGCTTGACGCAGATAAAACATAGGAAATTCATCGATAACCAATCGATAAAGAACAGCTTCAATTGGATGGCAAAAGATGGCTCCCAAAATAACGGAACTCAACTACCGACCACCCCAGGGAAGTAGGAACGAACTGATTGATTTATACATTAATAATCGAACTTTAATTAAAAAAATCTCTTATTAGCCCTAAAGTGATTCTGCAGCTACTCATTTACAAAGCAGTAGGATGACGGGCAGCAAACCGCGAACAATACAAAAGGAAAACACGAACTGCAAGTCCCCTCAATTGGAGCTGCTTCATCAAAGGAAACGGGAAATCACCCCAAAGAAAAAAAAAGTATTCCAAATTCCAATCGATCCCCTTCGCGAATCAAAAACCTTTTTTTTTCAGAATTCAAAGAGATGAATGGAAAACACCAAAGGAATGGTAGCGTGGCCTACACAACGACATCGCGCACGGCAATCCTGGCAGCGGTAGGTACGGAGAGAGAAGGAAAGGAAAGGTAGGAAGATTACTGGGAGGCAGATCGCCGGAGACCGTTCGAGCTGTCGGCCTAGGTCGATCCGTCCAGCAGTCGAGTAGAAGCAGCAAACAACTCCGCACCAACACCAGCAACTCGAGTTGCGGCCCAGATACAAATAGGGCGACGGATGGATCGCTGGGGGATGGAAATCGCAGGTGGTGAGAGAGAGAGAGAGCTTTTAAAAGTTTCAAAACGCGACCGCCGCAAAGAACGAGGAGGGGGGAGAGAGAGAGAACGATTGCTGGGAAACGGGGGACAAGCTGCTGACAAAAAAGTTGCGCCAAGAGACTGGAACTGATCCAGAACAATTTGGATGTTTATTTCACAACATATTTGACATATTAAAAAATTTTGAATGACATTTTTTTAATAAATTTTATTAATAATAAATGTCGAATTTAATTTTCACTAATAAATTTATGTGTTACCTTATTTCCTGAAATTTTTGCTTATAATATTTTTGTCATTCTTTTTGTTAGACGAATAAAATGATTGTAAGTGCACAGATCTTCTGATTACGCATTATTATTATTATTATTATTATTATTATTATTATTATTATTATTATTATTATTATTATTATTATTATTGGAAGAAAAAAGGGTTGGACATTTTGCAAACAAGCCCCAGAGTTGCACATTATTCCACTCACATCCCTCCAAAGAGAAGGGTTAAAAAAAAACATTTTTCCATCACATCAGGCTTCGATCCATTCGATCCCCAAACCCTAACAATGGCAATCGCAGCCCTCCGGCGGATCCCCTTCCAACTCTCTCGCGCGCTCGCTCGTTCCTCTGCCTCCTCAGCCGTCACCGCGGCGAGTCCCTCCTCCGGCTCGGCCAAGGTTGCCGATCGCATGGTCAAGTTCTCCGCCATCGACCTTGAGGGAAACAAGCGCCAGGTGATCGGTCTCTCCGGACAGACCCTCCTTCGCGCCCTCTCCAACGCAGGGCTCATCGATCCGGCCTCCCATCGCCTGGAGGATATTGACGCTTGCTCCGCGGAGTGCGAGGTCCACATCGCCCAGGAGTGGCTGGAGAAGCTGCCGCCGGCAACATACGACGAGCGCTACGTGCTTACCAGGAGCTCCCGGAACCGCGTCCTCAACAAGCACGCAAGGCTGGGGTGCCAGGTTGTCCTCACGTCCGATCTCCAGGACATGGTTGTCGCCGTCCCGGAGCCCAAGCCGTGGGATATCCCGTAAAGAAACAAATGGACATGGCGTGTAAGGTTTTTTTCTGGATGGAAAGATGTGATTTTTACTGCTTTCATTTGAAAAATAATTCCGGTCAAACGATGTTTTTTTATCATTTTGAACAATCTTGGCGTTTTTATTTATGGAAATTTGAGGGCATATGTTCGTGTCTGGCGGTTAAATTGATGCATAGTGAAGACTCAGAAACAATGTTCTGAAAGTAACATGGCTCAATTTTCCCTTCTCTTAGAAGAAGGTTCAATTTTTACATTGCCTTTCGATTGATGCAGAATGCTTTGGGGACGAATACTACTTACAAAATTTGCACTGTTCTTAGATTTATTGAAAAGAATTACAAGCATGCTCAACTGAATTCAATTATGAAAATGTGGTATTCACTTATATGGTATCTGCCTGACGTTCTTAAATTAGAACTTGCTACCAATAAAAATCATTCTACTCCCTACCCTAATATTTTCCTCATTTATGTTCCGTGGATTCATATTCCCAAATGCATGATAATCAACTTTTCTTGCGTTTATTATCAGTTGATGAGTTAGTTGTCCTAGTGGAATGAAGTATCATGATTGTTGATAACATTTAGGGATGGTGCTAACTAGTATTCATAGAGATGATTGAGAAATCATATTGTCTTTCATGGTCCCATGATTTTTCTCCTTGTGTTGTCTGTTTCTTTTGCTTTGAAATAACTGTCTAAAGTGGAAGCTCCTACTATTTGGTAGTAAGTTTTTTCGGATTTTCAAACCATACTACTATTTCAAACTGAGAATATTATTGGTGTTTTATCTCTGAGTAGAAATTTAGGAGTACTTGTGTTTGTCTATGTTTGTATTGGCATCTACCTTTTAAGTTGTTCATTTTCCGTACTAAGATCTTAAGAAGAAACATTCTTTATGCAATGAGTGTTATGGACCTTGTGAATTGTGATATTTCTTCCTTTTTCTTTGAACTTTGAATATTTTTTGGTTTGGCCTGCTCCGTATTTCTATTGCAGTTCTGAAATTATATGGATAAACTATCAGGGTTGCTGTATTGATAAATTCAATAGGTCATCTCTTTAGAACTTCAATATGGTAGTAGGACTTGCCTATACAGTGCAACCTTGGTATGTTCTTCATGTTAGCTTAAAGTTTCAAATGAATCTGAACTATGCTTGTCCTATGACAGGAAAGGATGGAGAGATTCTTTTTGTACTTTGGTTGAGAAAAACATTATTGATGCTTGTAGTCCAATTAAGATGTACAAAATGGTTAGAATTGATTGTGGATTTAAATTCTTTGTCATGATGCCGAATCGCTGACATATTGTTCATGTTTTTCAACCAAATTAGCAATATTCGGTATACTTTACTTGGATTAAGTTTGATTTAGGCTAAAACCTTTCAAGAAAAAGTTAGGCCAACCGCCAACTTAAAACATTGTATACTGAGGTCACTTTGTATATGGCTGATAAATTGAATTTGATAAAAAGATCGTGCAAATGAATCCAATGTTGAATTATATCACAAGAGTTTAATTAATGTGCCTAATATTAGGCTTGAATAAATTAATTGATTTTCTTTACTTTATGCATAATTTAGTACTTAAAACTTAATCAATCTTTACATGTGTATCTATAGTTGAATTATATGATACAACACCTGATTTGGAAATCATCAAACTGAGAACTCTAATGTATCAGGTGATGGTGCTTTAAGATAAAAAAATGTTATCTTTGTACATGTAATATTGTTCTATTGAAGCAAGTGGTGGGTGGGTGAAGAATCCTGATTTTGGAACTTCCTACTCTTTATCAATTTTGTACAATAAGGCATTTTATTGATTCTTAAAAGAAATTAAGCTCGCATATTTGTTTACAGGATTATTTTCATAAATCATCCTTAAATTATCATAATTTTTTACATTTAACATCAAACTACAAATTTATTTTTTTTAGATCCTTAAACTATTTCCATTTTTTCCAATTTAATCATTCCTTCAAATTTTTTGTTAATTTCATTTTTTCATTTATGAAAAGTCGAAATTACTCTTCATCCTCCTCTTTCTTCATTCTTCCTCGGCGCAGGAAAAGATTTTCGGACAAATTAGATCGATCAATTTTTTTTTCTTTTTTCTTTGTTATTTGGTGTGTTATACGACGAGAGGTAATTTAGTTTTTTCATAAATGAGAAACAACAAAAAAATGAAAAATATAATGGATAAATTATATCAAATGCCCTTCAACTTTAAGGTTTGCTCAGCAATACCCTCCAACTTCACTTTGTAACACAAATGCTCTTCGTATTTTAACGCGTTTCGTCCGATGTCATCTTTACCTGGGATAGTCAGTTTTTCGGTTTTTCGTCAACGTGGCGTCCACGTGGCCATCTCATCTCTCCTCCACGCAAATAGTCGTCCGACGTGGCACATAAAATTACACCGATATCCTTCAACTTTAAAGTTTGCTCAGCGATACCCTCCAACTTCACTTTGTAACAGAAATGTCCTTCATCTTTTAATATATTTCACCCGATGTCCTCTTTACTTGCGATAGTCAATTTTTTTATTTTTCGTCGATGTGACGTCCACGTGGCCATCTTCTCTTTCCTCCGTTCAAATAGCTGTCCGACGTGACATGCTCCGACGTGGTACCACATATTAAACCATCTTACTTACCGTAAGTTGACACACTCATTGTTAAATTATTTCCTTATTTCCCTCTTTGTCGTCGTTCGCGTGAAACATCTTTGCCCGTTCGCACTCCTTAGGCGTTCGCTCTCCTTTGTCGTTCGCATCCTTCATCGTTCACCTTTCACGTTCGTCGGCCGTCGTCTTTGTCCAAATTGATGTAATTTTATGTGCATTTGATGAGCAAACTTTAAAGTTGAAGGTCATTTGTTGTAGTTTTATGTGTCACGTTGGACCACGTCACGTCGAACGACTATTTGCATGAATGAGAGAGGAGATGATCACGTGAACGTTACGTCGACGAAAAATCAGAAAAATGACTATTACAAGTAAAGAGGACATCGGGTGAAATGTATTAAAAGATGAAAGGTATTTATGTTACAAAGTGAAGTTGGAGGGTATCGTTGAGCAAACCTTAAAGTTGGAGGGCATTGGTGTAATTTTATGTGTCATATCGGAGCATGCCACGTCGGATGACTATTTGCGTGGAGGAGAGAGGAGATGGCCACGTCGACACCACGTCGACGAAAAATCAAAAAATCGGTTATCCCAGGTAAAAAGGAC
This sequence comes from Pontederia crassipes, assembly GCA_030549335.1. Classification (NCBI taxonomy): domain Eukaryota; kingdom Viridiplantae; phylum Streptophyta; class Magnoliopsida; order Commelinales; family Pontederiaceae; genus Pontederia; species Pontederia crassipes. The sequence continues at coordinate 2,838,965 of CM060189.1, read as the reverse complement.
ATCAGATGAAACGCGTTAAAAGATGAAGGACATTTGTGTTACAAAGTGAAGTTAGAGGGTATCGCTGAACAAACCTTAAAGTTGAAGAGCATTTGATGTTATCTACCCAAAATATAATAGAGATGGAATGATTAAAGTGAAAAAGTCATGATAATTTAGTAATTAAAAAAATAAGTTCGTAGTTTGAGGTTAAAAATAGAAAATTGTGATAATTTAAGAATGATTTATGAAAATAACCCTTGTTTATATTTCAGACTTTTTTTGCCTCTTGGTTTATTTATTATCTGAGAATCCTGGCAGCACTGGATTTGCACGTCTTCTTTTATGCATCTTGTTACAAATGCAAATAGAAGTTTATGACATTTGTAAATTCAGAAATCAAAGTTTCAATCAAGGCGCATTAGAATACGACATTTTGCTATCATTTGGAAGCTCAGAAATTGTTTTGGTTGAAATTTAAGTTAGGAAAAAAAAAGGACGACTTTGAATTTTACGCGTCTTCGAACGTGTACATCCAACTGAATCATAATTAGAGAGCCGAGTAATAACTTGGTAATCACATTGAACGTAGAAAAAATCACTTAATAATAGCTTAACTTATTAATAGTACGTTATGACCATGAGATTAAAAGTGATCTTTCCACTACAAAAAAAAAACAGTGGAATAATAATTTATTACAGGAAACAAAAACAAAAAAACAATTATGAGTTACTATGAAGAGGATGAATGAACCAAAGAAAACTTAAATTGGATCCTAAGAGTGGGGGTGTAAGAAAAACCCGAGTAACCCTAAAAATTTATGTGACCCAAAAAAATCGAATCGAAAAAATTATAAATTAGGGGCTCGAATATAATTTAGGATGATTTTTAGTAAATTAAAATTCGTCCGTTAAAATCAAGGTCTCACCCGAAAAAATCGTAGGGCTCTTGGAGCCCATTTTTTATTTATATAATTAATACATATGATATCAATTCTTTTATTATGGATAGAATATCTTGTATAAAATTTCATACTTTTCCATCTCATTATTAAAATTTAATAATTTTAAATTTTTAATAGTATATTTTATATTAATATAGAATTAAATATTTTTATATTAATTTTAATTTATTCTATATATATTTTAAAATATAATTATATAAAAGTAGGGACACGAAAAAATCACTTAAGAAAATTGACTCGTTAGAGGGTGATTTTTATTTTTCAAAATAATTTTAGGATAATTTTTTTAATTTTAAAAATTGTTAATTTTTTCAACCGAAAATTCGATCCGACCGAAATACTTTCACCCCTACATAAGGGTGCTATATTTTGAAGAAAATAAAAAATATTGCCTTAATCATATTCATGTAACATAAACCGTCAAATCATGAATTCACTTTATTCAAGAATCATCAATCAGAGATTATTTTTTGGGGGGCCTCTCGTTGTATATATTTGAAGACAAAGTACTTAAAAATAGAACATAAAAGAATGAATTTAAAATTCAATCAACAATTAAAGTATGTTGCATTAACTCGTTTCTTGCCTTTTCGATGGGCATCGATAATGCTATTATATATTGTTAATTAATCTGATTTAAAATGGGAAAAATATAATTAACTCTGACCTTTTTAACAGAGCTCGTTCTTCTTTTTATTAGGATGACAAATTAAAAGTTTAGATCTGAACAAGTCATTTATTTTTATTAAATGGAATTAGAATTCAAACTAGTTAATCAATTAAATTTATTGGTCCTAACATATTTATTTTCCTCTTGCCCGAATAATAATAATAATAATAATAATAATAATAATAATAATAATAATAATAATAATAATAATAATAATAATAATACATCCCCAAAAAATAGAATGGAAAATTAATCTAACAGCACAACGAGGAGACCTTCCCATTTCCAAGTGCTGCTCCATGGACATGGCAGATCTCTTCTCTTCTTTGTGATTTCGAGTTGTCGGGGCTCCTCTTGCACCATTCGCCATGGCGCCCAAAGGGTTGCTGCTGCTCCTCTTGCTGGCGGTCGCCTCCTCCTCATCGGGGCTGCCCGAAGACCAAGACTTGCGGCGGCGACGGAGGGTGATGGAGGTGGAAGGCGGGCCGGAGTCGGTGGTGTGGGTGGTGCAGCTGTCGGACCTCCACTTCAGCGTCTTCCACCCGGAACGGGCCTACGACTTCTCTCGGTACGTCGGCCCCGCCCTCGCCATGATCCGCCCCTCCCTCGTCCTCATCACCGGCGATCTCACTGGTACATTTCTGCATACATATTGCGAACGAGACTTTGAGTTGCAATCTCTCCCCCAGTTTAAATCTTCCCGCTTTCAGTCCTTGGGCAACAAGGATCACCGGATATGAGGATGGATATGTTGTCTGATAATTGACTTAAACGAAAAGAAATAAAGTGATTGAATTTGATATAAAGTGTTGATTTTTTTCCCATTACCCGTTTGGAAACGTAGACAAAGACGAAATTAGCTAATAAGAAGGTATATCTGATCTTAAATGAAGGCAGATTTGTGGAAGAATCCTTAGTTTTACTCTTAGACTTCGTTCGTCATTCAAGTAGTTCCTGTTATTCTTTTTTTTTCTTCTTGTTTATAAAATGAACAATCAACATTCACAAAAATAGTTTTTTAGTCGTCCAAATAATTGACATGAACCATCATTTTTATCATTGAATTAACTAACTTTTGCATCTTTTTTGTTTCTACGCCAACCCGGGTCATCTTTGTGAGCAGATGGGAAAAGCAAAGATCTATTGACTATGAAACAAAATGAGGCAGAATGGATAGAATATCAAAACGTAATAGACGATGTCATCAAGAGGAGTGGCCTTGACAAGGAAATATTCTTCGATGTTAGAGGTAATCATGATAGTTTCGGTGTACCAGAGGCTGGTGGTACTTATGACTACTATAGCAAGTACAGCATCAATGCGAGATTAGGAAGGAAAGGAAATGTTCAAAGTATCACCTTACAGGTTTGTGCTTCTTTCTAAGCATATGCAAACATTAGTTAAGCTCTGTCGATGCGCTGATATTTGCAAAACATAGTTAAAAGACAACCGCAGGAGTAAATATGCTGATGACCAATAAGCTACTTTGTCATTCAGAATTTTGAGTTTTACCTACTGATATGTCCACATATAGCATTCCAGCTTATGAAATCATCTTATCATGAACTATGCATGGTTTGCACTTATGATGAAGAGTTCTTACTCAATTGCAGAATAACAGATGGAAGCACCTTTTTGTTGGTTTTGACAGCACAATGGAAATTGGTCTTCGTGGCCCAACAAACTTATTTGGTCATCCAAATGACCAGTTATTGGCTGATCTAGATACTGAACTTTCACAATGGGATGTTGAATCACAAGAATTTGCATTAACAAAGGTCTCCTTTGGGCATTTCCCATTGTCATTTACAGCATCAACTGATGGAGGTAAAGGTCTTAAAGATGTGTTCCTTAAGCATTCTGTATCAGCTTATATCTGTGGGCATCTTCATACGAGGTTTGGACCGAACTTAAAGCGTCATCATCAATCAGATTTGTCAACGAAGTTTTATCAGTATAATATTCATCAAGGTTCTCCAAATGGTTGGGGCGATGAGAATTGCTCAAGCAAACCTGATCCTACTCAGGAATTCTGGGAGTGGGAGATGGGTGACTGGAGGAGAAGCAGAGCTATGAGAGTGCTGGCTATCGATGCTGGCCTTGTCTCTTATGTTGATGTAGATTTTAGATTAGGATCCAAAGAAACCATTATTCTACCTACATTTCCCTTGGACTCAAGATTCATGCAAAGGTTGCCATTTTTCCGGGATTATAGGTGTCAAACGACGAGGACATCATCTTGTGATATGATAAGAACACTAGTATTCTCAAGAACTGAGATTGTGTTGGTTTCAGTGAAAGTATATGATGTACAACCTGGAACTCCTACTGTAGTCATAGATTCAGCTATGAAAAGAGTTGATGGGAATGGAAGTAGAGGAGATATTTTTGTGGCTCCATGGAACTGGAGGGCATTTGTAGACCCATCTCCAGACCGCTATTGGATACAAATAGAAGTAGTAGACATATCTGGGAAAAGTAGCTACAGCCAGATTAGGCCCTTCTCTCTTGGTGGTTTCCAATCAAAAGTTAGTTGGAGATGGAAGGAGTTTTTTGTAATGGGTATCCAATGGGCCTCCATTTACCACCCTGCTTTGTGGTCTGTATTCTCACTTCTGTTTGCATTGCTTCTTATTCCACGGTTTACACGTCCATTCTGGAAGAATTACTGCTCATATAAATTTGTAAGACCCAAATCCTGTGGAAAAAGAATCAGGGACTTTTTAGTGTATGGTGCAGTCTGGACTTTGATGGAAATTTCGCGTATGACTGTATTATGGTCAGGAATCCTTATATATTTGCTCTACTTGTTGACCTTCCCTTGGTTTTACGGGCATGTTTTCACTGAAAGAGGTGATATGGCTTATATGACATACAAAGGCTGGTTTATTTTGAACCCTGATAAAGGCACCAAGGCAGAGTATGTCGGGGTGCCTGATGTAATGGTTGTTGTCCTACCACATCTTTACTTTGTGGTTCTACCAACCATTTTAGTTATAGGAGCAATGGCAGCAGAGCAAACAGCTTATCGAATGTACTGCCTCTCCCTTTCCGGGAAAAAGGAGGATGATATTTCTAAAGATGACAACAGGAATGCAAATAATACAACTCCTGGTTGGAGGTGGACAAGAAAGTTCTTTTTACTCATAGTTCTGATAATTATGTGGAAACACTGGAAGGCAAGTCTTTTTCTTCCATTCTTTAAGATTTCTTTTCTTTTGGAAGATAAAGATTCACTATGCCCGTTTTAAACAACTATTTTGAGGATCACACAGCCTTATCAGCTCTCTGATTCCTTTTTGTTTCCTTTTTGAGGGCTTCAACAGCCGACCCCACCTAGTGGGATAAGGCTTTGTTGTTGTTGTTGTTTGAGGGCTTCAACACTATTCTACTATGTTCTCCAGCTGTCGCATGTGGATCCTAGCTCATATAGTAGCTTGTTAAGTTGTGGTTACATACTTCGAAGACATTTCATATATTCATTTGCAAATTATCATACTATATCCCCATAGCTCGCTCAAAGTACTGAGCTCTTTGTTGAAATTCAAACTCCTTTTACTCCTGAATTCTCCACAGCAAAACTAATCTTTTTACAAATGCATGAATATCTTTGACTCATTTCCCATTTATGTTTCATTTACAGCAATGCAGAGCTCTGGTGAAGGCTTATGAGATGAACCCATTTCGTGATTCACCAATATATTGCTTCATGATCCCGGTGGCTTTGATCTATGCTATATACAGGACCAAATCAATTTAACTTGTGGGGTTTGATTTCCCAGTTTTCTTAGTGAGCGCAATCGCAGTTTGATTATACTATCGAAAATGAAGGTTCTGAGAGAAAAAAAAAACATTAGAAGATAAAGAGTGCGTAGGCCTAACATTGAAGTTTTGTCAAACTTATGCTGAATTGAGTACTCATGTTTCTGCTTTATGCCAACTGGGATGGCAAGATGCACATGAAGATCCTTAAAGCATCAGGGAGAACAGGAGATGCAATACATCATTAAGTGGATCAATTGATTCAATTTGCGTCCTTATCTTTTATGAATTTCCAAGCATCAAAATGCAAGTACATTTTAGGAGGGAAAAAAAACTTAAGGATGATTGCATTTTAAAATTTCATGACTAATATCTTCTTTTTTTTTTTTTTGTCTGTGGCTGTCCATTGTTTCTTAGACTGGAAATATATCGGGGTAAATATCCAATCTCAATAGTTTCTTGTATACATCTATAATTTGTATCCCTTCATGCAATCTTGTTTCTTGTTACATCTATAGTTTGTATGCCTTCATGCAATCTCAATTGTCATTGCCGGATTCATAACAAAGCAATCTTCACACAAAGCAACCCTTGAAGACAGAAGATATCACGCATTAGCGCCGTCTTCTCGCACACCCCACAGCTTTCGCGATAGAGATATTGATAGAAAATGCACCTCAAAATTAAGAGGTCTCAATTATGAGTTCATGCCCTTTTTCTTGTACTAAGCCCTTGGACCATTCTTTGAAATTGAAAAAAGAATTATTATAGCTAACACATCACGACATAGAAAAAGAATCGCATAAGTTTTGTCCATTAGATCAAAATTATTGACACTAGTTAATAACTTCACAAGGAATTATTATGGAAACTTCAAATCTAATATATCGATGACGCATTTTTTCTTCAATTATTCTTTGGGTGTCTAATTTTTTTTGTTGTTGGATACGTACCGTGAACAAGTTAACCAAAGCCGAAACAGGTCCTCAAGGGTTTTCTCAACTCTGGATTTGCCTAATTGCCTTTGCATATAACAAAGGATGAACGAAGCGATTAAAGGAGAACACGCATTCAAACTCCCAATTCTTTTTTACTGAGAAAAAAGGATGATAATTATCGATTGGAAAAAGAAATAGGAAAAAAAATTAAGCCCTTCAAGCAATCTGTTACTCTCAAACACATTGGCTTGTCCGATATGCTAATGGCTTGGGATCGTGAAAAAAGGTAAAAGGAAATATATAAGTAATTCATGCCAAGAGTGTTAAAGTCCTTTCAAACCCAAGCAAATCAAGAGACGTCAACGTAATAAATGTCAGAATTCAACAAACTCAAGAAGTTCCTCATGACAAAATGAATGTGGTGGTTCATTATCTGTTGCTTCATGTCCTAGCTTCATCGAAATGTAGGTGACTATATCAATTACCACGTTCCCTCAGCACCCTTAGATGGGTTCTGGAAAGCAGAGAAACCCCAGAAGGTCTTCAGAGAATATGGAGGGAAGATCGTGGTACCTTCCTTAGTGATTCTTGCAATCTGTACAAACAGTTTTAGTCCGATTATTGATATAAATAGATGCCATAACATGCAAATCTCAAGGCAAGCAATTTGATAATAAAGGAACGATTGCCGAATGTCCGCCGATTGATATATGTTAAACCTTGCGTAAACAGGATAAACAACAGTGAAAATGCACGAAACAAGAGCTTGCACATGCTGTAAACAAGAATCTATGTACTTCAGCATGACAACTAGTGAAAGACTTTGTGGAATATTGTCAATAGGGTAGGGAGGGCCAAAAGCATAATAGTCTATCAGTTGACACGTAGAACCTTGCACAAATGGGATAAAGAAACAAAAATACAAAAACCATGAGCTTGCACATCTCGCAAACAAGAATTTATGTGCTCCAGCATGACAACTAAATAAAGATTTTTGGAATAAAAAAGAAAATGGGAGCACTAACTCATGAGGCGTGTTATTTTTGTTCAGTTTTGAAATATCTACAATCAACATGTCATTTCTTTAGAGAACTCATTTTTGTTCAGTTTTGAGGGGAAAAACATGGTAATCAAAATACCATCTCTTCTAAAAGAATACCCAAAATACTATATAGACTTTCTCTTTGAGGGGTTATAGAGTGATATTAAATCTCATGTGCAAAGCATATAAAGATTATTCCGCAATCCATCTTATATCCTGCCCATAACTTGTTCCTCTCTAATATCCACCTACTGATCTGTCCTTCATATCTGTCTTTCTTGTTTTCAATGGAAAAATTTAATGTTCCCATCACATGGTCAATGACTCATACCTGAAACTTGTTAATAGATGACCGATCACGATATAAAAGCACAAGCAAACACTTCTCCAGAAGCTTCACAGCTTCTTCAAAGCTCAAATCTTCATGCCATTCAGCACGAAGTATTGGCCTTGCAAGATGATTTCCAAATCCAGTTGCAACATGGTCGTCTTCAAAATGTGTTCCAATCATGCTAACCTGAACATTTCACTGTAAGTATTCAAACTAAAAAAAGGAAAAGCAAAAGAAAACCAGCTGATGAAATAAATAAGAATGCTGCCGATACCATGCCAAGATATTTCTGCCCATTTTTCACTCCACCAAGAACTAGGGAGTTCCAAAGAGGATTAAATTTATTGCGCCTATTGTACATCACTCGAGTTAAATAGTTGTGAACTTCTTTTGGCCCCAACGAATTTCCATCATCCCACATGTTATCATATAATCTGAAAATGCGCATAAATGAGTCATTGTAAAAAAAAAGAGAGGAAATATTGATAAAGTAATTATCACAACCCATTTCAAATATAAAGTATAGGACGACAACAATTTTAATGATCACAAATTAGGCCACACATCTATCATGCAAATTCCATTTTTTAAGTTCTTACATAAGCTCATCAAGATAGCGCAAGATCTCCTGGAAGTCACTTATTTCTCCACTTGCACCAAGTAGAGAATGTTTACCAATAGATTTTATACGTTCCACACCCTTGTATCGCAAGGTAGATCCATATGAACCTGAAAAAGATAACAGTCCAATGTTATGACCTTAAATTTTCAATGTTATCTAGAAACAAACAGAAAGGAGCTTCTACAGAATTCTTTTTTTGAGGAGTTTCTACAGAATTCTTTACTATACAAACTAAGGAAGGCTGCATTTTCACTCTCCTTTATGTTTGTTTTCTTTTCTATAGTGAGCTCAACTATTTCATATTTTGAGTCATCTTATCTGGAAGATTATAATTTGTCTTTTTTCTTTGCAAAGAAACTTCTGCAAGCACAGCCCTTGCACAGCCAACAAAAAATAATGGACAACTAATAATATACAAATTTGGAGGATTATGTGAAGCCCCCATAATGTAATTATCGAATGGGACGGATTCACAATTTTTCCGCCACTTGCAAGCATTCAAATGTTCGGCTCCTAAAAACATTCAAATGTTCATATGTGCGACTTTGTGGACAATGCAAAGTCTACAAGAGGGATACCTTGAGGTAATTGAAAAAAGAAGCAGAGGGATGAGATAAAGAGAGAGGGGGAAGAGAACTTTTGTTTGCAAGAGGAACCAGGGAAAGAAAATAAAAAAAACAAATATTACAATTCTCATTGGAATTTAAAAAATGATTGATTGGTCAGGTCATTTACAGACTTAAAACTTGAATTCATTAAAAAATGAACTAGAACTATATTGAGCAATTTGGTTAACAGGTCAAAATACTACAGAGATTTTTTTTACTCATAAGCAAACTCTATCCCTTTACCCTCTAGTTTAGTTAACATTACAACTGGAATGAATCAACAAAACCTTCACTGGGATGCAAACTTCTAATCAGTTGTACTCTCAATCTTTTGATATAGAAAAAAGTTGAAACTTACAACTAAAATCACTCAAGGATGAGCAATGCATGCACTGAACTCTAGTATAAGCGAGGGCATTCATGTCAATCATGGTCGTATGAACTGAAGAACTAATAGCAACATACTTTTCACTGATATTTGTGAAAAAGGTGCTGAGACCATAGAGTTGAAGGCATGATGCCAGATTGCGCGAGCTACCCAGATGTTATAGTTATAGTGTTACTTATCGCCAAAGTTCACAAACTGACCTCCAGTATCAGCAGCCAAAATAACACCATCCTTATACTTCATGCCTATCACTGAAGTCCCGGTCACATATGGATACCTGCGGAGATCATTTTGTTACTAAAAGATAGATCGACCTTTTTTTCATTTTCCACATCATCCAGAAGTAGAAGTAAAATACCATATCACGATAATAAAGGAAGAAATTCACGACCTAATCAAGTGAAAAAAAAAATAAGATAACAAATCACAAACAAAGATCATACAAATCTCAGACCGATAAGATCGTTGGCTTTCTGAAAACATGAATCCGCGGTTTGGTACGAGAAGCACCAACCAGATAATTAAAGTCTTGAGATGTAGGTACAACAAGAGAAAAGAAAAACCCGTGATGATTCACGGGGGGTTCCAACTTATAATGCATCATCAATAACCTAAATAAAAATGGAGGAGAAAGGGGCGGAGGGTACGAAGGGGAGAAAAATCCATACAAGGTTCTCTGCGAGGCGTCGGAGTCGGAGATCGCGGGAACTTGGCCACCAGCGGCGAGCATCGTCGTCTGCGTCGGAGAAACGAATCGAATTAGGGCAAAAAAAAAAAATGAAACAAAAGAAGTGTCCTCGAGAGAGAGAGAGAGAGAGAGAGAGACCTCCATGGAATTGGTTTTCGCAAGCACGCAGTCTTGGGCTCCAAGCTTTTGAAGCTTACTCCTAAAAATATTAGATTTAAAAAATTCTTCTCAAATTAACAAAATTAAATTCGAATTTGTAATTTTGGAAACACAGTCCGCTCATCATAGATATATTAAAATAATATATACGTTTTCTATTTATATATTAAAATAATAAATAAATTCACTTTATAAAACTACATTACACTTTATCTTTTACCTTGTTTCAAGAACAAAGTTTCATCTTAATTAAGCCAGAAAAAAGAAACAAACTATCTATTTCTCCTTTAGCTGCTCGAATTTGACGATGAAAACTATTTTTAAAAAGGTTATTTCCTTTGTCGCAAACTTCTAAAATTAAAAATTCGGTTTTTTTTGTAACACAAATGGAAATGTAGACAAAATAAAATTTATTTCGTGGAAGACAAATAAAAACTGCTTTCGTCGTACATGGCTACTAATAACAACAGGACATGGACGCTGAATCATATTCGTTTTTTTTTTCAATTATTATTTTTCATGTCCAAGTCAACTGCACATCTTCTTAAAATGTAAAGGTAAATCGTATAAAAAATTATGAATTTAGTTTTATTCTCATATGAACTTTTATTTTATTGCATTTTAAAAAATTATGAATTTTGAATTTGTTCTCAAATTTAGCATATTTTATTTCGTAACAAGTCATAACTTTAATTTATTTATCAAATCTAACTTTGATAATTAGTTATAAATATAACCTATTATTATATTTTTATTGAAAATTAATATTCAGTGATAAGTTCTAAAGAAATAAAAGGATAATAAAATATGACTTACAACTTTGATAGTAGATTAATTAAAATTATTATTTTTTACATCATTATGATATTATTTTATCTGATTACAAAATAGGTTAAATTTAAACTAATTTACTATCAAAATTGTAAAACATATTTAAATTTTATTCTTTGTTACAACTTGTATATAGTGATCGCTGAATTATTATTTTTAATAAAAAAATATAGTAATAAGTTATTTTTATAACCAAATTAAGATTGTTAAAATAAAAATTTATGTTAGATTTGATAATTAAATTAAATTTTATGACTTTTACAAAAGAAAATAAAAGTATATGCTAGATTTGAGAACAAATTCAAAATTCATGATTTTTATGTAAAAAATAGGAGTTCGAGTTAAATTTGAGAATAAAACTAAAATTCAGGATTTTTATGTAATTTTCCCAAATTTAAAAGATAAGGAAAATAAACAACTAATAAGAACATTTAAATATTAGGAACTTCTAATTAACACATTAAGAAGAAATATATATATTTAACACATAAGAAGAAATAAATAGTCCACCTCATTATATTATTTGAATGATTGCGTTTTATATAATACACAATGATGTATCCGTCAAATTACTATAATTTAAACGTGCAATAACTAATATTTAATATGTGATTTCAAGAAATGGGAAAACAAACCGTTTAGTTTAAATTGTACCGACGCCAACCGATAAATAAATTAAACATTTAGACACTCTCTGCATGCCCGTCGTCTGCTTCTCTTCTCTCTTTGTTTCTCTTCTGTCCCGTAAAGACGTCACCTTTAAGCACGCTTCTTCCTCCTTCTTGGCAGGCCGTCGGTAGTATCATCGGAACAACACAAAGACAATGGCGACAGCGAACGGTAACGCCGGCAACGCCGGCCTCGTCGTCAGCTTCGGGGAGATGCTCATCGACTTCGTGCCGACCGTATCGGGCGTATCCCTGGCTGAGGCGTCGGGCTTCCTGAAGGCGCCCGGCGGCGCCCCCGCCAACGTCGCCATCGCCGTGTCAAGGCTCGGCGGGCGCTCCGCCTTCGCGGGGAAGCTCGGCGACGACGAGTTCGGCCGCATGCTCGCCGCCATTCTGCGGGAGAACGGCGTCGACGACTCCGGCGTCGCGTTCGACGTCGGCGCGCGCACGGCCCTGGCCTTCGTCACCTTGCGTGTTGACGGCGTGCGCGAGTTCATGTTCTACCGCAACCCCAGCGCCGACATGCTGCTCACGGCCGCCGAGCTCAACCTCGATCTCATCAAGAGAGTAGATATCCTTCCTTATGCAAATTTATCACAGTCTTTCCATGTTTGATTTATATCTATAAAGAACCCAACAAAAATGTTTCTAAAGAACGTTCTTCTTCCTTGCTACGAGTTTAGATTCATTCGCTCTGGAGATGTTCAAATTTTTTATTAGTGTTCTTGGCGGAATCTTGTTCTGTAATTTTTCTTTTCTACACATTCAGTCATTCGGATCTCTTTTTCCTTTTCTTTGCTTCTCCTTTCATTCCAATCTGACAACATTTGCTGGTCTACCCACTTCTTGATTCCATGGATGCATCTCCAGGCTGCTGTCTTCCACTATGGATCCATCAGCTTGATCGGCGAGCCATGCAGATCAGCACATCTGAAGGCCATGGAGACGGCCAAGAAGGCCGGCGCACTGCTGTCCTACGACCCAAATCTCCGGCTGCCGCTGTGGCCATCGCCTGATGAGGCGAGGGAGCAGATCTTGAGCATCTGGGACCAGGCCGACGTGATAAAGGTCAGCGACGTCGAGCTGGAGTTCCTCACCGGCGAGGAATCCATCGAGCTGGACGAAGTCGCCATGAAGCTGTGGCGTCCCACCCTGAAGCTGCTCCTCGTGACCCTCGGGGATAAGGGATGCAAATACTACACCAAGGTATGGAGTTCTGCAATTAAAATCTGCATCAGCAGACATGAATTCTCAATATGAATCTTGTTGGCATTCAAGAAGAAAAAGAAGAAAAAAAAAAAGACTGCATCTTGACTTGTTCTCTCATGATGACTGCAGGACTTCCATGGGACTGTCGAGTCCTTCGCCATCAAGCAAGTCGACACCACAGGCGCCGGCGACGCTTTCGTGGGCGCATTGCTCCGGAAGATTGCGGACGACCAGTCGGCCTTGCAGGTTAGCGAGTGCCACAGAAAGATGAGATCCATATACAATTGCCCGAATGGAGGTAATCGCCTGCTAATGGATTCCTTCTTCTTGTTGTTCTGAATGGTTGCAGGATGAGAAGAAACTGAGGGAAGTCCTGAGGTTTGCCAATGCATGCGGAGCAATCACAGCAACCAGGAAAGGAGCAATTCCTTCTCTGCCCACTGTTGCAGAAGCCATGCAGCTACTCGAGGGCCCATGAATGCTCAGTGGTCTGATCTGAACGGAGAGCCTGCAATCACTTCTGTTATTGTTAACTTTTAAATTTCATGGATTTCCTGGAGATCACTTTTAAGCTATGAACCCCTGTTGTGTTTAGGAGGTAAAATATTTGATTCTGGTTTGCTTTGTGGTCGTATATGTGATGAAGTGCTGCAGCTAAGGCTGATGTTTAATTTTTTTTTCCTTGTGCAGTAAACTCGAGAAATGAAAGTTTCTAAAAAGTTTATTAATTTTCTATCTTATCCATGTTATTACATTCCTAAAGTTCTTATCTCATTTGCAATTTTTTCTACTTCATATCATATATAGCTCAAGGCTGGTTGTATTGTCACTCCTAAACACATTATTATTTTACTTTATCTTATAAGGATAAAAAATGTTTAAATAAATTATGATTTTTTGAGTGACAATAATGATATCCTAACTTAATTGTTTACCTCTTTATTTCTAATTATTTTTTCCTTTCATTATTTTTTTTCATTTCCTTTATTGTTTAAATAAATTATGATTTTTTTTTTCATGGCCTGAAGAAAAAAGAAGAAACTCTTTCTCTTTTTTTTTCGATAGCCAGCTGAAATTCGTTCTCTTTACATTATTATTATTACGTCATCCTGACGTGGACATCTAAAAGCGTAAAGAAAAAACATCTTTTGTGCTAATGCAAGGAAGGGAACCCCATATCCATTGTTTTGCATTTCGTATCCCTACGTACGAGAAACACACTACCGCGCATGCATCGGTTCATCTGGGAGAAACACATTTTCTCCTCCAAGGATGAGTTTTTCTTCTTCTTCTTCTTCTTGAGAAAAAAAAAAGGCACAAAGAACAAATTAAGAAAGGGCAACAACATTGCTTGCATTTGACAAATCCATGACAAATACCGCGACAAACTATTTATGTACAATTTTCTTCATACAGGGAGCAGCTGCCTTGCGGCAACTGCTCAAAGCAAGCACACTGCGAAGAACCGTGTTGAGTCGGGTTCGACCAATTTCGCCGGAGGCAGAAATCGCACAAACAAAAGAGATCATCCGAAGCTTTGCTGCAAATGAGAAAGCTCTTTGCTTCGCCCCTTTGCCACGAGTGCAGCACTATAAGATCTGCAATGGAACAAGTGAAACGTGATCACTTTGAAATATACAACAGGAGAGCTGTTTCTCTAATTAAGGCACCAATATTTCACTTTTCATAGTTGGTTTTGAACAGTTGGATCACCGCCTCAGTTTCTGGATGCAGTAATCCTACTAGCATTCATGGTGATGATGAGGGTTAAATCATGATGAGAGAACAATTTGAGATAGTTCCGTACAAGATTGTCAAGTTCGAGTTTCTACCTAAGTTCGGTTTAGGGGGGTAAACTCGTATCGTAAATTCGATACGTAAATACTTAGTATCTAGATATAATATTAATTTAATATTTTTTTATTTTTAAATCACATAAAAATATATTACTAAATACATAAAAATTTAAAATAACATGAATAATTAGAGAATAAAATTTCACAAATTATAAAATTGTAGAACAATCTATTTTAAAATTATTAAGATAAGTATATATATATAAATTCAATTGAAGTGTCATAAATTCATAGAGCGAAATTAATAAATTTATATACAAACAGATAAATGTATAGGAAAATTAATATAGTCTAAATTTTTTGTCTAAAATAGTATTATTTTCTTTTCACTATTATCATAATCACTATATAATTTTTTCAATGTATGATTTGATTTTTATTTAAGTATTATGGTCCAAGGAATGAAATAATAATCATAATTCATTGGAATTATTTATAATAAATTATATATTTTTATCCCATTTTATTTCTTAATTTTAATTTGTTATAAAATTTTAAATAAATTTAGTATGATTATAAAATAATAGTGAAAAAAATAAATATAGAATTTATGTATATTTATATGTATAGTAAACTAACAAAAGTTCTACAAAACCTTTGGCATGGAGGTTCGAAACCTGCAACCTCCTACAATATCATCATCATGCCTGCCAGATAAGCTACAATACACATGAGAATGAAAACGAAGTATTAACTACTTAATCGTTCATATGCACGTATTCATACGTTTTTACTGTGCTAAAACGTAAGTATATCCGATTTTAAGCCATTTTACGTTTTTAACCTGACTTAACTCGTTTTTGAACTCTAGATACGTAAATTCGTAAGTTTTTAAGTATTAAAACTAGTTTTTAACAACCTTGTTCCGCATACTAAGAGAAATAAGTACCGTAGATCTATGATCTATCTATGGTTATTAATTTTTTTTATGCTTTCTCACAATTAATAAAGGACGTGATCCTGGGGACAGTGTAAATATCTGAGAGGTAAATAAACCAGTACTTTGATTCCAATACCTGCCGCCTCCGCCTGCACACCATTAGGTAGCAGGAGCAAGTTATCACGTAGCATGGAAGAAGAAGACCAGCAAACTGGAGAGATACCTGACATGAAGGTAAGTTAGTTTTAACAGGAAGTTCATCAATGAATTACTACATTAGTTTTAACAGGAAGTTCATCAATGAATTACTACATTATGTTAAACTTAAAGTACTAGAATATGAATATTTATCTGAAACTTGTATGACATCATGCTCGGGCAATGTCTATATTGGCAAAATTTACAATAGGATTGATTTGTTTGTTCAGTGAATTAGTTATTAATGGAGGTTTAATTAATAAGCAACAAGTATGATGCCTGTAATCTATACAGAAAGCATTTTCCCTGCAAAGTTGTTTAACTAAGGCCGATTTAGGATCAAGCCAGCATCTTGCAGCATTATTATTTTTTTAAAGACAGGAAACATTTTGCAACATTAAGGTTGGGGCATAACAGAGCAATTCAACTTACACGTATCTATGAACATAATACATGACAATAACTTAAAGAAATGTAGCTCTCGAATGTCTTTGCACCTATGGTAGGATCTAATGTTGACATATTGAAGAATCGGATATTTTTCATAAAATCAAGAATTTGACAATCCTCATGAACTTACATTGAATAAGGCTGATATGTCCTGGGCCATCCCTACTTCTCTTGTAGCAATGAGGATATGGCGAATAAATAATAGAAGCATCAGCTGTATAAGTTCACCAAGTATATCAATGCCAACAAAATAAACTACAAACTAAATATAATAATTGTTTTATGCATGGCAAGTTAACATACAATTATTGCAACAGTGCGGCAGCACGCAATTCCACTGGAATTTGCAGCTGCATAATTTTCATACTCTGCAATTAGCAACTCCTGCTCTATGGCAGCAATGGAAAGAAAATGGGATTCATGAATATCTATCTGTGCATCCCAACTTTGTCTGACAGAAGATTGAAAACAAACATCAAGATCATAGCGATAACCAGTTGAAACATGTCATTCTTCAATTTCAATGATATCAGCAAGCCCGTGCTCACAATGTATTTAGTAATTGCATTAGAGGGGCAAGTCTTGTACCTGACATCAATGGCTAGTACATCCGGAATGGCCCTTCTTGGAGGGATTGAATAATTTGGAGAAAAAACCTGTCTCAAACGCATAAAAATGGTTTATTAATGGAAAGTAAATCATAAGAGCTCAACAGTAGTTCTCTAACTAAAAGGCCAAGTACTGCTTACTATGAACAATCACATTTCTCAAGAAATCATTTCAGTAACATAATTTTATCTAATTAATTACATGATGACATGAATGATACTTGCAACTAATTCGTCATGTATAACTCATTGGGAAAAATCATATACAGCAAACAAAACTTATGTCTAAGATGAATGTTTTTTTAATTTTACTGTAATAAGCTTCAAACTTTATTCTAAAAGATGAACCATATTGCAAAAGTACCATAACCTTACAAAAGAGCATAAATATCCTATAATGATATTATTCTGCTTATGACTTAATAACATCCAAAATCCAAGTTGGTAAACCGTTACTGAATAAGCTTAAATGGACCCTTGCGTTTGAATACAAAAATTTTAGTGCATGTGGCATGCACAATTTTCACTAAAGAAATAGGGTTATTTCCCCTGTCCTCTCTTAACTATGAATCATTTCTGTTCTTGTTCATAAACTATAACATAATCTACTTGCTACCCTCGAACTATTTCAATTTTATCTTTTACCCCACCGTCACTTTTTTCGTTAACTTTTATTTTCTTTTACTTATCTAATCACAAATTTAACCTTTATCAATATTTAGATGAAATAAGAGAAATTAAAACAACTGAAGAAACATATAACAAAGGTTAAAAACATAATTGGATAGATAAAAAAGGGTTAAAGTTAACAGAAAAATTGGCATTGGGTTAATAAATAGTTTAGAAGTTACCGAGCATTTCAATAGTTTAGCAGAAAAAACCTAAAGAAATATCGCACACAAAGAGGACAGAAAAGAAAGAAACATGCAGTCATAGACACACATATGTAGATGGAGAGAGAGAGAGAGAAAGGGGGACAATGTCTCCAAAGTCAACCTGATTGCAGATTTCACAAGTGATATCTCCTTTCTTGTTGCACCACTTTTGAATGCATTTCCTATGTGCAAACTGCAACAAAGATGGTGACAATGCGACATTTTTATTAACAACAAAAATAATATATCTTATTTGATAAACGCAAACAATAAAGTATTTATTGAATTAAATTAATTGTGCAAGCACAGCTCCATGAAAGAAATGCTAAAAATAATTATTGAAGTACCAACTGTTGACTACAAGACAAAAGTTCCACCTATACCATATAAGAGACGGAAACTGTTTGCATTCTAAAGTTTTAAATGAGTAACAGTTTTATCTCGTGGCTAACATTCCTCAAGATTTTTGCCACTACCATATCAATTTCACATTTAAGCAGCACAGCCGTTCCATTTCATACCGGAGATAGCTACTTCGTTTCTCACTTAAGATTGGGAAAAAGGGATCAAAATACTAAACTCAAGTATATTGACAATGAGGCTAACATGAAATAACACCCTCCAAAAGACACAAAAAAAAGAATATATAAAAGATTCAGTTTGACTATGTTTTAGAAATGTGCCTTCTTATATTTCAATTGTAGAATCCACTTTCACTATGTTTTGATCATCTTTAGGGCCAAGTTACAGAAACTGAAAAGTCACATCCTTACTACTCCCAATTTTCCTGTACATTCTGACAGGGCTTGATGCATAGTATCTGATCTGCATTTTGCATCACATGAGGCTTAACAACGAAATAAACTGTAGTTGCTCGACTGTCCACAACAACTATCTGCTTCGTCAACAACCTTAAATGACAAAAGTCACTTCCTTGATCATCCCACTCAACGACACCCAAAAAAAGAAAATGCATATCCAGGGTAATGTGATTGAGTTTAACTTAGTCCTCATTCACAGACCCAATGTTTTCTTCACTACTATAAATCACCCAACCCCAAAAAAAATAGAACAGAGTTCAAAATACACAAATATCTGATCTACATGAGGGTTCAATCCATTACTATAGTTAAGAGTTAAGACTAGATGTCTCTGGTGTTACTACTAGAAATTAATCCAGTAGGCAGAAGCATGGTACATTTGCCTGCAACCAAACAAAGTAGTTGCTTTTCTTTTCTAAAGGCCAAGTCAAGAAAAAATTATGTCAAAGTGAGACAATGCCAGCACATATGTCCATCCACCAACCATTCTGCTTTATCTTCTTCCCTTCAACCACCTCAAAACGGGTAAATATCCATGACCAAAAAAAAGGGCAAAGAACTCCGCAGAAGAAAAAAAAACCGCATGTCATTTCTTCATAATTATAACTGCAATGAAATTTGCATCGAAAAAAAATTACTGCAAATAAACAACCCGGAAAGGGAAGGGGTAAAGCCCTCTTTTTCCCTTCTTTCTATTCAGAATACAGAAACCGCAACAACAACAAATCCTTATCCCACTAGGTGGGATCGGCTAATTCAGAAACCACAAAAACTAAAAAAGATAAAGTTGTCAAATTTCAAACGGAAACTACTTTAAATGCTCAACTGCGCAAAATGCAAAGAAAAAAGTTCTCCCTTTCCAAAATTCTTCATAAAAAAAACTAGATTTCTTGTGTTCAAACTTCTTCGACAAATCATCAATGGTTAAACAAAGAACTTTGCAATGCAAAAAACGATTTTTTCAGTGAAAAAATTAGATTAAACGAGGCAACAAAACATGGGGTGTGGGTGGGTGTGTGGAGACCTTGAGGGTTCCATTGCAAGCGCAGGGGGTTTCCATGGCCCCCCCATCTTCTTCCTCCTGGCATATCCTGCACTCGACCACCTCCAAGCCCTTATTGGCCTTCGTGCACATTGATCCCTCCTTTCTCTCGGGGAGCTCGGCTGCAACGCCGTCCGCATGCACCAGCGACGCGGCGGCGCCCGCGGCGCTTCCGGAGTCGAAGCACGCGGCGGAGGCCACGATTCTGTCGACGCACACCATGAAATCCCCCACCATCTCTCCTCGCGCTCTCTTCTGCGGAACAGACGAAGGACGAGACGACTCCAACACCAAACACAGCGGACAAGTGAGAAGGTGGAAATATCGGAAAATATATAAAGGCATTTATAATAATGAAGAAACTCCCTGAATTGCCCCCCACGAAACAGATTAAAATCTAACTTTAATTATGCATTAATAATAATACATCTGTATTAGAATAATGATAACTAACTTGGAAAAATATATATACAACGTAATGTTAAGAAATTAATGACACAATGTATGATAGATAAGAGCAACGTGTTCTTTTTTTTTATCGAATTAATGCTACAGGTATTTTAAAATTAATGTATTGACAGTTATTATTTTATTGTCAAATTTAATTACCTCGAATTTGAATTCTGAGGACGTGAAATTTTATGTCTTTTATACATTTTATTTATTATAATCGATAGTGAAAACGAGATAAATATCTTATTTACTTATTACCATGCCATAATTGAAGGCATATATTAGAGGGGGTTAATTATACATGTTAATTTATGGAAGAAAACGTATCAATCCTCTGGATTTTTTTGGATAGATGTGTGTTCAATATGCTTTGTCATCTCTTTAATCCCAAAAATGTCACCAGGAAATTGCCACAATAAATGTTATCATCGTAGGGTTGGAAACATAAATTAATACCATCGATAGCCGAAAATATCAATGCATTCATATTTCTTTTTTATAAGTTAAACTTGAGAAGTGAAAGTTATTCCGACTGAGTCGATTTTTCAATCTAAAAAAGTCATCCGTTACTTTTTGAATTACATTTTAAAATTAAAAATCATCCTAATATTATTTTAAAACAAAATCGCTCTCTCGAACAGGACAATTTTTTCGTAATTTTTCAGACCCCTATTTTAATAGAATAATATTTTTTTAAAAAAAAATACTAAATTAATATTAATATATTTAATTTTATAATTAAATATAGGATATAGTATTAGAATTATTAAATTAGAGTTTTCATAATGTGATATAAACATATTAAATTATTCAAAACTTTATTACACTAATAAAAATAATTATTTATAAATTAATTATATAAATATAAATAAATAAAAAATGGATTTAACATGTTCTTACAATTTTTTATTTCAAGTGGGATCCTATTTTAAAAGAGTCGATTTCGCTTTATTAAAAAATCGTTCTAAATTATATTCGATCTTATAATTTTAATTTTTTTTTTTCAAATTGCATAAGCTTTTTGGGTGGGTTGAATTTTTTTTACACCCCAATTGAACAGGACTATTCCGAAATTGAGGTGAAAAATAAGATATTTATTTTCTTGATCCATAGCAATCAAGCACGAAGATAACAGCTAATTTGCAATGATAATATATAACGATTGCATATTAATTTCAACCTCTCTTATTTACTTACAAAATTAAAAATAAGGGTATCTATAAAGCAAAGAAGCGAGGGGGACAAGTTGGATAAGAGGAGATGAATATTTTATTTTGTGTCATGGTTGGCGTCTCACATGCAACGCACAATTATTCTTTCTTATGTAGGTCCTGTAACTAATGTTTTGTCAATTCCTCCAATAAAATTTATGGTCTATTATAATTCCCAACTCTAATTTCTTTCTTTTTTTTTTGTAAAAAGGAAAATAATAATCAACTTCTCATGGCACGTAGTGCTCTATTTAAAACAAAAGTTATTTTCATAAACTTTTTCTAAATTATCATGATTTTTTTACGTAATCTCAAACTATGAATTTAATTTTTTTATCCTTAGACTATTGTGACTTATCATTTTTCCATTTTAATCCTTACGCCACTTCTTTTACATTTATTTTTTTCATTTATGAAAAGACTAAATCACCTTTCATCACATTATACATCAAATAATAAATAAAAAAATATTCGACTATCGGCGAAGATATTAATATTCGATTTTCGATAGTCGAACATTTTTCCCCTTTTTCTTTTTTATATTTATTATTTAATTAATTATGTGACGATGGATAATTTAGTTTTTTTCATAACAACAATAATAACAAAGCATTATCTCACTAGGTGGGGTCAACAGTTTTTTCACAAATGGAAAAAAAAGTAAATGTAGCAGAAAATGTATCATAAGTGGATGGAATAATTAAAGTAAAAAAGTCGTGATAATTTAGGAATAAAAAATTAAGTTCGTAGTTTGAAGTTAAATACATAAAATCACAATAATTTATGAGAAGTTTATGAAAATAACCCTTAAAAATATATTGAAAATATAGAATTATTCATACGATTAGTACTTCTAATTCAACATGGAAGACGTTAACAATTATATTTCATAAAAAAAATTTGAATACCCTTCGTGTATGATTCACTGTTGTGCTACTAACCTTAAATTTTAAAAGAGCAAAATAATATTTATCAAAAAAAAGTTATCTTAAATTAGGAAAAAAGCATATTTTAAGTTAATGATTCACTGAGAAGCCATAAACAAATCTAAATTCCACATGACTCATACGTTGTTCGGTGGGTCGGGTCGGCCCGACCCGACGAACCTAATGACTCAACCCGATCAAAGACAAAAATTCTATTACCGAAATTAAATTATAATTTATCCCGATCACCATCATGAAAAAATATCATGGAAACCAATCATAGCAATATTAATTCCCTCCAAAGAAAAAGGCATGCCATTGCCATTTGCATGGGGGATGATGTGGATGGAGCCCTTCCTCCACCAATGGCCCACTCAACTGCAATCATGTTCCTCTACTAGACAAGTCAATTGTTACAATTTCAATTAAACTTTCATAATGCATCAAATATATGTATATATATATATATATAATAAGAAAAAAGTGATTGGACTTCATTATTGTACGACTATTAATTATAGTCCAATTCATAATGAATTACAGATTAAAAATTATTTAATTAATTAACCTATCATTTATTATAAATGGAATGATAATTAATAGGCGTATTATATGATACTACTTAAAAAGGAATAACACAAATATTAAACTCATATACAAAAGATTTAAAATCGAAGCTACTTTTGTCTTCGTGTTATGAAATATTTGTATAATCAATATTATCAAATTTTATTATTGTGCAAAGAGTGATGTTAACCAATCATTTATAAAAATAATCCCACGTTTAATTATTAGTCATCGCATCGTAAGGAAGTATAAATCAATCGATCTCGTTTCCGTTTCAATTCGGTTAACCAATTAATTAAGCAACGCTTCGATGATTTAAAGTAAATTAATTAAGCTTTTGTAGAATGATTTATTATAAAAAATAGCTTTAAATTGCATGAAATCGATAAATATATTTTTTCGAAAACCAATATATGATATTAGTTACTAGATACTTATTAATAGTGTTATTTCCATAAACTCCTTATAAACTATTACGATTTTCACGTCTAACCTCAAACTACGAACTTATTTTTTTATCCCAAAATTATCACGAATTTTTCACTTCAATCATTCCGTCCACCTCTGTTATATTTTTCGTTATTATTACTTTTTCATTTATGAAAAGACCAAATATCCCTCCATAAAAAAATATGAAATAAAAAATAAAATAAATCATTGAAAGGATTATAGTGTAAACAAAAAAAATTTGTTATTTATGAAAAAGGACTAAATTATCCTCTCCTGATTTTTTAAAAAAAAATTCTATTGATTATTTAATGTGTTACGAAGGTAGAGATAATTTAAATTTTTTATAAATAAAAAAAATAAACATAAATTTAAAGAAGATTTATGAAAATAACCTTTATTAATAATACATATTGTCTTAAAAAATAATGGACCCAAGCCGGTGGTGTGATGTAGACAGACATGTTCTCAGTGCATGACACACACACTGATGGTGGGGGCTTGCTGCAATTGCACACTATTCATTATAATTATAACACAATAATATGTTTATTATCCAAACATATTATCCATAGTAATAAGGGCTCCCATATAATTGAGGAACTCTCGGTCCTAAGTCTTTAATTATCATATATTAAGACCTAATTCACATTGTTCAGGAACAAGGAAAAAAGAAATAGCAGGGCCGAGCTACGTGGAAAAAAATATTGAAATAAACATTTAATATTAACGATGAAATAACATCTTTTTTTATGATATACTAAATTAAATATAATAAATCTTATTTATTAAAAAAATAATATATACAAAATAAACAAAAGAGACACCACTAATATATTTTTTTCTAAAGATATACTCAAAATTGAATATTTAAAAAATGAAGGATTACAAATTATAATATAATATATTAATAATTCTTGACCTGATAAGCTATAAGGCTAGGTCAATTATTAAGAGGTTAAGCCTTTTTAGGAAAATAGGTTTTATTTAATATTTCAGCCTGACTTATTTTGATAATAGGTCGAGTCGAGCTGGATCAAAAATAGACTGAATCACGAGTTGCTCACGACTCGACTTATTTCCAGCCCTACACATATGTTAATCAGTTTAATAGTAAAATAAATGAATTTACTTTACTTTTAAAATAATTGTTGAAAAAAAAGCCTGGTCAATGGGTTGGAGCTTTAGGAAATAGTCAAATGCTGATAACTTTAACTTGTTTGTTTAAAGTAACTAAAGATATGATTCCACCTTTCTATTTCAACTTTGGAATCAATTAAGTGTTATGTAAGCTAGAAAATTATTCTTATTAGTGACAAGATGATTTCATTTCATAATAATTTGTAATACAGTAGAAGGTAAAACTAGGATGACATTTTAAAAATGGAACTATTTTTTTTTAAAATTAATAATCCATTGATTCATTCATAAGCCATTTTGATTTTTGTTATATAATTTAACGCTCGTTTATTACATTATTTCATATATCCGAAATTTAGTACCAACTCTAATTATAATACCAAGTTTAATTTATTTATATTAAAATATTAATTTACTAATTAAATGATGTTTTTTCAAAATGATTTTATAATTAACTTTCTAGCATAAGGAAGAATGCCAAAAAGATATTTGAGTGTTCTCTTTTATCCAAAAAATTCATCCGAACCTAAAAAATCACTATGTATTTTCTTATGTTTTTTTTGTACCTTATTCTTCTTCTGAAAAAAAAAACAAAAAAATGAACAGTGGAGATCAATTTTCTTATTTCAATAAAGAAGGGAGAAAGGCATTAGTTTCATTATTATTATTATTTATTTGTTCCTCCTTAGGTGTTTATAGTTTGCATATGTAATTGATAGGTTCACTGATTTATTTATTTCCACTCCCTGGAAACAAACTTAATTGCATATGACTTTTTATTGCACTTCAAGTTTCCACACTTCGCAAATTTGAATGCGGTAAATAATTGTCCTGTGTAGATTTCTTGATCACTTGATTTTTTTTACTATGGAAGGTTCTATTTGTTATCAAATTGTATTCCTTAAACATGATTTATTATTCTTTTATTTTTTTTACTTTTACCAGTAATATATTTTGATGGCAATTTTAGTGTCGTAGTTTCTCTAACGCCCCCAGAATCGCACCTCCCGTCACGTAGACGATCGGATTGACTCCGAGAGTGCTACATTATCTATTGCTCTACTGATATTGACCATTCAACAAAACAACTTACGTGGTACTAATAAAATAGTAATAAACCTAATACGGGACTTTAAATGCGAAAAATTCATAATGTCTCGTATTATAGAAAAAATATGCAGAAGTCTATGATGATTCATATTATAAAAAATATGCGAAAATATAGTGTCTTGTAATATAAAAAATTATGCGAAAATATAATAAAACTTGTCTGAAATTCTATGAGCGGAAGTAAAACATGATGTCTCTGAACATAATATGATTTAAACATAAATGTGATAGAAAATCTCGGAGTAGACATGTCAGTCATGTGCAGCATTCTCCAAGCTCTGCGCTCTCCATCATCTCCTCAGTTAGCATTCTCACCTACAAAATCTTAATGGAGGGGAATAGAATACACATGAGCAAACATGCCCAGTACAATAGCTATAGACGGTGAAATAAGGATCGATGGAAGAAATATATAAATCTTTGTTCCAGTCAGTACTCTGTTATTTATTATAATAATACTTTATCTTTGCTTTACTTTGACTTTGCTTCACGATGTCTCTGCTATGTTGTGCTATACTTTACTTTACATTATCTCTGCCTTGCTTTACAATACTTTATTCTACCGTGAGTTGCACTACGTCTTTTACATTACTAGAATATCTTTATGGTTCATTGTCCTATGCGAGCTCGACTTTATTAGATTGGGAAGTCAGAGGTGCCTCTCTAATTCTCTAATGCCAGAAAGCCCATGAGGGAAAAGGGGTGGGTGTTAATACCTCACCCAGTTCGAAAGGTAAGGGGAAGAATTTCTACAATTCAGGAATAGTGGTCGGTTACAAGATCTATATGTTCACTGTCTCCTCAGTTAGCTATCTGTCCCTTTGGCATAATACTTTAATCTTTAAGGGAATATTTATATCATTTAGCATCACCCTTCATTCGAGATACATGTGGGAGAAAAATATGAAATCTCAAGAATAATAATCATTTAAGACAGTAGCGTCGTTGTCCCCTAACTAAAGATATGATTCCACCTTTCTATTTCAACTTTGGAATCAATTAAGTGTTATGTAAGCTAGAAAATTATTCTTATTAGTGACAAGATGATTTCATTTCATAATAATTTGTAATACAGTAGAAGGTAAAACTAGGATGACATTTTAAAAATGGAACTATTTTTTTTTTAAATTAATAATCCATTGATTCATTCATAAGCCATTTTGATTTTTGTTATATAATTTAACGCTCGTTTATTACATTATTTCATATATCCGAAATTTAGTACCAACTCTAATTATAATACCAAGTTTAATTTATTTATATTAAAATATTAATTTACTAATTAAATGATGTTTTTTCAAAATGATTTTATAATTAACTTTCTAGCATAAGGAAGAATGCCAAAAAGATATTTGAGTGTTCTCTTTTATCCAAAAAATTCATCCGAACCTAAAAAATCACTATGTATTTTCTTATGTTTTTTTTGTACCTTATTCTTCTTCTGAAAAAAAAACAAAAAAAATGAACAGTGGAGATCAATTTTCTTATTTCAATAAAGAAGGGAGAAAGGCATTAGTTTCATTATTATTATTATTTATTTGTTCCTCCTTAGGTGTTTATAGTTTGCATATGTAATTGATAGGTTCACTGATTTATTTATTTCCACTCCCTGGAAACAAACTTAATTGCATATGACTTTTTATTGCACTTCAAGTTTCCACACTTCGCAAATTTGAATGCGGTAAATAATTGTCCTGTGTAGATTTCTTGATCACTTGATTTTTTTTACTATGGAAGGTTCTATTTGTTATCAAATTGTATTCCTTAAACATGATTTATTATTCTTTTATTTTTTTTACTTTTACCAGTAATATATTTTGATGGCAATTTTAGTGTCGTAGTTTCTCTAACGCCCCCAGAATCGCACCTCCCGTCACGTAGACGATCGGATTGACTCCGAGAGTGCTACATTATCTATTGCTCTACTGATATTGACCATTCAACAAAACAACTTACGTGGTACTAATAAAATAGTAATAAACCTAATACGGGACTTTAAATGCGAAAAATTCATAATGTCTCGTATTATAGAAAAAATATGCAGAAGTCTATGATGATTCATATTATAAAAAATATGCGAAAATATAGTGTCTTGTAATATAAAAAATTATGCAAAAATATAATAAAACTTGTCTGAAATTCTATGAGCGGAAGTAAAACATGATGTCTCTGAACATAATATGATTTAAACATAAATGTGATAGAAAATCTCGGAGTAGACATGTCAGTCATGTGCAGCATTCTCCAAGCTCTGCGCTCTCCATCATCTCCTCAGTTAGCATTCTCACCTACAAAATCTTAATGGAGGGGAATAGAATACACATGAGCAAACATGCCCAGTACAATAGCTATAGACGGTGAAATAAGGATCGATGAAAGAAATATATAAATCTTTGTTCCAGTCAGTACTCTGTTATTTATTATAATAATACTTTATCTTTGCTTTACTTTGACTTTGCTTCACGATGTCTCTGCTATGTTGTGCTATACTTTACTTTACATTATCTCTGCCTTGCTTTACAATACTTTATTCTACCGTGAGTTGCACTACGTCTTTTACATTACTAGAATATCTTTATGGTTGATTGTACTATGCGAGCTCGACTTTATTAGGTTGGGAAGCCAGATGTGCCTCTCTAATTCTCTAATGCCAGAAAGCCCATGAGGGAAAAGGGGTGGTGTTAATACCTCACCCAGTTCGGAAGGTAAGGAGAAGAATTTCTACAATTCAGGAATAGTGGTCGGTTACAAGATCTATATGTTCAGTCTCCTCAGTTAGCTACCTGTCCCTTTGGCATAATACTTTAATCTTTAAGGGAATATTTATATCATTTAGCATCACCCTTCATTCGAGATACAGGTGGGAGAAAAATATGAAATCTCAAGAATAGTAATCATTTAAGACAGTAGCGTCGTTGTCCCCTCAGCTAACTACCTATCCCTTATCTGTTTTAATCTCTGATATTTGCTTTAACTTTGGAGGCGGCACATAGCAATGTCATGTCTATATCTTGCTTTATTTATCTTTAGTCATTGTGAAATCTATAATGTAGAGTTCCATAGAACGTTGATATTTGTACATAGGCCCCTTGTCGGTATAAGCAAACAAACTAGAGTCTCTGTTATGATTTAAAAGTCATCCTTTGGTTCTCTGTCGGGATCGGTCGACCGTTTTGGACCGGTCGACCGTTCCTTAGTCGAATCGGTAAATTGGTCGACCTTTCGAGTGGCCAGTCGACCGATCCTCTGGGATCGGTCGACAGTATTATTGGTTTGATGTAGCTGGATCAGTTGACCGATCTGAGTGTCGGTCGACCGTTCATTTGGCCATGGAAATGCGCACCGCGCATCGGATCGACCGACCGATCATAAGATTTCATCTATCTGTCCACATATAGATCGGTCGACCGCCGTGGTGGGGTCGATCGTCCGATAATAAAAAGTTCGCGTGGGTTATGTGCGTAGATCGGTCGACCGGTCTCTGGAATCGTTGACCGGTCGTTGCGATAAAACAGGGCCGTCGAATTTCTCCATTGATTCCGGCGGCCTTCCGGCCGTCAATTGACGCCGACATGAATATGAAACATGTAGGAAATCACTTCAGGATCATAATAAACCTATCATACGCATTCAACAACCGATATTTCATCATCTAGGGATTTAAAACGCTAATGGTACCTTGTTTTCGCTCAAATGAATTCGCCGGTCATTTTCTCGTCGTCCGACGGTTGTCGGACGTTCCTGATTGGCGAGGAAGGTTCGCCTCTTCTACACGCACGTCGAGAAATGTTCGTGCTCGTGGATTGGTCGAGAGTGCGTGCGTCGAAGGGATCGTCGGTCGCTGCTCTGCTCGCGCACATGGTCGTCGATCGCCGATCGGGAGGAAGACGAGGGAAAGGGAGAGGAGGTCGGAGTTTCAAGAGGGCGAAAGTGCGGCCCTCCCCCCACTCTTATACGCCCCGGCCGACCAAGGCGAAACGGCGGAAGGCCATTACGCCTCCCCTGCCGTTCGCTCGTTTCAGAATTCTTTTTTTTATTAATGGCCGATACGTTACAGTTTTAGCTAATAGTTTATTCTCCAACCAAACACAATTACGTTCCTATGCCCTGTCCTCAACAGTCATTTAATTTGACATTCATACATAAAAATAATTACAAAGCAAAGATTAATACAAAAAATGAATATATATATATATATATATATATGAGTTATATTAGAGTGCAATAACAATTTCATAGTTCTAGACAATCAGATTGAAATAAATTTTGATCTGATGGTTCGAAATATAAACAATCTAGATCATTTGATTAAAATAGTATTAATCGGTCTAGAAGTATGTGACTACACGATGCAATCATGATTACACCATAATACGTCTATATATATTGTATTTTACTTAGTCATTTATCTGTTTACAACTAGAGAAGTTTTATATTTAAAGGATATATAGGAGTTGTACATGTAATATATAGGATATCTCATATTATATCAATGGATTATTATCATATATAGGAGTTGTCAATTTAATTTTACAGTCCTATAATATATTATATTATATTTAGTATTGTCCACTTATCTTTCAAAATTTATTTCCACTTAATTCTAAGTGTCTAATAGTTTTTCATCGTGCATTTATATTTCTACCATTATTATGATTTTATCTACTTAAATTTAAGAAATGCAAAAAATAGATAAAACAGAATAAAAATAAAACAATATATGGTAGCCAAAATTAAATATGTTTTAGCTAAGTAAAAGCGTCCGAAGAGTCGAGAGGAGTTAAATGAATAATTTTAAATAGTTTAGAGGTATATTCCAACTAAAATAAAGTTGCAGTAAACCTGATCGACAAATGAGAAATTTACATTTTTATCACATGATTTCCATTTATTTTCACGTCAATCTTATTAACCCATTTTTAAAAGTTTATTATTTCCTCGATGATCAATAATGTTTTACACACATACTTATTGTTTTATCCGTTGATAATATTTAAAAAACTCTTCCTCCTAAAATATAAATGTTTGATAACACAAAAAAAATAGAACCATTGGTAATATTTTTTTCACAAAATAATAAAAAATTTAAGAAATATGTGAACTCAAAATAATTACATACACTCATCCTTGATTGATAAATCCACATTTGTAGATTTAAAATGAATTCTCATTTTTAAAAATAATTTATGTGTGTACTTTGGATTAATCCTTAATCCCATAATAAAATTGAGGGGATTTTATCCTCATATATAAATAGCGATAGTTCCCCGTCGTCCAATGGGGTCGTTTTCGTTTTGGGCAAAAACGTTTTGGAGGGAGGAGGAGGAAAAAAAGGCAAGAAGATGTCACTGCCGCTCCAAACGGCCTCGGTGACCTTCCACCACCTCGTCGGCCTCCGTGGCCTCCCCTCCTCGTTCCATACCCGTCGCCGGTCCTCCCCCCACCTCGTCGTCGCCGTCCCCTCCGCCGCTGGCTCAAACCCTAGCTCCGACCCTCTTGTCGTCCTGGTGTTGGAACGCTACAGAAGGTAATGTCTTTAACAAATTGCTCCTGGTTTCAACTATCTTTCGTATCAACATTCTCTCGTACCTCCAAATTGTGAGGCCGGGAGCTAAAACCATAAAGCCACTTAGTAGGTTTATCTTTGTATTCGGTTCTCGACGAAGTGATGCTGGAAATGAAATGGTTTTATTGTTCAGTGCACCACAGTTGATCAATAATAATGGTTTTATTGTTCACGAAAATAGAGAAGTATGCCAAATTATGAATGCACAGATGTAAATAGTCAATAGTGGCTGATATCATGCTGCTACAGTTACTTTTTTTTGCCCACGGAGGCTTAGAAATTAGAATAGGTCTTTTTGGAAATGCCTCTATCAATTTTATTCATTTTAGTTTCCTGCTTGTATTCATCCATTCCTCCATAATTTGGGATTAGCATATAGAGATAAACAGCAGTGTGATGTATCAGTTTTCTTTGGGAAATAAGAACAAGGCACAGATGGAATGAAAATTCTCTTCTTAATTATAAATGGGGAAACGGCAACAATAATATCACAGATCTTTTATTAACTTAATATTCTCGAATCACACTGGTTTTGATTCTGGAATTATTTTTTTTTCATGTAGGTTGTGTTGTTTAAAGAGATCTTAAAACTTAAGGGTTAAGGTCTGAAGTTTGAGTTCACAAATTAGGGTTTGGGGTGTGTGTATTATCTATCTATCTGTCTATCCATAAGAAGAATGCACATAGGATTTAAGTCAATGGTAGAATATTATTAGATGAAAAATAAAAGAGGTTTGCAATCTTTTAGATTTTGAGACCACCCCTAATTCTAACCTTTAGAAAGTCTATATAGACACTCCCTTCACAAATGATAGGAATTACACTCTAATTAGGACTTTGCAATAATCCCGCAAAAATATGATAAATACTACATCATACGAAATTAAATGAATTTCAAATCACAAACAGAATAGGTCTTAAGATTTTATCTTTAATTGCAAGGCCCTTTACTGGGAGAGCGTCTTTAATTATGGAGTGTCTTAGCTGCAACGGAGGAACAAATGGGTTTTTAGCCGAGGTAAGATTCATGACATTATTAACAAATCTTCACCTTGAATTGAATTCGCCAAACATATGTTTAACAAACTCCGCCATCACCAACCCCAACATTGGAGCTACTGTCATATTTAAATGTTGAAATTTGCTACTAGAATCAGTTTGGTAAACACGCCAATTGGGTTATCTTCCGTGTCGACCTTTTTCACTTTTATCCTCTTTTCAATACGGATGAAATGTTTTGTAGTTTATAAGTTTTCGTATCCTAATTTGTGCTATTGTATGACAGAAGAAAGCTTGCTGGTGCTATTCGGGCAGTATCAACAGGTCAGCTGTTGTAGAATTAATTTTCATGCACCTTCTCACACACATTCTTACTGGTTCTTGAATGCAGGTGTGGAGAGTGCTAAAGATTCCACAATTTCTTTTGAGGGTTTCACTATTTCCCCTAGAAGTTCAAACGATGGTGAGATAAAGGTTGTCTTTCCAACACTCTGAGCATGCATGAATTCTGATTTGGACACGTTATCTAGTTGCATTTGTATGAGGATTATCGTTGATTTTTGTTGAAGTATCAAAATTTACTGTATTCCACACTCTTAACATTCAGATCAGACTCAACGTATGTGGTGCCAAAACTCAGGACATCTTCGATGGTGTGTTTTCCAAATTAGTTGCTGCTGCACAACCAATTCCTGGTTTCCGGAGGGTGAAAGGAGGTGTTTCTCAAAATCCATCATTAATGCCCCATTAATTCAATTCATTGAATACCTTAAATGTTAACTGTGTTGGAGCCGAACATGGCATCTAAATACGCATATGTAGTTTAAGTCATTGTTCTCAGCTCACAAACTCTGGAATACTTTCATTAGTTACCTCAACATCTGCATGGAAAGTTGATAGTTGGTGACATGGTTGCATAATGCGTTCTTATTATATCAATGTATTTCCTGAATATATGTATCAACAACAACAACAACAACAACAAAGCCTTATCCCACTAGGTGGGGTCGGCTACATGGATCATACGACGCCATTCCGCTCTATTCGTTGATCCATGTTCATAAGATTCGACATGATTTTATGTTGGCTGTCGGGGCCTAACACAACCCTCCTCCTTTATCCGGGCTTGGGACCGGCTATAAATTCCTGAATATATGTATGTTAGCAAAAAATAATTTAGGTCCATGTCATGACACAAGGAGCATTTTTCTTTACAAGAAATCATTATCTTGTTTTTCAGGTATCTATTTGTACAAGGTGATATTTATTGAAGAATTTTATAATTCTGAAATGTATATGAATAACTGAGATCAATTTTTTGTGACTTTGATGTCCATAGTCTGTCGACTGCTTCAGTTGTATGAAGGCAGCTACTATTGCTTTCTGATAAAAATCTGAGGGAACTGTATCTTGTTCAATCCACTTCTAGTATATAAGGATATGCAGATTCTGAACTTTCCACTTTTTTTTCTGTGAATTCTTGTATTGGATTAATATTTGGCAAAAAGTCAGAATTGACACATATCTTTTGGCTGGCACTTTTTTTGGCGTGGCGGGGTGTTCTTTGGCGAAACAGGAAAAACTCCTGATGTAAGTATTTACTACCCAAGTCAACTTGTTGTTTATCATTTGCATAAGAGAGAACACAAGTTCCTTGCTGAGATCTCCTAAAAAAAAGTTCCTTGCTGAGATGAATCTTGTGATGTGCTGAGAAACAGATTGGCGTGTGTGATATTTCTTGTCCTTCTGGTCTCATTTCATTTCCATTTTAATAGGTGCAAGTGCGTATAGCTAGAACTTTTATGATCTTAAAAACCTCATCAATACTTGATGATTATGAACATTGAACACATCTATCCTCCATTGTTAGTATCATTGTAGTTCATAACAAATGACCTTCATTTATTACCTTCTCTCAGATACCAAAAGATGTTCTTCTTCACATCCTTGGACCCTCGAAAGTAAACAAGCAGGCAATCAAGAAAATTATCAACACAACTGTCGCTGAGTATGTTGCAAAGGTTGTTGATAAACTATGAATATTACAAGAACAATGTGCGTGCACTTTTTTAGCATCATTATTAAATGTTTATTAGGCTTGTAGTTGATCTCTATTATGCAATTTTTTTCCTTCATGTTTACAAATAAAAAAAGGCATTTCCATGGAACTGGAACCTCTACTATGATAAATCCTGCTAAATTTCCTTCTTTCTATATACTTTTGATGCCACGCCACATTACATTCTTTGCTCTGTTGTTATGATGCTTAAATATTATCACGCTTAACATTTTTCTTTTAACTGCAGGAGGGCTTGAAGGTAACCAAAGATCTAAGAGTTGAGCAGAGCTTTGAAGAGCTCGAGGTATGCTTTGAACCTGGAAAAGATTTTGGCTTCGATGCAATTCTGAAGTCGCAAGAAGCAAACTGAGCCAGATGGTTCTATCTAATTAGGTTGCCTGAGAGGAGACCTTTCTTATATTGATTCCTTTTTTCTGTGTGTAAATTACTACTATGTGGGCAATTAATAAAGTTTGCACAGTTTTTTTCATTCACAGAATAAAATAATTGAAAAGTAAACGGTGGTATAAATTATCTTTCGTGTGATCATTCTTATCCATTGTCAAAACGAGAAAAAAACATTATCTTTCATGTAATCTTTTGTGCATGTGAAAAATGCACAAATATGATCTTTGTACACTACTTTTCTTTTCTAACCGGTATTTTTCTCTCTTTTTGCTCCATACATAAAATACGAAACAATAATAATATATATTTTTAAAAGGAAATCGGAGTGATTAAATAACATTAATCTTTTTTATAGGATCCGGCTGTTTGCTATTTATAGAATAAAATTGTTAAATTCCAACTAATCATTCTTGAAATTACAGTCTAGAATAGAGTAGTGTTTGCCAAGAATAAATACTTTTTTAAAACTAATTGAGAATAAGGTCTATTATGATAGATGAAATATACGAAAAAAGTTATCTATACTATATTAAAAGCAAGGAAGTTTGAAAGGAGAGCTTGACATTTGGCAATAGTAAAATGTGACAAGTGTCCTTAAAAATTATAATTAATTATAGTGTGTTACCATGTGTCCTTAAAATTTTAAAGCATATATTATCATATTAATTGATAAAGATAACTAATTAATTAATATGTATAAATTATTTAACATGATCTAACTAATTAAAATATTAATATAAGATAGATTGACAAATTCTTTAAAATAATGATTAATTAAATATTAATATTGATATGCAGTACAATGGCCATTACAAAATTAATATACTAATTTCATCCGTACAATGTTTTGATTAATTAAAATATTAATATTAATTTTTAACTAAATTATAATGATTAGTTACGGAAGGTAGTTACAAATTACATTAATTATTTAATTAAAATAAATTAACGTCATATAACTAAATAAAATATTAATGCATCATAGTTTTTCGGATACGATTATTAATTGCGAAGATTATTGGATGGTGGTTATTTGATTCGGCAACTGCTTCCGTTTTTTAAATAGTGTCTCCCTCCATATAAATATCTCAAAAAATCAACTTCAATCAATATCTCCCACTTTTTTCTCTTCACCCAAATTTCTTCTTCTCTCTCCATTATATATATATATATATATATATATATATATATACGTTGTGAATTATAACTCTTATCTTTGTATTGTTGTTATAATTCGTTTAGTTTTACAGGTTTAGTTCTTAACATCATCTTCTATGTTGGACTTACTTGCAGGAATAACATTTATTTGATTCTTTGTTATTTAGATATTCTATCCGTCGTTTTATATCATATTTTATTGTTATGATTCCTTATTGTTTAGATTTTTTTATCAATTTTTTAAGATTTTATTAAGCAAGATGAATATCATGAACTATGTTATGATTTAAAAAAAATTAGTGACCTTCATCAGAGTGTCTTTTATATGTTGTGGTATATTACTGTTACTGCTCTCATGGCGCTCAACTCTTTATTTTTATATATTTTTTACATAATTATTTGACCACTTTATCTTGATAATATGGAGTTTGTTGTGTTATTGATGCTGCATTTGTTGAAATTTAGGTGGCAAGCGATAACTAATTATTGATATTTTTTTCAATTAATAGTTAATAAAAACATCTTCATATTCTATATAGATTTTTTTAAAGATATTTTCAGATTTAGAAATAGAAAATTATTTTGGATCCTTTAATACTTAAAATTAATTATGAATTTTATAAACTTATTTTAAAATATATTTATTTAAATCTATCAAAAACTACCTTTAGGTAGAGTTTTTCATGGATGACGCCGCAAAAATTAAGTGATTTTGGTAAATATTTTATCTTTTAATATGTTTTCATGATACATACATGGTAATAATTGTCTTGCATAAGTAATTTTTTATCGATATTTTTTTATGAACTTTTAGCACAACTCATGAAAGAATTATGACAATGAAAGTAAATTTTATGCATGAATATACACCTTTTTTTATATAAAGAGGTTACCTCCTTTTAACTATTTTGCATATTTTTTTCATATCCATACTAGGATGCCTACAAAATTGTAGGTATTTTAATAAAGTAATTAATGTTTTATCATAAATTTAAATGTATATTTTTCTCATTTATTCTTCGTATAAGTGCCTATAATATATATACATGTCTTACTTGCATTGTATTAAATGGCGCTAAATTGTGGTAGTCTTGTGCAACGAGTTATGTATTAAGTGCTTTCGGTAAATGTTCTCTCTTTTACTATGTTTTCATGATATATATGTCTCTTATTTGTTGTCTTGAATAAGTTTTTGTTGATATTTTTTATGAATTTTTGTGCCATTTTAAAGTTGATATGAAGACAATGAAACAAATTTTATTAGTCATTTTAAAGTTTGTATTAGATTGTGACAAATTATATATTGATTTATCATATCCATGACATTTGATGATTAGTTAATAATTTATAAATATCAAGCAAAATCAATTTAGATCCTTCATATCCTCTCATCTATTTCTTGAAATACTATCTTTTGATATTATTATTATTATTATTATTATTATTATTATTATTATTGGTTACTTATTTTGTATCATTGGCTTTTGCTTTTTTCTTTTGTTAATTGACAAAATAAGATTTTGTGTTAACATACTTGAATTTATTATTATTATTTAGTTGGAAATTTTTTTTAGTTATTTTCATTGTGAAATATTTTTGCAATTATTTTTAGTTATTTTTTCGTGAAAAGTTATTCAAAAATAATAAATGTTTATGTAATCCTCTTTAAATATAGTGAAATATTTGTAATTAAAAATTCTAAAAAATTACTAACGGAGATGCTTCGTTATCTTTGTCATGTAAAAAAAGTTTATCCCTTATCATAATAATAATTATGTACATTAGTTATCCTCATTTTTCCTTTTTTCATACTAATGTAATATATTAATATTTCTGCTTTTTTTTTTCATCATGTCTCCCCTAAATCTCTAATAAATATTGCATTTATCTTGATGCGGAATATATTCCAAACAACTAAATTATAGGTAGACGAAAATACATTTATAATTGAAGACATGAATATGCATGGATTTGTGTAGGGGTGTAAGAAAAACCCGACCAACATGAAAAATCATCCGACCCGAAAAAATCAAACAAAAAAATAAAAAATTAGGGGTCCGAATATGATTTAGGATGGTTTTTAATAAATTAAAATCCACCCGCTAAAATTAGGGCCACACTCGAAAAAACCGTAGGGGCCCGTGGAGCCCGATTTTTATTTATGATTTTTTATTTATATAATTAATAGATGTGTTAATATTTCTTTTATTATAGATATAATATTTTTTGTATAAAATTTCATACTTTTCTATCACATTATCAAACTCTAATTTAATAATTTTAAAATTTTAATAGTATATTTTATATTTAATATAAAATTAAATATTTTTATATTAATTTTAAGTTATTAAATATATTTTTAAAATATAATTATATAAAAGTAGAGCTCCAAAAAAATCATCCGAAAAAACCGATCCGCTAAAGGGTGATTTTTATTTTTTCAAAATGATTTTAGGGTGGTCTTTCTAATTTTAAAAACCGACCCGAAAAATAGCGGTTAATTTTTTTAGACCGAAAATCCGAACTACTTTCACCCAGACATTTGTGCATGCCTCTACATTTTCTTGCTCCAACAAATTTTTTTTTAAAATATATTACATTGGTACGTATATTATCATATTCTTTCTGTAATTAGTTTCTTTTTTTTAAACAAACTATTTGTTGGTTATAATTGGTGGATGAAAAAATAACTAAAATGCATATTAAATTAACTCAGTTATAATAATGGTTATTATGAATTTAGTTATGGTATATTCTTCCTTTTATTAAACTTGGTCAACACTCAACATGATGCAATTAAATTAATTAGATTAAATCACAATAACAAGATTGATAAGATACATATTAATAGAAACTTAATATTATATTTGAAGATAATATTTTGCTATAACATTAATGTTAGTTATTATGTATTAGAAGATTCTACAAGGGTCATTATATATATATATATATATATTTGTTTCTTAAAATTTACCCCATTTAAAAATAAGATGGCATGAATTAAAAGAATATTACGAGAAGGTACTTCTCTCATGGTATATAATAATCGCATTATTTAAGTACTATTACTTATCAAACTAATATTTATTTATTTTATAAATATTCGATTAATCTAATTTTCCATCATCCGTATATCGCGCGGGCGTTGCACTAGTGTATATTATAAGAAAAAAAATATATTTATTCATCAAATTAATCAACATTTTTTTCTCACAAAAAATAAAATTTACTTTTTCTGACTTATAAACAGTTAAAATTATCAAACAAAAAGATTTTTTTTTCAAAACTTGTCACTTATAAAGCTTAGCCAAATACGAACGTGCCACCTGATAGCCGAGCACCTTCCTCCCTGGATGCTCAACCGTCGGATGTTGCATTGACGGTTCAGATTTGATTGCCGATTTTTCTCCACTTAAAACGCCGAACCGGGCAGCACTTTTCAGTCCGGTTCAGTCATTCGGTTCATTAAACCCACAAATTTCTCTTTCCCATCACGTTCTTGCCTCCCTCCCGATAGAAGTAGAACTCCCTGCTTCTTCCCGCTAGGGCTCCGGCGCCGACGTCCCTGCCCGACGTCCTTGGCCGCGGCCGCCCTCGGCAGACGTTGATATATCCTCCCGGTAGGTGTACCACCCTTGCCCTTCCTTAATACTTTTTTATCTTAAATGTTGACACACTAATATTGAGAAGAAAAGGAGAGAGAGGTGTTATGAATTCTACGAGGCCCAAATCCGAGAGATAAACATCCTACGCGGCCGAGGGCAGCGAAAGTTCTTCGATTATTGGGTACGAATTATGCTCTATTCTTTTGTGTTCAATTTGCTCATCCATTAAACCCGAGATCTCTTCTGAATTTCCCTTTTTGAAAAAAAAATATTTTAATCATGTTTTGTGCGATCTTATTTCTGGAGGTTTAGTCTTTATCTAGATGTTGCTCACAGAAATTGGAAAAAAGACGATTTTTAGTTACTTTTATGTGTTCCGATGATGCAATGATCGGAGGCTAATCACTTTGGTTTCTTTTTCGTGCTCTAAAAAAAAATCAAATCTTACCCTAAAAATTGTCGCTTGCATGCCTTTTTATTGGTCCGTGATCGTGAAAGTTTGGTTCTTGAGCTCGCAGCTTGAACTGTCAAAGAAAAAAGTTTATGCAACCACAGCCCTTTTGGTGATTGTTCAGGCCGTTTGAGCCTAAAGGACATTTGGTATTCGAAGGTTTCAGCAAACTGTCGAAGAAAAAGGTTTATGCAGCTACAGATCTTTTGGTCATTGTTCAGGCCGTTTTAGCGTAAAGGATCTTGGTATTCAAAGGTTTCAGCATATTTTTGGGGAATGGGAAAGCCGCTCATATATGAGATCCTGCAGAAACCTGCCAGCAGCTGCATAATTGGACTATGTTCTGCAATTTGGTTCTACATTCAGAACAGAAATATTGGTTATGCGAATGTTGGTTTGAGCTATGAAACAGCAATCCAAGGGCAGCATTGGAGGATAATTACATCTGCATTCTCTCACATCAGTATTCTTCACCTAGTCTTCAACATGAGCGCCCTCTGGAGCCTTGGGGTTGTGGAGCAATTGAGCCACTTGGGTCTTGGCATAGAATTCTATCTCCATCACACTCTAGTTATGGTGGTATTATCCGGAGTCCTCGTTCTCGGTGTGTATCATGTTTTGGTTCAGAAGTTTAAGTTGGAGTATTTCAGGAGAGTAACCGCTGTTGGATATTCTTGCGTAGTCTTCGGATGGATGACGATCCTTGCCGTCAAGCAGCCGTCTTCCAAACTAAATCTTTTCGGAGTTCTATCGCTCCCGATTAGTTTTGCACCTTTTGAGTCGTTGATCTTCACCTCTATAATTGTCCCACAAGCAAGTTTCATCGGCCACTTATCGGGAATCATCGTTGGTTATTCCATCGCCTGGGGTCTAATTCGTGGTATGAA
Organism: Pontederia crassipes; assembly: GCA_030549335.1. Lineage (NCBI taxonomy): Eukaryota > Viridiplantae > Streptophyta > Magnoliopsida > Commelinales > Pontederiaceae > Pontederia > Pontederia crassipes. The sequence goes on along the minus strand of CM060189.1, from coordinate 2,798,388 downwards.
CAACTACTGGGCACTTTCGATGCTCGGATGGATTATACTTCTGTTCATATTGAGCCTGAAGCGCAGTGGAACTTTTGACTTCTCTTTTATTGAGATCGAGCCTGTCGCCGACTCCACGCTGCCTTCTGTCAGGTTTCTGCCTTCTGAAGGTGGTCGCATTGTTCAGATGGATGCCCTACTTGGTAGGGGCGCTGATCTTGTGTAGCTTGCGGATGGGGAAGATGTAGATCCATAATTCATAAAGACGAACACATTGGCATTAGCTTGTGAGGATGCAGTAAGTTCAAGAAATTTTGGCCCATCCACAGTTGGCCAGTGAACATATTGTATGGAAGGGTTTTTCACATTCCAGAAAGAGAAATGTTGACTTGGTTGACATGATCTCATGCGGCATCACTAATTGAATCTTGTTTAATCTAATGCGTTTGATTTCGTTTCGTCGGATCACATACCACTTAAATGGTTGTTTCTCTTGCGTTTTCCTTTGAAATGTTACTCCATAAACCAATAATGTCATGATATTGTACCAAAAACTTGGCAGTACAAAATTATAGGACTGTTGAGGTGTTGATTTGGCTGACATGATCTCAATGTGACATCGCCAATTTACTCATGGTCAATTTAAAAACACATGGTTTTATTTTATTTTATTTTGGATTACTTACCACAAATGTTGTCAAACTCGGGAATCGGATTCGACATGTAAAATGTGAGATCGATAAGGGTCGGTTCTACCCAAATTGTCTTTTGAATTATTATTTTTTTAAAGCATTCCAACATCTTTATTGAATTATATGTACACATTAATTTGTACAAAAATAAAAAAATGCCTATAAACAATATCTATTAAAAAAACAATTGCATATCATTTATGAAATTAAATAATATTAATTATCTAAGATACTCTAAAATGAGAGGATGACTGGATAAGTGAGTTCTCTCATGGCGAGCAGACCTGTCGCGAGTTCACCTGGGACAAAAGAGCTCGAGCTCGAGAGAGAAAGAGAGAGAGACTCTCATGGCGAGCAGACCTGTCACGAGTTCCCCTGGGACAAAAGAGGTCGAGAGAGAGAGAGAGAGGAGAGGAAGAGTGAAACCTGGCGGTAGTAACAGCAGCTTGGTGCAGAAAAGAGGTTTCATTATTAGGGACAAAATGGCAGCCTTGTGCACCATTATCTATCATCGTTTCTTCTAGTTTAATGTTTCGTTTTTCTAGTACATTATAATAGGCTACTTTGTTAATATTAAGAGACACAAGAAGGGGAATGAATACCGTAGCCACCGAGGGCCTGGCGTTTGAGACTTTTTGAGTACGCTTGAACAAACAAACTTGGACGGAAAAGCTAAGCACCGTCCATTACACTATTCGGGCTTGTCATTGATTGTCACTTATTAATGACAGCTACAAACAACAAGATATACATGCACTGCAATATACATATGCAACCCACAACCCACCCCTGTAAGATGCACCTAGGTCATCAACCTAAGATGATTAGAAGAACAAATACACGACAGTTTTTGCCAGATACAAAAAGCAAAAGAGGTTAATGGTTAGACAGGGACATATGAATTTTGAAGTACAAAATTTTAGCAATGGTTATAAAGTTGAGCTGCACTCCTCAAGCAGAGTAACTTCAAAAAAGCACACAAGGGATTAAAGCAGGTAATTATAAATTTGTCCATTACGAAAATTCTTAGACAAATGATCCAACCACCATTCATCAGATAGCATCACTTCCGATTAAACACATTAAAATAAATTCATAAAATCTAAGAGTCACAAAAGCGTCCTTGAAAGCCCTAACAGATAGATACCGGAATCGCCTGGTAGAGTTCAGATTGTCCTAGTTCAAACATCCTGAACACTGAGACCTGCAGCAAATAATCAAACACAAGATTTATTCACAGGATAATGATAAATAAACAATGCAAAGCATCACAGCGCATGCTTACATAAAAAGATTTTTTTTTTACCAAAAATCTCCACCTTCTACAAAATACTGAGATTTTTTATGTTTTACAAATAAAGAGCTAAACAATGTCAGATTAAGAAAATGGGTAAAATAGATTTAACATCAAATATAGAGAAAAGTGGAAACCATCAGCACTTCATCTTTAATAGTCCTATGAAACAGAAATTTCTGAAAATTGATCTATAACATGTTGGTGAAACTTGAAGACCAACTCTTATTAATGGGCAATATAATCCTCTATTTGAATGCGAACCATTAGATGAGTCTATATCCATTTTGCAATCAATCCATATGCAAGACACTGACTAAATAATGCAGGAGCTAATTCTGCAAGCATATGTCTCAAATCATGTTGCATATATACAATTTAAATTCGAAATACAAAACAGTAACTAAAATCTGTTTCAAGCTATTTTGTGTTTACGCGAGTGAGCGAAACAGCAAGCAAAGTTCAGGATCACATGAAAAAAGCATCATTTGCATCAATAATCAACTGGATAAAGCCAAGAACTAAAACTCTATGATTGCACGCGGATCACTATATTGGTTAAGGGATTGGCGGAATGACCTGGTGGGAGGGATTGCTTCAGCTTGTCGGCCTTCTGGGTGTCAGAGACGCAGAGGGTGTAGAGGTACTTGGAGCAACGGACCTTGAACTTGACCACATCCTTGCTCTTCTTTATCTTTACAGATCGAGCATCCTTCCTCCTCGCAGTCAGGAGGAAGTCCTTGATCTCATGGATTTGCTTCGGCTGCAAAAATTGTATCAACCATCATCCTCATAACTCAAACATCACATGTAACAAAAAAATGGAAAGAAACAGAAAGAAGTCACAGTTCATAGTAAAAATACACTTATTAGGAACACTTATTGATGCCGAATCAGAACACTATGAATGATTACAAGTGTAAAACATAGCAGAACAAAATCCAAACTACAACCATGCTTGCATATGTACTAAAAAAAATACCATAAACTGTTTGGATAGACTACAAATTCTAAAATTTAGTCTTTATTATACTATTATACTTTTGTAATATAATGTACAATATTGCAAAGTATTCCATACAATACTAAAATAAAACAAAATAATAATCATGACAACTGATACCAAATATAGTTTCAAAATGTCAAAATATATACACATGACATTTCTTTGTAAAAGGAAAATGAAAAATTATCATATAATTGAGGCAAAAGAAGAAATCCAAACATATAATAATATGGAAGTACGAAGCCTTATGTTTTCACATATTGGGATGAGCAACGACCGAACAACACAAAAGAGCTTGAAAAGATTGATTTTTTTCCCATCCAAACAATTAGTTTGGGAAATTTTTCAATCAAGAAAAGAAAACGATGCTTGAATCTAATACTGAGTTTTTCCCGTAACATCGAAACAGTCCTACAAGGGATCTGCATAATCATCATTACGAGTGTAATGCTAAATGTGCGGTCGAACTGTTGTATGATGGACCAAAACATAAGAACGATGGAACACATCAAAACTCCGAGCAAAGTTATCGACCGAAACAAATAAAGCACGTCAAAATGCACGCAAAAGAACAGGGAAAAAGGATGCTAAAGATCGAGAGGGAAAAAAAATACCATCTTCCTACGGTGAAGACCTAGACTGCCTCTCCCACAAACAAAAGAAATCGAACCCGCCGATAAATGGACGACGACGAAGCGCGGCGGCCGATTTTATACGGGAGCTTGAGAGGTTGATAGGTTTTAGGTTTTGCAAGCCAATGAAATGGGCCGGGTGGGCTGCAACTTATCTTTATTATTATTTCTTAATTAGTAATAATTGTTATTATCTTTATTATGAAATGGGCTGGTTTTATGCGGGCCGGGTGGGCTGCAATTCTGAATATCGGATACAAAAAGAAGGCTTCGTTTTCGCACTGAATTTGATACTTGGTCAATGTTTTTACCTGTGATCGAATCGGTCGACCAACTGGGTCATAGTTCGATCGGTTCAATCGGTTTGAATCGAATTCGATCTGATTGTATCAAATTTTTATTAAAATAATATTATTTATATTACTTCAAGAAAATATATTATAAATTAAAGTATAAAAGGTAATAATTAATAAAATAAAAAGCATATTATCATCATTTTAAATTAATCAAATAGTAGAAAATTATTTTTATATTCTTAAATTATATATTAGTTAATTTCATGAATAACTTTATTTTTTATTTGAATCTTTCTTTATACTATTTTCCCATGTGTTAGTATTATTTATTTCCTTTTTCATGATCATCCTATCAAATTTATTATATTAATTTTTAATATAAATTATTTATAATGAATTAAATTTTATCATCTTACGATAATTTTCTCCTTTATTTAAATTTGACTTTATTATTACCTTCTTATCTTTTATTTTCAAATTCAAATGTAACTTCCTCATTACTAATATTCTTTTTTACATTCATTCTATAAAATCTAATCCCTTATTTTTCTCCTCCTATCAAATCTAATCCCTTATTTTTCTCCTCTTCATATTCTTCCATCATTATACTATAATATACTTTTCTTTTTTCTATTTGTTTTCCATTATTTTAACATTTTTTACTCTTTTTGAAAAAAAATGGATTGACTTGGTTTTCCGGTTCAACTCGATTTTGGTCGGGTTGACCCGGTTCAATCCGATTTTTTGACAATATGATTTTTAGTACTAAACCGGACCGGACTGATTGCCGGTTCGCGGTTGAATCGGTCGGACCGGCCGATCCGGTCCGTTTTTAAAAACACTGTACTTGGTTGACATATGAGCTCGGTACGTCGAATTTTGTCCGCATATAATAGAGATAATTAATTGTTTAAGGTAAATTACGTCAAATATTTTTCAAATTACGTCAAATATTCTTCAATTTTGCTCCTTTCCCAGCGTTATCTTTCAATTTACTTTGTAACCAGACTGTCCTCCGTCATTTAACTCATTTCACGAAATACCCTTTTCACCGTTAACAACATTCTCTCTCCGCCACATAAACTACCTCCATGTCAACAAATTATTAAAAAATAAAATTAATACAAAATAATAAAATTAAATTAAATTAATAATAAATTAAAAAAAGGAGGAAGCCTCCACCATCTCTCTTCGATCACTAGCATCCCCGACAAGGGGCGAGGACGAGGGCCCCCTCCACGACACTGGAGAGGAGAGGGGCGACCTGACCCCCTCCCGGTCTCCTCTCTAGTGTTTCTTCTCTTCGGAGAAGAACAAGGACGGTTGTCGTCCCCTCCGGCGAGAAGGGGGGGCTCCCCCTCTATAGGGCGACGCCTGCCTCCTCCATTTTTTTTAATATTACTTTATTTTATTTAATAATTTACTAATGTGGAGGGTAGTTTGTGTGGCAGTGTCACGTCAGATGAGTGCCTACGTGGAGGAGAGAGAACGTCATCATGTCAACTATGCGACCAGAGAACAAGCGATCGACGGTGAAAATGGTATTCGTTGCACTGAGTCAAACCTTCGAGATTAAAGTTGAAAGGTAGCACTGAGCAAACGTCAAAGTTGAAAGGCATTTTGTGTAATTGTGCATGCCTTGTAGTTCAATCTTTGTGGTGTTTGAAGGGGGAATTGGGTTAAGGTTTTAATCACATGCCCCAAGTCCACTTTTAATTACATCGAGATAACTTTATGAAGTCAAAGTTATAAACATTGTAGTTATAGTTTATTAGCTCTCCTCGTACTCCCGAGTTTGGGAGTAAATTATACTGATCGTCCCTTAACTTTGGTCAATATTTTAAAAGTCTTTCAACTTCAACTTAATTAGATTGTCCCCTAACTTTGTTTTTCTTGCACGTTTCGTCCTCCTGCATGCTCCTGATGATACTGCCGATGTGGCACAATAAAAAATAAAAATAAAATAAAAAATGACAACCTTAGGCCATCGTCCGACGAAAGGGCGCCGACCTCATGCAAGCTCATCGGCAAGATCACACAGGGGTCGACACCCTCTTTTTCTTCCTCGTAGGCGGCGTGCTCACACAAGGCATGCACCCCTTTCTCTCTTCTTTTCGGAGATGGAGGGGAGAGGACGAGGGGGCAACAGCCCCCTTATTCTACTCTTGCAAGAGGCAGCAACCATGAGATTATCGCTTTTTATATTTTTATTAATATTAATATTATTTTATTACTTTTGTTGTGTCACATCAACAATGTAATCGAAAATTGTCTATGGTCAGTTAAGAGGAGGACGAAAATTAAAAATTGAGGACATTTTAATTATAAATTAAAATTAAAGAACCGATGTAGTTATCGTACTTAAAATTAAGAGATGATCGAGTCTTGGCATACTTTTAACTATTTTCATTGTGTTCATGAATGGATTGAATACTCAAGTTCCCCTTTTTCTTTATCCTTGCAACTAATTAGAAGATATTCAGCATCATATGCTAGTGACCACCTTCTGGAACATATGGGTAAACTGAATGGACTTCTAGGGCATGGATAAGTTTATGAGTTTTTCTCTCTTCTGAACTATGATTTTTTTTACGTTTACTAATGACTTTCGTATTTTTCGCTGGCTTCCCCTAAACTATGCCATTTTTTTCACTTAAGTCCATTCATCAATCTCTATTAACTTTTTCATCAATTTTCTTTATTTTGATTTATGAAATGACCAATTTACCCTTGTGCAATTCAGATAAGTGAGCTCCCCCTTTTTTTGTTGACCTAGATGCGCGAGGACAATTGGATCATTTCATAAATCAAAATAATGAAAACTAACAAGAAAGTTAGCAAAAGTTGATAGATGGAACTAAGTAAAAAAAGCGACATAGTTTAGAGAAAATCTGCGAAAATATGAAAGTCGTGGATAGACACGGTCAAAGGAAAAAAAATCCTAAATTTATTGTATTTGACGGAGCAACATGAGCTTTTAGCATTGCCGCCTCTTTCATGAGGCAGGCGTTTGGTAGGCGAACAAGATTAATAAGAACAAAAATGTTCTTACGACAAAAGGTAAATAATGTTTGTGTTACGAAAAGGGGGAGAGAAATCACATGAACACAGAAGAATACACGAGATTTACAAGATTCACCCAAAATCGGACTATGTCCTTGAGCGATAACGGCTCTCTTTGTTATGAAATAATGATGATTATAAGGATGCAAAATGATGCGTAAAAAGTTGTGGCAAAATAAATTCGCTAGCAAGTGCACTAGTCGCTCAAGTAATATAAAAAAATATGAGTAAAGAGTGTCGAACCCACAAGGAATTATCTAAATAAACTCTGTCATAAAAACCTACTAGGAGAAGAAAATGATTTTGTGTTCTAAAACATAAATATGAAAATTGCATATGATTAACAAATTGACAATTAAAAGTAAAATGGTGAAGAGCCCTAAGGATTTTGGATGCGACTCACATGAAACAGAAAAGATTAAACTTTTTAACAAGAAGATTCAGAGCTAATTCTTAAGACGAATTAGGATCACATAGGGTAACGATTTATGCGCTGATCAAATCAAACTACCTTAACTCCTAAAACTTAAGAGATTTCTAACGATGAGTAAACTCCTCAATTAACATAGAACTAAGATACATGAAATTGTAAATCGTAGACTAATAATTATTCGTGCTGGATATAATTTATTAAACCATAAAAAATCAAGTATTACGTTGAATTACAAGACTTCTATTGTGATTGGGTTAACCTACAAGTTAAGCATTTATTTACTAAGAAGTCATATGCCCTAAACATAATTACCCCAAAACTGGTATGTAATATAAATCCACAGCAAAATGCTCTCAGAAAATAAGATTTAAATATGCCACGATCATAATCTAAAATAACTAGTAATTATATTAATTCAATGCTAAACTAGTTCATGCAGTTTTTCAAAGAAAAAAATATAAATCTCTATCACAAACTAAAGAATAAAAATGAAAATAACAAAGTAATAGAGCATCCACGATATGAAGAAAACAGTTCTTGCTTTAGATGACTTCTAAGACGATCTTGGAGTCCTGACGCTGAGTTGCTCCTCCTTCTCTAGCAATATTCCTCAACTTGAATCGCCCGAGGAGGGGCTCGCGTCTGATTAGCTAGTTGGTGAGGTAATAGCTTACCAAAGCGGGCATGGGGGTGCAAAAAGGAAAGAGAGGGGCTGAAAGAGAACGTTGTTCTGGGAGGGATTATACCTGTTGGTACCAGATTCAAATAATTAGTGTACCGTTCAAGACAAGACAAGAATACTTATTTGAAAATCAAAAGAAAGAACCTATTCAACTTGGAAATGAGAAATTGTTTGTTACACCATAAAGAATCCTCTTATTTCTCGAATTGAGAGATCCATGAATCATGATCCTGATGTATATAGATACAAATGGTCCAATGGAAGTAAGAATTTCCAGAAACATTTGAAACATTTTGTTTCTGAACAAAAGAACAGGTTTCAAGTATTGTTCGATCGATTACGAGCTATAATAGGCACGATTCCCAGAGTCTCAAGCATGAATTTCCATGCCTCAGAAGTCTTTTATTTATGTTTCCAAAGGTTCCTGATAAATTTTGATAAGTTGGGAGTCCAAAAGTTATCAAATAATAATCTCTGGTGTAAACTCCTTCTTGACTTGAAAATCTCATGATTTATCTTCAATTCCGAGCTCTTATCATCAAATTTAACTTTTAGAAAGTTGGACACCGCCATGACATCTCGATTTGATCAAAATTCGTTTGAAAAATGAACGATCAGCAAAAATCAGCATACTTAACGGCCCGTAATGAGGTGTTCATGGCCGATTACAACTTTGATTCGAAATTTTTGTATATTGTTATGGCCCATAACAATGATGTAACAGTTCGTAACCCGGGCAATTTTGACATTCAGCTTTTGTTTTCTCCGTGATCATCTCCTTACGACGCGTAAGTTAGGGTCGTTTTAATTGTCTTACGGCTCGTAATGACTTTGGTATGCTCTTTTACGGGCGTAATTCATGAAGGTCGACATGTCTTCTGAAGTTATGGGTCGTTAGATGCCTATTACGACTTGTAATGTCTCCGTTAAAATCTTATGACCCTTTTGTATGCATCGTGATGGTTCCATTATGCATCGTAAAGTAAATGTGCTCAAGTTTCACCTTATTATGTGTGGGTCGTTATCCACATGTTACGGCCGGTGATGAAGAAAGTTGGGCTATAATGCGGGTTTGAATTCCAAATGACGACCCATTATATTCTCCTTCGGTTGAACTCTTCATTCTGTGTTACTCGTGAGCACGACCCGTTATATGCTTTGACTCCGTTACGCAATGGTTCCGTGAGTACCGTGAAGACAATGTGGCAGTCTGTAAGCTAATTTTCAATGCACAAGTGTATCTCTATGAGATCTGTTAACTCTCCATCACGGTCGGTGCCTTCAACAGTAAGGTCGTTAAGGCTCTCTTACGATCGGTGACCAGTTATAATGAGTTTGATAACCTTTCTGTAAGGGCCATCAGATCCCTATAACGACTCATAACATTAATTTGCGGGTCGTGTGATTGGTGTTATGACTTGTAATGGAGGGTATTTTCTGCTTTTAAAGTTGATTCCTTCACCTTTTCCCGCTTGGATTTTTTCTTTAATATTATCTACCAAATTAAGAAATTTTCCTATAAAATAATGCACACCTAGGTAGTCGAAGAGTTCAAGAAAATGATTGTAATAAATAAAATAAAATTGATGCATGTCATGAAAAATTATAAAAATAAACCTAAATGCAACTTAAATTAGATGCTATAAAACATAAGCATCATAAGATAAGCTAGTCATCATGGAATTTATATAGGGAACTCCAATACAAAATAGGAAACAAAAATCTCAGACCTCGTAGGGTGACTTCGCGGCCCCACTACTGAAGCGTCTAATTATATAGGGGCCCATATATGTCACAACTAGGTTCAAATTCAAGTCATTATCAATAGTTTGAATACAACATAAATAAAAGAATAAAATATTTGTTTCTGTGATTGCTATTGTTCTCATTTTAAGAATAAAATATATTTTTTGTATTTTTAAGGTGATTTTAAATTGTCGAAAAGTTGAGTAGAATAAGTTATTGTTGAAGTGTTTGAATACAAAAAGTAAGAATAATTCCCTTGTTCTAATTCTTGATCTCATATCAAATACCCTACCGGAGTGTGCTCGGTGAGTTCATCTTATTGTTTGAAGTCTGCTGATTCAAGACGTTCTGGGGCTAGGTGAGAACTTGAACTTGAGTTGATTTAACAGTTGACAAGGTTGAATCTGCCTTTTATACTTAACTTGAATCATAGGCTCCTTTTGTCAGATGGAATTTTCTCACATCAATTAAAGGGATATCAAAGCAGATGGAATTTTCTCACTTCAACATTCTTTTAATCTTCTGTTTGAACAGGTCTTGAATTTATTAGACAGTGACAAATAGTTTATTAATATTCCCCTACCTCACATGTTATAAATTTTTAATTCCACTATAATAAAAATTACAACAAAATAAATTGTGCCGGAGCTTTAAATTGTAACAAAAATAAAGTTTCCATGTCAATGCCCTTGTCGTTTTATCAAGAGCTATAAAAAAAAGAGGTTATGTTAAATTATGATAAGAATATTTGCATTTACATGTAAAAACCATCCTAAGCCATGATTAAATGAAATCGATCAACACGAGAAAATCACTTGTAATAACATTTTCAAACAATTTAAAACTTTATGAATAATAAATCATCATAAACAATTACTGTCACAACCTGTAATTTAAATATAAATGGCCTTTCCATATGCAAATATAAATAGACGTGTTGTGAAATTATGTAACAATTACATGCCATGACCTGATTCGTATGCTCAATAAAAAAAATCATCATTAAATTTTAATTTCATTTTATGTTTATACCACCATTTAATCTTAACTTTAAATATGTAACTTAAATTAGAGTTGAGTTCGGAGATTCTTCATCTAAATGATTTCCATACACAGATCAACTATTGGGAATCTTATCTGCAAATCATGTCGAAGTAGGCTTCATTCGCTCTTGGATTACCAATTAAACTTTAGTATTCTAACAAGTGAATAAGCAAACCAACTATGTTCATATGAAACCAATCAAGCATTATCATTGGACTTGGATTCATCATACTAGCAAGTCATATAGGGCTTTGAAGTCTGAACGTAAGAAGGTTCATCTAATCTCAACACAAGGAGAAGACGATGAGAAAAAGGTTTCCTATACTCTGTGAAGCTCTCTATCACACTTAAATAAGCTGTTTATTTACAATGTTTGTGGGTTCATATACGTACAGATGGACCACGTCTTCACTTGCATGAAAGTTGGGCCATTAACAGCGTGACAAGATGTATTGAAAAAATGGGCAGAAATCTGGCGGTTGTGAAGCATCTGAAGAATTAAGATCATGACAACTTAAGAATTAACTTGGGGTCGTAGTTGCTGACGATTGATCCGTATCTTGAATGGAATCCGGTTTGGCCTTGGCAATATATGTGCGGGCAACCTCTAGCATCTGTGCCACTTCTTTTTTGTACTGCACATAGCACCATTCCATCAGTTAGTTGCTACTACTCGGCTACATCGACGATTATTTACTGGTAGACACAGATTGAAGTCAAAAGCTTCATACAACTAATCCGTTAAAAAGGAAGCTTCAATGAATAATAGACTAATTGCAATTAAACCGATACCTCGTCAACAGCTCCACTTTTTATCTTAGACTGCATGATACACCACTTTTTGAAATGTGCGCCTGCAAGATATATCCATTGATAGCTCTTGTTGTATGTCTAGAAATGATCGACATCAAATAGATGAAGCCGAAAAGCAATATTGAAAGCACAGGAAATTTACCAACTCTTATGTCAAGTGTACATGAAGATTCTGAGCTTGTTTTCAGTGACCATCTGCAGTGTACCTGAATGACCATTATTAATGAATTAATAATGACAAAACAAAGATTTGCAGCTCAAATGTAGCATAATGATACTTGATATCTTTTCAAAATATATTAGATAAGAAATAACTACTTGAAAGAAAGGGAAATGATATTTCCTTCCTTAAGAAACATATAATTAGAAACTGCAAATTTGATTATATGTATATGAATTAGAAATAAAGTATTTTCTTTTCCTTTGTTCCCAATTCTACATGGGAACGTAAAGTTTTTGCTCAAATTAGTGGATACATACATGCATCTCACTATTTATATGGTCACAACGAATACACACTAGTTTGTAACAAATATTACCTCAAAAGAAGATCCAAATGGAACATCATGTGCTTGTTGCACTGTCTCAAATACCTAGAGTACAAAAAGAATTCAAATAAAAAATATTCCTAAAGTTCACAGGCAAATAAATTTGATTTGACAAACACTACAAATATTCTTAAATAATGTCTTTTGAACTAAGAATATACCAAAGTTGTTTTATCAGGAGACAGAATAAAATGCTGCCACTCAGTCATGGCTGTGTCGGGAGGACACATGGGACTATTACATAATGATCTGAATGTAATTTCTCTGACTTGACCTTCATATTCATCAGCAACATGCCATTGGCCGAACTGTGAAGTACACAGGGTTAGAAAACCAAAGGATATGAATAGTAGACAAAGAAAATGAATCAAGTATCTTACATTCAGGTTGGTATCTTTTCGTGCAGCACGATATTCAGCTATATATTTTGAGTCATCACTTAGCAAGACAGAAAAGAACTGCTCTGCTGTACAGGGGAAAGTGTCCTGTAATCAAAGAAGTTAGCACTTACATCTTTAAATGGGCACCCTGTAGGCAAAATGTCAGATCAATACATTGACTATGATGACTAGAACTTCTTCTTTAATGAAAGGTTGAAATTTTCCTGCTGTCACAACACTTTCATCTGGAAGCTTCAACCCTGTTAAATTGCCTCTCAAAGAGCTGCTGTGTGCACGAAGTGCTGACTGTGCCCGCTCCTATGTTTCCAGGGGGAAGTCATAATTAGTGATAAGCATGTATCAGTTTATGTTGAATAGAAATGAAAGTCGGACAATGGGTTTGCACTGCTTGATGCTAAAATTTCAATTCCTGAAGTGTAAAAGATAGCCTCCTACAAGTTATCCAACTGTTTCACAATGCCATGGAGATACAAAAGGATGCCTGCATAACCCATAACATGTATTCGTAATAACGAAAACCAGTAATTGAAGTGTCATCCATATTGGCTAATATAGTTAATATGGTAGCATTCTAGTAAGAAAACAAATAGGATTTCTAAGAGAAACAATTTAGAAAAGATGATAAATTTCAAACAAAAGGTTGGTTCTATCATTTTTTTCCTTTTCTCATATATTCTACTACTGCCAAGGATGGTCATGTCATGTGCCAACTCAGCAGTGAAGTGCTGACAACAATTCAATACTATCTTGAAGTGCTTCAATGAGAACATATATGTCATAATCATGGTGTATCATTGGATAATTAGAGATTTAAACATTATGGAAATACAAGAATGTGAATCCAAAGGCTTACATGATACACTAATACATTTTGCACCTTAAGTGATAAATGTCATTAGAATAATTTTTTTTAAGAAATAAAGGCGTATTGAAAAATAAAGGCGTATAGATGTCATTAGAAGTGTTGCATAACTCATCATTCAGGAAATCATTTCAAGAAAATGTGTAACATAACACCCCTTAAAATTGTGCTACTTCTTCTTTTGAGGAAAAGGATGACCACCAGGGTTTGTGGTTGTCATCCATGTATATATATAACTATAAAATTGTGCTACTTAACATGATACAATCTAAACAACTTTCACATATAATTCCTGACAGTAGTTGAAACCTAGGCATAATTGGTAGAATAATCTTCTCAAAAAAATAATTGGTAGAATAATCTACGAACAAAATTTCCCTTGGTGAGAATTCTACCACTACCTCAGGAGGTCCTCAATTCAAGATATGTTGACACTTCAAGTGCTTTTAATGATAATGTAGCCGTATAATTTTCCTTTTTCTATGAAGGGTAAATGATAACTAGAATTGAAGAAAAATCTTCTACTACCTGCTTCTCAACTTCGAGCATTGCCTTGTAGTTCTTAGCTGCTCGTTGCAGAGCTCTCAATGTATGGTTTCTGTTCCAAAAGGAAGCAAACATATATCTAACTCTCCCTGCAAAGGAATTATTGACGAACATTTTAGAGTATGCAAGAAACCAATTAGAGTTTTTACCTAAAAGCACAAAGGTAACAGGTTATGGCATTTCAAACATCAAAGCATGGTTTCAATTCTTCCTTTCTGGTAATGAAGAAATTAATCTGGAAGAAACCATGCTGCAAATGCAAGAAATATGTTAAACTCTTGTATTAATCTATCCTCAGGCAAAATGTAAATGTATAGTTTAATCTTATGTCAGATTTGCATTTATTATTATATTAAACACTGTGCCTTCAAACTTCAAGAATTTAATGCAAAGAAATATTATAATTCGGCATAAAGGCAGATGGTCTTAGAAACATTACATGGCAAGATAAACGAAGAAATCCAAGGTTGTATTGAAGAGTAAATCATTACCATCTGGGCTCCCCAAAGGAGGTACCCCATGTCCACCCGCACCCATCCTGAGAACGATTGTTATTGCAGGGTTGATAAGTGCATGTTGGCTCCTCCTTATCTGCATTACTAAAGAGAAGCTAATTATCGTGTGCACAAATGCAATAAGTCACAACTAAAGATGAAAATAGTAGAAAACCTACAGACCTCGTGAATATCACCGAATGGGATTACCACCTATCAAGATGGAAAATAATCAATAGGTCACGCATAATAATGAGAAAAACTAAATCTAACTAAAAGAGAAATTCGAGGGATAGGGAGGATCCATGCTCAAATCCATGACTTCTCAGTCATGAAAGGAGCCATTAATTTGACAAGGGTTGCCTGCTACAAGAAAACTAAACCTCTAGAACAAATTTTAACTTAATTGGAGATCATTTGCCTCAATGACAATAATTTTGGGCAGTAAGCTTGACATAAAGGTAAGTTTCATAATACTGGTTGTCAAGTTCGAGTTTCTACCTAAGATCGTTTTAGGAGAGTGAACTCTTAACGTAAACTTGATACGTATATACGTAAATACGTAGAGTTTAAATACATCATTAGTTTAATATTATTATTCTATAAACCACATCAAATATATAAAATACATAAGCAAAATATTAAAATAACATGAATAATTAATGAATAAAAATTTACAAATTATAAACTTAAGTTCAAATGCAATTCAGTGTAAACTTGTCAAGATCCAAAAATATATGAAGATTCAATTGAAGTCTCATTAATTCATATAATGAAATCAGTAAATTTAGATAAAAAGAAACAAGTATATATAATTAGTATATCATTTTATAAATTTTTTGTCTAAAGTATTATTATTCTCATTATCATCATAACCACTATTTCGTACTTTCATGGTTTAATTTTTATTTAAGTATTATGGTTCAAAGAATCGAATAATAAATAAAATGCATTGAAAATATGATATTAATACACCACTTACAATAAAATTATACTTTTATCCATTTTGTGTTATAGTGTATAGGGGAAAATGGATATACATCACAGAAAACTGGATATACAACTCAGTTTGCATAAATTCACATCGTTAATCGCAGTCGTGTCCAGTCATCCGATCCGCCTTCAAATGTGCCTCTTTCCTCTTCATGATGACATCTGATTTTTTCTTTCACGACTAAAGCAAGTTCCTCTCAGATAAGAGGTTGCCATAGTTGCTCTCTACAATGATCATGGGTGGTAAGCTGAAGCTACATGCAAGCACATTAATTTCTCTTAGCGAATGCAGGTGGTGTGCAAAACCAAATTGTTGGCATTGGTTAAAACAGAATATATGCATAGCAATTTCACAAATAAACAACTTAGAGATGATTTGAAAGTTAGGTTAGGAGAGGATATAATTCCTCAAGTGACAAAGTTTAAATATTTAGGATCAATTGTAAGACAAGATGGTGAGATTGATGACGATGTTAATCATAGAATTCAAGCTGGTTGGTGTAAGTGAAGAAAAGTCACTGGAGTTCTTTGTGATAGAAAAGTACCCAATAAAGTTAAAGGAAAATTCTATCGTACTGCTATCAGACCGGCAGTGTTATATGGTAGTGAATGTTGGGCTATGAAGGGACAACATGAACGTAAAGTGGGGGTAGCCGAAATGAGGATGTTGAGATGGATGTGTGATCATACAAGATTAGATAAGATTAGGAATGACCATATACGTGAACGAGTCGGAGTGGCTCCTATTAGTGAGAAAATGATAGAGAATCGTTTGAGATGGTTTGGTCATGTTCAGAGAAGACCATTAGATGCACTAGTAAGAAGAGTAGATCAAATAATCTGGAGTCCGATTAAAAGAGGGAGAGGGAGGCCAAGGCGGACACTTGACGAACTAATAGAGCAAGATCTATTGATGAATAATATACAGAAAGGTTTGATTACTAATAGAGCGGATTGGCGTCGTATGATCCATGTAGCCGACCCCACCTAGTGGGATAAGGCTTTGTTCTTGTTGTTGTGGAGGACATGAAATCCAGTGTATCAGTGATGATATTGGACATGTTAGTAGAGTTGGCGGCTCAGGTGGCAAAAAACAACATGCATTGCATAATAGGGTGTCTAATGCTTCAGAGAAGGCGAGTTCAAGGATGCACAGACATGGCTTGAAGAGGTTGTCCAGGAAAAAAAACAGATTTCATCTTAGTTGTAATATGTTTGAGATCCTTATCTAACAATACACATCAATTTTGACAAGCCGTGAACGATAGCGACCAAATAAACATAGGAAGCTGAAATATACAAGAACATCTAATCTTCAACTAGTCAATAAAAATAGCATAACTTCAGATCGTAAAATTGGGATGCAAAAGAACCCATGGCTCAAAATTCAGATGCAAAACACCCCACGGGACAAGAGGATGAGACAAAGAGGAAAATGATGCTCGGGATTCATCGAGTTCTAGCCCTAGCAGTTGATTGATGCTCCGCTTCAAAGAGGATAAGAAACGCCGGCGAATCCAACTCTTTTATGGAGAGGGAGGAGAGAAGAGAACTCTAGTGCCTGGTGAGAAACCAAGTCGAACTTGTAGCATTTTTCTTTTCCTCCTGGTCCTGAAGAGTGAAGAGGAAAACAAGATCTATTTGGCAGACTGTGAAGCGTAAAGAGGGGCAAGGCAGATCAGACGGATGGACACGACTGCGTTGAACAATATAGATTTGTATGAATGTGCTGTGGATTACAGCACTTTTGTGTGCTGTATATCCATTTTCCCTAGCATATATATCTTTATAACACACACATATGAAATATCATATAGATAATAAAAACTAGTGCTGCCAAGTTTTGAACCTACAACCTCATGATCTTAATCAGTAACCTCTACTGGTTGAGCCCAACAAGACATGTGATATGAGCTCGCCGAGTTTAATACTTACTCGTGCGATTTAATGTTTCAACTGAATAAAAATGCATGTAAGTCCAATTTTACCCCTATTTCCAATTTAAACCCGAGTCGACTCGATTTTCGACCAAGTTTTTTAGTACTAAAACTAATTTTTGACAACCTTAGTGAGCACAATGGAAATAATAGAACTATAACTGTGGTAGCTGAAATAAAAACATGGAGATGGATGTTAAAATGTAGATAATCACAGAGCAATAGCTCTGGACTTTGTGGTACACTGGTACTCATCAAAGGCGCCAAGAGTAGTCAATTATAGCATATGGAGTGGTGGATGGCTGAAATGCAATATAAAGGGAAAAGGAGGATGAAATAGAGTATATCTATGAATTATTTATTATGATGAATAAAATGAAAAGAAGGATATAAATCATATCTACACTAACTACAGTACTGAGACAGTTAAGTTGGCAAGCTAAGGAGCAACATGAAGGAAACATTCTGTCAACTCGAAGGTGGCTTTTGGTTTGTAATACTTAAGAGGTGGCGAATGGCATTCATACCTTCATTTGCTTAGAGAATACATTGGAGTGGAAACAAATGTGCCATGCCGAGACATACATGCGTCCATGATACAGAAAGGACCTTTCAAGTGCACATGAATAACTATGGTCAACGGCCTGAGATAATTAACAATTTCCAAGTGAGTTCATGAAGTGAAACAAAATACCACAATCACACATCAGATTAAATTTTCTTAAAATTATGATGTACCTCGTCTGGAGGCAGACTAAAAATCGTCTGCAGTGACCCAGGTTTCTGATGGACTACAGTAGGACCTTGTCCATCTAAGGGAAACCTTCTGCGAGCATCGACTCCAGCAAAGCCATTCAAACTCAAAGCTCTGTTTAACCAAACTTTCAAAGAAATAAGGCAACTCACCTTGTTTTTAATTTGCATATATGCAGATTAATAGACAGGGTTATTCCTTTAATGTGGCAATACATTGACAAAACATTGTTCTATGAAAGATAATATTTTCACAACAAATGTATATCTTAGGTATATCTACCACTGACATTTGTCTTTAAATCGAAGTAACTATAACATAACCCCATACACAAATCCAAATTTTGCACTTGTAATATATATTCTCTATTCCAACATTTGATATTTCATGTGTGAATATGACCCTGCTGTTATGTATATGTGGAACATGGATAGCACTATGTTATCGTCATCCACAGCTGTTTACATCTGATGTGATGTACAAGTGAGTAAGAAAGCCAAAGACAAAAAATGCAACTAGGTGCAGATAGCAGTATAGCACTGTGTTGAAATGGCATCACCTGATCAGACTGCTGAAGCACTCAGTTACTCAGACCTGTGGTTGAGAAGGTGGTGGAGTGGTCTTGATTGCATCACCTGATCGAAAATTTTTCTTTTGATGGAAGGATGTCAAAAATTGATAATTCCAACTATTCTGAAGTGTTGCTGCGTAAACAAGGATCCAGGGGTAGAATACTCCCAGATCTGGGTCACTCATTGAGGTGGAAAGTAAGGGAATATGGGTTGTAGCCATATGCAGTCAACGACCCAGCAAATATAACAGAATAGTGCATCATGGAAACAAATGAAGGAGGTCGCATAGAAGGAAGA
Source organism: Pontederia crassipes (assembly GCA_030549335.1). Classification (NCBI taxonomy): domain Eukaryota; kingdom Viridiplantae; phylum Streptophyta; class Magnoliopsida; order Commelinales; family Pontederiaceae; genus Pontederia; species Pontederia crassipes. The sequence continues at coordinate 2,779,304 of CM060189.1, read as the reverse complement.
GGTGGCAGTGGCCACAAAAAGAGGGCTCCTGAGGTGGCCTAAGATGCAAACCCTTGTTAAAAGATTTACTTACATGGTTAGGATGAGTACTTGACATAGGAATAACCAGATGATAATGATGCTATAACAAATCACCTCTAATGTATGAGAATCAGTAACAAATTCCCAAGCATAAAGGATCACAAGTATAAAAAAATCCTGAGCAAGCATATAGATTTAGCCAAACTATAGAGACAGAAGAAGGATAACAGAAACAAATACATTCCCTTACTAACAAGTGTTAACAAAATAACTAGCAACAAGTTCTAACCTGGCAGAATTTGCAGGCAGCCTTGTCGTTTTAATATGAAGGCAAACCTGGGACACAAAACAACTTTCGAATGGAACTTTGCAAACTCCAACCATGACTTATCAGGTTTAAAAAATTGCATCTACCTGTCCAGAAGCACTGTCCAGAGTATACCAGATTGCCCCAGTTTGGCCTTCACTTTCAACAGGAACAGTAACAGATCCAAGAACTGTACTTTTCCATATTATATCCCAGTCATATATCGTGACATTTATCTACAGAAATCAATGTTCAAAATAATCAATAACAAAAAGACAGAAAAATATTATTAAAAAATTTAGGTACATGTGACACTAGAGTAAACTAGCATAGTCAGTACTGATATTAGACCATCATTAATGGTTTAAGAAATTTCAAAGTCTAGCCATGAAAGATTGTATAATTGTCTGATGAAATAACCTAAAAAGTGTGCAAAAAATAGAGAGCACTAAGGCTTTGTTTGGCATTTTAATGGAGGGATGAGTTAAGGTGGTGGGGTAAAAGTTTGTGAGATCGGGGATAGTGAATCCTTATCGAAAACATGCTTGAATATGAAATCATAGGATGGATTGGGTTAATTTAATCCATTTTCTGTAATGCATGGGTTAAGGAAGACTAAGTTAGGTAAATATCTTTTTTTAGGAGAAGTTAGGTAAATATCTTTATTACCCAAGTAGATTTTATTTACTTTTAATTTGATTGTGAAGAAATAAATGATAGAATAGGTATAATTATTTCTAACGCCAAAAAATCATCAATTTGGTGGGTTTTATCTAAAGTTATGTAATGGAGTTAAAATCACGAACTTAATCTTACTTATTTTTAAAAAATTGCATACAAACTTGGTGTCGGCTTTCTAAACCAAAGCCGAAAGATCCAACATCATCTCTCTAACCTGAACAGGGAGTGCGCCAACAAAAAAGTTAAATTCCTCACCCCACATTGGATTTCTTGAGCCAGGAACCATGGAGCTGCGTGGCATATGCAGTTGAGGATATCTCAGACAACAGGATATCAATGATAAAGAACCTTAAGAAAAAAAATATGTTTAAAAGAAAGAGATTCCAAACATCACATGCCATCAAAAGTTGATAAAAAATGCATGTTTATACATCAAGAAGGATCATAAAACATCGGATAAGGAAACAAGAAAAAACTAGAAAGGAAAGAAAACAACATGTAAAGAGTACATATGCATGTACAAACCTGAATCGTTTTTGCTCATCGCATGATATTATGACATAAGGATCAGACATGCCATTCAAGTTTGCAGCAATTAGGTTCTTGGCAGCCAACAGTTCCAACTGAAATCGAGAATTCCATATTTCATATTATAATATCAGATACAACCCAGGTAAAACAACTTGATGATGAATCATATAACACAACTCATTTTTTGCAAGCCGATCTTAGTCCCAGTACTGCTAATAATGTCTTGAAAGAGTACCTTCACTACATATGCAGAGGCACCTTGAGTTTCTCCTTTGATCTGACCCATCTACAAAATAAGTGAACTGCATGTCAAGCAAATGGAAGAATTACTTTATGTAGCAGTGTAACTCATAACAATTATGGCAAAAAACTTGAGAAAATAAATATAATTATTTATGTAGAAGACGGATGATTTCAAAGAGCATATATGGTGGTCATGATAAAAGAAATGAGAAAGAAACTTCACTATCATCCCAGCAAAAGAAGCAATGCTAGGTACTATATCTAATGCCATGGCACAGTAGCTCTTGAATGACATAACATTTTGTTGATAGCTATCCTAGAGGCGAATGCATCTATGCTGAAAATGTGGTGACATCTGCTAAACATATGGCACACAGTTGGATGGTGTAATTTAATATTTTTTTTGTAATGATCTGATCCAGTGTAACTGACGTTTCCATCAATAAATCTGTATGGTTGCGTCATTTGGCAACCATCCTTCCCTCTCTCAAAAAATAGATGGCCTAGATTGTGAAAACTCCCATTAGCATAATTGATGTAGAAAATGATATTTGCATCCTTGAAAAGTCAACCTCAGCTTATATGCAACGGTCTCTGCTTAATATCATAAAATATTACAAGAATCCATACACAATTACTCTTTCCGTTAATGAACAAAGAGTTCCTAATGTACATAATGCCTATATCCCCCTTCTATAGTAATGGATTGTGCCAACTTATTTGGTTTTTACTATTTTTGAAGAAACCATTCCCTAGACTAATGCAATTACTCGTCCACAATCCTATAGCTAAAATCCATTAAATTACTACAAAAGATATCTTCCTGGAAGTATCACTACATTATTGAACTGATGTGATTATCAACAGTACCTTCATTCTAGTGGCATGAATTGAATTTGTATCTTACATACTGTTCCCTAGTGTCCTGATGTACATTTAGTTGTCTCACCCTTTTGAAACTGAGTCAACTGACTACAAGGGAGGCTATAGCAAGCTAAGAAGCACAAAAAGTACCACATTGAAAATCAGACAGCAAGACTTCTTGGTCCACAGATGAGGGTGTTCCTGGTCCACCCTTTTGCTGTTATCAATTTGTAAGTGAAATCCCACTCCAGCATAGATACCAGCACTATGATACTCTGGGTCATGTGAGCAGAAGATGGCATTGTCGCCAGAATCTTCACATTGTCAAAGTGTGTAACCGCGAAACATTTATCACAAACTCTTTCATTCCCTCGTATCAAATTTTTACAAATTTTCAAATACTTAAGGTCCAGGTTTTAGAGGCAGAAAACATCATAAACTTTAATAAGAAGACGACAGAGTTTGTTGTTACAAATATTTTGCAATTCATGAAGGGACGAGAAATTCTTGGTCGAAGCGAAGCAACAACGAGAAAAGAAATACTACCTATTTAACTAAAGTTGTCATCGAAACAGTATTTACATTTGTTTTTTGCGAAATTTTCAAACGCATGCTCCGTCAGTTAAGAACGACTCCATCATCATCATAAAATAAAATTGGGCGCACAGTCAATCAACTCGTCACATCAAACAGATGGGCTCACCCCGCATGATAATAAATTGGCAAAAAAATAATTCAAGCTGGGAAAGAGATCGAATCCACGAATTCGAATCGACTGACCTTCTCCCTCTCCTCGGAACCGCGAAGGAGGGGCTCCTTCCCGTCGTCCGCGCCGGCGGCCAGCCGATCGACCTCATCGCCGCCTCCGCCGGCGTCGCGGGAGGCGAGCCTGTCGACCAAGGAGTAGAAGGCGAAGACGAAGACTGCCGCTGCGAAGGCGACCTCGATCTCCCACCAGGAAGGGAAGAGGAACCCGACGGAGGCGGCGAGGCCCGCCATGGCCGGGGCGCTGCCGAGCGAGCGGCGGCGGAGGTGGTGGCAGCAGGAGGAATCCAAGGCTTGGTGGAGCTCTCGGGGTTCTACAGTGTTCGGAGGCGCCCCGCGAGCAACGCCCATGGAAAGGAGGAGGAGAGGAGAAGATGACGACGACGAGCGCGACCGCTCTTTTTATAGTGGGAAGTGTGGAGAGAGAGAGAGAGAGAGAGAGAGAGAGAGAGAGAGAGAGAGATGTGGGAGGAAAATGGAGTTGGTTGGGACGGAGACGAGCAAATGAGGAGGTTACGAGTAACCAAAGGGACCCCGATTAATTAAATACACTTTAATTATCATTTTATTTTATAAGGAACACAATTTAAGTGATGAGAAGTCTATTATTATTATTATTATTATTAATGGTGATTCTAATTTTTGTTCTATCACTTCTGGACGCAAGTTGAAGAAAAAAAAAGATAATGGATCTTTTGTTAGGCCAATTCAAAAATTGAAATAAAAAACAGATTTTAAATTTAAACTTTTAGAATTTTTAACTCATTTTGGCTAATAATTTTTGTACAATATATTATTTACATCATGCAATGTTTTTGCCTTGTATTATTTAAATAATATATTATGCATCATTTTATAGTCATATTGCTGAATTAGATCACTATAAGGGTTCCAGATATGTTTTAAGTAAGATAAGGGGCAATATATTATCTAAACTTTTTTGTTTAGAAACTATATCTTAGCACTAATCATCCTACAAAAAACAAGTAATAAATTGAATAACTGATGGTGGTTAATTAGGAAATAAGCAAAATTTTCTTAATTTATATAGCACTAGGGTCTTGATAATTATGATTATTTTAAAGAGTTATTTTCTTAAATATTCTTTTAATTATAATATTTTTTTGTATTTAACTCTAAATTATGAACTATATGTCATCTCTAAATTTGTTCGCGATTTTCACTTAAATTCTTCTGACAATTTTGTTAACATTTTTATTTTTTTTATTTATGAAAATACTAAAATGACCTTCTACGAATTGTGCTCTATTTTATTAATGATTAATATAGAATAGAATATTTTGACAAGTAGGTAACGTCAAAGACCCTTTTTTATATTTGTTATTATTATATTGTTATATTATTTTTAAACATTAAAACAAATGACAATTTGTGAAAGGTCATTTGAACTTTTTAATAAATATAAATAATAACAAATAAATTAACAGAATATAACGAAAGAATTTACGTGAAAATTATGATAGAATTTAGAAAGAGTGTAAGTTTATATAGCAAAATGTGTGTTTAAATACATTTTAATTACTTGTTTGTAGAAAAAAAAAAACATGTTCGAACAATCTGTTGAACAAAGTCCGAAATGTAGAGATAATCACTTTTTAACTTTTAAGCTACGAAATATTCGTAATTTTCTTCATAACAATATTAAGTTTTAATTATATTAGTGCATGTATATTAGTGCCTACATTCAACATTTTTCTTCGCACACACATAAATGTGTCCTCGAAAGAGATGTTAACTCGTTCAATAATACTCCCCACGCATTTAACGATAAATTGTAACGGTAATTAATGTAACGGAAGTTTTTTTTTGTAATGATAATTAATTAATGCTCCCATAATTATGATTTTATGACCGTTGAGGAAGACAATTTTTTTTTTTTTATTTTTTCTATGAAACGAAATTTTATTTCCTTGCTAATTACACGAGGAGAGCTGTGAATCTATAATAAAAAATTAAAAAGGATAGGTAGAACAATAAATATAGTAATTACAAATTGTTCATATCAATTTAAATCAATATCTCAAATAATAATCATATAAAGAAGTAATTGACCATGTCATCTCTTTTTCTTGTTCATCTCAAGTTCCGTTGTTGCAGCAATACTTCTAGTTGCATTTCCCCCTTTTTTGTTTCTTTTTTTTTTCATATATATAAATGTTCTCGGTATAGATATCAAGTGCATGTTGGCGTCAATACATTTTTTTTTTGGGGGGGTACAAAGTAGAATAAAAAAGAAAGAAAGTTATACACCTTTCGTGCTTATTTTATGATCCACTGTGATTAGTTTATGAATGTGCTCGCGGAACGTGGATTCCATCACAAAGTATTTATCTCAAGGTAATGAGTTTAATTAAGAAAGACATTTGGGGACCGTTTGGCATTTCATTACTGTTGACAGGATAGGATTGGTTTATTCTTTTAATCATTAATTTTTTTGAGACAAGAGCCAGGAATATAAGCAATTCTGCCCATAAAAAAGAATAAAAATGTCATAAGAATTTCTGGTCATTAGAATAAATATTTTTTTTAAACCCAAAACTACCCCTCATCATTATTTGAGAATAAGAAGGGTGCTTGGCAAAATTTAATGGAATAAACTCTTATTCTTACCCCTTGAGGCTACAAATAATTTCAAAATGTTCAGAATAAAAAAAAATGATGAACTTCCGTGACCTCCCACGACTCCGGCCGCCCTCTCCCTCTCCCGCTCCCTCTCACTCTCTAAACTCCGGTCTAAGGTGACCGCAGGCGGCCTAGCCTCAAATTTGGCCGCCCGTGGTTCGGAGATCTGGCCTCTCAAGGTTGATCTGATCATCCGTGGTCTGGATCCGGCCAGTCGCTTGTGGTTCGGATCTGGCAGTAGGCGATCGGATTTGACCGTCCGCGACGATCGGGTCATCCACGACCCAAATCCAATCGATCGGCCTAATTTTTTTATATATTTTAAATCAAATTTTCGATAGATGAACTTGTCGAAAAAGTCAAGGTTCCGCCAGGAGCCTTCCTGTCGGAGGTTCGGATGGATAACTCTCATCAAAACCTCCGACGGGCATATGCCATTGAAAAATGACCGTCGGAACTACCGACGATTCTAATCGTCAAAAGCTCAACAAATCAAGATTTTTCATCGGAATTTTTTTGCGATGAGAAGTTTTAGAGCGGTTTCTTTTCGTTAGAAAAGTCATCGAAAAAGAAAATTTCCAACGGATTTTTTAAAATTTGCGACGTATAGGGCCTTCAGAAAATCAATTTTTTCTTGTAGTGTAAGAAAGATATTTTAGGCTACAAAAAATTTCAAATGTTCAGAATTAAAAAAATTTAACTGTCTATCACGTAATCAAAATAAAAAAACATTGTATTATTATCGTCTGAAAGAGAGTTTGATATTTATGAACGAGGAGTCCTCAGTTATAAATGATACTGAATTTTTTTATTGAGATATCTTTTACATCATATTGAGATCATAACTATGTTATGAAAAAAATTTATTTAATTAATTTAGTAATTAGACTATTATTCGCTAATAATTATTAAACAAACCACTTTTTTCTACTCCATTTAAACTGGTGGGGATCAGAGGCTAACACCTCGTTCCCACTTTTTTTTTTTTGTGCCAAAAGAATGTTCATGTATGATTTCACAAGAAAAGTACCCAATTTATTTCTCTCGGCAAAGTTTGTAAGCTTTCTAAAAGCCATCCATTTTTTTTTCAAAGATATATATTATTTTCTATAATTCCCCTTTTTATCTTTTCGGAATTTATGAAAGAAATGACAGGATTGTGTCATTCTCACAGGATTCAATCAGTTTTTTGTTGTGGAAAATATTGAATTCGAATGGTCAATTTAGAATTCCCTATCAAATCGGACACTTCAAATTTATTTATTTATTATTGTTTTTGTTTTGTTCAGAGAAATGAACTCGCACCTACTCATTTGTCTCTTGCGTCAATGCTAATTTAACAACACGAATAACGAATGTGAGATGTTATTGACTCGTCAAAATTTCCTTCCCTACGGCGGGTGTTTATCATATGACTAGTCGAGTTTCTCACGAGATATTAGGAAAAACTCCCGAAGACTCGTCACGGTCAGGAGTGTTAAAAGGACAAATTTGATTTGATCGGACTCATTCGATTTTGATACGATCGGTTCAATCCTTAAAAAATTGTTGGATAGGTTACTCGATCATAATTTTTTAATTTTTTTCTTATTTTTTTTATTATTTAATATAAAAATAGTATATAATATTTATTTAAAAAACATAAAGTAATGTCTTAAACATTTAAATATTATTTACACAATTAAAATATTTTATTTTAATTTTTATATAAAATATAAGTTGAAAACTAAAAAAAATAACAAATTCGAGTCTTCGGATTGGGTCGAGTCGAGTCGACCTGACCACTGACCTAATTTGAGTCAGGTCAAGTCATTGGGTTCGTGGGTCGACCGGATCCGTTAAACACCCCTTATCACGGTACAACTTTGACGAAGAGTTGTGCAAATCGAGCTTGGTTTATAATGAATTATTTTTTCATTTCCTATGCTAATATCTTGAAAACAGTGTCGACCATCCAACTCGCCTGACGTTATTGAGCACATTAGGAATCAAATATAACACTACTAACTCTCAACGACTCGTCACAATACAACTTTGATAAGAGTTGTGCTCTTCGAGCTTGATTTTTAATGATTTTTTTGTTGCCAATCCCGAAATATGGGAAGCAATGTCGGACATTCAACTCATTTGGCGCTACTGAGCATACAATCATTAGAAAATCGGCCCACTATCAAGTCCAATTACTCTAGTGTTCATCTTGGATTGCATTCTTTACAGTGACAAATGATGCTCTCAACGAAAATTCTGTGCGTTCATAGAGTAAATCACTCCAAATGCCTTCTAATTTTGACGTTTGTTCAGCGATATCTTCTAACTTTAATGTGTAATATGAATGCCCTCCATTATTTTTCTCATTGCATAGAATTCCCTTTTCATCATCAATCGTCCGTTCTTCGATCGCATAGCTGACGTGGCAACGTTCTCTTTCCTCCACGCAAGCACTCATCCAACGTGGCACCACAATGCAAACTGCCCTCCACGTCAGTAAATTGTTTAAAAAATAAAATAAATATAAATAATAAAATAAGGTTAAATTAAAATATATAATAATAATAAAAAATGGTGGCCCTCCTCCTCTTTTTTCATCGATGATGGTCGATAGTGGGGCGCCAACGGCCGGAGAAAGACGAGGAGGGGGCAACCGGCCTCACCCCTCGCCTCTCCGGCAGGGGGGGCGAGGCCCACCCTTCTCCTCGCTGACGCGTGGAAGGGGGCCCTCGTCCCCCTCTATGTCCTTGTTGGTGAGCCGGCAAGGTCACAGAAGGGGCTCCTTCTCCTTGTCGACACGCGGGAAGGGGGGCCTCGGCCCCCCTTTGCGATGAGCCAACGATGTCACAGAGGGGGTTGAGCTCCTCCTCTCCTCGTTGGCGCACAGAGCCTCATCTCTTTTTCGTCGACGTGCAAATTCTACGCTGATGACGCATAGACAATGGGACGCGCCCCTCTTCAGCAAGGAGGGAGAAAATAAAGGGACACCGCCCTTTTCATTTTTTAATATTTTCTTATTTTTTTATTTTGCCACATCGACAAATTGCTTGTGTGAGTGAGAGAGAAGATTGTCGCGTAGGTTCCCGTCGATAGATCGATCGAAAAAGTAAAAAAAATGGACAATCATAGGTCAAAAGGATATTTGGTGAAACAATTAAAATATGGAGGACAGATTGATTACAAAATGAAGTTAAAAAAAATAACACTGAAAAAAAAAGCAATAAAGTTGGAGGGCATTTGACATAATTTACTATGCGTTCGTGGGACTCGAATCTCATATCTTTCTTACTTACCAATCCACCCAAATTCTCTTGGTTATAACATATTATTTAGGGGCCGTTTGGATGCGGAATAAATATTAAAATATCACGTTATTCCTAGAATATAGTCAAACACGTGATGGAATTAGTATAAGTCAGTAAAACTTTGGAAACTATGAAATCATTTCAAAGTTGACAATATCGCTGTTTTTAACCTCGTAAAGAGAATATAAATATTCTTCTAAAACATAAGAATATCTATATTATCATTCTTTTCAAAAAATTTAATCATATTTTATTTTTAAAATTCTAATGAAATATTATTATATTATTATTTTATTATTATAACATTAAACATCAACTCTATATTATAAAATATTTTAATTTTAAAATATTATATTTTTAAAAGTTATTCTCTTTAAATCAAGCAGAAAATAGAATAAGAAATTTTTTTTTAAATACGCTATTACATTGATTTATTTCTTTAAATTTTATTTCGAAACCAAACGAGTCCTTACATTGCATAAATGAAACTCGCGAACCAAATATGTAGTTATCATGATCCAGCAACGGAAATTTATCACAACACTTGATCACAACTAATACGATTTAGGATAAACATCAGTACATGTATATGGACGATTAATTAACGTTTATTATTAATATGTAATAGTCCAATCCATTTCTCATCGGCATGCATGCAGGTTTGTGCGTGAGGGATACGATAAATAATATTGCGTAGAAAAAAATAAAAATCACTTTTTTAACTTTAATCTTATAAAATAAAAAATTGCATAGAAAGTTAAATTATTCTAAATGTTGTTTCTAAGAACTAATTTCAAAGAGTTTATTATTATTTTTAAACTTATGAATAATATTATCATTTGAACATCGTAAAAAGAATATTTTTTTCCCAATATATTTTTCAATGAACCTTTTGCCAATATGCTTTAGAAAAATTGTTTTTTTTAATAAAATATATATCATACATTAATTGATCGAGTATTCCATTACGCAACTTTATCTTCGTATTATTCATCATTGAGAAAGTTGTCTCAAGAAACAAGCAAAGTAATGAATTGTATTATTTATTTGTATTTTTTGTCTTGATCAAAATTCGAGAAATATCAACAAGTCTTTTTTAAATTATGAAATATATATTTATCTGAAGCAATTCCATATTTGTGTCCCTAAAACAACTACTAAGCTCCTAAAGTAAATATTATCATACATTTATCATTAGATGTGAGCTAAATAAGTCAAATTATCACAAATATGTTTTTTGAAAAAATATTCTTCATATATTTTTTTTTCTAACATTAAAATTGTTCATCTTCATTGAACTCTAGTGGTAGTAATCAAGCATTATTGAAAATATAATATTCATATTCACGAGAATGCCATGATATGATCTCCTTCTTGCATAATTAGTCCTTTTAAGCCTAATTACTTAAATTTTTTTTCTTGATCACTTTGTATTTCACCATTTATTAATGCTTCGATGGCTTTAGCAACTCGAATTTCTAAAAGTTTACATTGACGTGATAACCCAATTTAAAAAAATACATGCAATATCAACATTAGACATTTAGTAATATAAATTGAAGTCAATGTACAAAATGATGGAAATGATATGTGATTAATTTTCTTTCAAAATCAAAATTTTTTTGTCACTAAACTCACCTGGTATATTATTTGCTTCATCGTAATATTAACCTCTTATTCTATTAGAAATTTTTCTTTCCAAGTTCTACGTGGATCGAACAAGACAAATATTGGGCCGAATGGGTGCCACAAAATAAAATTATATTCGACTGTGTAGAGCAATTAAAGCGAAATAAAAATTTACAAGAAGTCAAATGAGTCCAATGATGTTAAAATTTAAGATTATTTTCATAAATCACTCTCAAATTATCACAATTTTTTACATCTAATCACAAACGAACTTATTTTTTTTTATCCTTAAACTATCGTAATTTTTCAACTTCATCGTTCCATTGACTTTTGTCAACTTTTCTGTTATTTTTTTATTTATGAAAAAATAAAAAAATACTCCTCCCTTCGACTTTATGTTTTCGTTTCGACCTCTGCAACTTCAAGGGATATTTTTTGACTTTTCATAAATGAAAAAAAAATCAAAGATAACGAAAAAGTTGACAAAAGTCGACGGAAGAATTAAATTAGAAAAATTACGATAGTTTAGAGATCCAAAAAAATAAGTTCGTTGTTTGTGATTAGATGTTAAAAATTATGATAGTTTAGGGATAATTTATGGAAATAACTTTAAAATTTAAATTGCCTGACTAAAAATAAATCTTCAAATTCTAGTGACACAATTCATCAATTTGATATTGGGGTATTTCTTAGTTAGATCATTTCGACGCATGATTACAGATCATACATATTGTGTTCAAATTCATTAGTTTAATAAGTTTAACTTCATTTCTTTGTGCACCATTTTATATCATCAGGTCAGTCCAATCATTTTCTTCCTATATAAAAAGAATTCGTTCATGACATTAACATCTTCAACAAGGATTTTTTTTTTAATCTCAGTGTCCCGAGAAACATGTTATGATAATACTACTTGTTCATTAGATGACTGCAAATTGCAGAGTTCCATCTTTACATGATTGGAAATTTGGGACCAAATGTTGCTGAGAGATGACAGCAAGCTGCCAGAGTTTTAATTAAACCCAACAACACCTGCAAATTCTTAAATGGCAATTGTTTGGAAGGAGGAGTACAGCTGAGAATTAGGTAGATTTTAAGAAAGAATTGTATACGATTTGATCAGTTTTATTGTTAATAGAGAGCTACTCAAGACTGTGATTTTACTTTGCAAAAATATTCATCTTGAGTAACTTATAAGCAAATGAACTGTAGCTGAATTTATACTTTTGAGGCAACTTGACGAGCTCACACTGTGGCAACTAGAAAAAAGAAGAAAAAAATCATATCTGTTTCCATGTTTAAATCTTTGATAATTTTTTTATATTTAGGTGAGGGATCTGCACGTCCAAAGTACTTGTTTCATTTGATAGGTTGCATGTTGTACAGATGAGAACCACTCATTGGCAAGTAGGATCTGCCAACACTTTGTTCTAAGGATCTATTGGATATATGCTGTTGTACTGAAATCTTTTTGCTGCCTGTGTGGAAACTTGATTGTGTTCTGCTGACGGCTATTTATGCAGAGTTCCAGAATTTTAATGACAATGAAGTTGCAAAAAAGACTTCATATTCAAGTAAGGTTGGTTGAGACTTGGGACTCGTGGAGTGAGAAAGCGTCCACCTTCTTCGTCACAGATCCAAAGGACTTATAAAACAAGGGCTCGAAGGAAAAAAAATGGACGTGAGAAAGATGAGAAGAAAGGATCAGATGCCATGAATGAGAAAATACAAGCAGTTTGTTTCTGGTTCTTGGAGGTGTCAAGTTAAAGGACTGTTCCTGAAGTTGCATTGTCCTGACCAAGGTGCAATTGGAAGCTTTCTTTTATTGTCGTTTCCTTTTCAAGTTCTAGATCAGTAACTAACTGAATCACAGTATGATTCCCTTGTGTCAGATGTTGCAATATGTCACCTTGTTTATTAAAGCTTTTCTGTAGTCAGATCAGTAAAGCTGAGGAGATGGGCAAGAAAGGCAGCTGGTTCGATGTTATTAAAAGGTTCTTCACTTCAAGCTCTAAAGATAAGGTGGTCAACGTAAGTATTCAGGAATCCAGCATTGCACAATTCCATATTAAAAGAGGAAACTATTGCATCAAGAGAATCCGAGAACAAAATGCAGTATCTTTTCCATCAACGATTTCAAATTTGAATACAGTTCATGAAAGGCTAGTTGATTTATAAAAGACCACAAGCATATGTCAATCTCCTCTGGCTTCCAGCCTTCCAGGGCCTGGCAAAATTTGGTTCTTAGCTTGCATGAACTTTTGATCTTTCGTGTTGATTCACTTCCTTCTAGTACTAAATCAGCTCAATGTATACTGGTGTAGAGGTCAGACAAGAAAGCTACCAGGGAGAAGAAAAAATGGGGCTCTGAAAAAGCTAAGGCATGGAGAGATCAATTCATTCGTTCCCCTCAACAGACGACCGAGCAGCACTGAGAAGATCTTGGCCGATGCTGAAAGAGAGAAGCAGAACAGGTCAAGTCAAGTGCCTCCTAGGAAGTTCCAAAATCCGAAAGTCCCTGCACAGAGGACAGCAAATATTCAAGCAAGTTCATCGCAGACGGTTCGTCCACCCACTCCAAACCAGGCGCAAGTTTCAGCAGCCAAATTCCAATCAGGTTCATCAGTTAAGAGGATCCCCATTGTTCCGAACCATGCTCAGATTTCAGCAACCAAAATCCAAGCAGCATATAGAGGTTACAGGGTGAGTTCACTTTCTAATCCCACATACTCTGAATTTAGCAGCAGAAACGTATAAATTTCTCAGCATTACATAAATCATCGAGTATCAAAACTGCAATATAGACATTGCTAGATTATCCAGAACTCACGTGACAAATTTAAAAGCAAGCTTTACAAGTGACTATGATTCGTGAGCTAATCATAAACGTGTTTTTGCAATTACGATATAGAATAATGTTCAAATTTAGGAGAAGGTAATCAAACATCACCATTTATGACGCAGGCGCGGCGCACCTACCGGTCCCTGAAGGCGCTGCTGCGGCTTCAAGCAGTAATGAGAGGGCAGGGCGTGAAGCGGCAGTCGGAGAACACCATGCGATGCATGCAGAATCTCGTTCGAGTCCAGCTGCAGGTACGCGCCGGCAGGCTGCAGACGGCGGAGCGCAAGGGCGTCGCCCAGATCACCCCACGCAAGGACGACAAGGACTTCGATGGGACCTTCAGCAAGTGGAGCACCGGCCTGATCGCAATGTAAGAGAGGAACCATTTGGTGCCTTGTAATTACCATCTCCTCTGCTGACTGCTGATTAGCGAGACATGTTACTTCCAGTTGGCGCAGAACGAGGCGCCGGAAGGGCGATGGGACGGCAGTGTTAATAATGTCTTGAATTTCAACCCAATTGGCCCCTATATAATCAGGCGTTTCAGCAGAATTTCTCTACGGAAGTCTCGTTGCTCGATTAGTGAGTCTCTGGGGGATTCCCTACGGGGGTTGCAAGGGGGCGGAGCCCCCTAAGCAAAATTTTTAGGGGTATTCTGTTTGTGATTCGGATTTGATTTATTTCTTTATCACGAGATAGGTGTCCTATTTTCAGGAGATTTATTTAGAGTCACAGTCCGTATTTAATTCCTATCATCTGTTAAAGGGAGTGCCTATATAAACTCTCTATGGGTCTAGACAAAGACTCATCCTTATAATCATCGTTATTCCATAACAAAGAGCCACCGTCATTTTTTTCCTCTTCGCGTTCTTTTGTATTTCGTGTGATCATTCTTTCTCCCTTTTCGTAACAAACTGGCATCGGAGCCTTAGAATTTGTCTGCAATTCTCAATCAGCAGGGAGATGACATCGCACAACGTGAGCGTGGAAAAGTTCAATGGCAGGAACAGTTTCGGGTTGTGGCAGATCAAGATGCGGATGCTTCTGAAGCAACAAGGAGTCTGGGCGCCGCTCTCAAACGTGTCGAAGAACAAACCAAAGGAGGAAGACTCGAAAGGCAAAGAAAAGGAGATCGACATCGTAACTTTGGCGGCACAGGAGGAGAAAGCACACTCGATGATTCTATTGTGTCTGGCGGATGACATGATAATCGAGGTCGCAGATGAAGAAAATGCGGTCGGTCTGTGGTTGAGACTCGAGAGTCTTTATATGACGAAGTCTCTCACCAATAAGTTGCTATTGAAGCAACGTCTGTTCTCTCTCCGCATGCAAGAAGGTACCACTCTGAAAGATATTGATTAGTTAAATTTTTTGTTGATGAAACTAAAAAATATCGATGTTAAGATCGAGGATAAAAATGCTGCCTTAATTCTGTTAGTTTCGCTTCCTCCATCATATGAAAATTTCGTTCAGTCTATGATTATCGGAAAGCAAACTATAAGTCTGGAAGAAGTAAGATCGAGTATCCATACTCGTGAACTTCGGCATAGGGCATCTGAAAATTCTGCAGAGACTCAGGCCGCGGGTTTGATATCGATCGCAGAGAAGGGACAGTCCTCGAATTCGAAAAATCCAAATCCAAGAAGAAAAAAATCGCTGCGAAGGACATCTGTAATTACTACAATGAACCGTCATTGGAAGAAAGATTGTCCGAAAAAGAAGAAGGCCCCTATCGCTGCGGTGGCACATGAAATAGGAAATTTCGAATATGATTTGGTTCTGGCTGCTTTTGATCAAGAATGTCTGGAGAATAGTTGAGTTCTGGATTCGGGGTGTTCCTATCACATGACTCCGAATAAAGATTGGTTCTCATCTTATCAGAAGACTGACGGTGAAAATGTCATCATGGGCAATAACGCGTCATGTCAGATAGTTGGGATCGGTTCTGTGCAGATCAAGACTCATGACAATTTTGTGAGGACGCTGACAGATGTCCGCCATGTTCCGCAATTGAAGAAGAATTTGATATCACTTGGAGTCGTCGACTCTAAAGGGTGTCAGATCAATGCTGCTGGAGGCATGGGTGATGCTACGGTTCTGAAGGGAGTCAGACAGAAGTCCTTGTATGTATTACAAGGCAAGACAGTCTCTGGCGTTGCTGCAGTGACTAGTTCATCCGAATCAGATAGGTCCAGGCTGTGGCATATGCAGCTTGGGCATATGAGTCAGAACGGGATGAATATCCTCAGCAAACGAGGTCTTCTAGGAGAGAAGAATATATCTGAAATCAACTTATGCAAGTACTGCATATTCGACAAACAGCGAAGGTCTCAGTTTGGCAAGGCAGTGCACAGGACGAAGGCGACACTTGACTACATCCACACCGATTGTTGGGGTTCCTCTCGTGTTTCATCATTAGGAAGTGCGAGGTACTTCCTATCTATGATTGATGATTACTCGAGGATGACTTGGGTATTCATGATGAAACACAAGAGTGAGTCCTTCAAGGCCTTCAAGCAGTGGAAGGTTCTGATGGAAAATCAGACGTCGAAGAAAGTGAAGCGTCTTCGCACTGACAATGGTTTGAAATTTTGTTTTGCTGAATTCGACCAGTTCTGCAAAGATGAAGGCATTGCCAGACATCGCACAGTCAGGGATACTCCACAGTAAAATGGAGTTGCAGAACGAATGAACATGATACTTGAGGGCAAGGTGCATGCTCTCTAACGCTAGCCTGAATAGGACATTCTGAGCTGAAGCTGTTAACACAGCTTGCTACTTGGTGAATCGAAGTTCGGCGACTGCGATTGATCTCAAGACTCCAACTGAGGTATAGTCAGAAAGTCATGTTGATTATACTTGTCTGAAAGTTTTTTATTGTCCAGCATACTATCACGTCAGTGAAGGAAAGTTGGAGTCAAGGGCCAAAGAATGAGTGTTCATGAAATATGGTGCAAGAGTGAAGGGCTACAGAATCTGATCTCCTTCAGAACACAAAGTCATCCACAGCAGAAGCATGACATTTGATGAAGCATCAATGCTTCAGTTGAAGGTGGAGGCTGAAGAGAGTGTCAGTAAACAGGTAGATGTTTAAATCACTCTAACTGAGGATGATGATGAATGATCACATCAAGAAGCAGAATCAGAAGGTGAAGAATTTGTTGAGCAACCTGAAGAGGAATCAATTGCTGTTGCTGTTAGACGTCCTCGCAGAGAAGTGGGTCCTCCTAAGCGATATGGTTTCGAGGACATGGTTGCTTATGCACTATAGGTAGCTGAAGAGGTGAAGTTCCTAGAGTCGTCCTCTTATAGGGATGTCATAACATATGTCGAATCTGGACAGTAGATCGCTGCTATGGGTGAGGAGATGAAATCTCTTCACAAGAATCAGACGTGGGAGCTGGTCAAGTTGCCTAAAGGCAGGAAGGTTGTTGGCTGTAAATGGATCTTCAAGAAAAAAATAGGAATTCCAGGAGTTGAATGCACGAGATACAAAGTACAGCTGGTTGCTAAAGATTATGGTCATAAAGAAGGTGTGGACTACAATGAGATATTCTCATATGTTGTCAGACATACTTCTATCAGGTTGCTACTTGTTCTTGTAGCAAATCAGAATCTAGAGCTCGAGCAATTAGATGTGAAGACTTCTTTCCTCTATGGAGAACTTGAAGAAGACATTCTTATGAGCCAACCAAAGGGATTCTCCATTTCAGGAAAGGATAATCAAGTTTGCAGTCTGAAAAAATCTCTGTATGGCTTGAAGCAATCTCACAGACAATGGTACAAGAGTTTCGACAGCTTCATGATCAGTAAGGGATTCAGTTGAAGTCCCTATAATTGCTGTGTATATCACAAAAAGGTGAAGGACGACTACATCATCTATTTGCTCTTGTATGTTGATGATATGCTTATTGCTGCCAGAGACATGACAGACATTCAGAATTTGAAGAAGCTCCTCAGTGTAGAATTCGACATGAAGGATCTTGGTGCAGCACAGAAGATTCTACGGATAAAAATTTTAAGGGATCGCGCATAGGGTAAACTCTTCTTATATCAGAAAAGTTATATTGAGAAGATTTTATCCAGGTTTAAAATGTCTTGAGCGAAGCCTTTGAATACTCCATTAACTGCAAATGTTCATCTTTCTGTTGCCCGCGCACCAAAGTCAGAAGCAGAAAAGGAGTACATGTCTCGAGTTTCATATGTTAGCGCAGTTAGAAGTCTGATGTATACCATGATTTGCACAAGACTAGACATTGCTCATGCAGACAATGTTGTCAGCAGGTTGATGAGCGATCCAGAAAAGGAGCACTGGTAAGCAATGAAGCGAATTTTTCGGTATCTGAAAGGAACATATGATATTGGCCTCATCTACAGAAGTCATAAAGAGTGTTTGGTTGCAGGGTACTCAGATTCAGATTATGCTGGAGATGTTGATGGAAGACGATCTATGACAGGCTATGTCTTCACTTTGGACAGTTCAATTATTAGTCAGAAGGCTACACTTCAGCCATCAGTTACATTGTCTACCACATAGGCTGAATACATGACACTGACAGAAGTTGTCAAGGAAGACATCTGGTTAAAAGGCTTAGTTGGAGATCTCGGATTATATCAGGAGCAGGCTATAGTGCACTGTGACAGTCTGAATGTAACATGTTTAGCCAAGAATCAAGTACATCGTGAAAGAATCAAACGCATTGATGTCAGATATCACTTCATCCGCACTGAGAAGAGGATCAAGGTGAAGAAGATTGACACTGAAGATAATCAGCTGATATGTTCACCAAATCTGTTTCTCATGGCAAATTCCAGCACTGTTTGGACTTGCTTAACATCAATACTTGGTAATAGTCCCGAGGTGGGGCTGTAGATTGACACTGAAGATAATCCAACTGATATGTTCACCAAATCTGTTCCTCATGGCATGATTTTGTATTATCTGAAGATGATTCAAGTTAAGGTGGAGATTTGTTAATAATGCCTTGAATCTGAACTCAGTTGATCCCCCTACATAGTCAGGCGCTTCAACATAATTTCTCTACGGAGTCTCACTGTCCGGTCAGCGAGTCTGTGGAGGGTCAAAGGGGGAACCTCCTGCGGGGGTTACAAGGGGGCGGAGCCCCCTGAGCAAAATTTTAGGGGTTTTTTATTTGTGATTCGGATTTGATTTATTTTCTTATCACGAGATAGTTATCCTATTTTCAAGGAATTTATTTAGAGTATCTATCCGTATGTAATTCCTATTATTTGTTAAAAGGAGTGCCTAGATCCATCATTGTAATCATTATTATTCCATAACAAAGAGCCGTCGTCAACCGCGTGCTGACCAAAAAAGTAGGAGAGGCGAGGCTGCGGCTAAAGGTGGAGGCTGTGATGAACAGGGAGAGAGCTCTAGCTTATGCTTATTCCCACCAGGTATCTTTCTAACGTTCCATGTCTCACGCTTGCTGTGATCGCTGCCGCAGTTTGGGCGGCGCTAATGGTTTTTTTTGGGATTCGTCTAGCTATTGAAGGTGACGCCGACGTCTGCGCGGGCCGTGCTCACGGACCTCCGGTCCGCCCGGAGTTACCCGTGGTGGTCGACGTGGCTCGAACGCCAAGTCCCGTCCGACCAGCGACGACGAGGCCACGTCCCGGCGTCCGCAGCGACGTCGCGTCCCTCCTCGTGTCCAGACTTTCGGCTACGACGCTTCCGTGAGCGCGCATCATCGCCGCCGGCACGTTGACGCGGCCACGCCGCGCTCTTCCGCGACCATTTCCTCGGCACAGCAGCTGCCTCGCCGCCGCTCCTACCTGGCCGGCGGACAGAGGGACGACGCCAGTCTCACCAGCTGTCCGCCGTTTGCCGCCACGCCGAACTACATGACGCCGACGGCGTCGGCTGCGGCCAAGATTCGGGCGCAACGCCAGGAAGGATCCCAGGATAAAAAGAAGAAATTCTCCTTCGCGTTGGGACAGAGCTTTGGATTCATGTTCTCTTCCAAGGAGACGAGCGCCACCGGAGGCGGCTCCACTGCAGGTGGCACGCAGAGGGTGATGGGCAGAGGAGGGAGGCATACAATCACAGGTCGACGCGCTCCATCGGAGGGATGAGCGTGGACTCGGCGGTGTCACTGCCCGTGGCTTGAGGCATTTCTAAGTTCTAACTACTCTGCAGTGCCGTTGCCGCAGCTAGAGCTTCTTGGTTTTGTTTGGAACTCGATTGGATTTTTGCTGTCAGATTTGGTGTTTGACTTGCTGATGTTGACAGTAGATTCCGTTGCTTTGACTTTGTTGTTTCTTTTTATGAGTGGAAACGTTGATAACTTGAGATGTGATTTTTTAGCTTGCACTTTGACATCTAAATTACAATTTTTTTGTTTTAAACCGTTGAAATTTTCAACTTTTTATTATTATTAAATGAAACAGACATTTCTCGCACTTTTTTTTCTATTTTTTTTGTTGGTGAGAATTTATTGGGTTTGATTATAAGTATTAATTAATGTTGAAAATTATTAGTTCTCGTGTCTATTTCAGTTTTTTATTTATATGAAAAGTAGATATTCTGAGAGTATCATTCTAACAATATTTCTCACTTTTTTTTCTTTTTCGTGATAATCTTCGTTCATGTAAAAAAGAAGATACAACAACAACAAAGCCTTATCCCACTAGGTGGGGTCAGCTACATGGATCATACGACGTCATTCCGCTATATTCGTTGATCCATGTTCATAAGATTCGACAGGATTTTACGCTGGCTGTCGAGGCCTAACACAACTCTCCTTCTTTATCCGAACTTGGGACCGACTATAAAATATAGGCGGAGTTTCATGTAAAAAAGAAGATATTATATTAAAAATATCAAAGAGTAAATGGGTTTTAACGAGTAACGATACAAGAATATCGATCAACCGTTCGAATGAAATCCACGGCTGAGAATAATTCAAAAGAGTAACCAGTTAATTCAAAAGTAACTGTTACCATCGATATTTCTATTATTATAGGTATAATTCAAAAGTAACCAGTTAATCTTCTGATAAAACTTTCACTTTGGTGAGTCATCATGCTCGTCGTGTGTGCACTCGAACTCGGAAATGCAACGAAGAATAACAAACCAGAGCTGAAGTAGATGGAGAGAGATTATGACAGGCTTCATCACGTGACGCGAACAATTACACCAAAATAATAATAATAATAATAATAATAATAATAATAATAATAATAATAATAATAATAATAATAATAATAATAATAATAATAATAAGTATATAGTCAAAATTAAGTATGCTTTACCTAAGTAAAAAAGTATTTGAAAAAGTTAAGAGGAGGTAAGTCTTTCTATTGTACTCAAGCAACCAAATATACAAATAGGGCCGGCCAAACTTGCAGAGACGGCGACCTCCGGCGATGGCGGGAAAATTACGACGAAATGGGTTTGCTACCGTCGGTACCCAAAAGATACTGTTAGTACAAATGGGTCTCGTGGCGGGAGTGTCCTAGTTCACAGCGGCGGTGTCCTAGCTCACGGTGGCGACGACCTCGTGGCGGAAAAACTCCCAACTCACGTGGGCAGCAAGTGGCGGCGGACAACTCGAGGCAGCAAATGGCGGCTGGAGGTCGCGCTAGGAAGACGACTAAGATGATGAGGTCGCTTCGCTGGGAAGATGAGGGTCGCGCGGCAGGGGAACGACGACGGTCACGCTGAACGAAGAGGGTCGCGCGGTGAGGACGATGACGGTTCGCAAGGCGCGGCGGGGGCGGCGGAGATGACGACAGACACGCGGTGGTGTAGTGCGGGGCGATCGTCGTGAGGGAGGACAAGGGACGCGCGGTGGGGACAAGGAAGGACGCGTAGCTGGGGCGGCAGGGACGATGATGGACGCGTGGCGGTGTGGTGCGGGAGGACATGTGTCGCGCGGCGGGGAAGGAAAGAAGGGGGAGAAGAAAAAACCGGACAAAAGAAGAAAAAAATGGACAATTTTCTTTACTCCTAAACGGCAAAAAGGAAAAGCGACGAACGCTAAAGGGGAGGACCCCACTATATTCATAATAAAGCTGCTCACTTTTATCAGACTTAATTTTATGAAATACAAATTAGTTGGGCCCACCTTAATTTCATTTTCTTCGTGCTCCATTTGTTTTTCAATTTTTATCTAAAATTAAATAGATAAAGCATAACAAAGATAGAAAAGTATGCTTTAGCTAAGTAAAAGTATTTGAAAAAGTTAAGAGGATGTAAGTGAATAATTTTAAATTTAGTAGGTAAAATGAGAATATGATGTAGTTTAGAGGTATATTCTAACTAATATAAAGTTGAAGTAAACCTGCTCAACAAATGAGAATTTTACACTTTAATCACATGATTTTCATTTATTTCATGTTAAACTTATTTACCCATTCTCTTAAGTTTATTATTTCCCTGGTGTTCAATAATGGTTTACACACATATTTATTATTTTATTTATTTTTTATCCTAAAAACAAATGTTTTATAATACGAAAATTGATAAACCTTTTGGTAATATTTTTTTTCACGAAATAACAAAATTGGGCTTTTTATCCTCTTAGATAAATAGCGATAGCTTTCAGCTCATTTCGTTTCCGGCAAAGAAATTTTGGAGGGAAGGAGAAAAAAGGCAAGAAGATGTCACTGCCGCTCCAAACCGCCTCGGTGACCTTCCACCACCTCGTAGCCAACTCCGTCAACGCCCGTCGCCTCCCCTCCTCGCTCCATCCCCGTCGCCGCCCCTTCCCCCACCTCGTCGTCGCCGTCTCCTCCGCCGCCGGCACAAACCCTAGCTCCGACCCCGACTCTTCTCCCGCCAAGCCAAGAGGACGCCGGCCGAAGTCCAAATCTCTGGAGGAAGCTTCAGCGGCCTCTGGCGGTGGTCGCGAGGAGTTCCCGGCGACGATCCCACGGAAGCCGCGGCGGGGAAAGAGGAGCGAGGCGGCGGCCGTGGAGGACTTCGTCCGCGACCGATTGGAGCGGACCTTCGCAGCGATACGGGAGCAGGGCGTCGGGGTGCTCGATGGCAAGGAGGAGGTGCTGAAGGAGAGGAGGTGGTCGAGGAGGAGGAGGCGGCGGCGGAGGGGCTGTAACGCCCCGAGACTCACGTGACTTTCACGTGCTCAGAGTCGTCCCAAAGGCGCTACTCAATTTTCTATAAAACATTTTTGCGGAATATAAACAATAAATGCGGAAGACTTTTTCAATAATAACAGCTCATAATTCATTATATTCAAAATAATTAAAATATTAATATGTTCACAATTCTAATAAATGCGGAAATAATAAAAACTAGACAACTCAATCTAGAACATGTGCAACATCTGTCTATCACCGAGCATAGCCACCTGCAGGATCATCCTCTATCAAAGTACTCTCACCTGCACGGATCCAGGTACATGGAAATATCCATGAGTATAAAAATACTCAGTACGTAGGGTCTACTAAATAATCAATATGCTCAATCGAAAATAAGATATAATCAATGATGAGTCAATTGAGCAATCAATACAATAATCAATTTACAATATAACGATTTATCAATATGAGCAACTATATCAAGTTATGGTCAAAAGACCAATCAATAGAGATAGCAATTAATAATTGCCTAATCAATTGGATCGATGATTCAATATAACAATAGGACAATAAAATCATAAATCAATAGGAAGGATCATAAAAAGATCAGATGATCGATCAATATTGATTTAGCAATTAAATGTCTGATCACTATGACACTATTCAATTTAACAATTTTCAATTCAATATCAATAGTCATTGGTCAATTACAATTCAATTCGATTCAATGGGCGGAGGCAATGCCAATCAACGCCGGTATTCCAAATGACCATGATCTATTCAATTCAATTTAGTTTCAATACAATTCAATTTAATTCGATTCTATTTCAATTCAATTCAATTTATAATGTTCGGAGTTATCCAATTCAATGAGGAGCGCTCAGTCAATTAAGGGACACCATGCCACTTTCATGCAGGCCAGTGGGGGATCAGTGCCACGGCAAGCCCGATACAATTCAATGGGTTCGTGTATGGTGGGGGACGAGTGGCCATACACAGGACAGCCATAGCTTTTACACTATCTGCCCCATTCAATTCAATTCAATTGGTCCCGGCTTAGTGGCAATCAGTAGACATGGGCCCAGTAGCTTTCGACTTTTATCTTATTTACCTAAGATGTCTATCTTTTAACAATTTAATTTAGGTGAAACAAGACCCAATCAAAAAGACTACCGGATCGATATCATAATCAATGATAAGATCGGATATGATAATAAAATAGGATCAGATATGATGACAATATGATTTGATAAGATAATACTATTATCAGGTATGATAATAATATAATCAAGTATAGTGATAATTTAATCAGGATCAATCAATAAGAATACAATCAATATATCATATTTAAATAATAATAATAGATAATCAGAATATACTAACGAAGACCGATTCAATAATATAATCAATATATCACAATATGAATAGGAAGATAAATATAAAAATCTAATAATTATAAATTATAAATAAATATCCCTCGGTCTTTTTTTTCAATGTCTTTATCTAGTAAAAAAAATTCGATTAACAAATTCTTCCTTCTTGAATAAATCAAAGTCTAAAATTTCTTTCTCATATTTTTATTATATTTTTTCCTTGCTACTTTGTTTCTGTGATAACAGAGATATTCAATTCCTCTGCCTATTGCACTTTCCCCTCTCCTATTTCCTCTCTTTCCTATTGTTCTTTTTTTTTTATCCTCTCTCACGTTTCTCTCTCCACATACCAGCACGCACGTTTTTTTTTTTCTTCTTTTGGTTTGCTCTCTATTCTCTCTCCAATTCCCTTACACCCTGACCTCTTTATCTCTCCAATTCTTAGACACCCTCGTCTATTATTTTTTTCGTTTGCGTGATGTTACAGACCTCTTTTATTTTTCTGCACTATTCTTTTTTTTTCCTTCTCCATATTATCATGCGGCTGCAATCTCTCAATTTCCCCTTTTTTTGGATTGCTTTTCTCTCTCCAAATTATTTAGTGCCTCTAAGCAATGTGCCTCTCCTCCTATTTGTTATAATTATTTTTTTCTCTCGGTAAGATTGGCACAAAACTTCCTCTCTTTCTTTCTCCAATTAATTCGTGCGACGAAATCAAAATCAATCATTCAATAAAATAATTGTTGCAATAATAAACCTAGGGATTGTTGCGATAATAAACCTATGGATCCCCCCTACATACCTCGTAGCCGTTCGACGTTGAATCATGCCTTGTCATGCCTCTGCCGTCGGACACCAAGAATCCATAGAGAAGAAAACTCTTTTGACGATCGACTCTAAGGATTTATTTATAAGGCTCTTAAATCTTTATCTCCAATTCATCTATAATATACAATCCTAATCAAATTTAATCTTTTAATTAATCTCTTTTAACAATTTTGATTTATTTTAACAATTAAATAATTCCGAATTTAAATAAATATCCCATAATACATTTTTATCCTTAATTAAACTCCTCCCCTATTTTTTTTTATTTTCGGAATTATTTATTATAATAAAATTAATGGTCATTTTTCTCAAAATAAATAATAAAATATTATTTTTTTAACTCTAAAAAATTGGGGTCGTTACAGAGGGGGTGGTGTAGGAGGAGGATTCCGATTGGCCTTTGGATGCGGACGTTGGGTGGGGAATCAGGGCGTCGGATTACTTCGACAAGCATCCGATCAAGAACGTGGTGGATGACGGGGTGGAGATTGATTGGGAGGGGGAGATGGAGGAAGGTTGGGTGAAGGAGATTAACTGTCTGGAGTGGGAGAGCTTCGCCTTCCACCCGAGCCCTCTTGTCGTCCTGGTGTTCGAACGCTACAGAAGGTAATGACTTTAACAATTTGCTCCTGATTTCAACTGAGTGCTACTTTTAGTATCAACATCTTCTCGGACCTCCTAATAGAGAGGCCGGGTGCTATGATGTGAGTGTCGAATTCACGGGGAACTAGTTCAATCTAATTTTTCTACTAGGAGAAGAAAAGAGTTTTGTGATAAGAAAATAGAAAATTAAAGGTGCAGCAAATAAATGATAAGTAAAATAAAATAAATTGGTGTTGAGGCTTAGAATTATGAATGATTAATGTGAAGGTAAACGCTTGTGATCTTATGTATTAGTTGAGTTACAATGATTCTTAAGACAGATTAGGAGTACCTAAGATATTGATCTCTTCAAGATGAGTAAATCAAATTATCTTAATTTCTAATAAAATTAACAACTGCAAACCATGGATTAATTATTAATTTTACATAGAGTTAAGATGCATTAATATGCATCTCCTACACTATTATTCACCCACAATTCTGGACAGAATAATAGATCGCACAAAATTTGACACAAACGATGAGTTACCAAACGCAAATTATGTATGTCTCAATTTAAAAATAAAAGATCAATTCTCAGAGCAATAATAATTCCTAAAACTAATCATTCCTTTTATAGGTTTGTAATCTAATTTCATAAATCAAATCGCTCATAAAAAATGCTTGCATAATCAAAAGAAACCGAAAGGTTTTATTAACTCAACTAATAACAAGGTTCAAACAATTTTTCTTTTAAAATTAAATATAAAATCTCTATTTCAACAAAGATGAACAATGAAAAACTAAGTAAAAAGAGCATTCAACTAAAGATAGAAGAATTCGTAGCCTCGGGGCCTTTGGACTATTGCACAACACAAACGACGAGTTGTTGCGCACTTTCTTCTTCGGTTGACCTTCAAGCTTTGAAATTCGTCCTCAACAATATGGCACGGCTCCCAGGTCTCAAGTGCACTCTTTTCTGTCTCTTAGGGCTTCTATTTATAACCTATAGGTGTTCCAAGGGTTTTGGTAAAGTTTCGGTTTGATTGAGAGTTTTTTATGTTAAAGCAACAAAAATTCGGAATAAACTTTGATTGAGCTTTAAAACCATTCAAAACGTCTTCAAATTTGAGTAGATATGTTTCCTAATAATCTCTGAGACTTATGATAAAGTTTGGAGTTGATTTGAAATTAAAATTCCCAAGAAAAGTCAGAATTTTCGAAATCTATCTTCGTAATGCCTCATAAGAGCTTCGTAACGGCCTGAATATGGCTTAGCACGGTCCGTAACACTGACTTCACGGTCCTTATGTCCAAATCGAAGTAAAAGTTGTGTCTTCACGACCCGTAACATTGTGCTCACAACTCATGCCTCGGGCAAGTTTTTTGCACAATTCTAGGTGTTTAACAGGTCGTTACATGCCTGTAACGCCTTTGTTGTTATGGTCATTACAATTTCTTCACGGTCCGTTATATTCAATTTTAGCTTTGGCAGCTTCTACTAATTTGCTATTTCTGGCTCTGTTTTAACTTCGATTTATATGCCATTTGCTCTGGTGACTTTGTGATTCTGTTCTCTTGATACTTTTGTAATTAAATGCAAAACTTGTGTAGATTTTCATTTTTATAAAATTAAATCAAATAAGGTTAGAAAATGATGCATACTATATGAAATGAATCAAAATGTGATTAAATGCATGGCTAATTGTATGTTATATTTTGCATGCATCATGCTAAAACCATCAAGCCACGAAGTAGGTTTATCTTTGTAATCGGTTCTTGATGAGGTGATGTTGGAAATGAAATGTTTTTATTACTCAGTGCACAACACTAGATCAATAGTGATGGAAGTGTGTGGGGGAAGAATAGAGTTCATGAAAATAGAGAATTGTGTGAAATTTTGAATGCACATATATAAATAGTGGAAAGTGCTTGGTATATTTTTGTGATAACTTCTCCTCAAAAAAAATATTTTTGGATAACTGTTACGAAAAGAGGGAGAGAGATCGTACAAACACAAAAGAACACACGAGATTTACGAGGTTCATCCTAAAGTAGGCTATGTTCTCGGGCGGCAGCGGCTCTTGTTATGGAATATCGATATTACAAGGATAAGAAATAATCCAGCCATCATGGAGTTTATATAGGGAACTCCAATACAAAATAGGGAATAGAAATCCTATAATCGTCTCCCCCTAGATACCCGCTCAGGCTCACTGTCTGGGATGGGATGGATGGGCGGCTTCGCCGCCTCCATTTAGCGCCTAACTAACATAGGGGTTCAACTAGAGTTGCAACTAGTTCAGATTCAAGGCATTATCATCAATAACAACTACTTATTTTGTCCGTGAAGGCTTAGAAGTTAGAATATATCTTTTGGAGGTACCGCTATCAATTTTATTCATTTTAGTTTCCGCTTGTATTAATCCATTCCTCCATAATTTGAGAGGACTGGAGTATATAGAGACAGCCAGCAGTATGCTGTATCAATTTTCTTTGGGAGATAAGAACAAGGCACAGATGGAACAAAACTTATCTTCTTAGTTATACAATGGGGAAACAACAACAATAATATCACAGATATTTTCTTAAATCAATTGGTCTGGATTCTGGATTTTTTTTTCTCGTAGGTTGGGCTGCTCCAATCATAAAGAGTTCTTAAAACACAAGGGTTAAGATCTGAAGCTTGAACACACAAATTATGAGTTGGGGTTGGGGTTGGGGTGTGTATGTTTCTTTCTCTCTCTATATATGTGTGTGTACATATGTATACGTATAAAAGATCTAACTTACACATGAACCAGTCCATCAATGTCTCAGATTGAGATTCAATTAGCATATGGTCTGTGCAGTCATGCATGATTGTCCGTGAAATAACTAGTGTGGACTGTTTCCTTGACCTTGTGAATCTTTTGTGCTAATGTCAGAGCAACGGACAATTGGAAGTTTTTGAAGGAGCTGGAGAAGGCTGCCAAAGTTTATTGGAGTGCTAAAGACAAACTACCTCCCAGGGTATACCTATCTTCTACCACATGCTCCTTTGTGATGTATTTACTATGCTTTGAATTTGCTTCGATGCTCTTACATCATTCCGTCATTGTAACAAAAGGTTCTCTTCTCATTCATGCTTTAATTTGTCAAGTGATTCCACATTGGGTTATGTATGACAAACAGTCAAGATTGACATAAACATTGAGAGAGACTTGGCTTATGCTCTGAAAGTCAAAGATTGTCCCGAGCTACTATTTCTGAAAGGAAACAAAATTGTCTATAGAGAGAAAGGTCAGAAATACGTTGGTAACTTAAGAGCTTATCACATTGCCAAATCTCTATCGCCTCATTTTGCTCAATTTCCTGTATTTCTTATTTGTAGAGATCAGAACATCAAACGAATTGGTGCAAATGATAGCACATTTTTATTATAATGCTAAGAGACCTTCTTGGATTGATCCAACGAGCGGAATGACGTCGTATGATCCATGTAGCCGACCCCATCTAGTGGGATAAGGCTTTGTTGTTGTTGTTGTTGTTGCTAAGAGACCTTCTTGGATTGATCCAACGAAAGTATACTCTCCGACGTTCCCATTTTGATCTATCATTCAGGTATCTGACTTTGTAGTTATGAATCTTTATTCATCAGAACTTAATTCACTATTTGAGTAAATGCTGTTTTCAGTTCCTTAGATTGAAAAACATTTGTAGCATAAGCCTCGTGTTCAAGGTTGAGAAAATCATTTTTTCAGGTCCTTAGAATGAAAAAGATCGAGGCTTTAGTACTAAATGTCACCCCAACACCCATGTTTAATGTAGGTGCTACCTGTCTACAAGGGGATCTGCTTCTTATAGTCCTAGATATTGTGAAAGATGTTGATAGAAATAAAGGAATCAATTTGGATAATGTATAATCCAGTCAACAAATCTTTGCATTGAGAGAATCAGAAGAATGCGTTTTGAGGCTCAGTTTTTTTAGCGCTTTAAAATTCTATGGCTATTTACAAACAAAGTCAGTGGTTGGTCCGATTAGGGAAAAACATAAGATGAAAATGTTAGCACTTGTCACAAGAAGAAACAATTTTATAAGACTTCTTTTAATCAACTTTTGGTTCTGGATAATATCTATTGGTTAGTCAAACATGAATTTTATATTGTCTGCCATTCAAGTTGGTTGTCTGCTTTTGACCGCAACTTCTCGTATTTTGACATTTTGAATTAACCCCTGTATATTCCATATTGATTAATATGATACCTCGCAACTGATGCCTTTTTGTAGTCTTGGGTCCAGATGTGAACAAGCAGATATGCAATTATAAGTCTTCATGTGAGTATAGTTACTGTGGGAATTAGCAGTTATATACTGATAATGGAACCTGTAAATGTAAGTTCAAATATGCTGGACCACTTATGTGTATTTATTTCTTTAGGCTAAAACATTTATTTTGCTGCAATGTTGTAGGGATGAGGATAACTCCGCCTATGTTTTGTAGCGGGTCCCAAGTCCGGATAAAGGAGGAGGGTTGTGTTAGGTCCCGACAGTCAACGTAAAACCCTGTCGAATCGCATGAACATGGATCAATGAATAGCCGACCCTATCTAGTAGGATAAGGCTTTGTTGTTGTTGTTGTTGTTGTAAGGATGAGGATGTTATGAAAAAGGCTGCCTTGTTTCATCCTATAATATGGGTCTCCAAGCATACTCTTTGCAAGGGTAAGACAACTAGAAACAAAACAAAAAAAAAATGCAGAGACATTTCTTGGTTTGCTGTCATGTCCAAACTATTTTCCCTCATGAATTATATGGTGCAAAAGGAGTCACTCGGAGCTTGAGTAATGTCACTGCATACTATATGTTTCAAGTAACTATAGATGATATTAAGAACTTCTCCAGTATAGGTGTTCTAGTTGAGTCCCGAAAGCAATGCCTCCAACTCAAATTTCACCTCAGACTTGTTTCAGCAGGGTAGAAGGTGAAGTAAAGAAATAAAGGACAGAGCTAGCAACGACGTGCCGTCAGGACCCCTTGGCAAGGTATTACTAGTAACTTTAGCTGATTTGTCTGCAACTACATGGTTTAGGAGATTTGATTGTTGGTTTGTTTAGTGCGTATAAAAGAACCAATCTAATTGTATACGGCACCTCCATCGTTACTTCATTATTATCACTAATTACGTTTCTTTTAATGACACTTAATGATGCTTGTGAAAATAATTAACAATAGATGAAAGTTTATTATCCACCCGGGGCTACCCGGATTTATATAACCTTCGTCAACCCTGTTTGGAATCCCAATTATATATAACCTAGTCATCCACCGAGGTGGAATCCATATTTGACGGACCACATTATCATATGCATGCTGGTCCTGAAAGCTAACTATGATATGGTCCCAATAATTTTCCAGAGAGTTCATGTAGGACAAAGCATAGAGTGCTCCGGCACGTGAGCCATGTTACAAGTGCTCTGAAGATGATAACATAACGAGCTTCTTCTATCACATCCCCGCATCCTTTTTATTTGCGGCATGGTCCATACCCAGAGAGGGAGGGAGAGTTTAATTCTTACAAGCTTTCTTCATCGAATACAAAAAATTCAATGATAACTGGTTTAACTAAATTGTGTTTCATCAATGATCTCATGCTTCATCGAGAGTTTAGATCATAAAAAGATAACCAAATTGAAACATATAAACCACAAAAGTAGTTAAAACTTCTAACAATCTGACATTTTTAAGGAACTCTTCAATTTCTTATAAAAGATAAATAAGGGGTGTTTGGTAAAATAGGAATAATAATTTTGTTCTTTCTGAATCATCCAAACAGAGCAGGGAACGAAATGTTCTCATCAAGAACATAATTGTTTTAACACATTTTTAGTCTTTTATCAGCCGTCCCCATTGCGTTAAAAGTTTGCCATAAAGGATTTTTTCTTAAAAATATCCCTCTTGACGATTTATAGCATGGATATAAAAAAAAAAGGATAACTAAGTGCATCTGGATTTGACCCCTTCATACGACCTCATCATGCGTAGTACTAGAAATGGTATTTGTGTAAGTGTCCTGTAATTAACAGCAGTGTCACCTGTTTCATACAATACTATCATTGTCACAGAGAACAAGAGTACATGCTGCAAGATGTTGACCCTCTCAAGGACAGTGATCACAATTTATTCTGAGTGCACCGTCACTTGTGAAGTCTGTAGTTTCCTAAGCAACAAGCACCACGTAATTAAACGATGCGACATGCAAATGATATTTTAATGCAAGGTTACCTGAGATCAATAACACTGCAACTCTCTCTCTCTCTCTCTCTCTCTCTCTCTCTCTCTCTCTCTCTCTCTCTCTCTCTCTCTCTCTCTCTCTCTTTATCAAAACGTGACTTGTTTATTTAATCTTAGAGGTAGTGACACTGTAAATTATGGAACTTTTGGGTTGTCGGTGGTGCTTTTGTGCCCTCTTATTGTCATTATTCAAATGCATGGGGATTTGAGGGGTTGAACACGTCCAAAATAAAAGTGCCCAAATAGTTGCACGTTGATGGCACAAAGGCCTATGAAAACAACAACGAAAAGAACGAGAAAAAGATAAAAGTTCAAAGAAAATAAATACTTTTAGAGCATTACCTAATCAGGATATAGTAATATTATCACTACAAGTCATAAACTAAGTAAAATGGAACAGTGCAAGAACTTGTCTCTCAAATCCTGCTAGATTATTACCAAATAAATGAATCACAATAGTTAGAGAAAAGCGGACAGAATACAAATGAGACGGGAACAAGGTTACACGTAGAGGCGCACATTATTATTCAAAAATTGAGGGATCATGAGTTCGAATTTCATATATATATTTTTATTTTTAATCTTTAATTTCTTTGCTTTTGTAATTGAAAAAAAAATAATACAGTAGTTAAAAATTAATTATGAACCATGAAATGAATGTGCGTATGATTGTTGTATTTCAACTCAACAGCTACACACATAATTATTATCGTTTTTAAATATAAAAGCAGAAATTTAAAAAAGAGGATCATTTCAAAAATAAACTGCTCGTGTTCATATTTTATGTGGATAATTGGCAAGTACTTTCTTTCACAAGTGCGGGTTGATTATTTTCAGTTATAAGATTTTGCAGCATTCGGATATAGATTGTCTAAACGTAACATGATTAAAATTATTATTATTTTCTAACGACTTAAAGTAATTTTATTTTCATATGTTATCAGACTAAGAGATTCTAAATTCAAAACTTAAACTCATATTAAAAGATTTGGATAAATTGATCTGATTTTCAAATGTCAATTGGGAAAAAAGTTCCATCGAGTTTTTTTTTTCTCTGTGGCATAAATAATTCTCTTCAATTTTTATTTTTTTTTCCCGACAGTCCTCACTCCGGAGTCGTACTGAGCTACAGCTTTTGAAACTTGATTTATAAAATGATATTTTTAATTAAAATTTTCTTTTCAGTAAATATTAATTAATTAAGCATTGATAATTTTGTAGTCACTGAATCTTGACAGAAAAAAAAAAAAAAGAAAAGAAGAGAAGGATAGATGAACACATACAGCTGGATCTGACCGTTGCTACGTCTGGTGGCTTCTAGGAGGAGGATGCAGGCAGCAAGAATCAGCACCATTATTGGATTACTATGTCTTTGTCCTCTATTTTATTTTATTTTATTTTATTTTATTATTTTATTTTATTTCATTTGAGATATGCCACGTCTTTTTGTTTTTATCTCCATCTCTCTTTTTGCTCATTGCCATGGCCAAATTATTAAGTTCAGAGGTACTACTGTTACTATTATGGTAAAAATGGTAGGAGCTACTCAATTTTAATAGTGTTATTATTTCGCATATTTTATTCTAAAAAAAAACTTTGGTAAATTCGTGCATAAAAAAAATCAAGTTCAATAATCTCACACGATTATTAATTTTTAAACTAACTTATTTAATTAATATTTAACTAATGAGCAAACAACTATGTAAAAAATTTTTGGAGGCCAACTTTTTAGATCACATGGGGGGCAGAAGAGAATAATGTTAGAAGACAAAAAGTTACTGAGGGCCACGGGGCATGTGGTCGACTTATTAATAATAATAATTAATATGTATATATGATTGGTAATATAATACGTTCATCAACTTTACGTTTGTCTCATTTCGGCATGTCTTTTTCGCATCTTTAAAAAAAAAATGTTTGACAACAATATGTTATGTCTCTTCTCTCGGATCTCGTGTGCCCACATTTTTCCCATCCATCTGCCCCATCTAATTAATTTATCATCAGATCTTTTTTTTTTAATTTTCTAATTTTGAGCTTGTACTTGTAAGTATGCACTTTCGTTACTTCAATTTTGTTAAATATCGAGTTGTTCTTTAATTAACTTTAATTATTTATTCATCCAATGGTTTTGGATGTAAAGAAAAAAAAAAGCGTGTTTATACATCGCCGTTTTATGATAGGATGAAATTGGTGTACGTGAGGGAAATAGTTGCATGGAGGAATACGTGAGTGAGCGTCATTATACATATATATATATATATATATATATTCTAGGTAAATATTATATAAGGGTATACTTAATACTACTCCAAAGTTCAAATTCACCATTCTACTCTTCATTTTATTTTATTTTATTTGTTATTCTCTATACTCTCTCTCCTGATGCTATTGGTTATTTTATCAATGATATAAATCAAATTATTAGGCAAATATATTAATATGAAAATCATAATAAGATTAGACAAAAAATAAAAAAAAATATATTTATTTCTTAAGATTATTAAGTTTTTGAAGAGTGTCCCTTGTTTTTTTATTTTTATTTTTGTTAATAAACTAATAATATATTTTCAAAGTAATTTGTTCAATCAATTCCTTGTAGTTAAAGTTATCTATTAAATTGCATAGAGCCCTGATACATCATAACACACATATTTGAATCAATTTGATAATTAGTATTTTCTTAAAAATAACGGACATTGACTATTTTGAGAAACAATTACTCTAAAAAATATTTTTTCTAATATTTTTTCACTCTTCCTATTTCCAGTTTATTTTATATATTCATAAAAATAATTTTATATGTTTAATCTTGTTGGCATTTATATATTAGTTAAATTAATATGTTTGTTTAATAATCTAAATTATACTATTAACCAAAAAAATAATTAATTGCATGAACTAATAGCATGAATAAAAAGATGGTAGAGAGTTAATGATTGTGAGATTATTTAATAAGCATGATTGAGTGAAAATTTAAGAGATTCGAAGAGGGAATAATTGATAAAGTAAAATAAAATGAAAGACAAAATGATGAATTTAAAGTGACATCAAGAACATTCATTATATAAATGCTGCATATGGTACCACTTTCTATCTATTTAAATTTGATTTATGAAGCACATTACACATGAACAAATGTTCGTGGTCACCGATTGATTAATAACTTCTCTCTCTCTCTTTCTGTCTCTCTCTCCCCCTCTCCCTCTCGTAAAGAATCTTTCGAAACCATCAGCTGATATTCATATTAGTACGCCTGTGCTGCATAGCGGCTACTCCTACTCTACTGTTCTCTCTCTCTCTCTCTCTCTCTCTCTCTCTCTCTCTCTCTCTCTCCTCATCACCCTTAGCTATATGTTTTCACTTTGCTGTACTGTGTTTCTCCGACGCTGCCTGTTAGGAAAAAGGGAAGAGCACACGTAAACACAAGATTTATGGCGTTACTATGTATTCCGACGGCGACGACACTCTTTATTATAAAATATTAATAATCACAAAAATATTGCATCCATGTGAAAGTTATATAGAGATTTTGATACAAATAAAAAATAGAAAATTCTAAAATCACTTATAAGTTTAAAAAACTCCGCACTCAAGTCCGAAGAAATTAAATTCGTTCTAAATCTCTTTTCAAACTTGTTGTACGGACAGCAAGATTCTCTTAAGCAAGATAATCATGATCTCAATCTAGATCTTATGCTCTTGTACTCTTTATTGATTGATCTTATCTTCAAAATTTTATATGTAAGGAGTCGTTTGATACGAGGTAATCTAAATAAGTCATTAGTTATTTTATTTAAAATTTTTAGAATTTATCACATTACTTTGTTTGGGTTTGATTACCACCTCACTGGATGTGTCTTTTCAAATTAATAGTCGATAAGAATATATTTTGACGAAAATATTCATTTAATTAATTTTTTATTTAAAATATTTTATTAATAAATAAATATAATTCAACTCCATATTTTTATTATTTGAAATCTTTTACAAATAACTCTTAATTTTATCCCATATTATATATATTTCTTTGTTTATTTATAATAATATGTTATTAAAATCTAAAATATTTTTCGGGGTATTTTGGTTATTTGTCACTATCCATTTTAACTATTATTTATATTATAAGTACTTACCAAACATTATAATGTAATGTAATAGTATCGGTAATTTAAATAGTGCTAATCTAAATTACTGATTAATTAAATCGATAATGCGCCAAACGGATCTTATGATATTATTCAATTTATGATTAATAAAATAATTGAAATATTAATTAAAATATATCTATGATAATAAAAATTAATTTAGATGAAGCTTAATATATTTTATTTATTTTAATATATTTTTTATATAATTTGCTTAAGAATCGATACAAAAATAATTTATTGAGATGTAACTTAATATAAATGCGATAAATTTATAAAAAAATATTTATTATCTTTAAAATATATATTTTTTATTAATAGATAGAATATTAAGATCTTCAACCCACTTTTTTTTATCTTGTGTAAAGTTTCGATTTTGACTACCTTACTTATAAATGCGAATTATATAAAGATCAAATAACATTAAAACTTCGTTAGAATTTTTCGCGTCCAAAAACGATCATCTTCCATCTTTCACCATTTGCTGCCTGCACTCTGTCTGTCTCTCTCTCTCTCTCTCTCTCTCTCTCTCTCTCACCCTCTCTCGTTCCTCACGTATCACCTTTCCGCCAAAAGGCATATATAATTAGATTAACCCGATTCACTCACACACACACTCTCTCTCTCTCTCTTCTCTCCACTCCTTCCTATTCTGAACGATCGGTAGCTTAACAGCTGCTTAAGAATCTTTCTTCTTTTTACTTTTGACGAACATCATCGTCTATCGTATGCAAGTGCAGTGAATTGCCATCGTCGATCAAAACCCTTTTTTTTTTTTTGTTCCCTATCACAAAAAGACAACCCAACCCCACCCCACCCCTTCTTTTCTACCCCGCACGATTTGATG
Source organism: Pontederia crassipes (assembly GCA_030549335.1). NCBI lineage: Eukaryota > Viridiplantae > Streptophyta > Magnoliopsida > Commelinales > Pontederiaceae > Pontederia > Pontederia crassipes. Next base: position 2,742,368 of record CM060189.1, on the reverse strand, counting down.
CCCCCACCCCATCGCTACTTTACAACCTCTCTCTCTCTCTCTCTCCTCTCTCTCTCCCCTCTCTCTCTCCCCCCATGTACATGGCAAGTGAGGCCATATACTTTCTATGCATGGACCTCGCTCGCTCTCTAATGAGTATAATGACTAGCGATTAATCTTCTTCTCCTCCTCCTCCTGCTGCTGAGCCGCATTCCCTCGGCTCGACTTTCTCTCTCCTCTCAACCTCCTTCGATTCCTTCCACTGTCTGTGATCCATCGACCCATCTCTCAGTCTCTCACCCTTTGCACTTCCGACGACAGACGTCGCACGCTACTCTCTCTCTCTCTCTCTCTCTCTCTCTCTCCTCACAATGCCTTCAACACGATCTCGATCTCCTCCTCTTCCTTCTTCTTTCCAACACCGGCGGGCGTTGCACGTACCCTTCTTCCCGGCGACCGCGCCGCCACCGTCGCAGCCGCCTTCCTTCTCCCCCTTCCCGAAATACCCCTCCATCACCATTCCGCACGAACCCTTCTTCCCTTTCGATCCTTCCTCCTCCTCCTCTTCTCCTCCTCCACCTCCTCCTCCTACCTCCTCCAGCTCCGATGCCTCCTCGTCTTCCTCTTCCTCCCAACCTACTTTTCCCGCCAACATCTCCTCCATCGTCTTCCCCAGCTCCCATTCCGCCCCTGTCCACCACCACCATTCCAAGCTCCTCCCCGCCGTCCTCCTCCCCCTCCTCGCCGTCGCCTTCCTAGTCGCCGCCGCCCTCTTCGTCGTCCTCCGCCGTCGCCGCTCTCTCCTCTCGGACAAGTTCGACGCCCGCTCCGACTCCCACCGTCTCGTCCCGCCGGAAGCCACCAACTCCGACGCTAACGCCCGGACGAACCCCAACCCGGCTCCCGCCTCCGACTTCCTCTACGTCGGCATTTTCGCCAACTCCCACCTCGGCAGCAGCGGGAGAGAAGACCGCCCGAGTGCGGATTCCGCGTCCGGATCGCCCTACCAGAAGCTGAGCTCGCCGGAGCTCCGACCGCTCCCACCGTTGTCGCGCCAGCCGCCGGGAGATCGAGGCAATGCCGAGGGAGGAGCCGGAGGAGCTTCGTCAGAGGAGGAGTTCTACTCGCCCAGGGAGCCATCGGCCGAAAAGGTCGGCTCGGGGGGATCAACCGGCGGCGGGCGGCTGTCGAGCTTCCGTAAGATGATGTTTCCGCAGGCAGTCTTGGAGAAACTTGGTTCCCGGAGCTCGACGCTGAGTACGCCGTCGTATCCATCGTCGCCAACAGCCTCGTCACCGCAGTTGGGGTCGAGCCCCGGGCACTCTAGTAGGCGGTCGTTAAAATCGAGATCAGCGAGGAGCTTTCTGGGAAGTATCGGATTCGCAGCTCCGCCACCTCCACCGCCACTACCTCTGCGGCCGCTGACTCCCTCACCCCCCAAGCGCAAGCCAGCGTCGCCTTCTCCTACTTCTTCACCGATGGAGAAAGCTTCTGATCCAAAGATCGTGTCTTGTGACTTCCCGTCGAGGAACGATAACTCCGGCAGCAATCCATTTGCTGACTGTCCTCCCCTGGCACCGCATCTGCGGCAAACTCTTCCACCACCTCCACCGCCGCCTCCGCCTGCTGGGTACTGGGAGAGTCAGGTGAGGAAGCCTCACGCCATGCCTCTGCCGGTTCACGTGCCGCCCAAGCTGACTGCCGAGACATCGGCATTTTCGTACACACAAGATTCGACGGAGAACCCAGAGGCATTCGACAGAAATGAGGAGACCCCTCGGCCAAAGTTGAAGCCTTTGCACTGGGATAAGGTTCGGGCGAGCTCGGACCGAGCAATGGTGTGGGATCAGCTGAAATCGAGCTCATTCCAGTGAGAATTTAGCATGTTTTTGTTAAGATCTGTGTTGATCGAAGGAAATTTTCTCGTCCATTTCATGCCAAGTTTTTCTACTGCCACTCACTTGCAGTCTTGATGCATTGACAGGGTAAACGAGGAGATGATAGAGACGCTCTTTGTCTGCAATACAAGAACTGCTGCGACTAAGGACATGAAGAAGCAGATGCCTCCTTCCCCGAATCAAGAGAACAGGGCGCTTGATCCAAAAAAGTCGCAGAACATCGCCATTCTGCTGAGGGCGTTGAATGTGACCAAAGATGAAGTCTGTGAAGCCCTGTTGGAAGGTCAGAAATTCGAGTTTATCTCAGTTTGCAATCTTAATTCTTCATCATTTAATTCTGGCAAAATTGTGTGAATTTTGTGGGAGCAAAGTTTATGTGATGCCTCACTTCCATTGATTTGTTCATTCTTTTCTGCCTAATGTCAATACATACATCTTCATATTTGTTGTTGTTGAAAGCAGGTAATGCAGATAGTTTGGGAACTGAACTGTTAGAGACCCTGCTAAAGATGGCTCCTACCAAAGAAGAAGAACTTAAATTAAAAGAATGCAAAGATGACTCGCCAGTCAAGCTGGGCACAGCAGAAAAGTTTCTCAAGGCATTACTTGATATTCCATTCGCTTTTAAAAGGGTGGATGCCATGCTTTACATGGCTAATTTCGATTCCGAGGTCAATTACCTAAAAAGGTCTTTTGAAGCTCTTGAGGTGAATACCTTTGCTTATCTATGTTCTCGCAAGTCAATGTAATTTCTCTATTGTCCGAGTTATTATTAAGATTTAGATTTCTACTCCCTAGAAATCAGGTGATTATTACAAACTGCATTTTTTTCTGTTCATGCACCTACTATTGATTCATGTGGTTGCATGCATCACTAGTTAATGCTGCAGGCAGCTCTGCGTAAAGGTATTATTCACAGTGAATAAACATACTATAATAGATTTTCTTACATATCACTCTTCAATTACAGTAGTTCACTACTTAAGCTTTTAAAGTACAGTAGCAAAGTGGTAGTTTTATATCGTGATGTTAATCATTTATATTGAAACTCTTTGGTTAGCATCAGTCTCATTATCCTTTTTACATCATTCTTTCAGGTAGCATGTGAAGAACTGAGGAAAAGCAGGTTGTTTCTCAAGCTTCTGGAGGCAGTCCTGAAGACTGGCAACCGCATGAATGTCGGTACAAACCGAGGGGATGCACATGCCTTCAAACTCGACACACTGCTTAAACTAGTTGATGTCAAAGGCACCGATGGCAAGACTACACTTCTGCATTTTGTTGTTCAGGAAATTATTAGAGCTGAAGGCTCCCGCCTTGCTTCTGCCAATGCACAAGGAAACGACCTGCAAGATGACCTCGAGTGCAAGAAGATTGGGCTTCAAGTTGTGGGCGGCTTGGGGGGTGAGCTCAGCAATGTGAAGAAGGCAGCTGCAATGGACTCCGAGGTACTCAGCAGCTATGTCTCCAAGCTTGCTGGAGGGATTGAGAAGATAAGGGAAGTACTAAGATTAAATGAATCCTTAGGTTCTAAGGAGACCGACCAACGGTTCTGCAATGCCATGACCGGGTTTCTCAAGATGGCAGAGGAAGCTATAATAAAAGTGCAGGCTCAGGAGAGCTTGTCATTGTCCCTGGTGAAGGAGATAACTGAGTACTTCCATGGAGATTCCGCCAGAGAAGAAGCACATCCTTTCAGAATCTTCATGGTGGTCAGGGACTTTCTAGCTATCCTCGATCGAGTCTGTAAAGAGGTAGGCAGGATCAACGATCGCACCACAGTGAGCTCCGGCCAGCATTTCCCTGTACCTGTCAATCCAACACAGCCACCTTTGTTTCCCAGATTCCATCGAACTGAAAGCTCTGATGAGGAGAGCCAATTGTCGTCATGAGTGCTAGCTAGAATTCAAGCTGAAATTTTGTTAATTCAGCTGGCCTCTAGATGTTTATTTCCCATGTCTTTCTGCTCCTCTTTTTGCTATTAGTAAATACTGCTGTAAAAGATTCTATATTTCTACATATATATATATATAGATATAGGAGGAAATCTAGAAAGCAAGAGAGTTCATGAGCCAAAATGTTCGCAGGTACATATCTGATGAGATCTTGGTGCAGTATGTTCACAGGTTATCATTTCAGATCTTGGCATGATTGATCATGAACCCTGAACATGTCCTAGGTGGACCAACCTTGAAACGGGGGCATCATTTATGATTTTTAGTACATTTGGAACGAGTTAAACGAGAAGAGAGTAAAAGGGGCTCTTTGCACATGTTAAAAAAAAAGGGGGCTCTTTGCACAGCAGGTGATGGCCACATGGTTCAGTACGAGTGTACGACCACATAGCCAGAGCAATGACACATGGACCTAATATTCCCTGCCTTTTAGCCAGGTACCAAATATAATATGAATCCTTTGCTAATTTTTCTCTTGGCCTCTTTTCTTTTGAACTTTAACCTTTTCAAATGCGTTTTTCAGGTGAACCTGAGTTCTCCCCCTAAATTATAAGCCTTTTCGAAACTACTTTCAAAATATTCAAATATCTACTTACCTTTTTAAAATTAGTAAAAAAAAATTCACTTCTTTTATGTTAACCTTGACCACTTTGTATTTATCAAATTACACTTCATACATTTTTTTAACCCTCTTCACATCTCTGTCAACTTATAGTTTATCACATACTTGCTATAAAGTAATGAACTTACTGTACATACCAGTTCACTTTTAATATTTAAAATATAATACAAAGCTATAATTCAAATCACAGTGCATCCCTGATAGATTAGAATTTACTTTAAGTTTTGTCTATAGTTCAAGTCACAATTAATTTATGAAAACATTTTTCTATTTTCTTATATTTATGTTTGTGATTAGAAGACAAAAGAGGATCAATACAAAACGTTTGCCCCTTAATAAAACACTTGTGCACAACTTGGGAAAATAACTTTCCCCACAAAAGGATAAAAAAAATCAAGGAATCGGGTCATTTTTTTATCTAAAAAAAGAATTTGATATTTTTGGATAAAATAAAAAAAATCATCCTCTAACTGTTTAATTTTTTCGTATCCTACTTTAATGTAATAATATTTTAAATTTTTAACAACATTATAACTTATAAGCAAAATATACAACTTATCACTAAATTTGAAATGTCAAATAAATGTTCCAAATTATAGTAGATGAGTATTAAATTATACAAAATATAGTATGAATAGTATAATAAATGATTACTCAGAAGTTAATATAGAAATAATATATTTATAAAGGGTCTCTCAAGGTAGATTTTTTGGGTGGATCGGATCGATTTTGATTTGTTAAAAAAACCATGTTAAAATATAAAGATAATTTTTTGAATTTTTTTTTGGACTAAGTAGGTTTATCAAGTGGAACGAAATTTTCTTCCACTCCTAAGACCCTTACATGCTATAATATAAATAGCAATTACTTTTATTTCTTTTATTATATGTAGCCAAGCACAAGAAAACTGACTATTTTGCGTTTCCTTCATAATATCTTTCTTCCCAAAATTGTTATTCTGTGAAACAAATCTCGTTAATTTAAAATGTTTAAAAAGGAGGGACATATTATTTATACCGTCAGAAAATGACAAAGTAAAACATAGTAGACATATTTGAAATGAAATATACATAAGGAAGACCTAAATCATGTAAATCTCTCAAATTATATTTTATTCGGTTACTTTCATTAATCTACTAAATGTATCACTTGCCCTAAACTTATTATCCCCGGAAGTTTTTTTTTTTTTTCATCCTGAGCCCTAATGCCAGAGGTGTCTTGTGTGCAATAGAACATAAACTTTACACAATAGTACCAACGTAATTATGATAGAAACCACGCAAATTTATCACGCAGCATGCTTCTTCGTTCTCCTACATCTCTCCAACATGGAAATGGAACTATGACGAGAAAAATGTGACGTTTATTTTTCTTTGCAATATTTCGAAGTATCAACCAAAATATTGTTTTCTTGGCAGCCACATCAGGCATATGCTTCTCTCACAGATCATATGAACGTAATGGTGTCAAATGCAATAACTTTGCTAAACTTCCAGAATGGTTGAAGTGGCAAATGGGAACAAGAAGTCTAGTATTCAACTACATTCAGAAAAGAAAAGAGTAATTTTCAATGAACCTTTACCTAATCATGAATTTAAATTTGACCTTCAGATTAAATTATCCTCGATTTAAATTTCATAACAAAGCTACAAAAGCAATAGATGAACTTAGAAGGCGAAATAAAAAAAAATGTAGTTATCACAAACTTTAGAAGAAATGTGAGTGCAAAGATATTTTTACTTGGCATTTCACAGTTCAACAGATCTTATCACCACCTACAATATTAGACAACTAAATAATTTTGTTAAAGAACATAAGGTAGATGATATTTTCGTTACAAAATGAGTAAAATTAGAGGGTTAATTTGATAAATGAGCAAATTTTGGAGACTTATGGGAACAAGCCTTTGCCCCCCAGCAACAGTCACAAGAAATAAAATCCTACATTGTTTGAACAAGCTGGTTAAACTGATAACTGAACGAAACTCTATTTAAAAAAAACGAAAATGACTGAATAATTTTGTTGGGCAGAATGATAAATGTGTACATCTCAAACATGTATACCAATCGACTCTGAGGAATATATACATGTAGTACAGAACAATTTTCCACTGAGATATTCACAGGCAGCGTTAATACTGCTGTCCCATTCGCTGATGCACCAAAACTGCAAGTAAATTATGTACCAAAACCGATGAAAAACAGAACATGCAAAAAGTAAAACTACGTGCAAAAAAAAAATGTGAAAAGCATCGAAAACTAAATTTCAAAAGATCAGGGAAGAAAATTCCTGAACTTTGACTCTGATTTCTACTGACCTCAGTTCTTACAGGTTAGTTTGATCCGGTATCTACATCAAGCAGGATCAAGCTGTCATATGGATGGAGTATATATGACACCATACCAATAACGTAGGCCAAGCACACTATGTTACGGATGTCTTTTGCCATATATCTAGGATCAAGCAGGAACTACACGCACCACTGTCCCCTGCAAATTGAGCTCAGGATTGTGAAGCATCCGCTGATTCTTTGCTACATTTTGTTATGATATCGTAGTTCATTGATGCCAGTTGTGATAAGTTCTGGTTGCAGTTCAAACAATAAGACAAGACATTAGGAACATTTCTCATAGCAGGACTTATGAAACACATCACACCAGAAGACATTGCTACCTTAAATGAAAAATTGCTGAAAGAATACTTTACAGCAAGGTTTGGAACAAAGTCTGCCATGCTGCCAAATTCATCTCCCTGTTCAAAGAATAACAATGTAATTAAGAATAAGAATAACATGTCGAGTACAGAGATATTCATACTAGGAGGATTCCTACATCCTCATCCCGTTCAGAGCTCTGAGGGCTGCTGCTGCTGCAGCTCAGACTGCCCATGTCACTCGTCTCCTCATACAAGTGAGATTCTGCATAAATCTGATCTGCTGCACTCCAGGGATGCCGGCATGCAAAATAGCTAGTGTCCTCATCTCCTTCGGTAGAAGGAATAAATGCAGCCTGTGGAACAAGACAACTCAGTTGTTCGTTTTAAGCAGCAGAAAAAAAGAAACTTTCATGAAACAATAAGGTCTCATGTTATAACCTTCTGCCTCGCAAGCATGTCCCAGTTGATATTCTTGAAGAAAGGATGGCTTTTCACCTGTCCTAAGAATGGAATTTGTTTTAAGAAAACAACGGAAATAACACACATAAAAAACTAACTAAATCAAATGTACCTCTCCAGCGCCAGTTGCTCCAAGTCTTTGTACTGGATTTTCGATGAGCAATCTAAGAACAAAGAATTGCAATGAAATGATTAAACACGTATGGGTACATGTAGATTTGCTCTGGATTTGTTGAAGATTCATTTCCAGCATCCCAATGTTGCAACAAGTTCAGCAAATAAAACAACTCAGGCAAAGATATTGGATTAAAACTATAGCTGAGAAAACAGAGATTCAGCATTAAAGACATCCTGATCAGACTATTGAATGATAACTTGCAAGTAGGTTTTCACAATATTTATGTGGTCATATCATGGAAAACAACTACAAGATTACATGAATGTTCTTGATCAATGTTGTTAAACTCTCGAGTCAAACTATTAAACTCTTAAAGTTTAAGTAAAATGAAACAAATAGACGTAAACTCTTAATTAACTTAGACTCTTAGATTTGACATAAATATTAATTTAAAAAGTTTTGTAAAATCTTATAAACTCTTGTAGAGTCTATACGATTACACAATTATTTATTTTGTACAATAAAAGGTTTGTAAAATCTTAAATATTTTATTTGATTAATGTATGTGTGATTGAAAGGTGAAATTAGTATCGTGGTTAGTAATTTTAGTGCAACCATTTTACTTAGTTTTTGTTTTTTATAAGTTTTCCATCTTAATAAATATAATCGTCGATAGTTAGTTAATATTTCAAAGTTGTAAATTATAGGGCTTATTTTGATTACTTTCATATTTCTTTCACAACAAACAACAACAACAAAGCCTTATCCCATTAGGTGGGGTCGGCTACATGGATCATGAAAGTTGATTATGATTTATATTAATAAATATATTAGTTGATTATGATTTATGGATCATAGATATGTGTTTGTAAAAGTTCATAATATTTACTTAAATAATCATTTATTTGGTACATAAACTCTACGAATTTACAATTCAATTCTATGATACGAGTTTACTAGACAAAAACAAGTTTATTTGAACCCTCAAACTTGACTAAAAAAAACATTGTTCTTGATCTCAACCTAGAAGCCAAGTGTTCATCAAGGTGTAACACAAAAATACTAAAACATCCAGAATATGTTTTCCTCTTTACATTAAGTAAGCAAGCAATTGTTTCAGTTGAAAAAAAAAAGACATTTAAAACTGACTAGGAAAGGCAGAAATAAAGAAAGAAGAAAAAATATATAAGTTCGTGAAATTTACTTGTCAATTAGATCATAAGCTTCGAAACTCATCTCGTCTGGTACTTGTGGCCATGAGATATCACGATTCATGATATTATCAAAAATTTTCTGCAAAGCAATATTCATGTTATCACGACTCTTTATATTTTTTGCATATTAATTTATAATATAGGCAATATAGTGAAAGATTAGACCTATAGTTCTGCATATTATTTTCTCCATAAGTCTTCAATTAGGCTTTGATAGAAGTTTAGGATAAACAAAATTTTCAAGTAGAATTCTTTCTACATTAAAATTAGAAGTAGATCTATGAAACTTTTTGCACAATATTATGGAGATATGATGTACGTCGGTGCGAACGTTAGATCCCAAGAGCAAAGGATATAACTAAAAACTGTAACAGGTGCAAATATTGGGCCCATTATGATATCATTATGGAATATACAATTGTTTCGGGGAAAGTGAAGTAGATGCAAACTTAAGATAATTTCTATATGTCATGATTAACTTGGTTTGACCAAATCCATGCAGCTTTGGATCAATCAAATCAGACATCCAGTTCTAAGTGAGTTGTGAAATCTAATTCATGCTATGAATTGCAAGAGAACAATCTATCTTTAGTCCGTTTACACTTACTTTTGATTTCTTATTTTTTTCTTCCTTTCCTTCTATTTTCTTTCTTTTTCCTTTTTCAGAGGTGTGTTTGCATACATAGAAAGACAAAGTCAAAATTCTGATGGGTAACATATATTTTAAGATCAGGATGGACACATCCCTTGTTTTCAGTGATGCAGGTTATGTTAGTTCTGCTGCAAAGGTTAAGGCATCCTCATAAACCAACTAATCCAATTTAAATTGACAATAGTATACTATTTTCCTTTGATTAGTAGAGCTGTGACCTCCTGATAGAGTCCCTCTATCAACAGAAGTATCCCACTTCTCCCACCACAAACATCAAACCATCTTCCCACATGCCCACTACCCCACCTTCTGTCAGCACTGTCCACTAACTGTCAGCACATGTCCTCTTTAGTTGCAGCACTTATTAGTTAGTTTATTTCTTTATTTCTATAAATATGTGTTTAATATTTGTTTAAGGGTATGTTTTATTGTTAGACCGTGTATTCCTAGAGGTTTGTCCACTCCATACGGACAGTTATCTTTTAATTCCATCTTGTGTTGCTTTCATTTCTATTCTGAAAGTTGGTGTCCTATCAAATTGGTATCAGGGCAATAACGATCCCACAATGGTGAATACGCGCTCCATAGGATTTCAAAATGATCCTACATCCCCACCTCCTAATACACACATCCATTTCTCCATCAGATCCAATTGTCTAACAACTATTTTCCATTGCATCAAAATTAGAGTCTATTGATGCCGGTCCCAAGCCCGGATAAAGGAGGAGGGTTGTGTTAGGCCCCGACAGCCAGCATAAAATCCTGTCGAATTTTATGAACATGGATCAACGAATGGCGTCGTATGATCCATGTAGCCGACCCCACCTAGTGGGATAAGGCTTTGTTGTTGTTGTTTGTTGTTGATGCATCGGAAGCTGAAGTTGCATCCCTCAAAGTCAAACAAGTGCTCGTCAACATGAGGGAACCAATTATACTGGCTAGGAGATAGGAAAGGCTGCTAAAATCGACTTCGACAGAGGCAAAGTTAATTGGACAACAGGAGATGATGTGGAAAGTCCATGGTGGCTCAAGCATCCTTCCCGACGTCCGCACACAAAAATGGAGTTTCGAAGTTTGAAGCATCCTTCCTCGTGGTTGGATGCTTAAAACTGAAAAATATTTTCGTTATTATCAAACTCCAGAGGATGCAAAAGTTGACATTGCTTCCATGTATTTAGAAGTGATGCTCTTGATTTATTTGCTTGGATTAATCATGAATGCACTGATTTGTATTGGGAGAAGCTTGTCAAAGCATTGCAAGAAAATTATGGACCTGCCGAATTTCAAAATCCCGATGAGCATCTTTGCAGCCTGCGTCAAACAGGATCACTTCAACAATATCGACAGGAATTTGCTAAAAGATATTCCCGTTTAGCAACTGGCCTGAACACTATCTCATGGGAGTTTTCCTTAATAGCTTGAAAGAAGAATTGAAAGCTAATGTTCGCATTCACAAGCCAAGAACAATCTACAAAAGCTATGAGTCTAGCTCTTGAGTTTGAGTCAAAAATCAGCTTTTGTCAGGAGAATAAGGGCTCCAACCATTACAACGGACATCACTCATCTCCCTGTCCCACAAAAACATTAACATCACCTCTTTCACCTACTGTAACCACAACAACAACAGCCTGTCCACCAATGAGATAGCAAGCTCATGGGATGAAGAATGTCGTTCTCGATTGGCCAGAGGTTTATATTTTAAATGCAATGAGAAGTTCTTCCCAAGTCATCGTTGCAAAAATCCCACTTTTTCACTCATGGAGCTTGCTGATTTTGAAGACACTATGGAGGAAGAAAATTTAATTAGCAAAGAAGATCCTCCCTCAAACCATGCGGAAATATCTCTTGATGCTATCTTGGGGCAAAGAGCATGCAACACAATGAAGCTACTAGGCAAAATAGGGTATAGAGCAATTATTATTCTTGTGGATAGCGGTTCTACACACAACTTTGTGGAACTAAAATTGCATGTTCATGCACTTTCACCTTTTGATGTTCAAATCGACAACACAATCGAATATGTAAGGACCTTGATATAGAAGTATCTAATCTTACTTTCACTCAGGATTTCTATCCTTTCTCCATCGCTGGCGCGGACGTGGTACTTGGAATCAAATGGTTGGCCTCTCTCAATATTGTACAAGCTAATTGGAATATGTCTATGATATTCAATTGGCGAGGCAAATGTTACAAGTTACAAGACATTGATTGAACCACTTCATAAAAAATTCTCCGCATACACTGCCTCGAAGTTGGAATCTCAACTTGCGACTCACTTGTCAAAAAGTGTGGCCAATATCTTGAAGATGCTGGCTGGGAGAGTCCATCAGTCCACCTTGAGGACAAGGCGTCTTTTCAGGAGGGATATACTGATAGACTCCCTCTATCAACAAAAGTATCTCACTTCTCCCACCACTAGCATCAAACAATCTTCCCACATAGTGAATGCCCACTACCCCACCTTTTACGAGTAACTATCCACTAACCGTCAGCACATGTCCTCTTTAGTTGCAGCACTTACTAGTTAGTTTATTTCTTTATTTCTATAAATATGTGTTTAGTATTTGTTTAAGGGTATGTTTTGTTGTTAGACCTTGTATTCCTAAAGGTTTGCCCACTACATACGGATAGTTATCTTTTAATTCCATCTTGTGTTGCTTTCATTTCTATTCTGAAAGTCGATGTCCTATCACCTCCACTTTATCATTCTAAATATTATCCTTATAGATTTTCCATTTTCCAGATCTTAGATTGCCAAATAAGATTTCAATACGAAAAGTAACAAATATGTATCTGCAAAATATGACTCATAAGAACCTGTAGTAGAAATTTAGTGAGCAATATAAAGTACCTGGGGATGTTCTGCATTGAATGGAGGAATTCCTACAAGTAGTTCAAAAAGGATAACCCCTACAGCCCACCAATCTGCAGTTGGTCCTGCAGACGACATTAATTTAAAATAGTAAGATCATAAATAGCAAAATATGGTGATCATGGTTTCAAGAGAAACACAGAACATTTGCAGAAGTATAAAGACAAACCATGTGACATTCCAAGAAGTATCTCTGGTGCCAAATAATCGGGTGTTCCCACAGCTGACTGTTTTCGCCTCTGTTCTATTTGTTGGGCTCGTTTTTCTGCTGACTGTGGTTGATCATCACCCAAAAGAATAGCACCACTGACATCCGGGCCTGATAAATCATCAGTGCTGTTGATGAGACCAACCTTAGAGAGCCCAAAATCAGTCAACTGCAAAAAAGATGAAGAAAGAGTCTGTAAGCCCCATAAAAAAAGAGACTTCGTAAGCTGCATGTTATATGAAATACATAAATGTAAAAACAAATGCTGAGCATTGTTATATACTTCTAAAGATTTATGAAAAACTATCTGATACATGGTTTGATAACAGAAAAAGAAAACCATATAATCATAATTTATGTCTAGGCAATAGTTATGACATACACGAGATCCAAACCAGACCCATTTATAAACATGATACAGTTTAGCATTTATGGAAAAGTCATAGGTGTAAAAAAACTAAGCTGAACTGCCAGCCTTAGATGCTCTTCAAACATGTTTGATTAGAGGTGGACTATTTCATTTTCTTTGATAAAGTTTGATATTCATATATTTCATTTATCAATGATATGTTACTTCATTTTACGAATGAGGAACAAGTAGAAAATTTGCACCTTGATGTGACCATCGCGAGAAATCAACAAATTATCGGGTTTAAGGTCCCGATGAATTACATTCAACGAGTGCAGATACTCCAATGCAAGGACCTAAGCAATTGTTCACTTCCTGTGAGTAGTATCCTTTACTTTGATAAAAAAAATTGTGTTTGTGGAAAAGGAAAATGATAATAAACATGATAAGGACTGCCTTAAGACTGATTTGTTTACTCACTACTTCTGCAATGTATGTCTGTGCCATTTCTTCATTTAGGCAACCCAAGTTTCTTAATAAGGAATAGAGATCGCCCCCATTCAAGTATTCCATAACCAGATAAAGATTCTCCCTACATGTAAATGAATAGAAAAATCGTACCTGTAGCATAACAATGTAAGTTATGCAGAAATTTACAAACAATAGGAAAATTTGAAGCTGGAAAGATAGCCTTACCACAAACGGATTACGAGCTGATATAAGGATATTGCGCTCAGCTAGGATGCTTTCAACTGCATTCTTGCGTATCATGTCAGCCTTTTTGAGAACCTAAGTCCACATGAATGTGATATTTATGACTTGATGGATGATTAAGGACATTGAAACTTGAAAACAGTGATTTATGTGACAGAACATGCTGATATTAGGCAATTTCATTAACATCAATGCTTTAGTAGTTGAGGCCAAGGACATGTATGGCACTCAATATATTGTTGCACATTTGGGCCATCTGATGCAACAAAATATGTATAGCTTGTCTCACTAATGGTCCATCAGGACCCATTTGATTTCCCTAATGCACACAATGTGTAGTGCACTACACATTCCCTTTTGTCTTTATGTTTTTTCAATATGATGGAACTTCCAACCTTTTTTCCCTTTTTGATCAAGAACATAAAAGATTTTAAACATATAAAAGTTTCCATAATGATTATGTATTATGTCCTTTTGCAAGAACATTCTGAAAGTCATTTTAGCATAAGCATATAACCTTTTTAACTTGATTCCATCATTAAATATATGTGTCTTCGAGAAAAAAACACTACATGTGGCAACATGGCCCTATACAGCATCATGAACTATAGAACATGCGTAGCTTGCAATTCATAATTGATTAATTCCATTCCAACAGATGCAGAACAACATGTGGAGAACATTTATAATACCTTTATTGCAAAAAGGTCACCTGTAACTCTTTTCTTTGCAAGAAAAACTCTCCCAAACGCTCCTCTACTTATTGGTTTTATAATTTCAAAATCCTCTATAGATGTTCGATCCTTCATTTTTGCACCTAAATGGTTTCCCCGCATACTGCCATCTTCATCTGACATCATATTGGAAGTATCATTACTGCCATCATCTATCTGACCGCATACATGTATGAACTTCTCCCTGCCAGATTAAGTGAATTAGGGTGATTTGAAGAAGCTAAAAAAATAAATAATATTATTTTAAGTCTGCACATGACACTTTGAGAGCAACATCACAAAGTAGAAAGATGAACTCACTGCAATAACTTTGCTATATGCCTTCCAAATGTCTCAACAATAAGGGCATCAACCTTTCTAGTGTCCACAACAGCATTTAGATCATCTAGACATGAACTCAGGTTTTCCAATGAGCTGTAGTCATTATTCGTCACTCTTGCTATGCAGTGAACTATATCTAATAGACTCTCAATCTGCCAGCACAAACTACAATGTTAAGATAGAAGTTCAGTAAAGCACATGCTAAAAGTACATCCTCGTGAGGAAAAAATGTCCAATTACAAATGAAATATAAAGTTTTTTTTAGGAGAATGAAATATAAAGTTGACGACAATTATCTTCTTTTTTTTTGGGTAAATTGCATAAAAGAGCCAGATTTTTCGTTTTTCCCAAGTCTAACCTAGACTTATATTTTATGTAAAATATCATGAACTTTTAAACTGATTGCACATATACCATATTATTTTATTTTTTTAAAAAAATAATTAAGCGATCACCACATAAATAAGTGAATGCCACAAACTTTAAAATTTTTAAAATGATTTAAATTAGTATTTTATCATTTTATATTTTGCAACTTTGTTGTTAAATTAGTTTGAATTTTAGTCTAGGTATATATAGATAAAGTAATATCAATAAATGTTGATTCAACGATATTATCACATATAATTGAATTTTAAGTCATCAAGCCTTTTTTTTACTTTATTACATATAAATATAATATTGTTTTAAATTTATGTAGCCTAAATGATGTTATAAAAACTCAATCAAAATCTATCCTATATAATTTTTAAATAATATTATATTTATATGTAACAGGTAAAAACATATTTGATAACTTAATACTCGATTATAGGTGATAAATCATTGGATTGACATTTAACGATCTAACTTTATTTAATTATAATATAAGCTAAAATTCAAACTACTTCAACATCAAAGTTGCAATAGAATGATAAAATACTAATTTTAATCATTTTAAAAAAATTAAGTTTACAAATGGCATCAACTTATATGTGGTAACTGCAGAATCAATATTTTTTTAATAAAATATAATAACAGGTTATACCTGCAACAAATTTAAAAGTTCATAACTTTTTACACAAAAATAAAAGTTTAGTTGAGAATATAATAAAAGTTTGAGTTTCTTATGTAATTTATATCTTTTTTCTTTTTTTGAGCAGGTCACTTGTCATGTGAGAAACATAGTCCTTACAACAAGAAATGAACAGGTAAACTAAGAACAAAAAGATTGAAAAACAAAGTAACTCTTTACAGTTGATTGCGATTATTTCATGAGTTTTTGTTGTTGAAATGGTCCTTTCACTTTGTTGCATCAAGAATAATGTTCCAAGTGAATATCCTTAAATGGTACTTTGCAGAAAGAAGCTGTTCAGACTATAACAAACCTGCTGAAAGTTCTCAAGATCAGAAAATGCCTTAATTCCAGATAGTAGGATGTCGATCTGGCTTGTTCGTGGCGTCAAAAATGGCGACTGTGGGGTCATACTTTCTGGTGATAATGCACAGTGTGAACCATTCACTGATGGATGTAATTCATTGAGTCCATTTGCAATTAGGTCACCAACAACTTCCGGTAAATTATCTGTAAGGTCAGGGGGAGATAATTGAGACAAATTATTATGATCAACAGAAGGACCGTTGGATTCTTCAGTTAAACATGAGGATCTGACTCTAACAACCTCATTACGTATAACTGCATTATCTGAACCCTTATGAGCAAAAAATGCTAGAATCTTTTCAAGGACTTCAGCAACTCTCTCGAGCCTCTCTTCTATGCTTAAGCCTTTGGAATCACACTTATCGGCCACAGTACATATCGCAATGTGTCCCTCCGCATAAGTTGTAGGGATTTCAAATTCACAAATCCTACATATCATTTTTGGCTTCCCATCAGATTGAGGCTGAGAAACATTTTCAGTCTTAGATAGGAGTTCTGAAGCACCAGATAGGATCTCAGAGAAATGCTCAGCTGCATGGAGATTATCATTATGCCGATCAGAATTCAAATTATTTTTGTCTGTTGGAGGAAAAGGACCGGAACCTTTTTTTGGCAAGTTATCCTGCTTCTCATGTACTCTCTTCTGACTCTTCTCAGATGCTGATGGAAGCTTCTTCCATGAAGATATCCTAGCTCTATTCCCAGGTGGATCATCAGGTGAAAATTGAAAAGCAAGATCTTGACTGAGATGTCTATACTCTAGTATTTTCTTCCTTATGATCCTATCTTTCATATCCTTGGCGCTTGATGAGACCTTCAGGCCACCATCTCCATTTTCAGGATAGAAACCCAAGTCACTGAGATGATGAGCCCCGAAGATGAAATCGCTCTCTGTATAGCCCCCCTCCTTTTGGAGCTGAAGCAGCCGGGTGCATCTGGTCAGAATGAAAAGAATCCGGGTGTGGACCTTCTTCAGGATGCCCATCCGCAATTCTTGGCGGCGGTCGTCCAGACTCTGAACTATTGCCTCGCATTTCGCCCAAAACTCCTCCGGTGGCATCTCTGCACATCTCTGTGATGTCACCAGGAGATCCTCCAGAGGCTCCCGCCATTCCGGATGCTCGTGCGTGGCCTTCTCTAGCATGGTCACCAAATCCCCGGCAAAAATGCCCAGTTCCGAATTAACATCCTCCTTCAACCGATTAAACTTCGAACGCAAGACGCTCACAATTTCCTGAGTAGAAAGGAAGCCAATTCAATAGAACTTCCATCAGAACTCTGACGCAAGGAGCGATCAGCTACAAGAATCTACGAAAACCAATCAAAAGTTTTTACCTCCGGATTGCTGAGACCACGGAGCTTGCGCATCGGGAGATTGCAGGTCCCGTTAGAATTCAGCTCGTGGGAGAAGCTCTTCACATCGGGCGGCAGCCGCCTCCGCCGGCCGCTCGTGGCCCGCATGACTGCGCGGAAGCGCGGGGAGTTCATGTCCTTCTCAGCGTCGAACTTAACGCGCCGCCCGTCGCCCTGCCACAGGAATATTTCCGAACACCATGAACTCACAATGCAGAATCCAAAGGAAAAAAAAATCATACAAATCAGAGAAAAAAATATTAAGCAACACAAAAAGAATCGATTCCTCTTACCTCCATGTTTACTTGTTCTCCGAGTCAATTAAGAGAAAAATGGATCAAAATCGAAAGTAAACCAAACAACAATGGCTATCGATCCAACAGGAGGTGAAGAAAATAGAGAAGAAATCGAGTAAAATTAGATCGGGAAAAATGAGCAAATTAATCCCAAAAACAACTATGATCTAATAGAAAAAAAATCACAAGTAGAATGGCAAATCCCGATCTCGATTGATACTACTATTTCTATTTTTTTTTTCCATAAATGTCTCAAGTTTAGAACTTTAAGAACGATATAAAAACCTCCCCGACGTTCCCGCCCCTACTTGTGTTCGGTGCACTTGCGATGCTACTTTATGATATGATCGACCGCACACGTGGCGAGAAGAAAATGGAATGGTTACGTTGTTATGCGTAGAGCCCTCCAATGCCGCGTGGGAACGTTGCATACGTGCAGGAAGGAGTTAACACAAACGTAACCGCCAGCTAAGCTAACTGTTTTGGTATTATTATTATTATTATTATTATTATTATTATTATTATTATTATTATTATTATTATTATTATTATTATTATTATTATTATTATTATTATTATTATGTTTTATTGATTAATTTATTCGCCTCTGATTAAATATCTCCAAGTAGCAACTTCAATATTTATTTATTTTTCCTCATTTTTATTTTGTTAAAAAGTTGAGATGTTGTGGTGTTCATGTCAATAGATGGAGAGTGCCTTTAGTGATCAGCCACTACGTGGTTATAATATTAATTTTTTTTGTCTCTTGATGCAATTATTAATGAATTAATAATTCAAAATTGCTTGAACAATATTGGCGAATCAATGTTAATGTTCCTTTTGATATTAGTAATTTAACAATGTGTGTTGATTGAATAATACATCTCCTATCAACATAATAAAGTTAAATTACTGACTTAGCAGTTATGACTACAAGTTGAATCAAATTCTGTAATGAGAACAGTAATATATATATATATATACACACACACATATATATATATATATATATTCTTGGATCATGCGTATATTTTGAATAATACTCATATTTTCCGGCCTTATTTCGGCGTACCGCGTACATATCTCTGGGTAAAAGAAGCTTTTGAGATGTTGCATATATTTTTGGCCTTTGAAGTTGAAAAAAAGGCTCAGAAAAGTAAAGTTGACTTTAACAGCAGGATGGCAAGGGACATCAGGAACTGCATGCATGCATGCAGTTGAATTATTACTCTCTGGCGACGCAGACGATTTGCTTGCCGACGTTCTTGCCGGCAAAGAGGCCGCAGAGGGCGGCGGGGGCGTTCTCGAGGCCTTCCTTGGCGTCCTCGAGGTAGAGGATCTTGCCCTGCTTGTAGTAACCGGCGACGGCCTCGAGGAACTTGGGGTAGAGGTGGAGGTGGTCGTGCTGGATGAATCCCCGGATGGTGATGCGCTTGATGACGACGGAGTAGAGGTTGGTGATCCCCTTGTGCGCCGTGATCGAGTGCTGCGACACCATCCCGCACGCCGCGATCCGCCCGTGCTCCCGCATGTTGATCAGCGCCGCGTCCAGCATCTCCCCGCCCACGTTGTCGAAGTAGATGTCGATCCCCTTGGGGAAGTACCTGCATGCATTCATTCACGCATTGTAGTTGATTCAATTGTTACAGAGCGCGTAAGATGATGCACCCACCACCAACGTACCTCTTCAAAGCTTCTTTCAGGTCTGATTCCTCCTTGTAGTTGAACGCCTCGTCGAAGCCCAGCTTGTTCTTTAGCAGATCAACCTGCAGTTCAGATCATATATTTGAAAGTGTTCAGCAAATCAACAAGTATATAATCAATCTGCTGATCTGATCAGTGATGAATCAGTCACCTTCTCCTGGGATCCTGCACTCCCGACGACGTAGCAGCCGTGCAGCTTGGCGAGCTGCCCCACGAGCTGCCCGACTGCGCCGGAAGCAGCGGAGACGAAGACGGACTCTCCGCTCTTGGGAGCGCAGATCTCGGTGAAACCAACATAAGCTGTGAAGCCCGGCATGCCTGTTAATGGACATGTACAGAATTGAATTAACTTTTTTGATCAATCAGTCTGCAATATTAATGCTGAGAAATAAATTAGAACTTCAAGGCATGAGAGAGAGAGAGAGAGAGAGAGACCTAGAAGGCCAATGTGGTACGAGAGGGGGATGCCTTCGGATTCGACTTTCCTGAGCTGGTTTGTTCTGACAATGGTGCTGTACTCCTCCCAGCCTATGAAGCCGACGACCAAGTTCCCCACACTGAACCTTGGGTCTGTGGAAGCGATCACTCTGGCCACTCCATACCCTTCTATGGGCTTAATTCCCATGAAACATTAACACAATTAATAATTATATATATCAAAGAACACGTTTTTGACAGAAGACACTATGAAATTCCTATAATTAATCACCAATTTCGTTGTTTGTTGTTTTTTAATCTTTATTTGTAGAAACTTAATTTCTGATCATTAGTTAGTTGTTAGTGTAACCAACCAACCAAGTTCTAATAAGTTGATAACCAGGAATTTTGGATGTCTGATTTAATATTAAATATGCTTATATCGTTTCTTTCATAGAAGCCAAACCCCACGTCGTGATTTATTGTCTAACTGAAATAAATTCGAAGGGAAGCATAATCCTATTTATAAATTTTAAATGTATGACTATATATGTTTCATTATTAATTATTATAATTATTTATATTTTCATATATACAAGTATTCTGCATATACCAATTACGTTGCAAATAAAATAGTCATAAGTGCTAATAGGTCCGTGCAATTAATGCAAAAATTAAAATAAAAAAAATTGCTTCGTCGAGTCAAACGTGTTGGTAGCCTTTGCTGACCGTGCATCTCAGACTTTGTGAGCAACCAAAATACGACACTTTGGAATGGGTGCTTTAAAATATAATATTTTAGAAAGCATAGATATATTCTTATCGTACCTTTGTGTTCAGCTTGAAGAGAAATAGAATTTGAAAACATAATATTCCGTAACTAATATTTTATTATAAATATGAAAATAATTAATGCTTGTTATAATAATAAGTATTTTATTGGACCGAAAGAAAAAAGAAACAGTGAAGATATCAAAAAGTGAGATAAAAAAAAAAACGGTGAAGAGATCTCAGAATTGCTCATGGTTTTGGTGATTCTTTTTTTTTTTTTTTTAACTGCAAGAAGAAAAACAAGAAGTGGATGTGTGTTTGAAATTTGAATGAATTAAGTAAATAAATAAATACCTGACCAGGTTGGAAGGGAGGAATGTAAGAGCCGTAGAAACTCCCTCATCCGGCCCCTCATGTAAGGGTCGCAGGAGAGGTAGAGGTTCTTCACCACCACCGCCGGCGGCGACCCGGCCTCCGGCGCCGGCAGAGACAGGGTGGCCTTCCCCACCCTGAACTCCATGTCCGTCTCCTTGGGCACTCCCACCACGAAGTTCTTCAGCAGCACCTGCTTGTTCTCCACCTCCATCGTCGTTGCCTGCTGCCTGTAACTGCTACTGCCTGATCGATCCTACCAGCGGTTTCTTTTTACTGCAAGACGATGAGAGAGAGAGAGAGAGAGAAGAAGAAGAAGAAGAAGAAGAAGAAGAAGTAAGCCACTAGTTATGGAGGGGATGGTTGCGAGAGTCCAAGGAGTGAGGAGTGCTGTGTTGGCCTTTAATAGGCGAAAAATAACGGGGGTCGGTTACTCTCTCTCTCTCTCTCTCTCTCTCTCTCTCTCTCTCTCTCTCTCTCTCTCTCTCTCTCTCTCTCTCTCTCTCTCTGTTTTGTCGGGTGCTCTCATGCCGTTCTTTACCCGATAGTATCTTCTAATTGATTTACATAAAATTATTTTCTTTCGTCTTGGCGGATTTCCTTGTTCGTAATACATCAAATTATTTTAATATTTGAGTTACATCAAATTATCACGAAAAAAAATTTGATCACGCTGTACTATGATGATGACTTAATTGTACACATCTATATAGTAAGAAATAAGACTAGTAAAATAATAATCAATTATAATGGTCACATGATGACACGTCTCTATGCCATAATTATTTGATTATGCACAATTTGATTAATTCGGTTTAATTTAACTGATTTGGGAAGAAAATTTCAACTTACACACCAACCCCCACCTCTTTCTCAATTAGTGCTTTCTATTTATATCACATCTCTAACTCTTGAAATCCGGCCACATACTATATATATTTGACTCGGTCAATTAAATTGTCCCCCTACCTAATTCAATTTTATTGTCTCACTATTTTTTTTATTATTGATAATATTTGGACATATTGATTCACAACAGCCTCTTCGAATTTTGTTTTTTTTATATTTCCTTATCATTTGGTGGAAATTAAAGAATGAAAAAAGATATGTTTTACTAAGAAAATATAAGATTACTTTTTTATTCTCATTTATACACTTTTATATTTTTACGATAACTATAAATGTATGTTTTAATAAAAGCGATAAATTGATGACATTATAAATCTATATAATTAAAGTACAATATAATTTATACACTTAAAACAATGGATAAATTGATGACATATTGATACACAATAATTGTTTCAAGTTTCAACGTGCTCTTTAACTCGCAATTAAATTTGGGATATTCGTTTTGATATCCAGTTATAATATTCTGATATCCATTATAATTTTTTTTTATATTCTCGCGAACCCGTGAAATAAAATATCATTACTAATGAATACGAATAATGTGCACAATAAAAGTTATCTAAAAAAAATCTAATTGTTTTACGTCGCAATTCTAAATCGGCGTATGTTGACTTCTATAATTCTAAACTTTTCCTCGCTCCGCTGCCAAAACATTTTGATTTAGTTTAATAAGAAAATTCCAACTTACTCACCCACATGTGTGTTCAATGGGCGTTACACGTCCATTTGGTGAAGCATTATGAAACACTTCATCATAGTTCGTTCATTTTAGATCTAAGGTTCAGATTAAAACTAACTTAAAAGAAAAAAAAACAACCTCTTCCCTTAAAATTACTCTCGAAATCATCTCACCCCACCAATCGTCGGCATCTTGGCCGCCGATGCCGGATCGGAGGGGAGGAGAGGGGAGGCGGCGGTGGCGCAGACCGAAGACAAGGGCAGCGATCGGAGGAGAGAAGAGAGAGAGATCGGAGGGGAGGGGAGGCGGCGGCGCAAATAGGGAAGCGGATAGAAGAGAGGAGAGCGGCGGCGGCGGTGCAGATCTGGATTAAATGGAGGTCCTGCTTAGCCAAAGCATCCCGAGTGTCCTGTCTCACCTCCGATTCATCCAATTGAGGAGCAGCGGCAGATCTCCCATTTGTCCGAACCGTCGATTTTTTCTCACAATATAACAAAAAAGCTCGTTTTCTCTTTTTTCCCCATTCGTGTCTTGCCCAAGCGGAGCTGGCAATCTCGCGTTCGTCGTCGAATCTCGCGACGCCGCTCTACGCTCGACAGTGGACAAGCGAGCGGGAGAGGGGCTCTTGGCATCGGCGAATGGCGGGACTCTTGACGTCTAGCGAGCGACCGTCAGGGAAGCGGTAGAAGGGCGATCGAGCAGCGATCGGCTCGTAGTGGGGCTATCGACGTCAGGCGAATGGCGGTCAGGCTCACAACAGGCAGAGGAGCGGCGGACATGGGAGTGGCACAGGGGCGATCGAGCGACGGAGGAATGACTAGAGGAGGGGCTCTTGGCGTCGGTGCTCTTGACGGTCCGGGGAGGCAGAGGGGCGAGCGGATCACAACGGAGGGGTTGCGGCAGGGTTCTCGTTGTCGTGGCTCTTGACGTCGGGGCTTTGGACTGTCAGGGGAGCGGTAGAGGGGATCACGGCTCATGACGAATCAAAGCAGGATGGAGGAACGTCAGGCTAGAGATGACGAGTGGCACGACGTCGATTAGGGCAATGTGACGCGGATGAGAAAAAATCGGGTTTCTTTTTTCAAATTGTGAGGAAAAATCAGCGGTTGGGACAAATAGGAGATCTGTCGCTACTCCTCAATCAGACGGATCTTAGGCTCTTTAATCTAAGGGATAGCACCGTGCTCTTTAATCTATAGCCATTAGATATAAGATTAATGACAAATTAAAAGGCACATTCCATTAAACCAAAGCACACAATTCATCACTTTTTTTTGTTTAGCTCTCATCTCGCCATCTCGTCTCATACCCAAAGCCTCTCGTTGCCTCGTCTCACAGACGAAACCCCTCGTTGCCTTGTCTCATAGCCAAAGCCCCTATTTGTAGCCCTCATCGTCTCATGGTCGTCTCATAGCCAAAGCCCTATTTGGAGATCGATGAGATCGACATCACCTCGCCTCATCTTAAGCATCTGAGATCCAATGACTGAATCGCAAAGCAAGAGAGCGCGACGAGCAAACGAGCGACGACAAGCAAACGAATGGCAGCGATGAGCGACGAACAAACGAGCAGGTGATGCTGACAGCGAGCGACGACGACGAACAGATGAGCAACGATGGCAAACTAATTGTGTCGCGAAGGGAGACAACAGAGAAGAGGGCGAGGGACCAAAGGAGAACCTTTTTGCTGACATCATAGAGGGAGACCACGGCATGTAGAGGGAGAGGGCAGTGAGGCGGCAGTGAGCGTGAAATGTGAGACTCTTTGTTGAACCGTGTTGAACCGGACTTGCTATAGTAAACCATGTGTTTTTCATCTGTCATCTTACATCCACGATAAAGAACAGGAAAGTGGATAGCTCATTCATCAATGGGAACTTAATTCTAGAACTTGGCTTAGTTCTGCCAAACAGCACCTCAAGTTCTCGTGGATCCCATCAAAATCAAAATTCTAGTCAACGCGCAAAGTTTCAACAAGTTAAAAAGTTCTTCGTTGCATCGGGAACTTCCGCCTTAAGTCGCCCACATCATTCATGTTCTTTCTTTCTTTTTTTTTTTGTTTTTGCATATGATTCTTCTTCTTTTTTCTTCCTTTTATCTATTAGTCTAACAATAATATATATTATACATATACATATATATATATATATGAAGAATATTAGCATGAGATCAAAGATTTTGATCTCACTCTCAAATCAGTGAATCTCAGCCGTTATAATCATACATCAACGATTCAGATCTCATGAGACTAAATAAAAGACTGAACTTGATTTTTTTTCATTTGAAACAGGTTCAATTAAGATATCGATCTGTACCATTGATGCATAATTATAACGACTGAAATTCACTGATTTGAGGGTTGATCTCACGCTAATTTTTCTCTCTATATATATGTATATAATTGGTTATTTAAATTTACATTATAAAAAAATGATAAAAAATGTTTAGATGTAATAACAATAAGTGTTTTATTAACTAATTATTATAATTAACTTAGTATTACATCACAATAAAATTAACAAAATCTATTATTAATTAAATGTGATATTAAATAATTATTTTCTTAATTATTTATTATACTTTAACTAGTATTATAATGTAATAAAAATATTATTAGCTAATAATTACTGTTAATATTATTTATTAAACCATTTAGTCATACATCAAGTGTACTACAACGTGAAATGAAACAATCTATGGAAGTTCTAGTGCCCATCCAAACATCATTAAGAACTTATTTGGACATATGCATCAAATCAACTGTAAGTTAAAAATCGTCGAGAATTTCGTCCAAACATTCGGCAAGAACAAAAATATCATTTAAAAAAGTTCCAACAACATATCGGAACTATAATTCACCCATTCAAACATAGCCTAAATCCTATATACTATATCTCACTCGGTCAATTAAATTGTCCCCCGTCTCCCCCACACTAATTTCGTTTTATTTTATTTTCCCAGCATTCTACTAATCACTGTTGGACCCGGACACGTGCACTAATTCACAGCCCTAATTTCGTGTGTTCTCGTCTCTTCGAAATTTTATTTGTCTGTCTATATCTTTTTCATCAGTTGTGGAAATTAAAGAAAAAAAATGGAACAAGAAGATAGAAATATAAGCACACTTCTTCTATCCTTTTATTCGTACAGGGACTCGGCATGTAAAAAATAGAATCAAAATTTTATTATAAGTGTTTGGCAAATATTTTTTTAGTAGCGTTTAGAGGTTTAAGCACAAAACGTTATAAGTTATTCCTATTATCTTATAGAGTATAAAAATAATGTTTTACATTTTTTTCTATTATACCCTTATTTTTAGAATAAAATTATTTTAATTATTAAACATCATATATTATTTTTATTTTATATATCACATCTTTAATTTTACTTACAACCAAAATAAGTTTTTTTATTTTGAACTAATCAATATTTTTATATTAAAATGATATTCTAAAAAATATTAATATTCAAAATAAAATATTTTAAATTAAAATTTTATGAATATGATGTTATTTTTGTCATTTTGTACATTACGCTAATTTAACATCTATATTTATCAAACAGTTTTTATTGAATTTATAAACAAATTACTCTTCACTATTCGCTAATATTTAACCGCTATAGTATAATCAAATCGTTATCCTCTAATCGAACCGTTATCCTCTAATAAAATCGTTAACTTTGCCAAACATAGTCATAATAATTCTATACTTTTTTACAAGAACAATAATTGTGTGTTTTATCAAAAAGTAAAAAAGAACTGATGCCATTAGTATTTATAAAAAAATTATCATAATTCATGAGAGCGAATTATTAATTAACGTGATGACAGTGGAGAGAGAGAGAGAGAACAAAGCAAGGTGCCGATGCGGGCGGTTTGTCAATTGATCAAACGCATGGGAGGAGGCGCTGGGCCATTCCAAAACGCCGAAGTCGTCTGCTGTCAACAGTGGCGTAGTCATCAAGGTGCCCTGTTTCATTTTTATTTTACTTTTCTTCTCTGTTGAGAGCAGCGATCTCTTGACTGTCCTTACGATTTCAAAGACCAATCTTTTCATCGAACCGGGGCCAATTATGTTCTTGATCAAATAATAAACACTCCTGACTTGGAGTGATCTCAATGTTGATGATCTCATTGATTTCGATGGGCTGCGACTTGAAGTTTCCTTCCTTCCACGCCGGCGAACGATCATCCATGCGCGCATGGCCGGAAGCAGACTGCGGAAGTGCGAAGTAAAACCCCCACGATTGCGACGGCCGATCTCGACGTCGCTGCTGCTGGGGCTGCACTGATGCATCTGGTGTACATGGTGAACTCGGGGTTCGTCCAAACGTCCCTAAAGTGTTTGTGCATTTGACGAGCTAAGACGACGACGACGACGACGACGACGACGACGACGACGACGACGACGACGACGACGACGACGACGATGATAATAATAATAATAATAATAATAATAATAATAATAATAATAATAATAATAATAATAATAATAATAATAATAATAATAATAATAATAATAATATCAAAATACGACTTTATAGTTCATTCAATGCCATGCAACGGTCGAGTTAAGTAAAACTAAAAGTGCTAAAAAAAAAGTCAAATAAAAGTTCAATTCACTTGATCCAATTAAATTAACGTGACGAATAAAACAACAATATTCCTTCTTATCGCAACGCAGTCAAATTTTGACTCCAATTTCAATCTCCATTGCCCGTAAACTTGGTGTTATGGTTATGGTGGCAGTCAACAACGGGAGCTGTCAATCTCTCACTTCCATGGAAGTCGGAAATGTCAAAACCAACGAAAGGACTGGGTCTCAATCGGTCGATGGGTTAGTAAATCGATTTTTGAAATTGTTACCTTGCTCAGACATATTATTTTTATCGCCCAAGCTTCTTGCAACATCAAATTAGTCGGATGCTACTAACTCTAAATGCTAATGAATTGCGATTGAAAAAAAAGTTGAAAATGCCAAACTGTAGAATTAAATCAGATTGAACAATAAAAAAATACAAATTTGAAATCAAAATGACAAAATAAAAAAAAAAAGAAAGGAAACAAAATAATAGGGGAAAAAGGAAGGTAACAGTCCATAAATCAGGTCATAAATTTAAGGAGAATAAAAAGTTAAATTTTTAAGGAGGAAGAAGTAAAATTGGAAATAAATTAATGAGAAAAAGAAGGAAATTTTATTTCATAAAAAGATATGAAAGGAAATTAACACAAGAATAATTAAATTTTAAAAATATATTAATAGGAAAAAAAAATAAAAGAATACCATAATTTTTAATCATTAGAATAGAAGTAAATTTTCTCATAGACTTATTTCGATAAGTATTTTATTCAGCTTTTTATAGTATTTATACTAAAAATAAATTTAAATAAAATTATGGCTGTTTCAAACTCTTTTAAATATAATGTATATGGAGTTCAAATTAACATATTTTTTTTAACAATATGAATATTCTCATATTATTTTAATATAATGAGACTATTCAAACATATTAAACTTACATAAAATTAGAATAGATTTTGAATAAAGTTATTAAAAAATTATTATAAAATTTATTTTGAAAATACAAAATATTTAAGTTAATGTTAAATATTAAGTTTATTGTAAGGTGCTTTTTATATTCTTTTTTATTGTATTATTCATAATATATCTTTGAAATCATAAAAAATAATAGTTTAATAAAATATGATTTAATGTGGTTAAAGTCCATTAAATTAGTCGCATCATGATATAATTGGGACAACGGTTCAACGTCCAATTCGATTTTAAAA
The DNA here is from genome assembly GCA_030549335.1 of Pontederia crassipes. NCBI lineage: Eukaryota > Viridiplantae > Streptophyta > Magnoliopsida > Commelinales > Pontederiaceae > Pontederia > Pontederia crassipes. The sequence continues at coordinate 2,713,904 of CM060189.1, read as the reverse complement.
CATTGATTTTAATGTAATTTTTTAAAAAAATTTTATTTTTAAATTTTAATCATATGTATTATAAAAAATTTAATATAAGGCTAAAATAGTTCTAAATAAGTTATATTAAGTTTTTTTAATGATAATAAAGGGCTCATTATTTTTTTGTAATTTATTTTTTGACTTATGCATATCAAATATCAGATCTTTTTTTAAAAATATCAAATATCAATTAGTAATAAGAAGCTTATATTAAATGTTACCGGGTGTATAACTCGCTTATATATGATTAAAAGTGCAAAGTTGTTTGCGTTTTTCTATGACTTGTGTGTGCTTTTTCTCTCTTAAAAGTATAAAATTTTCTACCAATAACAACGGAAGAACCAAATATTTTTTCAATGGATTTACCAATTATTATTAACTAAGTATATAAATAAAATTTAAGCATCATAAACCAATATACAAAGAAATATCCGACGTTCAAAATAAAAAATGCTTTGATAATCAATTTCAATAAGATTCCATCTTTATATTTCATTTTAATTGAGAAAATATTTTTTAAAAGATATAAAACTTAGGTAGAGACAGGAAAATTCTTCTCCACATATAAATAACTTAGCGATTAGTTAAAAAAAACACAAAAATGATATACCATTCTAAAATTGTATCTATATAAGTTTTAGTAATTACAGGGTAAATGTTGGCATGCATAGGATATGGGTTTTGAGGAGGAATTGGGTTCACAAGAAGTTTTGGGCTTTCATTAACAAATAAAGTATGAAGATAAGAAAGAAAGCCGACAGCTCTCAACTGTACCCAGAAATTTCAACATAATCAAACAATATAAGAGTTAAATTAGTGTGCAACCAGAACGCAATGTATAGTAACGAATGTTTGAATTAGCATCGTTTTGATTGATCCGCATTATCGAATCTAAATAATGCTAATCTAAAGACGATAAATATGAAATTATATGATGCGACCTCAAATTATAATTGCACGAAAAAAATTACACTAAATGTCTTCCAATTTGATGTTTGTTTAGCGATATTCTCCAACTTCATTTTGTAAGTCCTCTATTTTTTAACTCGTTTCACCCGAGGCTCGCCTTACATGTGATCGGCCATCTCCCAGTCACCCCGTCCACATGGCGTCTACGCAGCCATTTTCTCTCTCCTCCACGTAAGAATATATCTGTATGGTATGATTAAATGATAATAAAATATAATAAGTAAAAAAATGAGAGAAAGGCATCGGTCATTCCTCTCGATCTCTGGCGACCTTGCCGGCGCTAAAGGGAGGGAGCCTTGTCGGCGACGCGCGCAGAGCATCGCAAAGGGGGGATGATGCCTCCCGTCCAGCACCAATGAGACTCCCTCCCTTCAACACCGGCAAGGCCACTGGAAATCGAGGGGACGATCGGTGCTTTCTCTCATTTTTTTACTTATTATATTTTATTATTATTTAACATACCACGTCAAATAGATTTTTAAGTGGAGGACAGAGAAAATGACTGCGTAGACACCATATGGACGGGGTGATCGGGAGACTGTCGATTGCAGGTAAGGATGATATCGGGTGAAATGAGAAAAAATTACACCAAATGCCCTCCAACTTTTCAAGTTTGTTCAGCGATGCCCTCCAACTTCACTTTATAATAGCGATACTCTCCATCTTTTAACTCATTTCATCCGATGCTTTCTTTACTCGGGATAGTCGGTCTTCTAGTCGCGGAGCTGACACAGTGCACACGTGACACAAATATGACGTTGACAGGACATCTTCTTTTCTGTACGCTGACATGACGATACTAAAAAGTTAAAATATTAATTAAAAAAATAAAAAATGCCACCTCATGTGCGGAGCTCCCCCCATCGTTCTTGTCGGAGGCAAAGACAGGACGAGACCCCCACCTCCGACATGCCGACGAGGTGAGGGGGGCAAGGCCCCCCTCTCCTCGTCGTCGCGCGTGAAGGAGGAAGCTCGAGCCGGCGATGGGCGAGGTTGTAGAGGGGGGCTCCCTTTCTACTCGCCATCGCGCGGAAAGGAGGAGGGTCGAGCCGATGACGGGCGAGGTTGTAGAGGGGGGGCTCCCCTTCTTCTCGCCGTCGCACGGGAGGGGGGACATCGGCGACGGACGAGGACGCAGAGAGCGAGGAGGGGGGCTTCTCCTTGCCGTCGCACGGGAGGGAGGGGGCCTCGCCGGCGACGAGCGAGGTCGCAGAGGTGGGGCGAGCCCCCCCCCCCTCTTCTTCTCGTCGATGTGTCGGAGGTGGGGGGGGGGGGGGCTCGCCCCGCCTCTGTCTCCGCGAGGACGAAAGGGGATTTTCGCGCGTGAGGTGGAATTTTTTTATTTTTATAATTATTTTTTTTATTTTTTTAATATCGCTACATCAGCGTAGGGAGAAAAGAAGATGTCCTGTCAACGTCATATTTGTGTCACGTGTGCGCCACGTCAGCTCCGCGACCAGAAGATCGACTATCTCAGATAAAGAGGGCATTGTTGTGAAGCGTATGTTGAGCGGCTTAACACATAATTTATTTTATTTTATCGATATCTTTCTTCCTGAATAATTTAAATGATCAATAAATCATTGTCAATATATATTCATCATTTTCAAAATTTTATGTACTTATGTACATTATTGTCCTTTACAATATATATACGTATTTTTCATAATTTCTTACATTATAAAATTATTTTTTGTTGCCATCAATAATTATTTAAATTATTCATGAATAAAGATATAAAAAAATAAAGTAAACTATGTATAAAACTGCTTCACACGTGCTTCACATGTAAAGTGCTCAACACCTACATTAAACCTTGATTTCTCAACAGTACCCTCCAATTGCACTTTATAACACCCTCAATCTTTGAACTCATTTCACGGAAAAATTACACCAAATGACCTCTAATTTTCAAATTGGGGCCCACGACATTAATTGTGCAAGGAACAAATAAATGGGAAGACCAAATTCTTTCGGTCACGGGGAATACGGTGATCTCGTTGGATTAAGAGGAGGGGAGTATCGGATGGATTACAATATGCTAATCCTAAAAAAAATATTTCCGAACCAAATGGGGCCAATGTGATTTGGCTATAACTTAATCAATTTTAGGAGGATTTTAAAAACCATGTGCGTTAGAAGTTTTCATATATTATATAGGATGCATACTGCAACACGCACGTGCGATCGTCCCTCGACTATGCCATGCTTGACAAAATAAGATTAAACTTTTACTTAACTTAATTTAAAAAAAAATCATTCTAGGCAGTTGTTTTCTGAACATATTGAAAGGCAACATGTTCCAAATTTTGCTTGGCAGTAATTTTTCACATACACCAAGGTTTTTTCAAGTGCAGAATCAATCTAGTTCATAGTATGATATCCAAAGAAAAAGAACATTTAGTAGTAAGTAGCACCAAATAAAAAAAATGTTCATTAAAATGGGTGCAAATGAGATGGTGATACACCATATTTATTTATTTATTTTTCACTAGTGTGATGACCCGCGCGATGATGTGAAATTAGAGAAATAGTATTATTATAAAATATGTAAATATTAATTTGATATATTTAAATATTATTTAAAGAATTTGATAATTATAAATTAGAGAAATAATTTAGTCATATAATTTCTTGTGTGTCCTATTTAATTTTCTTTCTTATTAAAAATAATATTCTCATTAAAGTTTTACATATTAATTTGTTAGTCTATTTCATATTTATATGAATTTCATGATTCATATTAATATTATATTTGTTGTGATCACTACTCTAAGACTCATAATCTTGAGGTAAAAAATTATAAGAGACTATATTTTTAGTTAGTTAGCTTAAATTATACCATTTCATGATAAATAATATTTATATGTATTATTTATATCATAATAGACTATATTTCATTATCATGTCCTTAATCTTCATTTTGTAGCATTAAGCTTAAAATATCTATATACATATGTTTTTTTTCTATTTAGAACTAAAGGTGATATTATTTTGGTCATTAAAAATTAATACATTTATAAACTGTAACTAAAAATAAAGTTATTATAATTTTATAATTTATCTTAATAATAATTTTAAAAAAATAGAATAATTTGTGAACCACTGATTATATTCTAACCCTGCCACTGCACACGGATCCAAAAGAAAAGAACACCACCCAGTCAATTAAACTCGAGTTTTAATTAGGGGTGTTTACGAGGTCGGATCGATGGTCGGTCGGACCCGACTCGTCTCTAACTCAATCCGATGGGGGTTTGGGTCGATTATGGGTTGGAATTTCCCAACGGAGTCGACCCATCCCCATCCGATGACCTAAGTTTTTTTATAAAAAAATTTTTAACTTTTTTTATTTAACTTTAGTCTTATAGTTGATTTAAAATGGAAAATATTAAAATAAACTATTTTAATTACGAAAATAATGTTCAAATATTCAACAAACATATTATATATTTTACAATAATTATTAAATAATTTTATATTAAAATAAATATAATCAGTAAGATAAAAATTTTAAAAAAAAGGAAAAAAAATGGTCGGGCTAACCCGACTCAAATCGGGTCAAATTTTTCACCCCTAGGAGCCTTGATTCGATCCGACCAAATTTGCTCACGGATCGAATCAAAATTGTTCACGAGTCAAGACCAACTCGACCCATGAACACAACTAATTTTAATTAAGTTTGAGCATACCAAAGCTGGTCAATTTATGATCGAGTTTAAGATTCCCTGCATACCGTTTTGACAGCTGAAAAACTGATTTCACTGATGAGAGGTAAACATTACTAGATAGATCCTTACTAAGAAGGATAATTATTTGAAGAATGCGATGTATATAAGAATGTTGCTGAAAATTGAATTGACCAATTATCGACCGTGGCATTGTTAAATTTGATGTGTTGATGAGTTTATGATATTTTATATTCTGAATGAACAACAATTAAGAAGGAAAAATAATAAGTCAATGCTTGATATATATTATATTAAATGCGCCGATCATTTTTTTTTAAATTTTAAACTCAATGATTTTATAGTGTTAAAAACATGAACGAAGCATTTTAGTCATGACACAGGACACGTATTTTTTTCATCCATCTAATTAATTAATTTAGTATGATCAAACTCATCCAACAGAACAAAGAAAAAAAAAGGGGATATTAATTAATTGTTAACTAAAATTTGATTGCTGATTTGGCATTCTGCATCCTATTTTTTAATCCTCTCTCTCTCTCCTAAACAAATCAAATTGGGTGCTGCTGTGCTGCAATGGAATCGTGCATGACTTCTCCACTCTCTCTCTCTCTCCAGTGGTGTGTACTGATTCCACTGCAGCATTATAATTCTGGTGGTTCCCTTCATCTCATCTGAATTGATTTCCATGTGCTGCAGAGCATTGCACATGCGATCTGGCACAAACTTGGCATGTTTCCCCCCTTGGCATCCCTCTGCTCCTTGCCTTATCACTATTATGTGTATGCATGGGAATTGAATTAGGTGCGCCTAATCTTTCACTGTTTAAAATTATTAGTACCAAATCAATACGGAACTAAAAAAATAACATAACAGTGTTCTCGTTGTCGAGTAAACTTTAAAATTGAGCTTGGGACTAGAATCTCTCAACAATATTGCTAATAAGTTGTGTCGACCAAATGTAGTCACCTTTAAAGTTGCGTTTGGCAAAAAAATCGGGTTGGAATCAGTTCCGTTTAATACCTGTCTAGAATTTGATTTAAATCAGGAAATTGCAGTAGTCCAGTTTCACCTTTTTCTGTGAAACCGGGACACTAGAGTTAGAAATCAATTTTTTTTTCTTTTGACGCGACATTTTTTTTTCTCACACATTTTTCCTATAAAATAAATCATTTAATAAATATAACATAATTTTAATAAAGAATCAATATAATATTATTTATTATTTTATTAAAAAAATTAATATTTTATTAAATATAATTAATTAAAAATATTTTTATATTTAAATAATATATTTTTAACAAATTTTTTTATGATTTTTTATGTTATACTTTTATTTTTATTAATAATATAATTATACTTCATAATTATAATAATTATTTTTAATTCAAATGTCATAAAAAATTCATTAATCATATTATTTTTTTTCTATCACATCAATATCATTGTGTTTCATTCTATTTAAACACATCTTGAACTAATATATCAATTAACTATCCGTTGAGAATTTAAGAGGAATTAGAGTTGAGAATTTAAGAGGAATTAGGCTTCCGCTTTCAAACGCGACTTAAAAGTATAGCCTTGCATACGAAAGAAAAGTAAAAGAAAAGAAACATCCGTATGAAAAAATTTGAGAGAATTTGAAGGTCTTGAGTACGTTGTTCCATTTTTCTTAATCCTGAGGTCTTGGTCATTCCTTTCCATGGTTGAAACTTGAAAGGACTCGTGATGCATGTTGCAGCACCTATGCCTTTCCCCACCTCCTGCCCATTGTGTCTCTACCTTTATTGGTCTGGTAGAGAAGCACCACATGCAGTAGAAGAAGAAGAAGAAGAAGAAGAAGGTCCACTGCTTGGTCCTGCTCAATTTTGATTGACTGGAGCACTATATTTATCACTTCTTCTGTTAGGTTTTTCTGCCTTTTCTTCCCCCCACTGTACAAAAGTTCAATTCTTTTCATTTTTTTTCCGGTACAGTTCTACGAGACATAATAACAGCAAGTCCAAAACAAATAGTCGAATAGAAGTTGAACATGTTGTAAATCGTAGCACTCAAAAGTTCAATAAGTCAACGATTAATACAGTTCAGACTCATGTTGATTAATAAACATTTCTGAGCACCAGTTTTTAAACAGAGTCAAAGCCTCAACCGCTGTGCAAAACAAAAACAACATAATTTTCATGCTTCTCAACATCAGTTGACTCCAATGGTGAGATGCAGCGCCGTGTTTAAGTGACACCAAAATCGTGGCAAAAGTGTGCAAAAACCAGAATGATAATGATGATTCTGATTCTGATGAACACGCGTTTCGGAGCTGCACACACAGTAAGATGCCATTAAACTCCTCTACTGTTCACACGGGGAAACCTTTGCCTTGAACCAAGTGCGCCTTCCAGCTCTCATCATCATCTTTTTATTTTTTCCTTGAAAGCAACAGCCACCGAAGCCTATTCGTCATACTACGAGGGAAGGGGATCAACAAATGACATCATACGGCAACTCCAAAGAGGCGACCCTGCGCTGAGATGACAAGGTCATGCATATAAAATGAAGGTGTGGCTTGGTTGGATTGGTGCTCTTGCAGCGTCTCTCGACCTCCTGGGGACCAACGAGGTAAATGGCGAAAAAGAAGCGTCAACAGCAACAAGAAAAAGGAAAGCTCCTTGATTCGCCAATCGCAGCGTGGGGTTCTTCATCTCTCCCTTATATATTCCCTACCAGTCTGGAAAAAAAAAAGTGTGATTTTTAGCTCTTGGAGTGTTGGTGACCTCCTCTATTTCATGAACTTGAATGCGATTATTACGGTTTGTTAGGTTCTTGTGGATTTTTATGGTAGGTGGTGATCCTGGTTCTGCAAGGTTCCTGCTTCCGGAGCTTGTCTTTTCCAATTTCGTGTCGTATCTGGGATAAAAAGGAGGTAGTTGTTCTTTCTTCCATTCGGGCGTGGAGAAAGGTTTCTGTGTTTCTCCCTTTTTGTGTGAGCAACTGATTCCATTTCTGACTCAGGATATATGCATATATGTCTCCTTGTCGGGCAAAAAAGATATACACGCCTGATCAGATGGTGGGAGGATTTCAAACTTGATATTTTATTTACAGAGATGTATTGAAATTTCTTGCAGACTCAGGCTTTGAACCGAACCGAACACAATTCCGGGAATTGTGATCTATTTTGCGCTTTTTTCTTATCAGAAGTTGGGTGAAAAATGGGACTGGTATCAGCTGTTTTGGCTTAATTTTGTTGATTTGGATGAGCTCACAGCGAGGTAGAGGAAGATCAGGGATTCCCGCAGACCTTCAAGCTCAGTAAATCTTGAAGCAGCAGCACTTGCATATTTTGATCTGGGAGAAACCGCAGAACTTTGGATCCATTACTTTTAAGGAGAAGAAGAGCTCAAGGATTGGGCCAATGGAGAAACAGAAGAGTTTCCGGTGGGCAGATAGGCAGCAAAGCTTTAAAGAGTGGAGGAGCAAGGATAGCCCCGGGAAGCGAGGGGATACACAACTCCATTTGGCTGCTAGGGCTGCCGATACCGTGACTGTTCAGAGGATTCTCGCAGAATGCAGAGAGGAACATCTGAACAGCTTAATTTGTAAGCAAAACCAGGACGGGGAGACTGTGTTGTATGTTGCTGCAGAAAAGGGGCATGCAGAAGTCGTCCGCGAGATATTGAAGGTTTCAGACGTTCAATCAGCTGCCATCAAGGCGAACAACAGTTACGATGCATTTCATATTGCTGCTAAGCAGGGACATGCTGGTGAGCGATTTCTTTCTTTTGCATCCTCTCCCACATTAATCTAATTTTTGTTTATGCTGCCAAAATGAATCCTTGCATAGGAAGTTGGTGTCACTTATCTACTTCATCGTAAACAATTGGATGCGTCAGCTGCTTTATAGTTAAAGCACAAACTCTCAGAAATATGTTAGTTTATGTTTTTTGCCGATCAAATGCATGCAAATTCCCTGTTGTTCTAGACGAGTAATGTACTTGAGTTGCTTTGATGCTTGCTGATGGCTTCCTGCTTTCTTAGTGCAATATACAAGGTGCTCTGTGGTGAAGTTCCTTTGCCATGTTTTGTTGATGATCTACATTTTTTTCTGGTAATAGTATTAGATAGCTACTTTCTCGTTTACTCAGAAAAGCTTACAGGATCAGAAATCTTGACATAGCCCAACCATCATGGTGAATCATCAATTCATCATTAACAGATTAACTTAGCATATTGCTTGTTTGAACACACAGATATGGTAAGCGAGCGATCCATGAAAATGTGTTTTTTGTCTCACAAAATTTGGGTAAATTTTTTTGTGAAGAATGGCTGAAATAAATACTCAATTTGTATCCTTATTCCGACTGGTTACTTTGAGGTCCAAATCACTCGAACTTACTCTGAAGTTTTCTGCATGCCAATCAGTAACATGCCATTTTTTTTTCCAAGAAAGCTTAAAACTGTTGTGCTACTCAGAAGGAAAAAGTGGTCAGTAAGGAAGCTTCTGAAGATTCTGTATTCTTCATGCCATCTGTTTCTGTTTAATTTCTGGTGGAACCACATTTTTCAATACTTTTAACTATTTTCTCCTTATTTTCTTTGATATTCAGATGTCATGAAGGATCTCTTGAGTTCTTTCCCTGCACTTGCAATGACAACAAATTCTGTGAATTCCACAGCGCTGGATACTGCTGCCACAAATGGTTACATTGATATTGTCAATCTTCTTCTAGAAACGGATGCAACCCTGGCCAAGATTGCGAGAAATAATGGGAAGACTGCATTGCATTCAGCAGCTAGAATGGGCCATGTGGAGGTTGTGAAGTCCTTATTAGACAAGGATTCTAGCATTGGTTTGCGGACTGATAGGAAGGGTCAGACGGCATTGCATATGGCTGCGAAAGGTCAAAAAGTTGACATGGTGATGGAACTGTTGAAGCCTGATGCATCAATTATCCACTTGGAAGATAGTAAGGGAAATACACCATTACATATCGCCACAAGAAAAGGCAATAAAATTGTAAGTAGACAATTTGTCTGTACACTTCTAGCATTAATAATTTACCTTCTTATTTAGGTGATCCCAAATGATGCTATTTCGCACTCTTCTGTATTATGCTACCACCTCTATGTTAAAAGTTTCTAAGATGGACAAAGTGGTTGTCTATCGTGATTCATGTTGCTAGCTCAATCTAACAAATTGACTTTGCAAAACGATTTTTCGTTACCTTGTGTGGCATGTTCTAATGGAGTATCATCAGTGGTTTCTATCAAGGACACATGCAGTCTTTTTCACCACAGTAGAAAGTGTTCAGAGTTCGTTCGCAAGATTATAACTTTTCTTTATTGCATTATATTTTAATGTTGTTTTTTTCAACTGTTTTCCTGTCTAATCTGCATTGCAGATTTTGGAGGCACTGTTAGCGGTTGAGGGTATTGACATCAATGCAGTGAACAAAGCCGGGGAAACTGCTCTTAGCATTGCAGAAAAGATTGCAAATGAGGATATGACTGTCATGCTAAGGGAGTTTGGTGGAATTTCCAAGGAGCCAGTAAATCCACCAAGTGCCGCAAAACAACTGAAACAAACTGTCAGCGATATAAAACATGATGTTCAATCCCAACTCAGACAAACTCAGCAAACTGAAATGAAGGTGCAGAACATCAAGAAGAAAATTCAGAAGCTAAACTACGGAGCTCTCAACAATGCAATAAACTCGAACACGGTGGTTGCAGTGCTTATAGCCACAGTAGCATTTGCAGCTATATTCCAACTTCCTGGCCAGTATGTTGACGTTGCCCAAAATGGTTTCAGCCCTGGAGAAGCTTTCATTGCGAAAAATATAACATTTGTCATCTTTCTAGTCTCTGACTCCTTTGCCTTGTTCATCTCTCTCGCGGTGGTTGTAGTCCAGACATCCTTAATTGTTGTGGAGCAGAAGGCCAAGAGGAGGATGGTATTTGTAATGAACAAACTAATGTGGATGGCCTGCATCTTCATATCAGTAGCCTTCATCTCAATTACCTACATTGTCGTAGGCCACGACGACGTGTGGCTCGCCTGGTTGACCATGGCTGTCGGCGCTACGATCATGCTTACCATTCTAGGATGCATGTGTTACTGCATTATCATCCAGAGGATGGAAGAAAAGAACATGAGGAGTGTTGATAGCAGGTCGCGGTCATGGTCGTTGTCGGTGGATTCGGACACGGAAATGCTCAACGGCGAGCAGACCAAAATCTTCGCCCTCTAGGGTGTCTATATGTATCCATTCCAATACATATTTGATTTGGTTGAGGAGAACTAATAGCTATTCACGGTTGCACCATACTTTACTTTTACTTGTGAATCAGATAGCATAAGATGAGCAACTTAATTATGTCTGCTGAATGTCATCATTCAGGAAGTAGTGAAAATCAGTCTGCTGGTTGAAGTCGATACACAGAGCGCCATGTTTTTCGTGAACAGTGCAAGAGAAGAGCAGGTGAGGATTTCAGTCTTGTTGCAAGTTAGGGGCTGGAACTGTACTTTCTACCACTTCAGCACGAAGATTTCATCATCAAGATGTAATAAATATGTGGCTGCTGGTGGCAGTCAGGGAAGATTAATATGTACGTTTCGAATGTTTTAGTTACCACGTTCAGTCTTCTCAAACCCTGGCCCCTAAAAAAAAGCAGTAATTATGCAACTTTTTCTTTCTTTAAAAAAAGAAATCAAAACATGATGATAAAAAAAAAAGATTTGATGGATGTCCTCCTTAGTTAAAGAGGGAGGACGCTCCTTATTTTCACCATCGCCCGATGCTAAATGGACAGCAGATGGAGATGGGTGAGGCTCGTAGTGAAATAGATCGTCCTCGTTGGTTCGCTGGGTTTGACAAAATAAACTGGCTCGTCTTCCTCCTCCTGATTACCGTACGGCGGCCTGCGGTGAGATCCGAGCAGAACCAGCGGCAATGGCAAGACCTGTGGGCAGCGCCAAGATCCGAGCAGAACCGGCGACAACGGCAGTGGCATGAGGAGAATAACGCAGGTGAGGAAGGAGGACGGCCGGGGAGATCTTGTATCTCTTGAGGGGTGAGGAGTATTATTTGGACAATAATTATGTTTGTTAGGAGGAGTGGTGGAGTAGTAAATCTTTTTAAGATATTTTTTATTTCACCAAATTGTTGAAACGAGAAAAGATTAATAATTTTAAACTAAATTAACTCTTCCTCTTTATTATCTCATTCTTTTGTTTCTCTTAATCTTTTTCTTCTCTTTTCTCTAGTCAATGTCTCTTCTCTCTCGTACTATTAAATAAAATATGATGATAAAATAAATTTTTATCTATCTTTATTTTAATCTATATTTATCTTTCATTTTTAACTTTTTAAAATAAATGCATGAATGAAAAATTTATATGAAAACAAATAATATAATAAAAAATAGAAAAAAATATGTCAAACAAAATAAAAGAGAAAAATAAATTAAGTAATAAAGGAATATATGATAAATATTTATTAATTATTATAAATACTTTAAATATATAATAAAGAGTATAAGTGATTTTTATATAAATAAAATCTTTATCTTACATCTTATAAAGAAATTTGTATAATAAACCCGTTTTAACTGACTTTTTGAGTTTGTCCAAGTCAATTTATTTTATTCTTTTTCTAATTAATGATTTTAGTTTGAAATAGAGAAATCAAATAAAACTTTATATATATATATATATATATATTAAGGTATTAGTATTTGCCAAAAAAAGTAAAAACCATTTGAGTGATGCAGGCGATGAGGCGCGCGACGGATATATACCGTGTCGCCCTATCGCTCCGTCAGAAGTCAGCGCCTACGTCGCTATCCAAGCCGACGCTTCGTCTTCCCCACGCCAGAACCAGAAAACCCCTCATTCTCCCTGCGGCGGCGACGATGGCGACGAGGAGCTCCGGCGGCGGCAGTGGCGAGGAGGGCAGCGACAGCGGTGTCAGGGATCCGAGCTCCAACCCGAAGGTCGTCCGCTTGCGCGGTATCGTCGGCAGAGATCCCGCAGGTTTGACTTCGTTTACGCTGCTAAGAAATTTCGTTCATGTTTTCGAGTATATGAGGAGGGCGCCGACGGCTCCCGCAGTCGGTTTAGCCGTTTAGGATTACCTTAATTTGGTTGGGAGGTTTTATCGAGCAGTTATGCCTTTGAAGTCTCGAATTATTGAGATCGAAGGGTCTTGTTGCTGCGTCTCGCACTCTTATTTTTTCTTTTTTCTAATTTAGTTCTGTATGTCATCGTATTCGTTATATCGGAGCCATTCTTTCCAGTGAGCAGTGTCAGAATCTACGTTTTTACTTTCATGCTACCGAAATGGAGTCATCAGGGAAAGAGAATGCTCTATCTTCACTGTTTCTGAAGTCGAATAACCCGAGTTTGTGGGTATATTCATCATCCTGGTCTTGGTTCTAATCCAGAAAAACCTTTTCTGGGCAAAACATTTTGCAACGTTCATTTCTATAACAATATTATTTCCCCTTTACAGAAACAGAACATTTTTCCAAAAAAATATAACTTCTTGGTCAATCGAAAAATTCTTTTGCTAACCCAAAACTTTCTGATTGACAAACACTTGAAAATGAGGAAAGGTTTTCCTTAACATTATTTCAACAGAACAAACACAAGAATGCAATATCTTTCTACTATTACTGCTATATATATTGATATGGTGGGTTCAGAACTATTCAAATTAATGCTCTATAGTTATACATTCTCTTCTGATTTTATGCAAGATAAGAAAGGATTCTCTTTGTAAGTCATTGTATAATTAGCTGTGGTGTTTTAATACTCGAACAAAGTATGCCACATCAGTTCTAATCAAGCTGTATTTTTTCTTCTTTTGATACAACTCATTAGTTGAAATTACTCTGTGTTAGGTATTTACCTTCTCAAAAAGGTATTTACTATGTCAGGATCCATTTTTTGTTTCTTATTTCCTTTTACGTATTAAATTTATGTTATCATATAGTTACATGTCTTGTCCAACTGCAACTTAGCTATAAGCATATAATCTTTAATGAGCAAGAAAATTCTTCTCTGAAATATGACGTGTCATGTTAAACTATGAAACTTGAAATGTTCTCTTGATGATCAGGATGGGAAGAATGCTGGGAGGAGGGAGTGACCCCGTGGGATTTGCAGCAAGTAACACCTGTGGTTCAACACCTTGTTGAAGCTGGATTACTTCCAAAAGGCAGGGTTCTGGTTCCTGGATGCGGAACTGTAAGACTTACCTCATCTTATAATTGTCTTTGGGGAAGCAAGTAGATTTTACCAATTAGTAATTATAACTAATGTTTTAGTTTGATGCATGCATTGTCTATAAGGATTTCTGCACGAGAGAAATTATGCACCTTGAGAAAATCCGAGAAATTTAAGGCGACGTAGAGTTTTATTAGATGGAAGAAATAAAAGAGGATTACAAGATCAGATTACTTTCTGTTTGGACCCTTAGGGAGTTTTGTTACGAAAAGAGGGAGAGAGGGATCGCACGAACACAAAAGAACGCGAAGGAAAAATGGCGGCGGCTCTCTTTGTTATGGAATAACGATGATTACAAGGATGAGTCTTTATCTGGACCCTTAGGGAGTTTATATAGACACTCCCTTAACAGATGATAGGAATTACAGTCCGATTGAGACTCTAAATTAATCCCCAAAATAAGACACGTATCTCGTGATAAGAAAATAAATCAATTCCAAATCACATATAGAATGCCCCTAAGATTTTTCGCTGAAGGGGAATTCTACTGAAGGGGAATTTTTAACGAGATCCCCGTAGGGGAATTCTATTGAAGTGCGTGATTAGGTAGGGGGGCCACATAGGATTACAACTGGGTTCAGATTCAAGGCATTATCAACAAGTTTATATAGGCACTCCCTTTCACAAATGATAGAAATTACAGACCGACTGAGACTTTGAATTAATCCCTCAAAATAGGACACTATCTCGTGATAAAGAAAAAAAATCAATTTCGAATCACATACAGAATATCCCTAAAAAAAGGGAACCATATAAGGTTACAACTGGGTTCAGATTCAAGGCATTATCAACATTGTCAATTATTGTTAAAATAGAGATGGATGATATTTTCTGATATCATCATTTTAACAGTACAACATGAAGATATTTTTATCAAAATGGACTCATAAATCTCCTCTGTGATATTATATAAGTCAAAACATAATTTGTCTTAATAATAGGTTAGCAAAACAAAGTCAATACAAAAATCCCTAGTTTAACAAGTAAGCTTTTAAGAAACTAATCCAATTACTCGTTTGCTGTTTCTTATAAAACAAATTTACACCATTAAATGAAGTGATATTTCTTGTTCATAATCTTTAAACACAAGTGGGTGCCCTTCTGGAATTGGGCAAGCCTTGAATGTGCGATACCTTCTATATAAATAATACAGTCTAGAACATATCCAGATGACTAGTCAAGTGACATAGCCATCCTTTCCTCTTAAAGAAGAGATAATCAATAGCAATTTTAGCTCCTAAGTGATTTGTGAATTAATCTTATCTCATTTTAGTTCATTGTGGTCAATCATGCTTATTTCCCTTTGCAGGGTTATGATGTTGTTGCTATGGCAAGTGCTGATCGACATGTCACTGGTTTGGACGTCGCAAATAGTGCGATCAATAAAGCCAAAGAGGTATATTCTCCTCCCCTCCTCTAGAAAGTAAATTTCCAGTACGGTCATCCACTTTTATCCTCTTTTCCAATTCGATTACTAAACTTCAATTTATAACTCAAAGGTCATTCAATTTTTAAATTATTACGGATATGGTCATGCTTACCTGTTATTGCCAGCCTCCATCCTTGATCATCTTTGAGGACACATTTCTCTCTCCGCCACATTGACATTCATTATTAAAATAAATTTCTCTTTCCTCCCATAATCTAATAAAGTAATAAAAATAAACAGTAGAAAAAAAGGCAGATGAGGTTGCCACCCCTTTGCCAACGGTGAGGGGTCAGTGCCTCCTATACTAGGGGAGCAGAGAGAGAAGACGGGGGCTGCCAGAGGAAAAAGGGGAGGCTGCGGCAGCCCCCTGAATGCTAGCAAGGGGGTGGCAGTGATGGTTTAAGACCCAAAAATCGATCAGGATTGGAAAATGGATCAATAGGACCGGTTAAACAGACGTTTAAGCAAAAAATAATAAATTAATACAAGAGACCATTTTTCCTAGCTATGCTTCTCATCAGGGTAATTGCTGAGAACTAGTAAAGCACACTTCGATCACTGCAGAATGCAAATTGAGATATAACATTTGGGTTGGTATCATAATGTAGTAAGACATGAAAAACAAATACATAATGACGATAGTGTAACTGCAATTAGCATTTGCCATCCTATCTGGATTCCCAAAATGAAGTGATCATCTAACTATATTATATGGCATAGGGTGTATCTTAAAGTAGTCAAACAAAAAATTCTATGTCCAGTCAAAGAAAGTAACACATACATGCACATTTCACAGTGTCAAGAGACAATGTTTTTTACCTGGAAGCATATAACATGGGGGTCAAAGGAGCTAACGAGGCTAGAGAACTTGGATGAACTGTTTTGGCATGGAGGAGGCTGTTGGCATTCCATGTCAAGAACAACCTCATCCCCTTAATCTTCTTTGCCTCTTCCTCCAGTGGCTACCCTGTGTCCTCCAACCAAGCCCCCTTTTGTACGATGTCCCCTCTTTACATCCTTTGACATTGTTGTTGTTAAGAATATAAAATCATTGATGTCGCTCTTCTAAAGGCTTAAAATCATTGGTTACCACATCAAATTTCAGTTGTCCACGTGATGGGCTGGGTTGGACCAAACTTGTCTGGCCCACACGTGAAGGGGAGCATTAAGAATATAAAATCATTGATGTTGCTCTTCTTAAAAGCTGGGATAGCACATCAAATTTCAATAGTTGCTTCCATCTAGGCAAAAGAGGGAAAGAGATGAAGTGGTGTTTGTTGTGAGGACGAAGGAGAGAGCGAGCTTTTTAGAGTGTCCCTTCTTGATGAGCTAGTAGAATTCGAGGGCAGAGCAGCTAGGGCCCCAATTGCAGAGCGGACTGGGTGCAACCTCAGCATGGCGCGTCTCTAGCATCATTGCTGAGGGTGGCCATAGATGACCTTAACAACCATGATGATCTTGTCAAGGGTTGCTAGGGGGAAAAGGGAAAAATGCTGGGGAAATAAGGACCGACACCTGAGGATGCATCGCCAACGATTGCTGCCAATTATTGTTGATTGCCGACTCACCGTGGTGCCTCGTTGCCAAGGATTTAGGGCAACAATGTTGAGTTGAGCCGTCTGTTGTTGTCATTTATTTTAAAGGTCCGCCCAGACAATGCAAGCAAACCAGTCGTGTTGACAAGTCAAACATGAGTCTTGACTGGATTTGACTAGTCAAAATTGTTCAACAACTCATTTGAGTTTGGGCCAACCCGAAACCTATTTTGTGTCCTGGATGTCAGTCTGACTGGCCGGGCCGAGCTGCACGTACTTGGGTGGCAGCTGCATGCTGCCCCTTTTTTATTTCTAAAGTTTTATTATATTATTAATTTAAAAGGATAGAAATTTCTTTTATTAATGAGCTCCGACGTGGCAGAGAGAGAAATTTGTCCATGTGAGAAATTGGTAGTGATTGAGTTGGTAAAGTGAGTAAAGTTGAATTACCTAATGAGAAATTTACTTCTCTCCTATAAAAGGAACTAATGGGCAAATATATTGAAGTCCAGGTATTTACCCAATTTTCTCTAATCTAATATCTTCTATTTCAGTGGTCTTCCTCTTCGCCGAATCCAAATTGGTTCACCTTTGTGGCTGCAGATTTCTTTACCTGGCAACCAGTCGAGAAGTTTGATCTTATCTTTGATTACACGTGAGTCTTCAGTTTTACGCGTTCAACAATATTTTAATCCCTTCTTACAAACATATTTGCATTGTTGACCTCAGATTCTTTTGTGCCATTGATCCACATATGAGGCCAACTTGGGCGAAGAAAATTCGCGAACTTTTAAAACCAGAAGGGGAACTTATTACTCTGATATATCTGGTAAGAACGCACCTCATTTTGTAACTGATTCATTTAGATGTCAACTAGTTCTTTTAATCAGTTCTATCCCTGATTGGGAAACCAGTGTTCTTGCTCATCGTGTAGTATTCATAAATCCAGTATATGTTAATAACTTAATATACTTGTTCTTTAAGTTGTGCTGTCTTATTGTGGGTAACCTTGGCACTTTTCAAAGTAGTTATACAACAATTGTAGCTCATCTAAGCAGAAATTTAATTTAGTTGTATATTAGGATCTCTACCTCAGACTTAGTCACAACAGCTTTGATAGCATCGCATATCATAGGGCGTGGCAGCCGGACAAGAGTTGGAATTTGAGGATTGGCACCTGCTCTTTGCTACTTTTTGATGTCTTTCTGCACAATAGACTGGATTACTTTCTACAATATTAGATTATGATGAGTGGGGCCTGTTGTCTTATATTTCAATATGATATATGTATGTATGTGTGTGTGTATCTATATATATATGATAAAAGTTTATAGGAGATGCAAATTTTTCATAGTGTTACTTGTGGCAGATCTCTGATCAGGAAGGTGGACCCCCATATAATAATACAGTATCTGAGTAAGTGTTTATTAGTTTCATGACGGCCTCATAGTTCATCTTTTTAGGTTTAGCTTTAACATTTCAGAGCAAGAAAACAGTAAGAAGAATAAAGTGTTGATTTTTAATCTCTTTATATTTGAAATAAAGTTGATGGCGCTCCTATTTGTGCATTGACAGTTATGAGGAAGTACTCACTCCCTTGGGCTTCAAAATTTCATCAATTGAAGAAAATGAACTAGCAGTTAAACCGAGGAAGGTACTAATTTTGACAAATATCATTGATTTCTGGTATAGTTTTGACAGATGTTTCCAAGTTGGAGGTAGATGGACGATCTTATATATAAGTTTTTACTTACAGTTATCCGAGTTTTTAAGTTCAAGTTTAAACTCAGTTGTACCAATATGTGTGCACATTTCCAGGGAAGAGAAAAGCTTGCAAGGTGGAAGCGGCTTGCCAACAGTTCATCCTTGTGAACATGGAGCCTTTCATCAAATGCTATCTTTTCTTTGTCTATTTTCCTTCATAAAAATGGGAAAATTAGCCCATCAATTTACAGAACATAATATTTTTCATACAAATTGTACAAAATATGTTGGGCTTGGACACTTATCCTATGTAGATCTTGGTGAAGAATAACCGTTGAAGGAAACATCAGTTGTAACTTGTAAGTCAAACAGATTCTCTTCGCATGTCTCTGTAAATAACAATAATTGGGTAATTTTTGTGGAGTGAGAACATGTTTAATGACTTTTCTTGCCAAACATTTGTGACAGGGTTTGGAGTCACAAATAATTGCCATGATTTTGACCTGGTCAGTGTTGTAGACTGTGTGCATCATCTACATGTTATAAACTTATAACTATGTATAAAAGAAGACGAAGATGGCTCCCTTTGTTGCACCCCTGCGTTGAGGGAGGGCGAAGTTCGAAGTTATCAGCACCCGATTAATTTGGTATTCCAACGTCAACATGAACAGTAAAGATATGCTTTGATTAACGTGATGGTATTCAAACGTCAACGTGAACAGTAAAGATATGCTTTGATTAACGTGATGATTCTGAAAATTAAATTTGAAATTATTAGCATTCGAACGATCGCAGAATTAGTATGCACAAGTGAACCTTTCTGTCATATAATAATAACATACACGGTGAATTTTAATATATAGTAAAATAAAACTTGTGGAGCTTTGAATAATTTGAATTGTTTTTATGAGGTCCTCTCGTAGATAAATTATAGATGTATTGGTCTTATATTGAAAATTTTCTGCTTTTTTATTAGGAAAATATTTTGGACTCATTAGAACTTAGAAGACATGCAATTTTTTCCACTCCCGTACAGGGAGAAAATGATAATATATGTTTATGCTACAAAGTACAAGGTTATAATGATATGAGAAAATTAGATCCATATATCTAATTCTTATTAAAGAAATATATATATATATATAAAAAGACAAATGGTCAACCCCAGCGGTCGTCTGATCGCCTCTCAGCTGCCACGTGGGCTCCCAGATATTTTGATCACTTCGGGCCGTTGAGTGTTTACTGTTCCGCATTCCAGTGGCAGTTGAGTAAATAAATGGATGATCAAGGTGCCTTTTCCTCACCATGTTCATAAGAATATTATTAATTATTTGTGCTTATTAGAGATCCAAATAAATTTGCAGCTCTTCCCAAGTCGCCCGTACAAAGAACTATTTAGGCCATAATTATTTCCCCAAAGCTTTCGAATCAAAACCCTCCTGAAGGAATTTTTGGTCTGCGATCTCCAAATCCATCCAAACCCTAGAACCAGATCGATGGCCGACGAATCCCCCCAGGCCCCCGCCGCCGCCGAGCTATCGCCGGCGGACCCCTCCGTCCACCAGAGCTCCTCCCTCACCCGCCTCAACGCCTCCGCACCGGAGTTCGTTCCCAGCTCGACGCCGTCTCCTTCTCTCCACCGTCAGCAACACCAACATCGTCGCCGTCGTCACCCTCCCCCGCCGCCGCCGCTACCGGTGGCGCATCGTCCGCCGATGATGAAGTTCCACTACCATCCTCACCACCATTACCCCCACGGCCCGCTCCCGCCGCCGGTGATCCACGTCTTCCACCCGCCGCCGCCTCCTCCCCCGCCGCAGTTCTACGCTCCGGTTCCAGACCACGCGGCGTTCGAGTATTTTGGAGGTGGCGCAGTAGTCTACGGGGAGCACGAAGCCATGTCAGCGGCGAGGAAGGATGAGGATGCGGCGTCGCCCGCGGCGACCGAAGAGCTGTCCGAGGATGTGGTTCGGAAGATAAAGAAGCAGGTATATGATCATATCTAAGTTTTGTTTGTACGTAAATTATATGACATGTAAAAGTGATGTATCTTGTTCTGACCGCAACTTCCATTCCGTTTCCGTGTTATAATGTCGCTTGCTTAAATTCTAGAGAAACTGATGACTCAGGGCATGGTTAGGTCAACTGCTACCTTTAGCTCTACCTTAGCAAAATGTCTTCTGAGATTACCTGCAGTTCCACTTAAAAATGGTTGAAGAGTTTTAGTTGAACATTGTAGTTCTGGAGTTGGTATAGGTCTATAGCTAATATTTCCCAATTGATTGACCCCTTGACTTGTGGATGGGTTACTAAGTGGGACCGGTGATTGTAACCAAAGATCACATTACCATGAGGCGCTTCTAAAAACTTGGGGTTTCAGATTATTTGCCCGGGTTATGGGACTCCCATTCTCTGCAGGCCGAATATTGAAATTGGCAGTTAGCAAGTGCAGATTCTATTATTTTTTGCTTCCAGAAACAATTTGCGGAAAAACACTGGTATTGCATCTCGATGCTCTAAGCACTATGGTCTTAGATTTGAAAATGTGGACATTGTTTTCTGAAAGCGGAAATGATGCCTACCACTTTGCTAGACATCCAGATCTATTATTGGTCAAAAGAGGCTACATCATGAATACATCATAAATCAACTCTGTTTTGTATTTATATCTGGACATTGTGATCTTGAAAACAGGGGATAACTAAATGTTTCTGATATTTAATACCTAGAGCCCAAACTTGGGTATGCTACAATGACAGTGAATTTTGGTGGCTTACAATCATATGTTCCCTTTTCACAAAAGGAAAAAAAATCATGTCAGGATATAAACATTTCAGTCTTATTGTACGGAACTCTAAAATAATTTAACAATGGCATTTAAAAGCTTGATTCATTGTCTACCATAAACATTCAAGAGCTTGATTCAAATGTTTAAAAGGAAATCATAACCCGCATATGGTTCCCTAGAAGAAACCATGCAATATTAGAATTCATCCATGTAGCCGACCCCACCTAGTGGGATAAGGCTTTGTTGTTGTTGTTGTTGTTGTATAATAATAAGCATCTGCACCCTAGGTTATTAACATTGCTTAGTGATCATTTCATAAAATTCTTCTCCTAACAAGTTCCTTTTCTTTATATTGCTGTTTCCTTGTTAACTTCTATCTTAATTTCCGTATTGGCATGCTAGTGTAAAAAAGAGATCCCCAATGTTTCTCAAGTCATTGCTCCTCAAATAACTTGCGAGACCTTGATGAACTAATATTTTTCACATTCCAGCAAATGTATTTGTTTGGAGCAAAATCTAGATAATATGCAATTGAATAGTTCCAGCCTGCGTTACTTGCTTATATCTCTGAAAAAAATATTATGGAATAACAGGTGGAATACTACTTCAGCGACATAAATCTGGCTACCACTGAACACTTAATGAGATTCATCAGTAAAGATGCAGATGGATTTGGTAATGATTTTGCACTCAATCTTATCAACTCATTCCTAGAAAAATAGATTGATATAACTCTTCAGATTTGTGTGTAATCATGTCCATTGGTGCTATATAGTATATAGTAAGTGGCCTATTGTGATTGTTTTCCTGCGCAAAAGGGAAGCCAGGAAATCCTGAGGTTATGTGAATCATGACTGATCTTGCCTTAATTTATGGTGTTTTATATTATACAAAATGTTGGGAGGTCGAGCTTCCCATTGGTTTGTTTTTCCTCTAACGGTAGTGCATGCTGACATACAATAATTTTACTCTATATGTTAGCTTCTGATAAGCAGTGTCCACAAACTTGTATGCCATGGTGCACGGCATCTGCGCTAACATGCATGTTAGCCAGTAGTTTGCTTTTCTCACTTCTCTAAATTGCGTGCTTAATCTCAACTTCTTGTTTATTAGTTTTCATTAATAAAAAATAAAAACCAAGTGTTCTGCCTAATGATTCCCTGTTTTTCTTTTGGCATTTTTACTCTTCTGCAATCAGGGAAGATTGACCCGGAATGGTGGAAACATTGTTTTCTTTCTTTCACTTTAACAACCTATTATTTCATTTTAGATTTTTGTACTCAATTTATATGAATGAGCCCATTGAAGGAGAATTTGACTTTTATGGGCTGCAGAGTTCAGAAATGTAAATAATACTCTTGTTTGTGTTGCAGTGCCAATATCTGTGATTGCGTCTTTTAACAAGATTAAGGCCTTGGTCCATGATAATTCCTTACTTGCCACTGCTCTAAGGACATCATCCAAACTTGTAAGTATGGTATAATAGACTTGTTATGATGTACAACTTCCATGGCTTCTCTTTGTTGATGCCAGGCCTAATTCTTCTATACGCATAAAACTCATTGTCTTAACCACTCTGCCCACATCCATATCTTGGTGCATCTAATTTTCAATACGATATATGATTTCATCTCAAATTTTATACTTGTACCCTGTGATGCAGGTTGTTAGTGATGATGGACAGAGGGTTAGACGTGAAAAGCCCTTTTCTGAATCTGATGTCACCTCATTGCAGGTTGTTTTTAATTTCTCGTGTATTCTTGTTGTTGCTTCATCTTTTTTTAGTTTCTAATGCTGGTTCTTTGTTCTAGTCACGAATTGTTGTTGCAGAAAATTTACCTGATGATCACTGCTACCAAAACCTCATGAAGGTGTTCTCGTCCGCTGGCAGGTATGAATCATCAAGCAACAAATCTGAAGTTTCAAGCTTAATGAAATCTTGGAAAATTGTTGCTATGAAATGTTAATTCTTCTTCTTCTAGCGTGAAAATGATTCGGACTTGCTATCCACAATCCGTTAATGGTACTACTGGTGCAGTTAACAAATCATCAAAACTTGAGATGCTTTTCTCTAACAAGGTACTGTATTTCTGTTTTTTCATATTTCATTAATTGAATACACAAATCTTTGTTTTCTTTGTCAACATAAATTAACCACTGAACTTCCTCTAGAAAGTTGCATTGAAATATTTTTGTATGCAAGGATCCCCGTGCCATACTCTTCATATTATATATTTTTTGACCTTGCTGTGACTGACATCTTGAAAAATACAGTGAAACAATGTCTCCCCATTTCATTACTTGGGGAAAATTGTAATTCTGGTCTCTAGATAGTATATATAGTTTACTTGTGCTCTTGTATGTGGGGAATTAGAGTCCTGATCTGGACTCAAAATCTAGCATTTCTTGCCTTGTTATTGGTTTTTGGAGGATGCATTGTTACAATTGGACTTTGACATGTCTGGCCATCCTATTCTATTTTAAACTTTTTCCAACCTAGTGAAATTCAATGATATTCCTAATAGCTGACCCAAAACCAAGTTCTTCATATTAGTCTTCCCATTCAAACCTGCCTTCTTTCTGCCCCTTCGCAATACCTGAAATGTGACGAGTTTGAGGAAAAAATAGCATGTTTTCATTATCCACAAGTATACTTCAGAAAATTGCAGCTTAAAAGAATAGTACTTTTATGCATCTTATCATCAAGGCCAGCTCATTTTTTTTACATATATTTCAAATTTTAGTATCAAAATATGTCATGTTCTTGTGTTTGGAAGGATAAAAGTTCTCGAGCCATGTAGTGTCTGATTGAGTATATGAGTCTGATTGAGTATTATAAATATTTGAAATAAATAATCAGGCAAGAAACTTCATGACAAGTAGAAGCATCCTAGAATTTAGAGAAATAAAAAATTACTCTGACTGCACCTACACATAAAAGACCAGTGATATCCTTAAGGTTTTCTTCATTATTATTTTGGTTGTTGATTTTGGTAGTCTCTTTGTTTCCTTGTAGCTACATGCCTTTGTGGAGTATGAAACTATTGAAGATGCTGAAAGAGCAGTATGTGCTAGTTCAAAACTAAAACATATTAGTTTTATCTTATTTGAATATCTGCTTCAGCTAAGTGATATTAATTATTGTCCAAACTAGGTCGTTGAGCTCAATGATGAGAATAATTGGAGAAATGGTCTGAGAGTCCGCTTGCTTTACAAGTGCTTGGTACTGTTCTGACCTTACACCTTTTGGTGATGTGCATATGAGCTGTAATCACGCGGCATATTTCAACTACAGTGTTTTCTTTCATTGTTTGTAATAACAAGGAGCTGATGTATATGATTGCTTTCATGGGTATGGTTTTATGCCAATTTTCTCCATATGATATAAGGCATTCTCCACAAAAAAGATTTTTTAAGAAATGTAGTTTTTTTTCCTCAGTGAATCTTTTCTATAAGTTTTATTGGCCTGATCAGACAGTCTTCTTGAAAACTGCATCAACTTAATTAAAGTAGACTGTCCCATTATGATGGTTATTAAGTTCTGTTTTTTACTTAAGCCGTGTGTCTTCGTCACTCTGGCTGCTCATCCCGGGATCCACACAACAAAGGGACGCCCTCCTCACCTCTCCCACCTGTCTGCTGCTGCAAACCAGGGTCTCATGGCGCTCGTGGAAGGTGGGCGACGGGGCAATCATGACGCCTCCCTGGACTCACCGTTCTGTTGACATTCTGGGGCTACCCCTCCATCTCCAACGACCAGAGGTTGTGATGGTGGTGGCGCGACATATCGGAAATCCAGTTTCCGTGGCCATCCCGCCTCTCGGCTCGCCAGACTTCTCCACCACCTCTGTCGACGTTGAGATCCGCCCAGGTTGCATCCTCCCTGCATCTGTTACCCTCTGTGCCGGCTCCGATAACTTTACTCTCCGGCTACAGCCCTCTGCCGGCTCTACATCCTGGGTAGAGGTGGTCGCCGGTGGACAATCTCGGTCGTCGCAGGCGCTGGCAGATGGGGCCAGACTGGGCTGACCCATCACGTGGGGGCAGCTGGTGAGAACCGTACTGCAATTCAAATTTTGAATCCGCCTCCAAAAACCCCCCTTCTACCAACCGCACCCATCTGAATATGGTTCGCGAGTTGGCTCAATCCCTTCCCGACTCGAACCTAAACTCAACCACTCCATAAGTCCTGTCCACTCCTCAAACCCAGCTCCAACATTTGCCAAGGCTAAATCCACCCAGTCTGATCGAATTCGGGCCAGACTGAAAGTGACCTCATCCCTCCCCTCCTTCCCTTCGCCCCAGTCCGACAGGTCGCCGGGACCCCTCCGGCGGTCGGCCACCATCATTACGCCCATAACCCCATCTCAGCCAGTTCCGCCCCACCTCCCTCACCCTGGCCAGACCTCTCCAGCCTCGCCGCATTTACGATTTTCACCGCCCGCACTCACTGGCATCCTGGTGGTCATCCCCTTGACGGCCACACCCACCGGTGATGCGCTGGCAGCTTCTCCCCTCTGCTACCAGCGCCGTCGACCAGCACAGGCTGTCACGCCGCCACCGCCAACAGGACAGCAGTCGCCCGTGCAGTCGTCATCGAAACTGCTGCCCCAGCAGCCCATGAGTGACGCTCTGCTGACTGGGTCGGTTTCGCTTGATGCCGATGTGGACGCTGATGGGGAACACAGGGTGGATGACAGGTCTGGCCTTGCTGCGGGAGCTACCGGCCTACGCCATACTCGCCCCCGGGTACTGGTAAGGGGTGTGGCCTTACATCGTCCGCTACAGCGCCTGCTCGCCCACCCTAGGAACAGTCATAAGAAGCGGACGACAATGTCATCATCGGAGGGACAGCAGTCCACACAGCCGTCGTCGCTGCCGCCGTCAACGAGGCAGGAGTCGCCGGCACAGTCATTGTTGTCACCGCACCAGCAATCTCAGATGGGGGATGCTCCGTTGACCAAGCTGGACTCGCTGGCCACTGATGACGGACATGAGGAGATGCGCCTCCTCGCAAGATGGTCAGATGAGGAGGTCCGCTTGGTTGCGGAGGCTGCCGGCCTCCGTCACACACGTCGGCAGCCTCGGGCAAGAGGAATGGCCCTACAACAGGGGGATGATATTCACTTGGAAGATACGGGATCGGCCTCGGGGTGCGGATGAGTGGTTGGTCGATGTGCACTACTTGGAGGTCCAGCGTTTTCTTACCATCAGAAGTCTGTTCTTGGAGAATGTGTGGAGGTCACTTCGTGTTCGGCCACATCGGAGTTCGAGGTGGGAGACATCATTGGCGACATTTAAATTGGTACCCTGGCCACTTTGGCACCAGTACCACTTTTGGGTGGGGAGAGATGTCTAGTTGAGAATTTTTGTACACCGCATCGTTTTTTTTGGGGTTGGGAGTTTGGCTTTACGAGATATGTTCCATTCTGTCGCTGCTCTCCCTCTGAGAGCATACTTTTGTACATGACTCTCATTCCACAGTTATATATAACTGGATGACAACCACAACTCTGGTGGTCATCCTTTTTCTCAAAAAAAAAAAGTTCTGTTTTTTTCCAGTGTTTAGTTTTTGTGTATGTATTACTATGGGGATTAGGACAGTTGGAAGATAGACTTCTCAATATTTGTTTACAACTTATGAGTCAATTCCGCAAAAGCATACGTGAAGTGAACATCACAATCATTTACTTCATAATTTTATCTCCCGTATGTGCTCTTTTCTTAATTGGTATTATGAACATGCAGTAGCTTTTGCTTGTAGTCTTTCCTTAATGATCTTTGGCAATATCCATAGATTTTTTTTTAATTCAGCAATTGTTGGTATCGTACTCCTTAGTTAAACTTCTTATTTTTTCTTAGACAAGACTTCTTATTTTTTCTTAGATAAGACATGAACAAGGACAAGGGAGAAGGATAGGCCATGAAGAGAACGAGATTGGTGAAGATGTTTCCACCTCTAATCAAGCAACTAAGAAGGAAATAAATGAAAGATCACCTGAACCATCAGTTCCTCACATGGTAAGCGTCTTCTGTTTGCTTCTGAACTTTATTCTGTTTCAGTATGGTGGCTGCTGTATACGGTTAAATTTCCCCGAGCTTGAGAAAAAAAATTCAATGATATTGAATTCAGCATGAGGAGATTTCTGGATCATAAGGTTATTACATGCTGTTGCCAGGGTGAGTGGGGATTCAATGAGCATGAAGGTGAAGTGAGACATGGGAAAGGACGGGGTCGTGGAGCTAGGGGGCGAGGACATGCACGGGGACAGTACCACAACCATAGAAGTCGCAATGAACACCATGATACTAACATCTCACTTTCTCATGCAATGAATGGTCAGGAGCAGCCAGTTGCAAAGCCAATTTCTGGGCCTCGTAATCCAGACGGTACTAGGGGATTCACCATAGGTCGAGGAAAGTTGCTCATATTAGAAAGTACCAATTCATGACTTCAACATATAGTTGCCCTAGTAATGTGATTTGATGATTTCGGAGGTTCTGGCACTTGCAGTTCATTATCGTATTTTTCTGAATTCTGAAGCCTCCCTGTGGCATTGAAGCATTGTGACCTTACCATTTTTGAATGTTTCCATTAGTGCTCTACTTTTTCAACGGTCTGTAAAATATGAACGAGATAAATGAGGTGGAATTTGTACATGAGCTGAAACTTGAATTTTAGGAGACATACGGGAAGCTGTTTATGTGAAAATTTTCACATGATGCTGAGAAATGAAGTGAAGCATTTTAGTGCCACTTGCAGTTGCAACTTTCTCCATGTCGCTTGTACCTGTCATTTTTCCTTGACGCATCCTCATGTATTTCAGTGGGTGAGCATTCTCAGTAGTTTAGTTGTATGATTGTTCTAAACTGTTTTCAACAAAGATTTCTTTTTCTTTATTTAGATTCCAACTTTTTTGTGTAGTTTTTTAGGTCCACGGTCATTCCTTTGTAGTAGAAGAAAAAGTTGTTTTTTCTTTCAGATTGAGGCATCTAGAGCTTATTTTGATGGCATTACATGGCAAACCCCTCATCGGTTCCTCCTTGAGACAATCGATCGGGCTAAGGAGCCACTTCTTCAAACATCAGAGAACACGCCTCTGTCCTTCGCAAGTGCATCACAATTGCAGCGCGGATGTCCGTTGTGTGTAACGTCTGCGTATGTGTCCGTGTGTAGTGCAGTGCGAGGGGGACAGAGAGCATGTAATTAAGGAGGATGAGCCTAAGCCCTCTTTCCCTTCCACTTCCATGTGCGAGTGAGAGATAGCTCGGCCAAACTCCCAAGGGCCAAGGGGGAATGGTCAAGATGAAAATTCAAGAAAAAAAAGGTCCCCATGGTCTTGGCGCTTTCCCATAAATGCCTCCTCTGCCTCAGTCCTTCCCCTTCCCAAGGCTAAAAACATGTTTTCTTCTTTTGAGATTTTTCTTTTTGACAATTACTTTTGGTACCCCTCTCCTTCTTTCAGATCTTCTATCCCTTAAATTAGTTTTTTTTTTGAAAAAAAAGGAAAAATCGTATTAATAGCATGTCAATCGCGCGCACACACACGCCCACGTAACATACCTATCAATCCCTGTTCGGTCCATAGTCTAGTCACATTATTCTCTTTGTAGGGATCTCCTATGCTTTTCTCCCTTCTCTTTCCATATGTACATACCTCTCTCTCTCTCTCTCTGAGCATGGGCATGGTCATGGTCGTGGAGTTCTGGTGGTGGAATAATCGATAGGCACATTTCCATGCGTCACTTTCTAGCTTTCCTTCAAACCATCGTCCCCACATATATACTTCCCAAAGCCACCCAAGTCATGCACACTGTTCAAGCTACTGATCCCCCAGTGTTGCACCGTGAGAACAGTGCAGTTCTTTTCATCAGCTTCTCTCTCTCTCTCTCTCTCTCTCTATATATATATATATATAATATTCGCTTTCCATTTGTTTTTCTCTGTATCTCTATTATATATATATATATAATATTCGCTTTCCATTTGTTTTTCTCTGGATCTCTATTAATTCGGCCATGCAGACGTCAACTTTGCCCTCCAATCGCGTAGTCCTGCAACTCCAAATTTTCTTTTGATCGCTGACATCTTCTTGTTCAATTTACTGAAGAGAAAAAAAAAATAAAAAAACTTGGTTACTACTGTGACCACGTAACTCATGGAGATCGCTCGGTATATAACTCATTTCTATCTCACCATATATAAAACTAGCCAGTCGATGCATGCATGCATGCATTTTGTAGTAGCTAGCTGCATATATAATTATTTGGTCCACCCTCTATTTTTCTGTCCACCTAGCTCTAATGCTTCGTAGAGGGGTAGATCTCGGGTTGGTATGATGTTAACTATTCCACATTAATTGGTTTGCATCTTGATATTACATATCACCTCTAGCTTTCACCAAAATACACAGATACTTTTTGGTATAGGGGAGGAAGATGCTTCAATTCATTGCCAATTATTGAACTCAATTAAACCATCTTTTACTATTTACCTGTTGCAGCATGCATGCATATGCTCCTCTTTAAGTCTGAGTTGTGGAACCTAAGAAGTTTTCCTCATTCATCATAGCTCCTAGATTGATTGATTGTTATGCCTTCTGCCTTCCTGGGTACAGTGATGTATGGACCATATACACATATTTTACATGTTAACACACGCACGAGAGGAAACTTTTGTCATTGGAGACCATAATGATCTTTAAGACACTGCTATTGAGAAGTTAATATGTGTGATATTCCTTTTTAAAAAAATGTCTGATATAGCTAGTCATCCACGCATGCAAATAATGATCAGAAATCATATATATATATATATATAATTATGAAGCTCAATTGTCATAATGTATGACATTTTTTTCTTAGATTTCCACGTGACAATTGCTAAAAAGATGATATGAGATGTATATCTGCATTAACCTCGAGAAAAAAGGTTTGATATATCTACTGGTAGATGCATGTTGAACAGCTTGCTTCTGCCTTCTCAATTGGTTGGAGTTTTTGGGCATTGCATTGTAACTCTCACTCTCAGTACACAGGTGCTCTAGTGAGCCCTGAGCATGAATGAGTACAAGGAGTTGTAACAGGAAGAAGGAAGCTAATTGCTAACCGCGAGGAACATGAAGCGATTTAATTAATTAACTAATGGTCGAAACGAAGGGATTGGATACCGATGTGCTGGTTCCATGCACCATGTGGTCTTCACAGCGGGGACCGGCCTGGCCTGTCTGAGTGATCAGATGAGCAGAAAAGGCCCTTTTGCATTTAAGGATCCGTCATCTTTGCTGAAAGCTTGTCATCATTGTCGTGGCATTGTAATGCCTTTGACTACGTTTTCAATGTCCCCCAAACCCTCAGACAGACGCACAGAGAGAGAGAAAGAGAGAGGAAGAGAGACAGAGGATTGGTAATGGTGTGAATGCAGTGCGGTATTAATGGCGCCTTCTATCTCTCTGGGCATTTTGGGCAAGTTCTCATGGCTCCTTTTCACTGGCTTTCCCTCCCATTGTGATGCCCTCTCGAGATTTTGCTGATTTGGTCTTCTGCTGTCCTCTGGAAAATGCCTTCTGCCTCACAAAATAATCCTTTGTGTGGGTGTTGGCGTGTTGGATGTTGGCTGAGAGAGAGAGAGAGACTGTTGCAAATCTCTTGTGCTACCCATAAATGCCTTCAGCTTTAGCTGACTGTATCATAACCTTTTTGGGGCTCCAAGAACAAAACTTTCAGGAACCATTAGGCAATAATGCTAAGAAAAGAGACTCAGATCTCTATACCTTTTGTTCATAGGGATCGCAAGGCTTAAATGACCCTCAAACTACTTAAATACGCATCATATATGTCACCAAAACAATGGGTATCATCAAAACAACAACAGCTAGCTAGCACATACTTCTTCAAACTATTATGACATATATAGAGCTATCTATCTATCTATCTATCTATCTATCTATCTATCTCCCCTAGAGAGAGACCTTCCATGTCCTCTGAAAGGCCATCATGATATCGATCACCTAAACAAAATAGTTTGGAACAAAAAGTTTCAGTAAATGTGCCATATACCATTCAATTAGACGTCGAAGTCATACTCTATTTCACTCGGATGTACGTAAATATATCACCATTGCTCTGCCGATATTGATAAAGTCATGCTTTAGTTACAAATTACGTCCATGTTCAGCATAATCATATGTATAAATTGATAAAAATATCACAAGTAATAAGTTGTGAAAGTAATCCCCTCAAGTATATATAGTAGATAAGAGTATGATAGGATTCAAGTTCGTAAGCCAAGTGGAAGTGACTTAATTAATCATGATAATTAACTCACCCGAAAACATGATATGTAAATATAACCGCTGGCTTATATAACTAGGTGCCATATTTCGTCAAGTTTGAGTACAAGAAGAAGGCATTAACTGATCATAGCTAGGTCGAGAGTAGGAGAAGAATTCCAAGTATTCTATTCGATCTCCTCCTTAGTTTGATGCTTGTAATAATCATATTAAAAGGGCTTCCTCCTCTCTCTTTCGCTTATGTATCTTATCTTTGGGATCTTGGCCTGCAAAAGTTGAAGAACATAAAGAGAAGAGTTGAGCTAAAGAGTAGCATTGTGCTGCACTAATTAAGCAAGGAAAAAGAAAGTATCAATTCTTTTGTAAACATTCATGCATTTGCAGTTATGGGGAATATTATTGGGATTCAGAACACCATATAATATCACAGGTCACATTTACATATGCATGCATTTTAACTAAACCCTACACATGCACATATAATGTATAATCAGTATAAATTGTCAAACAACTTCTTTCACTAGAATGATCTGCTTTCTGAGTCTTTGAGATTAATATCACAGAAGTTTACCTTATATGGTTTAAGAGGAATTTAAAAATAATAATAAATTAATCACACTCGATTTCATGAGTGATATCTGAAAAAAGTGCAATGCTCAACATAATGTATGATAGAGAGAAGTGGTCTCGTGAACTGAACAAGTGATAACCATTTGGAACAAAAAACATCCATCAAGACCAAGGACTGCATGGCATTTAACTTATCACAGTATATAAGGAGTGCTTGGCCGTGTGCATGCATGGAAGTAGTAGTTGGAAAACATTTCATATGAACAACAACTAAAAATTTAGAAACACATGCAATGGATTGCGTGTTGTGTAGTGAGAAGAAACAGATGTCTTGTCACGGGTTGTTAGAAATCTTTCTCCACTCAATTACTCTCTACCTTTTAGGGGAAACTAAACCTATACAATATATACTTGTGTGTGTGTGCATATCATATGATGCTGTATCCAAAATTGGGACATTGGTACATGCCTTTCCATCCCAGCATTCGCTCGAAAATTAGAAGTAGAAAAGACTTAAATATATGGTGGAGGAAAGGGGAGAGAGAGAGAGAGAGAGAGAGAGAGAGAGAGAGAGAGAGAGAGAGAGAGAGAGAGAGAGAGAGAGAGAGAGAGATGGTTACGTAGGATCCTATGATAGAAGCTTTATATGTGATTCACATGAGGGACCTATACTTGCACATTCAAGATTAATATCTTTTAGGCAGTTGTTGTTAACTTTGATCTTCAGAAAGCTAATCAAGTAGAAAAATAATAAGTGTTTCTTGATAACACGAAATAAACATTACTGATTAAAAAAAGTGCAGAACAAGTAGTTCTACATGTATTCACTTGGCTAATATGGAACATCTTATACTTAAAGGTATATTTACTTGTAAGCATATTATAGATATATTCATTTACAAATCGATTCAACTGTACATAGGAACTTATTCGTGAACACTTCCAGCATCATCAATAGAAAAGAACAAAACAGCGAGAATATCATGATCGATCTGAAATCCTTCAGAGCAAAAAAAGGAGAAAAAAAATATATGATACGGAATATATGAAGATAATTATTATCAAACGTACATTAAAGATCCGATCACTGGAATAGAAAAGAATATCATATTGGATCGAGTTACCATACTTAATCGAAAGTACGTAAACACATGATTGGTATCTATGTATATTATTTATTTTACCATGGAAAATTATTGCAGCTGGATAAAAGAAACCATTGGAAGTACCACAACCTCTTTCTACTAGAGGATATAAAACTTGATGCAATCCTTTACTTAACATTGAAACTGAAAATTTTGCTATTAATGATATGTATTGTATTTTAATATTCTTCATACCATCAGAATGACAAGAAAACGTCAGCCATACAATTAATCGTTCTGCTAATTAATAAAGATATCCAAATTAGACAACACACGAAAAAAAATGGTGATCATACTGATAAGCTCATCAAGTGCTCCTGGAAGATTGATCATACTAATTAACTTCATACTCAATTCATGATGTCAAGAACTACAAAATTTGGTGACAGTCGCAGAACAAAGTTAAAGGCAAACTCAAGGAATGCATTTAACGAAGGCGAGTAGGAAAACAAAAACTAGGAAATGGTAGAAGTGATGAAGGAACCTGTCAAAGCCGCCTACAAGGGCCCGATGCCCAGGCGTTCGTCGCCTCCGGCCGCGCTCGGCCTCATGAACTGCGCGCCGAACGGAGCGCCCATGCCCGCCGCAGGTCCGCCCATGGACGCCCCGATCCCCGTATCGTATGCGCCGTTGGCGCCCAGCCTCGCCGCCAGGTTGACCTCGTAGCCATTCCTGGCCATCAGGTGATGGTGCCCGACGTCCCGCGCCGCCAGCGTGAACAGCTGCTCCCTTGCGAACCCGATCCCCGTCAGCCCCATCCGGTGGTTGATGTTGATGAACCCGTGCCCGTGATCGGCGCCGGCGGTCGCGAGGGACGTTGACGCGGGTCCTCCGCCGCCGAAGCTCGCGGCGTTGGCACCGACCGCAGCCGCGGCCGCCGCCGACTGGTACTTGGAGAGCTCGGACTTAGCACAGGAGAGGTCCGCCTGGAGCTGCCGGAGCTGGTGCTGCAGGATGGAGATGACGCCGACGCAGCCGTAGACCGGGTCCCGGAGCCGCATGTCGGCCTCGTAGGCGAGGGAGTTGACGGCGTCCTCCCGCTGGTACGGGTGCAGCTCGTTGAGCAGCTTCGTGACGTTGCTGGCGCCGAAGACGCGGTGGACGTGCACGAACTTCTGCGGGTTGTCCGGGGGGAAGTAGGGCGCGAAGACGCAGTCCGGCTGGCACTTGCGCCGCAGGAACTTGCAGGCGGCGCACGGCGAGCCTGTCGACGTCGTAGTCGTTGTGGACGTGGCCGAGGACGACGCCGCCGCTGCTGCCGGGGACGAGGAGGATACCATCGATGATGCTGAATGCTTCTGCTCTCAGACTCTTCCTTCTCCAGTCCTAAGAAGGAAAGAACTGATTTTTATGTGCAAAGCAAAATATAACAAAAACCAAAAACAAATTGTGATGCAACCATGAACATAAAAAAAGAAAGAAGAAGAAGTCGTACCACAAAGTCTATTTCGTCTCTGTGATGATGAGGATTATATATGAATTTTTATACAAGAATACTTAGAATGTTGTGAGAAGGGCAAAGAGAGTTGGAAGTACAAGGTTATATACATGTGGATCGTAGGGTTCTGACTTCCAAGATATATTATAGATTCTAAATTCTTCACCCTGCACAGGTTTCAAGCGTAGATCGATTACTACAAGATGCATATATGCATGAGAAACTAGTAGCAGATTCGTATGCTAATGACCGCCATTGTGTATATATAATACTTCACAAGTTCCAACATTAATTAAATGGTGAGAGCTGTGATCAGAGAAAAAAAAAAGAGATCATATCATATAACAAGAGAGAGAGAGAGAGAGAGAGAGAGAGAGAGAGAGAGAGAGAGAGAGAGAGAGAGAGAGAGAGAGAGAGAGAGCTTGGAATGTTACCTTGGTTGCCTTTATTTCCTTGATCTCCTCCAAAACAACTAGTCGATCTTGCGAGATTTTGTTAGATGCAGTGGAAATCCAAAGACTGTGCCAAGAAGAGAGGGAAGAGAGATCTTTAGTTCGAGGCAGTTGGAAAGATGCAGCGCAGAGAGAAAGATTGTGCAGAAGAAGCACCTAAAGATGGTGAGGGGAGATGAGACAACGGCAAAAATATGGTGAGAGAGAGAGAGAGAGAGAGAGAGAGAGAGAGAGTGGATGAATGAGTGCAGTGGCAGCAAGATTTATAGAGTCGGTGTGACTAATTGGTTTGTATTAGTATGCGAGTAATACAAGGGGGGAAATACAGAAACATACAATAATGTTTTTGCTGTCATTTTCTAATTTCTTCTTTTAAAATTAAAATATATATATTATATAAACCAATTGAGATTATCTCACCCTTTTTATAAGTGAAAGAATATAAATAAATAGTAATAATTACGCCGACAAATCAAAAGATTATGCTTGTAAAGGAATACATAGTTGCTTTGACAGTCGAAGACTTTTAGGTGTTGATCATTATCAAAATATCACATGACTCAATTTAAGTTTGTGCTGCCATTTTGATTAATTAACACCCGTTACTAATAAATGATTCAGTGCAATTATTTTGGTTTTAAGGGCTCGTGATCTTATAGTTAACTAATTACGTCATAAAGATCCGTTTTTTTATATATTTCTTGGTTACTATGTTATCCATGCCTAATTAATTGCATATCATCATTATTCTCTATAATTAATTAAGCTCATATTTCATGCTGTTTGATATCTTATTTTCTATAAAATGAAATAAAAAAAAGTCTCATAGTTTTATTTTTCTAAAATGTTCATGGCAAAGAACTACTTGTGCATAGATAAGTAGCATTGAAAATTTGCAACTTGATGATGGATTTGGAATAGCATAGGAGGATGAGGAGGAGGGGCATGTCTTGATTTGACTCGTCTTCTACTATAATTATAATTTTGTGTGGTTCTTTGAGCTCAATTATTCTATTCTACTATTCTTCTCACTTTTCGTGTACTTGAATTTATATGCATAAAATATGTATGTATGTATGTCGAATGCGTGGGGGGCATTAAATGCACTACACAAGAGAACAACGCAAATGCAAGGGAGGGAGATATGTGAATCCAATTCCTCTCTCTCTCTCTCTCTCTCTCTCTCTCTCTCTCTCCTCTCTCTCTCTCTCTCCAACACATTGAATGCTTGATAGCCACAAGTCATCCAACCCTCTCCCCCACTTCCAACATCATGAATTGGAGATTGGAGAGGAAAAATAGCTCTCTCTCTCTCCACATTGGATTTTAACAGAAGAGAAGGAAAGAGATGGAGTTTGCGGTTGCAAAATATGAAGTGTGTATATATATATGGAAAATGTTAAATCCTTCTAAAACTTCAACCTAAAAATCCTTCTAATACTCACATTTTGTTAATTACCCTAAAAAGTTGATTAATTTATATTTGTGCCATTGTGATTCATTTAGGAGGTTATATCCTCCTAATTTAGGAGGATATAACAAAACTCTATATATATATTCCTGTGCCAAATGGGTGCTATAAATTATAATAATATTGAAAAATATAATATTATGAGTAGATTTATTATTACAAATAAATAAAGAGGAATTAAATAAAGGAAGGAAATTGAAGGAAATGTTGACATCACAGCGAGGGCTGCGCCGGGCAAACAGCGGTACGACCAAATGTGACTCCATATTCTCTCTCTCTCTCTCACTCACTCTCTCTCTCTCTCCCCACTTCCAAATTCTTAATGCAAATTAATTTCTTCCTCCGCTGACGACCAAAACGTTACGTGTTTTCATTCGGCGAAGAGTAGCAGAAACAAAAATTTGAAAGTTAGCTGACGATTTTTATTAATCACGATATATACATCTCAAATTAAACGGCAAGAAAATGTAGTTTTTGCTTGAGAGACTCGTCGAATTGTGATAGAATGTATATAATGGAGGATTAAACTAGCTAGTAGCATTAACGATATTAATTATTGATGATGCATGGCTCTCGTCTCATAATTATGCCCATGAAATCTGTATATCAATGAGATCTTTTATATTTTATTTCATTTATATATTATATATGTTACATATATCATCAATAGCTATTTAAGATCATTAGAACTCAACTAATCTACGTACGTAGTCTACGCTTACTAGCTCTCATATTTCAATTCAAATCTCTTTTTAAGATTTGGATTAGGTTGAAAGAAAAGTGTAGTGCAGATTTGTAGTATAATATAATAATATTGCATGTAGTGATCGATCAGTTGGAACATTATAATTAAATTGTTCCGTCTTCATCGTCCGTTTCATTTTCTAAAGTTATTTATAATATTTAATCGTCGTTGTAATTATCGTAAACAGCTAATTAAGTGATCATTAATGTTCTCGCAACGTTCAATTAATTGTGATTATACATAATAGATGGAATTTCCCCATCGGATATAATACCGTGGAATATGATTATATACAATAGACGCACTCACACAAAGATATTACATGTCTTATTAGCACTTTTGTTGAGAAGGAATATATAATTATTAAATAAGTTTAACGAGCATCTAGGGTGATTAATTAAGGGACTCTCATTAAGAACCTTGCTGTTAAAACTTGCAACACAATTTTCAAATTCTGAATTTATTTTCCATATAACAACTAATTAATTATATTACCTCATTCGTATGTGAAGTTAAACTTTACTATAGTACAATTATACATTTTACAATTTAATTATCAAAGATTATATTTCATGTGATGTCAAATAATTATTGTTATACGCACAAATATTATACATATATATTATTATAGTGCATTTTTATTTTGTTTTGAAAGGAAACTTTTAACTCAACTATATATATATAAATATATATATATTGGTCAGAATCATGCAAGTTCACGACACGTGTGAGTGCAGGCAGCGCATCGGCTCTCGTAAAGTGGACTTCTTGTTCTTGACCTTTTTACAATTTTTTTGATAATAATTATGTACTTTTCACTTCTCATCAACTTTGCTTTAATTATTATATGCAAGTAGCAATAGTTAACATTTGTGAAATGGAGGTTTAGAATTAATGATTGATTTCTTTTAGTTTTGACAAATGATAAGACAACACGTGTGACTTACGATTTTCATATTTTGGAATAAGTTATTTTTTTGAGTTATTAAAGATCATTGTAATTTGTTAAACATAAAATGAGCGAAAAATGAGCTTAATAAAATAAATAAATAAATGATGTTGTTGCCAATAATTAAGTATTGATCATTTTATAAAAAAATAGTGGCAAATCATTAATATTAATATATTACATATAGGTTGTTTTGTTATTTAAATCATTTTAACTGAGGTTAATATTTAATTGATGATGGTTATTAAATATAAATTCAATGATAAGAAAATATGTATTAATTAATTTATGATTTGATTTTTAAACAAGAAATATTCGTTATTATATATAGACAATAAATAATTAGACTAAGCTGTTGGGCAATATTGATATACTGACCAATTGGATTTTCTTTTATTTCATCCAAACAGCTGTCTACTCTAACTAATCTACTAAATCAGCCTTTTAATTTGAATAATCATATTTAGTTTTATCTAAGCATAATTAGAATTCATATGCTAATTCAATTATTTGATAACTTAATTATCTCCGACTTCTTTAAATTTAATTTCATATATTATTCCCTTTCTTCGCATCGTCGTGTGTGTGCGGGCGTTCGTGCGTGCGTGCGAAATAACAAAAAATATTTATTCAGACAAAGTCCATGATCATGTTCATGTTATCAAATAGTGCCCAATCTTTCGATTGAGATGGATTTATTATATATATGGAATGCGACATGAAATGTAGCACGGGAATGAAAATAGCGAAAGTTAATTCAATTAATGTTCCTGGTCCTCAATATATATATTATTATTATGATAACTTCGATCCAAAGCATGCAACTTACAAGGAAATATTTAAGGCCGGCCGAGGGGGGCATGCATTCATGTGCTCGTCCCGCACAATGTGCAAAGTTTAATTGATGGCCCCTATACCTATAATGTTGATTATAGGCAAGGTTTTGAAAATGTGACGATCAAATCACGAATCGGCGGCTAGTCTGATTTGATCTTATATCAAAATAAAAATTAATTAAAAAAATCGAATTGAGTTGGTAAAAATTAAAAATCGATCCAACCGGTTGAACCGGCTCAATATGGATTACCCAAATTGAAACCAATCTTATAACACAGAAATGAAATATGTGGTTCCAATGGTTTTACTTTTAAGAGGGAAATGGAAAGCAAGGAATTAAAAGAGTGAAAAAAATAATAAGAAGAAGCATTATGGAAATGATATATATATAAAACATATGGAGATGGGGAACATATATAAAGGATAATGAAGAATCAGCCTATGGAAAGGATGTATATGAGAACCAAAAAAAAAAACACATGTTAAAAGTTATAAACGAAGGAAATGAAGAAGATAAACAACAATTGGTACAAGTGGAAAATTTTAAGTTTGTCTACTACAAAGTAAACTAAACTATCTTAAACAATAAAATTTACTGAGCAAAAATAAATAAATTTGAATGAATATGTAATATTTTTCATCCTTTTAATCCATTTATGCAGTTATAGTATATATTTATCATCAGTATTAAATAATAGTATAAATAATATTATTCTTATAAATCCGATTCAACTAGTTAAAACTAGTTGAACCTTCGTGATCTAGTAATTGTGATGTTAGATTCACTTTATATATATAGGTTAATTATAATTTAACTCTAGGAACTGAAAAAAACACTATAAATAAGATAATTTTCCTAATTAAATAAAACAAATGAGAACATATTCACTGTTCATTTCATCAGAATATTTTCTTATCTAAACAGTTTCACCCTCTTATAATATGTGTGTAGTGCCGAAGTCATAATTTACATGTTGTATATAGCCTGATTATTTTGGAGCACTTTGAGAGAGAGAGAGAGAGAGAGAGAGAGAGAGAGAGAACTCGCACATACTTGATATTCCACAATGAGGACGTAGATAGGTAGATACATAAGAAAAGAGTAGATCGATCTACAAAGAAACAAAGTCCATGGAGCAGATATATCATATATACTTACTGCACTGATTCCTTAGTTTTTTTTAACTTTGCTATTATTTTTTTCTTTCCTTCAAGAACCATGATCATGATCAGGTACACAGACATTAAAACATATGCCCACAAGAGTACAAAACGGAGGAGGGAGGAAGACAAACCAGAAGGACGCAGAGGGGTAGGGGGGAGAGAGAGAGAGAGGTGTGGGCGAGGGGAGGAGGAGGGAGGGAGTGAGAGTTAATGCATGCACAGGAGGATGTTGGTATGCTTCCAAAGTTGAGGATGTGAGTGATATGTCCCATCAACTTCATGGCAGCATTTGTATATGTATGGATTGGAAAACCATCCAATTAAAAAGAAACAACTTTGCAACTTTATATTATATTATATTATATTACATTACATTATATTATATAATATATTATATTATAAATATTAATGTGCAGACAGCATTCCCAGCACATTGAACACCCCCTCCGAGCCAGCCATGTTCGCTCGCTTGACATCATGCACAGTTAATTTTTACTTTTTGGAGTCCGATCGATGCTTCATGCTCCCCCCACCCCCCAATATGTTCAGAAGGTAAAATGGCACCACAAACTTCTCCCTCCATTTTACACATCTCATGCACACAGCGCAGAGGTACAAACAAGAAGAAGAAGATGATCTATACATCTCTCTCTCTCTCTCTAGCTATCAAGCAACCCACACGAAGATGCAGTTTGGCACTTTGGTTTGTATTGAGACTCCATGTCCATGATCAGCAGCTGTGATCCAGTGCTTTCTTCTGATTGAATATCTTTGTTTTCGTCTCCATGTCTGTCTCTGGGAGGAATCATCATCAAGATCTCTAGTAGCTTCCTTGAGTGTGCCGTGTATGTATGACATGATGAACTACTTTGTGCTGCTCTCATGTAATTATGAATTTGACGACTGATCTCCATGTTAACTCATGGGTACTAATTAATGTACTATTATGTTATCACATGGTAGCAAAACTATGCTCCAATAATAAATAAGGTACCATGCATAAATTAAACCACAAATATTAATTTTGTGTCATCCGGTAATTAATTAATTAATTGAATAATTAAATATGTGCAGTACTGCAGTCATTTTTTTCTAGGACAAGGGATCAGATAGAGACATGCATCAAATTGCTGCTGTTAATGCATATCTTAAATTTGAATAGTCGAATTAATATTTGTATCATCCCAACAAGTGGTGCATACAATGATATCATGTAATGGATAACTACTACTTTTTTTTCTCTTTCAAAAAAAAAAAAGATAAAATGGTTTATGCCTTTTACAGGCCATGACACCATCCTTCTGACTTGGGCCCATCTAATTGTTGGGCCTCAGAATAAAAATGGGCCGTCTTTTCTGATCAATAATATATTATTTTAAAATAAATTCGTCGATTGACATCTGAGTTTGTAATTATAAATTGTTCTTGTACCTAACAAAAAAAATATTTCAACTTGACTTTATTATAAATATCCAAAAATGACTAAAATAAGTTGCTATTGTTGTTGTGATATTTCTTGCCAACCATACTTTTCCTTTAAGTCATCAAATTACATCGAAATGGCAAACAACCAAATTACTCTTTTTTTTTATTTTGCATGGTTACTTTTTTTTTACTTAAAAATGATTTATTGATGTGGAGGAGAGACTGGTAGACATATGGAGGAAAATAATGCAATTTTAAAATTTTATTATGCAATTGGATGTGTTTTTTTAATAAGTAGATTCGAAAGTTGCTCTAGTCTCTAGTAGTGAAGAAAATTGTCCAAATTACTCTTTTTAGGATAAAGCTTGACAAGAAGAAAAAAACACATGGTTACTTTTTTAAAGCAAAATAAAATTATTTACTCATTTTCTAAATAAATTTGCATGTAGCCTCTGATTTTGCATCCATCCCATTCCAATTTACCTTTCAATGTTTTGAGTTAGATCAAATTACTTTAGACTACATGTTATGTTGATCATCCCCCAAATCAATCAATTACAGAAAAAAGGAGGTCATGCAGCAACTCAATGCTTGAGAGAGAGAGAGAGAGAGAGAGAGAGAGAGAGAGAGAGAGAGAGAGAGAGAGAGGTTGGGTCACATCATGCATGAGGGTGCTAATTAGTGGATTTGTGTGATCAATGTGCCAAGTAAAATAGAATCATGTGCTATAATTGGATACATTTCTTTTGTAGTCCCCACCCCATTTTCTATTTTCCACATATTAATAGAATGGTTATTATTAGTTTGGAATCTATCTACACAACTATTTGTATAATCAATATCCCACAATAACTAATATTCAGTGCAAACTATGTATAATACCACAAATACTTCAAAAAATAATAATTACTATGTATAATACCACAAATACTTCAAAAAAATAGTTACTATGTATAATACCACAAATACTTCAAAAAAAATAATTACTATGTATAATGCCACATATACTTCAAAAAATTTAGTTACTATGTATAATATCACAAATACTTCAAAAAAATAATTAGTTTTAAAATAACTTAATTCGAAAGGAGGAGTTAGTTAGGAATTTACTTTTTTCCCCCAATGAAATCATTTCACAAGTCATATAACTCATGTGAACAAATTAGTTATATATTAACTAATTCGATATGCTCTATGCTATTAAATGATAATTTATCCGTTCTCACCGTAGTTAATGTATATTCCCCAATGTGTATAATCTCTTTTGGTGCATGCATCCGGTCCCCCAAAAAAAAAGGCATCCAATTACAGTTGGGTCACGTTTTCTGCCTCTCGCCATGGAATTCCTTAGCTTTTCTTGCATGCAATTTGATTAGTTCAAAGTTATTTAATGTTTTGACTTTTTTATATAATGAGATTTGAAAAAAAATAATCATATTTAGCTCTCTCTTTTTTGGTTTGCTTGGTAGAGAAAGTTCACTCCAATGAGAGAACTTGAAATTGGGTTATTGCTATAGAAATTTCATTGATTAGAAAATATTAATGATATTAATGATATAAATGAAAATATTATATAGAACTTTGGAAAATATTAATGATACATGTGGAACCACCAACTTATAGTATATATAATTTGTAAAATATAAATGAAAAAATAAGAAAATTGGGAATAAATCATGTAATGCTACATTACATACTAAAAAAAATATCATGCATTAAAAGAAAGTAAGATGTGCATGTAGTATTTGACGATATTAAGGTCGATCATCGCGTATATTGTCGGATTAGACGATCTACACGTGCGCTATCCAATTTTTAAGTGCACTCATTACAAAATTGTCCGATTAGTATAAATCGTTTTACGTGGGAAGTGCTGCATGTGTATTTTAATTAAAAGAAAGAAAGTGTATAATTAATATGCATGTAGATTGTTGTGTCAATGTTTAAATTGTTAGGGCAAAGCATTAGAGTAACTTAGCATGCAAATTAGTACATTGACCAACCTCAAGCTTATAATGTATGCTATTGTTTATATACCTTAAATTCATTTTCTAAGAAAACATGTTTTCAAATAAGAAAGAAAAAAACATATTTGCAATCAATACTATAAATGTTGAATTGTGCATGACAATTCATGAGGGGCAACCCAGCTAATTGTTAGTA
The DNA here is from genome assembly GCA_030549335.1 of Pontederia crassipes. Taxonomy (NCBI): domain Eukaryota; kingdom Viridiplantae; phylum Streptophyta; class Magnoliopsida; order Commelinales; family Pontederiaceae; genus Pontederia; species Pontederia crassipes. Next base: position 2,669,835 of record CM060189.1, on the reverse strand, counting down.
TTGTAACTTCTTTTCTCTTTCCATTTGTATAATAGACAACTTGTTAGGAACTCTTAAACAAAGAATTGCTAGTATTTGATTTGAAGTTGTGATGCCTCCCATGTTTTAAGGTGTTTTGCACCCACAAAAAAAAATGTTTTGGTTTTACATATATGAGACCACCTAATGATATGAATAAAAGAATATCTTTGAATCTAGCATGGAAAGAAATATGTGAGAATTTGACAATAGGAAGCATATTAGATGTTTGTAGTTATCTTATCAAAATTTCTTGTTTCCTGTTAGCTTTATTTTATATTACAGGTAAATTGTATTTTCAAACACAATACAATTCTGTCTAGAAGCTAACAAACATAACATATATAATATATAATTTTGATTCCTTCTAGGAGAAAGTTACTTTTTTTTCCAAAATAAATATATAATTTTGAATGTATGTTGCTTTTCAAGGTGAAATAAAAACGAATTTTATGCCAGAGAGCATCTAAATTCCTTTGTTTTTTTGTCCATTCATATGGGGATAAAAAAGCATTTTTTAGCACTAAAAAAAAGACTGAAATGTGAAAATAAAGGAAAGAGCAGAGCAACAGAGGAACAAAATAAAAAAAAAAGATGCAACTTTTTTTTTTCTTCAGGCCCACACTGTGCTCTCTCTTGGTCATGGTCTCTTCACAGTCCTTCGGGAGCGTTGCAGAGGTCATGGCTCCGCGGCGCCCGCCGGCGGCCGTTCCGCATGTTTTGCCTCCGCCGGGACCGTCTCGGCCGCTCCGCCACCTGCGCCGCCGCCATTGGCGCTCGACGATGGTCCTGGCGGTGGGGGAACTGCGTCTAGCCGCCCGTCGATGCAGGAGGCGCACTTGCGCTCTATCCATCCCTCGAGATTGTAGTGGCCGTACCCCATTACGGTTTTACCCGTGCAGAGCCGCCCGACGACGCCGGCGATCACAGCCAGCACCGCTATCACGGCCAGCACCGCGATCAGTGGCCCCACGGAGCCCTCCCCGACGTGGGACCTGTACGGCGGAACGTAACCCGCGGGCGGCGGCGGCGGGGGCTCAAAAGGGAGCGACATCGTGCGGTCGCAGGAGGGACGGAGGATCTTTCGGAAGAGATGCAAGAAGCACACAAAAAAGTGTGATTTTTACTCCGGAAACACCCCCAGAGGTTGGATTTATAATGCGGGGGAGCGGAAAAAGATCCGAATTCTAGCAGGCTTATGATAAGACAGGAGTCAAAAAGGTCCAAAGAAGGATTAATTGAGATAAAAAAGCTGAAAAAAAGAGAAACAACTTTGTAACCGAAAAAAAAAAGAGAAAAGAGCCTCTTTTTACTCCTCCTCCGAGTTCAGAGAAGGTCCCAACTCATTGTTAACCCCTGGCTGGGCGGAGCTTGAGATGGAGATCTCGGAACTTATTTAGGGTTTCTATGGATGGATGGAGAGAGAGAGAGAGAGAGAGAGACAGAGAGAGTGTGTGTTCTTTTTCTGGTGGTTTTACTGGAGATTTTGTCTGATAGAGGAGGGTAGTTTCAGACAGGGGAAGGGTGACAGAACTAGATGTAGGAGTTCCAATCCAGAGTGTTCAGATGACGGACACGTGTCTGATCTGATGGCCGCTAGGCATCCTCCATCGTGAGACAAGTACCATGGAGCAATAAATTAAAGGTACCTTCCATTTGATTTTTGCTGTTGGGGTCATTCATACTTTCTGCATTTTTTGAGCAAAGTGGTGAAATGGTTCAAATTTTGCTGCTCTCATGCTTTTAGTTGTCTTTCTGTAATCCCCCAAAATTGTTATTTCCCACCGAGAGTGTTCAACTAGTAGAAAATAGCACCAAGATTTAAAATCAGAAGTTTAACTTCAATTGAATCATATAACAATGGTGGCTACATGAGACTTGATATTATGTCGATGGATCAGATTAAAAGTGATTCAAACAACCTTTTCCTTTCTTCTTTTTTTGCCACCTTTGCACTGTTCTGCAATATTTGTACGAGTGAGAAACTAGATGGTAATAGTTTCACTTCATTTCGTCAATTCTCTAAAGTTTTGAACTTAAGTTCTGATTGAACTGGTTTGCTAAGGAGCTTGTTCAATTCAAGTTCCTGTTTAATTTTATTGGAAAGTAATGTCATGATTTGTGGTTCATATCTTCAAATGTGAAATTGCATGTCATCAATATTAATATATTTCGAAACAACATATGCATTATTGCATTTAGCTAAATGCATGCATGCTAAGTTTCAATTTCGAAACAATGTATGCATTATTGCATTTAGCCAAACACATGCATGCATTATTGCATTTAGTGAAACGCATGCATGCTAAGTATCTTTTGAAACAATGTATGCATTATTGCATTTAGTGAAACACATGCATGCTAAGTATCTACATGATGTTTATGGGCATATCATTGAAATAACATAGGTAATTATGTTTTTTTGCATTCCATGTATGAATCAGATCTCGTGTCCATGCTGACATTAATGGCGTGCATGTAGACGTTGATAACGTACCCGTGCATTTCAACCAGGTTTCAAATGGAATCAGCCTCACAGGTTTTGTTCTTTTAGCCTGATTCAGGAATAAGACATTCCTTCTTTTTTTCTCCTTTTGGTGAAAAAGGGCAAAATACGTTTTACGTCATGGGATCGTTAAGAGGCATGTGTATGAGTTGACCCAAAGTTTCAAAAGCCTCTGCTTGGCCTTGATGCATGTCTGCACATCTTGGACATGAATGCGGCAAAGAGAATGTTTTGATGTAGCAAACAATATTTTCTATAGAAGTTAATTAATGATGTCCAGTTGGATGTCTCACTTTACATATTAGTTTCATGCAATAGCCATATCTGAAAATTGCTTTAGAATTTTTTTTTTATCAAACTTAAATCCTCAATAGTTTTGGTCTATCTTTTTGGAGAGATTATGAAATTAAGAAGCCTAATAAACCTTGATGAATGATTGAGTTTAAAATATGACCTTTTATCATCAAGAACATTTCAAGATTTTATTTGTGACATTTTCCTATCAAAATTGCAAGATAATGATTTGCTGATAAATCCTCATGAAGCATGTGATTCAACAAAACTGGAGCAGTAGCTGCATAACTGATGACCCCAACACACTCACAGAGACTCTACAGGTTTGTTTTCTGAAGTACTGTAACCGAGCCTTGGAAGTTGAAACTGCATCAATGCACCATGTTGGTGTCAAAGTTCTTGACTTGATGAACTAATGGTCATCCTGTAGAAATACCACTTTACCATTCACTTTCCATCCTGAACAAAAGTTACAGCATTTCCAATTGTGGAGGAAGAAGTCTCCGATGTATATGGTACTTGAGGTGCAGGATTATTTCATTAGTTCCAAATATGGAATCCAACCAAAACTGAACTCAGTTACCCTTATATTCATAATTCAATATGGATTATTTGTGCATTTCGGTGATATCTTGTATTTGAATGTTTAGTTCTTGGCTTTCTTTTGCTCCCCAGTTGGCTTGAATATATCATACTCTGTAATCAAGAACCAAATTTTAGTTTATTACTGTTGGCATAGAGAATCTTTACTGTTTCAGAAACTTTCAAACTGCACTATGATTTATTTGTATCCCTTCACAATGAAAGTTGTCCAACAACTTATTGGCATTATATGTATGAAAAGATTAAGTATTTACGAAGGTGTCTCAATGTGGAAAAAAATAGTATCAGAGAACTGCGACATAGATTTGCTGGTCTTTGAATTCCAGAACAGGTTCCTGCAGAGACCTCATCAGTGGCACAGTAAAAAAGCCTGTAACAAATTTAAGTATGAAATGTTACTCTTTTAAAAACTGATCTGACTGTAACAAGGTTGTCCTGAAACTTTTCAGGTTGATGTCCTCGTCAGAAGTAGCCTTCTCAAATTTATTATCCCCTAATGGGTTAGCCCCAACATTCAAAGTGGAGAGAGGAATCTTTTCCTTGTTCGGCGTCCTCTATGGCTTTGACATCGAGTGCAACATAGACATAATTGACAGCTCAACTGTTATTTTGTTCATTGTTCAGCCAAAATGGAAACTCTCATCGCAACTTTCAGACTGTCCATCAAAATCTGGTACATATCTTGTGAAAAATGATCCCAGCAATCTGTGTGCTTGGTGTAAGTATGTCATAAAACTCTCCTACTTAGAATAATAACAGTTAAATTTCCGAGTTGAAGATTTGACCATGTACAAGATATGTGCAATTCTATCTGCATCGACAGGCATACTGCAGATCTTGTGATTATATAAATTCATCGAAAATTGATTGACTCGAGTGGAAACATACTTCGAAGCTTAGCCGTCAACCACAAGAATCCAAAATTAGAAAATTTCAATCTTCTAATTGCAAAGATTCAAATAACTCTGAACCTCTGACAGAAATGGACTCAGTTGTCATCCAAACAAAATCGCCAAAAAGAATTCATGCGTGCACTAGGAAAACAGATGAGGGATATCAAATGATTCATACGGACAAAGAGAGGACTTCCTTCCTTCCTCCGGAAACTAATGATTTATTCTATACGAACTCGTGCTCACAAGATATTGTGACCTCCTTTCTTTTTCTCAATCTTATTGCTGCAGAGAATTAATGAAGTTACAACAACTGCTGCAGAACACAATAAACTGCAAGTACATTTTTCTTCTTATTTTTCCTTAGAATCTTACAATAATTTAAGCTCCGCCAACGCATGCGAGGAATCTAGAGCTGTCGAACCTCATATTCCGGACCTTGCTTCGATGATGACTATTGTTTTCAGGCGAAGAGAGCTCCCCGGAGAGGTCCTCCATGGAGTGGTGCCTCCTGTGCACCTTGTGCTCGTGATCGCTGAAGCTTCCGAGAGATATCGGCGGCGGCCGGAGGACCCGAAAGCTGCTGCTCTTGACGTACCACTTTGCCGCGCCATCAGGGACGCGCTGGAAGTATCTGCGCCTCCTCCTTGATCTCTTGATGGCTCTGTAAATGTATGGAATCAGTCCTTCCATGCTCAATAGATGGAAATTGGCAACTGTGTGGGTGATTGGAGTTATGGTTAAGCAATTGATGACATATCTAGAGCTTTATAGGAGAGAGAAACAAATTAAGTGGCTGACTTGGTTCTGCATTACGTGGAGATCATTCTGAAGCTTATCCTTGTGAATTTTGATTGAAGAAGAAAAAGGAGTGGAAAAAATAACACGTTCTGTGCTGCTTCTTGTATGGACTGACACCATTAATATCTGATCGAGATATCTAGAACAGTAGAACATGAATAAAGAACTTTAGCTGTTCCTATTTTCTGAACAGTGATAGTTACAGTTAAGACATAATGTTGTCACAACTGTCTGTCATTATATATTACAGAACGAGAATTGCATGACTACTAAATTTCTGCCGTCGATGTGCAATTATAAAAAAAAGGTGACAACTTTGCCTTCAAGTGATGAAATAAACAAGAAATATTATATTTACTAAATCAATGAAAAATATTTCTCCGACGGATAAGTACATGAGTTGTATCATTTTAATAACACCACTCTTTTTCATCATGTGGGTGCGGTCTTGCCTTTAGTTTAGGCACTGCCTGGGCAGTGCGTTTGCCTCTTTCTTCTAAAGAGAGGCGTGAGCGGTTGATTAGATTTGGTCTGTGAATTAATTAGCCATCTTGGAAGGAATCCTAACCATTTAACAACATATACAGGGACCCACTTTGGATGCATTTCCCTATAAAAAATGACTTCCATAACATTCTAACAGTATTATTCTTCAAAGATTGATCAAATCCATGTTTATATATTATATACATATATACTGCACCCTGATTCAGAAGTCACACACTTCAACCACCTCCATCTGCTACCAAAGCCTCTTTTTGAACAGTTTCATTAATGATGCAAGCACCAGGGAAAACATGATCTCACATTTTCTAATCTAACATGCTTGTACTACGTCTAATATGTTCACATATAAAATTAATGTTCCATTGGCAATCTCTTCCTCAAATAGTTTTGTGGATTGGTCATTGGTCAAGACTGCCGGTTGAAGTTTTCAAATTGGAAGTCCTTTCAGTTAAGACAGTAGAACAAACACACAGAAAAACAAGAATGCTTGGATGAACATAAGATAAAACATTTTTTTCTCTTTTTGATGCCTTCGTGCATCTTGCTGAACTGTGACCTCTCTCTCTCTCTCTGTGTGCATATCATCATATCTGTTTGGCCACCAAAGCACTAAATACTTCATTGTTCTCGAAGTGTCTTGTTTCTGCTGAAGGATCAGTCTCAATCAGTACTTCATTTGGCTTGGAGAACCACTTGGTGAATTGAACTGCAGTCTCACATAGTTACATCTTTAGCTTGGTGTCATAGATTCATCTGGAGAAGCATTTCTTTTTGGTACAGACCATCATATTCCTCTCTTGGATAGATTAAAAATGACTATTGGCCTAATTATTATTTTTCCCCTGTTGAACCAAGATATCCAACATGATTCTTACAAATTTGGAAGTCCATTTTACAATGCATATATAATTTTGTCATGGTTCTTCCAGAACAGTAATATCAATATCATATATACTTGTGTCTTAGTGACAACAACCCGATTAAGCATTAGCAAGATTTTGGTGAAAGCTTGTGCATATCGGTTTGTCATCGACTGAAGACGTCGACGTTGCTGTTGCTTCCTTGGTTTGAAAAAAAAAAAGAAAACTTCTACTGGAGTCCGTAGGAGCGGATAATGCAAGGATTTCAACATTTCTTTAGTTTGGCCAATACTACGATTCTTATGTACTAACGTAATAGTGTTAAGTATAGCTGAATTTGGTGAACAGTGATTGCTGTTAACTTATTATTTTGGTTTCTTTCTCACGACTATTGACCAAATTAGATGTCATACTAACGCACAAGTTCGATTTCTATCAGATGGCATGACAAAAGGTTGTGATACTTTGTACAAAAAAAGAAAAAATGGTATTGTGATACATTGAATTCAGCTGAAAAATTGTTGCTTAGTCAAAGACAGTATGAAGATTTCTTGAAACGTTGAATTTTGCTAAAACTGTTCAGGCTACAAAATTCGTATGTCGCCTATCCCTAGTTGCAAGATTTAACAATAGCATAAATAATTGAAATGGAACAGACTAAGGTACCTATCATTTTCTGAGGTTGATGGCATAAAAACCTCTCCTCCAAGCCCTTTGCATGTGTTGGTTATCTTTGGAATTATTCTTCTGCATTTAGTTGCAGCTCTGCCCAAAAGATTCAAGGCTTTAGATAACTTATACTTGTTCAGGTAGTCATCATGTTTGCTTGGTCTGCTTACTAAGAATCATTACATATTATGCCCACAAGAACTGAAACAACAATATATTCGTTGATCCATGTTCATAAAATTTGACAGAATTTTACGCTGGCTGTCGGGGCTTAACACAACCATCCTCCTTTATTCAGACTTGGACCGGCTATAAAACATAGGCCCCATAAGAACTGGAACAAAAGAGCTCTATTACTACCTCACAAATATAAATAAAAAAAATCCAAGATAGATTGTATAACGATTTTTTCTTTCGAGAAAAAGAAGGATGACGGCCAAAGGTCATAGTCATCCACTATTATTCTACAACCAAGAGACTAGGACAATGTTGATATTGAACACTAGATAAATGATGATGCTCGTTTCATCAGTTGAATATACAATCACATCCACAAGCATGCGAATGTTTGATATAACCAGCATTACCAACAGGTAGAGAAACTAAGAAAAAAACTTATTAGTATGTTGTTTGCACTTCAAGTGCAAACTTGCCTTCTTACTCAGCCTACTCAGATTACTCACTAAATTCAGTTGCAATTCCTGTATTATAATACAATTTCAAATGTCTTGCATGCTTCACATTCTATACACAGCGCCGTTAGATTGAACATAATCTACATGCAGAATTTCGGCACTGCTTTGCATCCTCTATCAAGATGCTCTAGATGTACTTCACCCAATCGATTTCTCAAGTAATTAATATTCACCTACAGAGCAAGCCACAATTTAGTATAGATTATGACAAAATGCACATGATTTGAGATTCCTAGTGGACATCATTTTACGTGGCAAATATCAGTGTTTTTACTGGCTAATCTTGAAACAATAAATGTTTACCTTTGGAATGAGATCTTAACATAAAATGTAGGAGAGACCATCATGTTGAAACCTTACCTTATCATTCTCAAGGTCAAGACGGAGGTTGCATCCAGTACAGTATATACATCGATGTACCTCTCTTAACTCTCCGTGTTTGCAGATTGGACACCATATTTTATCACTACCAGTACACTACATGGAGTTCAGTAAAAAAATCGCATCATTGATTGGAAACGTTGGAATGCATATTAATTTTGGAGATCTTGAATCACATCAACAAACCTCTAAAAGAACCAAGAATCACAAAACAAAAATGACACTTGTCATCTTGCTCAAATATATAGTTCTTATGGCGTCGTTATTTTGAAGAAAACTAGCTATGCACCACAAGTTCTTATTCCAGAAACCAGTACTTCGTAATTAGTGCATTTTAAGATTTCAGTGCTAAGAAGCATTGGAAGTAATGTGTCCCAACTTTGTCATGATGAATAGACTCCAGAAATGTGGCATGGTCATCAAGACTCCAGAAATGTGGAATGATTTCGATCGTCTGCAGCCAAAAAACATTACAAGGATTGGCTTCTACCGGAACGAAGAATGTTCAAATGCTGATGCGTCCTTAGCATTCTAAGAATCAGCCTCCTCCAAGTGTACGGCATGTCAGACCAAGAACTAGCTGAACTTTATTTTTAAGAGGGAGGAACTCGATGAACTGTCATCTGATGTGATCTTATCGTCTATTTGCCTTTAGAAAGCATGACAAAATGACGTTCAAGTAGAAATAAACTGCCTATTTATTTTTGCTTAGATCTGGGTTAATAAATTCAATTGATAGACATTTGCAATGGCATTGAACAGCATTTTGCAGGTCACAAAGATAATCAAGTTCTTGATGCTTTAGACTATCTTATCTTGAAATAACCAAAATCTTGAGCTGGAAGAATCTAAGCCATCTCATTTTGAAGGACCGAAACCATACAAGCGATGAGAAAAAGTTGGCTCTAAGCTCACTAGAAAAGTCAAAACAAAGAACTTGTATATATTTAACTCTTTGCAAATTGAATATGAATGGAAGATGACGAAATGGACTTAACAAATCGACTGTTAAATTTTCAACATCAATGTCCAAGTTGAAAGAAGTATCCAATGAGCTATATATTTCCTGGACTCAGTAAAAAAAAAGGCAAACTATTCACTGAGGCTCGCTCATAAAAAGACAAGGGTAACACAAGGATGACGTCTCAGGAAATCACATCAGGTATTGTACTCAAGCACATTTAATTCAAATTCTGATAAAATTCTGCGCATGTTTAAAATGCACACTTAACACATGAAACTCACAACATATTGATAAGACATTATAAATACAAAACACTATACAACAACAACAAACAACAATAACAACGAAATCTTATCCCACTAGGTGGGGTCGGCTATATGGATCATACGACGCCATTCGTTGATTCATGTTCATGCGATTCGACAAGGTTTTACGCTGACTGTCAGAGCCTAACACAACTCTCCTCCTTTATTCGGACTTGGGATCGGCTATAAAACATAGGCGGAGTTAAATACAAAACACTATAATGATATTATTTATAAAACACTATAATGATATTTCACAGAAAATATAGTTATCATGCCGAAGCCTACAAATGCATAATTCACAACATATTTATCTTTCATGCTCACGCCAGAAATTCATCTCAGAAGCAAATGTGTTGAGGCTAGAACATTTTCAGAAATGACACTCACTGCAGAATTGCTAATATTCATGTTCTCCAGTACTGCTTGAGCTAAGTATTCATCTTCCTTTTCAAAATACTCTAGTTCTGCAAATTTAAAATGTTAATATCAGTATAAAGAAACCGCAAAGTCAGGGTGCATTGACAATTATAACTTGATCATGGCTGGAAGAAGGCCTTATTGAAGTTTACAGCAAAACAGGTGTAGTTCACAATTATGCAAGTAAAACTACATTATCTGAAGATAGTTATAACCAGAACTTCCAAAGATGGAATCAGAGGTGATTGGTATATAGGAAACAATGTTAAAAGACAACACTAACAGGTAATTAGAGTTACCTCTCCTGATTAATTCCTCTCTCAGATCCTCATAAAGAAGCCTTTCCATTTCTAATAGTAAATCTTCGTCCTTAATATCAGCTGTGATCTCCAAATCTTGCCCGTCATATTCCCATATCTCTTCGTCACCCTTGGGAACTTGGAGCGCTCGGCTTGCATTCAAAGATGATTGTTTAAGTTTCTGGACCTCCTGAGTAACAATGTCCCGTATTGCACTGACAACCTCCTGCTAAAACCGAGTACACAACTTTCGTGCACTATCAATGCAGAAATGATCTATTAAGCTACAAGAGAGCGCACACAGACACCATGATACACTCCCTCATGATAGGAAATGTAAAAAAAATAAATTACTGGAAGCATAATGATACCTTTCCCTCGGGAGATTCTTGTTGGCCCAATCTAATCCTCCAAAGCAATTGGCTTTTCTCGTTCTTTACCCTGAACATGCAGCATTGCCTCAGCTGCATATAAAGTACATTTTGTATAAATTTCCCCAAACACTTGAGTGCAAAATTAATGCACGCAAAATTCTCCAAAGTAAAAGCCAAAAATTGGGCCCCAAAGGGAAAAGATATAAATCTCATATCTTAAACTACGCATGCAAAATTCTCCTAATTAGAAAGACAGAGCCAACTACGTACATAATTATTGATTCAGTGAAGAAAATATAAAATTTCTTCAGGAAAAAAAAAACTGAATTTTGATCGAAAACAGCTAAAACTTATGGGCAAAGATAGGGTAAAAAATTTGCCTTCTCCTTCCAGTCGGGATGATGAGACTTGACCGATGTCCTCCCGCGACGATGATTCCCGTCCATTGCCCCTAAACCCTAAATCTTAACTAGGGATCGAACACGGAAGAACGGAGCAACAATCTAACAGTTCTTTTGCGATTTCTCTCTACCTTTTTTTTTCTTGGCCGAATCAAAGTCGAAGCGTCAAAGGAAACGCCAACAATGAAAAAAAAACCGCGTTAGCTTTCCGCTTCTTATTTCCTGCCCGGTTTGGATCACCTATAAACGGACCGGATCGGGTCGGGTCGCTTTTGTTTTCTTTTTTTTTTATTTAGTAGTGGTAGTGACAAGTTACGAGATTTATAAATAATAAATTAATTAATATTTCTTATATTATTCGGTTCATATAAATATAAAGGTATGATTTAAGACAGATGATATAGAAAACAGTTCTTTTGTTCTTGTTTTGGTTGATGTGTTCATCTTGGTGAAGAAGGTTTTGGAGGAGGAAGAGATTGCGCGCAGGAGGGGGAGAAGAAGATGTCGAAGTCGTGCAAAGGTCTGGCGGAGGAGCTCGTCAAATGCCTGAGCGAGACCGACTGCGTTAAGGTACCTCTTGGAACTCGTATTTCCTCATAAACCTTGGGTCGATTCCTAGCCTCATCGATTCTTAGTAGTTCATGTGAATCTGTTTTCGCCTTTTTTTCTGTTTTGCTTATGCTTAATTCTCAGTACGTTCTCCATAATCACTTTTTTTTATTATGAAGACAATTGTTGTATAACGGCGGTGTCTTTATCACTCATTGTTCCTAGTTTGGATCCTCTGCTTTTGAAACAATAGGGCACACTGCTTAATGAATATTATCGAATGCAAGGAACGGGGATTAGGGGTGGAAAAGGAATGCAGCAATCAGAGTTGTCGAAATTAGTCTCTTTGGTTACGCCAGCGAGTTGTTTGCATAAATGCGCCTAAGGAGGAAAAGGGCTAAATGTGGGTGTAGTGGTCATGCATCTTGTGAAATTTATGCAGGACTAGAAGTGGCAGTATTTGATTCAGGATGGTAATGAATACTAAGCAAGAAGTTTATGCTGATTTGCTTCGCCAGGATGCCAATAATTATTTTCTATTTTTCAGTAAATTATTGTAAGAGTGGGTTTTGAAGGACTTTAAGAAATGTTTGTTGTATGTGGAAATGGTAGGTTTTCTTGCAGTGCATTAACCATCGTCACTTATCCCTTAAGGTGTCAAAAAATTTCATGTAGCGACCAACACTTCGACAAAGCAATATATATTTGTTTTTCTCAGTTGCCAAAACCTCAAAAAATAAAGAAAATATCTCGGCCATGATTCTTCAATTTGAAGTTAATAAAAGTTCACAAATCAAATTTTTATAAAATGGCCTGGATGGGCATCAAAGATTGTTTACAATAATATGTTACCAGAATTTCCACATTTGATCTCTCAAAAGAGAATCTCCACATTTGTAGTTCTGGATTTTGAGCTCATCTCAAGAATTTTATAATGTTGAGAATGACAACGACTATGGATTAAACTTCACACTTTGACCCATATATTTTCTCTCATTGTCAGCGTCTAAATGCAACATTTTTATTTGACAACATTTCTGAAGTCCCTTCACAAATCTATTGAAGAGTTGATAATGAGTACACTGATATAAAAGGTTTACTAGGAAGGGAAATTCAGATTATCATTTAGCAACAATGGATTTCTCAAGAAAACAGCATACTTATGTTATGCAATTGACTGTAAGCAACTTGTTATTTTTTATTACCATAAAACACAAATGTAAGACAATCTGTACAACTCGAAAACTAGGTAATCGACAAGATTATAAACGATCAAAATTTCTAATAGGGTCACAGAAACATAAAGAAACTTCCTATTGCATATAAATTGATTGATTCACATATGACAATTCCATTTTATTAACTTAATAAATGAAATGAGTTAACTTTTATTGCAAACTCTCATACAATATTCTACTCCTATAATGTCAGTTCAAGTTATCATTGTAGTGATAGAATCGACATAACTTTCTAATATCATTGAGAATGTGCTTGTTCAGGTTGATAAAAGATCATATAGGGAATGTGCTGGAGAGAAGCCACCATCCATTACAAGTGAATGTGTAGGCCTTAGAGAGACATACTTCAACTGCAAGAGAGGCCAGGCATGTTGACCAAATCCCTGTAATTTTTTCTAGAAGTATTGCTCACCAAAAAGGATATTTCCAATATTTATATCATCGTCCCTTTTCATTGAGCAAGAATCCATCGAAGTTAGTTTTTACCTTAAGGTTCTTTATATATCCTTAGAGCATTTGCCACTCCACCTTCCCTTTTTCATTATGCTGATATCTGTCACAATCTTTGGACTCACTCACATCCTGGAATATCAGAAACTTGTTTTCTTGCTTTCCTGTATTTCTGATGGCTTGATGGTACGGCACCTCCAAATGTGAGTTTCAGTTGGCCATTGAGTGCATGTCTTTGTATATACTTGAAACATTCATATAAGATTAAATGTTAACTTTGTATAATGATATAAGGAAGATTTGCTTAAACGCCAGCAGGGTTTGCTAAAAAGGTATCCGATATTGCCAAATTGGACATAAGGTGGCATCTCAGATGCTAAGGTGAAGATCTATCATGACATCTTGGAATCGTGCCTTTTTGTATATGAAATCATTTTATCCATATCCTTTGATATCCTAAATTGGACCACATGGCAAAGCTGCTAATGCATCTGAATGTCATAATTCTTACAACCGATCAGCTGAATATTGCTTTCTCATGTTCCTTTTTTCTCGATAAGGTGCTTACTCCCTTACTCGTGTTGTTTGTTATCATAAGCTGAATGATTTGTTGTATGTGGTGTGGCATTACTTTGAGTTGGGTTGACTTTGGACTAGCAACTAAACTGAGATGAAATTTTCAGGTTGACATGAGAGCTCGGATACGTGGGAACAAGGGCTACTAATCATGTTCATTTCATCAAGCGGAAACACTGTCCTTCAATCTTTGTATACTTTGTGTCGAGAAATCAACGTCTTTAACTGAGCAAACTAACCATTCGATCAATCTAAATGCAACTGTGACACCTGTTATTTGTTTTCTTGAATAAAATACTCATGCTCAGCGTTCATGTAGTTGCTGAGCATTTGATGTAACTGAAAATTTTGAACAATTTTGTGGGATACATCATCCAATGTGATACGTGCTTTGTAAATTGTCATACCAAGTTCAGTGTGCATTATCATGGGCAATTGTTCTCGTCTCGGTCCCGATTTGACTGGGTCGGGAGAGTATGGGGTCGTTCCAGTTTATTTTTAGAAAATAGCTTTTTAAATAAAAAATTGTATGCATTTAAGAAAACATTGTAAAATAACATTATATTGTAGGCATTGTGTTTAATACTTCAATGCAATGAAGTAAAAGTTGGTGAGATCGAGGGAGAGAACATAAGCTAATAAAAAGTAATATTACATTTATAATTGTAATAGTTTTTTTTTTCGTAGGTAAGTTGTTGATATCGATCTATGAAATTAAAACTTTTAGCCTTGGTACCTACTAATTATGTTAAAAGCTCCGGCATCAGAGGCCGGAAGCTTTGCATGTGTGCTAGCATTTTAACCATAGAATTAAAAATCTTCCGACAAGGAAGATGTTCCCCAAGCTGTGTTTGCACAGGAAATTTTTAGTTCTTATTAGGTTTCGAGTTTAAGTTAGTATTTGGATATGAAAATTTGAAAAGTTAATTTGATAAATAAATTTTAAGAATTAAAAATATAATCTATTATTTTATGAGGTATAAAATTATAGCCAATAAAAATATCATTATTTATTTATTTAAAATAATAATTACTAGCATATAAAAAGTATTATATGTAATTATTAATTTAAAATTTTATTAAAAAATAATTTGTCTCGCAATATATTAATATTAATTTTGATTAAATTTTTTGTATTCTTTTAATATTATAATTTATGTAAATAATTTCTTAATATCCGAATATAATATAAATTAGATTATTTTATAATTTTTCTAAAAAACTAAAAATTTTAATTAATAAAATTCTATTATAATAAGGACCAAAGAGAATATATTATTTTTATGAGGTGAAAATTTATATTAAACAAAAATATTATAATTGATTATTATTAAAAATAATTATATGCATACATAATTATGTATTATTATACGACATGTTAAAAAGAAAAAAAAGAACGTCACGTATGAAAAAAAAAGTTAAACCTCAAAATTTGAGGTCACGTGATAATTTGACCAGAATTCATACCACCTCCAAAAAAATTACCGCACACCCCCGAAAAAAAAGTGTTTCCAGATGCTGCATGGTTTTGTACCTAGTCCATATAATCTAGTATTTCAGATCTACTTGTTCCAGCAAATCAAAATCCCGGTAAAATCTAGCGGATGTTATCGTCTGGGTTTACCTGTGAAGAACTTGAATATCCAAAATTTACCTAATACAGCTTATTTTCAATCTCGGTATAAAATTTCTTCGCAAAGTTAGCGAGAAAGATGAAGCTAATGACGCCATTACAGGTCGAGCACTGAAAGTTGGCTAGGGAGATTGCTGACAACACCAATGAAATCTAGTGAAGTTTGAGATAGAGTTGACATCGAAATCCAACCTCAGGTACAATTCTTTTTATTGGGTTAATGACCACAGGTACAACTTTCAACTATTAACACTTCAAAAAGTTAAGAGAGTGGAATAGCTTCATCTTCTCAATTACCCAATGTAAACGTCAAACAATCAAAACTGTGAACATCTGAAGAAGGAAACGAATAGAAGATGCACTAATTCCTTGCAAAGTCCCCTTATTTCTTAAGTGGATTCATCCTATCTCTTAGATAGTACAGTTTTGCCCTTCTAACTTTCTTCTTGTCAAGGATCTTCACTTCTTTTATGTTCGGAGAGTATCTGCAAACAAATAAAGCATATAAAGAAGCAAAAGTGTTATTTAGATTGGTCAAAAGGTGAGATGATGTTCAGACGATAAAAGTAGAAGGATTAATTAATCAAATCCAAGAGTACAAGTACACAATCAAGAATTTATCCTTTAATTTTTTATAATTTGGCTTACTAGCATCAGTAGATTTAGAAAACATTTGTCCAATAATTAGTCCATAAGTAAACAACTTCAATCTTTAAGAATATTAAAAAATCATTTTGGTCTTCAGTATCCTAGAACACTATCAAAACAATAGCAAGGATTTCTAGAATGAAAACTATCTTTCCTGATATCTTTACTCAAATTAAGCATCGTCACAGTGTCTGAATAATTATACACACAACAGAGTTTAGTTAACACCCAGCTGATTAAATCCTTTCTTGATGCACTTAAGTAACCAAAAGGCCCATGCTTCAAGCGGATCACTAGTTACTAGTCAATATATTCCATTTTCATTCATCAAATTGGCAGAAACAAAAATAAAAACAAATGAAAAAGCATGGAGTTATGGGGAGGTAAATTTTACCCATGACTATAAGTAAAAAGTGAAGAGGCTCTGTCAAATATTCAACTTACAAAGGGAAAACAGATTCAACCCCCACACCAGCTACCAATCTTCGCAATCTGAAAGTAGTGTTTAATCCTGCATTTCGCCTTGCTATGACAATGCCTTTGATGGTGGACACACGACGCTTGTTCTCAGGCACCTCCTGTTGATGTCATGGATTAGAGGAGGAGAAAATGATAAATCACAAAACAAAGATGCCATACCACTTTTAACTGGATAATGTATCCAGGTTTTATGTCAGGAATTTCTCTTTCATCTTGCACTTTTTCCACTGCTTCTTTATCAAGAATCTACACATAGAAAGATGTAGTTTCTTAAAAAAATGAAGCATCAAACTGATTTGACTTCAAGACTGACAATGTTCTGAATTTAAAGTTTATTACTGCCACTGAAATTTTCAGGCTTACGTTCATTATGTGTTTTGCAGTTTTGTCAAGCCTCTTAAATTTGATGCGTTGAGGTTGATCCATATGAAGAGAGGTTCCTGTACTCTCTTGCACAGATGTCAACTCAGGATTTTCTGCTGTTGTTAAATACCTGAACATGGATATGAAACCGGAGGTGAAAATCCTGTTTTCCTGAGAAGGAAGGAAGCTCAAGTTATCCAGATTCAAACACTTCTAGTGAGGAAAGCAACAAGAATCGACAAAATAGGTAGATCCTTGGAAGGAAACACAATCCTTAAATGCAATGTTCTCTGATTCCTGGTCTCCTTAACCCTGCATTTATATAATCATTTCGTGGCTCCAACATTCAATTCGATAAACACATTGAAATATTCTGCATTTTCTACTTTCAGTATGTTTTCTTAAGTTGTTGTGTTGTATCTTTTCTCATTTGGAATTGAATTTCCAAGTTCAACCTTTTCTTCGTAAGTGATGTAATGTTACATTTCAAAGTCCTTTTATCTATCTACAATGAGACAGAAATTTTTTTCTTCTTTTGCGGTTAAGATTTTATTTAAGTCCCCATATTTATTGCTTACTAGCTCAAACACCAAGTCAGGGATTGACCTGAACCCTTTGCAAGAATCACACCATGTTCCTCCTGATTCTGCATATTGGGCTCGGAAATGTAGATGCAATTATTCATCTGAAACGAACACAAAGTTCATCCAAATGAACATTCACAAGCAACTGTGATTTTCTCAAAAAACTGTGATCTAATAATGAAGCAAATGACAACACTAATGGTGTCAACCAAGTTGTTGACAAGGATAATATGACAACCATCTTCCTGGGTTAATGGGAGTGACAAAAACTAAGGTAGTAGACACAAAAAAAGGGATTAATTGGTCTCCATATACATTAACATGGTCATACATTTGCATTAAAGTGCAAAGTAAAGATAATGTAGCAAAAGAAAAAAAAAGAATAATTGTGCTAACTATTTTATTCAGTGCAATTTGTGTTATGGCAAAATTATTGAAGCAACAATACTGATTACTGAACCCACACATAGTTCCAATAACACAACACAATCAGTGTACAGAGTGTACAGGATTTTTGAAAACATATACCTATTTGAAATATCATTTTGTTCATTCCAATGCCCCCATAGCATTCTGTGACCAGCTTGGTGAATCAATTTTTCTCTTTTTGTAGTCAAAGGGTTTTCGTTTAGTCAAAGGGTTTTCGTTTAAGTAGGAATAAAACAGAATATATGCATTATAATTTCACAAATAAACAACTTAGAGACGATTTGAAAGTTAGGCTAGGAGAGGATGTAATTCCTCAAGTGACAAAGTTTAAATATTTAGGATCAATTGTAAGACAAGACGGTGAAATTGATGACGATGTTAATCATAGAATTCAAGCTGGTTGGTGTAAGTGGAGGAAAGTCACTGGAATTCTTTGTGATAGAAACTAGAGTTCTTTGTGATAGAAAAGTACTCAATAAAGTTAAAAGAAAATTCTATCGTACTGCTATAAGACCGACAGTGTTATATGGTAGTGAATGCTGGGCTATGAAGGGACAACATGAACGTAAAGTTGGGGTAGCCGAAATGAGGATGTTGAGATGGATGTGTGGTCATACAAAATTAGATAAGATTATGAACGATCATATACGTGAACAAGTCGGAGTTGCTCCTATTAGTGAGAAAATGGTATAGAATCGTTTGAAATGGTTTGGTCATGTTCAGATAAAATCATTAGCCAGTAAGAAGAGTAGATGAAATAATCTGAAATCTGATTAAAAGAGGGAGAGGGAGGCCAAGGCGGACACTTGGCGAACTAATAGAGCAAGATCAATGTTTGGTTATAATAGAGTGGAATGGCGTCGTATGATCCATGTAGCCGACCCCACCTAGTGGGATAAGGCTTTGTTGTTGTTGTTATTATTATCGTATGCTTAAAGATATATGTTACATCTTGCCCAACATAAATACGAAATTAAGAACGAGTAGGCAAAATCCAAACTGGTTAAGACCTGACAATATGATTTAACGAAAAAGGAGGGTAGAACTGCAGAAGGGTAGATCTACCTGGTTGATCATGCGGTTCAACGCCGGCCGGCCGGCGATGCACTGGGCCGCCGCGGACGAAGAGTATGGCAGCTGACGAAAGCATCCCGCCTGCTGCAGGAGTCGTGATGCGTACCTGTAAGCCCCTGCGGAGACGGGAAACGACCAAAGTCAGATCTTTACGATTCGATTGGTAGAAAACGGAGCAATGTCTCCTACATCGATCAAGTACATCGTTGAACGAATCTACGAGGCGGCAAATGATCTAGAGATAAGAACCGAAAGCTTACCCATTCAATCCAAGATGCTGCCTCGCGATCGCCGTCGGAACGGTTTAGGGTTTGAAATTACGGAATCAAACTTGCGAACGACCGGGAGAGAACAAAATGGAACGCAAATGGCAAACGGTCACTTGCTATTTGGGCCGAGAAAATAACAGCCCAAAAACTTGTGAATCCCTATTGTAATGTTTTTCTTTATTTTATTTATTTATTACTATTTACTATTCAGTACAAAAGAAGGCTAAAATAAAAGTTTGATGGATAACAAGAAAATAAAATATAACACGAGAAATTTCACGCGCCACAAGCGTCTTAGCTATATGTGTAGTTTCATAGATCATCCCCATTAGTTACATTCTTAACTTTATCCAACACAATGTGACACTGAACATAGTAATTACCTTTTAATCATAGTAACGATTATGAAATTAACCGTTCCATAAGAAATTTCATATTAACAATGTTATCGATATAATATTTTGTCAATGTCATTGGCTCCTTTGTATCCGGAAAGAATAAAGAAAAGGGAAAATTTACGCATTCTAAACCTTGCTGGGATAGTGGTATTACTTTTATAGTTTAGCGGATTGAATCACAAATTATTGGTCCTCTTATATATTTTATTTAAAATTGAGTTAGTCGTCCATTTCCCTTATTATTATTTTTCAGACAAAGAGAGCGTCATTTATATCTTCAGAAGATTCTTTACCAGACAGTATCCATATCGTATCTTCAAATAAACCAAAAATAATTCAGATGTATGAAACTGTCATGAGCGCCAAAATGGGTGCACAATCTGGCGGTAGGTTCCACGGTCAGCATGACTGGAGCCTTGAAGATCTCATGAAGATTTTGCCAGTCCAAGTTAATTGGATCCTTGTCTGGTAATGGTATGGCATTCATTCTGTATCATTATTTCCCGCTCCAGGTTCAATAGCATATGCCGCGAGTATGCCATTGACAGATACATTGCTTTGCAGTATGGATCTGAACTCAAGTTGCATATGTTCTTTTCTATCTGTCGGACGCAAATGGTTTGTGCCTTTGTGGGATGGTTTTGACAGTATGCTGAGTTGTATTAGAGGTCCACACTCCACAGGATAAGCTGATCCCACCCTTTCAATCCCATTTCTTTATTTGCTCTAGTTGCTCAGAGTGTGTATACAATAATCCAACTTGCCTGCAAACTACAAAGATCATGGCGGTGTGTGGGTTGTCCTTGATTTCTTTTCCTGCAGATTATGTTCTTCCATATCCCCCAAAACAATCTCTGGTCTATAGAAATCGAAGGATTGCAGTTTCTTACTTGTGGCTGTTGGCGTCGAATTCTGAGTCGAGACTGCCTGTAACTGGTGCAGATTTAGCTGCAATGGAGAGCAGAAGCAGCAGCAGGAACGGCATGGGCACAAGAAGGGCAGAGCTGAGGAGGTCTCGGTCGCAGCTGGGAGGTGATCACGGCGAGGAGAAAGCAATCAACAACAACTGCGGCACAGAAATGTTTCTGGCACTCGCCTGCCTGACGGCGTCGCTGCTGATGCTCCCGCTTGTTCTGCCTCCGCTGCCGCCGCCCCCGTTTTTGCTGTTGGTTGTTCCTGTTGGTATATTTTTGGTTCTGGTGATCTTGGCCTTCTTGCCATATGATATGCGAAACATTGCATCACATTACCTGTAAAGAAAAAATAGGTCTGTTTCCAGATTACTTGGATCACATAAATTACTGTTCAAAAACTATCATGCCCTCTTTTTGTCGTACCTTCATCCATATGCAGGTTTTGCTGGCGCATTGAGGTATCAAGAACTACATTGAAAATTAGGAAAAAAAAAGGATTTCTACTCATGGATTTTTATCAGCAGAGCTAATCAGTTGGATATGCTGATTACAATCTCTGATTTGTGTTTGTGATTACATCGCACAAGCATGGCATCCTTTCCTATTCATGCTTGGAATACTTGGTGGCAGTTGCCACGAAGCATTTCCCACCTCTATTTGAAAAGTAATATATATTATAAATGAACTCCACTTAGTCTTCTAACAAAAGTCAGAAAACAACTCCAAAACCTCTTATACTCTTCCGTTTGCACTACAAAAGGTCGTGGTTAGTTGCATGCCTTGGTTAGGACCAAGACCTGGGACATGCCAAGATGTCCTACTGCACAATAACTCATGCAGATCTCTTCTAACAAAGGACGACTATGCCACATTTCCTCCGCCAGCTTTTCCCTCCTCCATAAGGGACTGAAGAGTATGTATCTCCGCCTCGTGATTCTGCAACTCGACATCTGTAGAATGTCTGCTTGATCCATTTCTCGATTTGGTGATCTCGCTGCGTATATTTAGGCTGCCTCTCCGCTTCTTCACTTGCTGAGCCCAGCCAACAAGACCCACTTGCACATGCTCATCGAATATCGCCTTTTTGAAGTAGCTCCCCATCTAATCAAGAACTAACTCAGTACTTAAGCATCTTCATTTTGTTAAGCATAATAACCACGCAAAAATACCTGAGTGACTATGGCATACAGTGGCAATGTGCTGTAGCTGCAGAGAAGCTGAATAATGACACTGCAAAAAAGAACCAGGTGACTTTTAGAACATTACATGGACACAGCTTACAACAACAACAACAACAAAGCCTTATCCCACTAGGTGGGGTCGGCTACATGGATCATACGATACCATTCCGCTCATATTCGTTGATCCATGTTCATAAGATTCGACAGGATTTTATGCTGGCTGTCGGGGCCTAACACAACCCTCCTCCTTTATCCGGGCTTAGGACCGGCTATAAAATATAGGCGGAGTTATGGACACAGCTTATATGAATAAAATGCATAATAAATGCTGGATTACCCGATAACGAGTCTAGGAACAATGAAGAGAACTTTACCCATGATGCAGGAGTTGAAGCCATAAGTACTCTGTCATAAGAAAGAATAGAGGTTCAAAATCTGATTGGACGCAGAATGCCAGAATATATCTTTAATTATTCTATTTTGTTTTAGCTACATATACTATCTGGACTAGGTAGTTCAGATCAACTTAACTGACAATATACAGATATTATTAAAATGAGATAAAATAAGTCAAACGGGTGGCGTAACTTACAAGTATCCAGAAGAAAAATGCAATTTCAAAAGCATTCTGGAAGAGGATAAAATGAATCAAATAGATGATGATCTGGGGTTTGTGGAACCAGAAGTGGTCATCTGAAGGCCTAACGATCAAGTCACCTTCTATTGCTGAATGTTTTTCAGCAACATCGTGAGCCAATTGAGTGATAACATGCTCCAATTTTGTGCCGATAGCAAGCAGAAGCTGTCAGGAGGACCAGGCAAGATCAATTAATGTCTATGTTGAGTAATGTGAACTTCAAAAGGTTACCTTGATATGACAATATTTAGAAAACTAGAATTATGATAATCAAGTTAGTTGAACAACTACAACAAGCAAGACCGAGCAAAGAGCTGTTTGGATACAAAATCACTACTGGATGATCAATTGGTTAGGATAAAAACAGAAATAAGCTAGCTAATTGTCTTCGAGATGCTTACTATAAGGGGCAAGAATGCAATCCAAAAGTATGTATGCCAACCTGCAGAGTTGAAAATTATTTGTGTCAGACACTGAAATTTAGAATCACTATAAAGTCAAGGACATAGAACTCAATTATATGTTATGTTCTTTTCACGGCACCGGGTCTAATATAATATATGGAATGTAATGTAATGAAGAAAACACATTGAAATTTGCAATAAATTTTTATTTGATCAGTTAGTACTATAACTTACCATTAACATTAAGCAGGAGAAAGATGACCACAAACACCCAAAGGTACCAACTGAAAGAAAGAAGCAACATGTGTTTAAGACTTTAAGGCTTACATAGAAGACATGTACTGTTTTCTTCGATGGAAATATCAAGTTTACCTTATGCCAACAACCTTTTTAAAATCAGCTTCAAGTGCGCGGGCCATATAATTGTGGAAGTCAAATTTGGGGTTCCCTTTGCAATGTGTCTGTGGTTATTACCATTGCGAAACAGAATTTGAATCAATATGTGCATTGCATTAGTTAGTCTAGAACTTAGCAAATTAACAAAATGATCATTATAAGATAGAAGTAGATGCATTTCTTTGGCTTTCAGGCAATATTACCATGATGAAGCCAAGTCTCATTGTAGTGTAGTCTGATTTGGTCACAGACCAATAAAATTGTTTGACAAAGGAATGCTGAAGAAAGCAGAAAAGAGGGTACTAATCAGATTCTCTATTATCATTATTCAATAACAAATTGCCAATGTAGTAGCAAAAAACATTTTTTTTCCATAAAATCGATTACAACTCTAATCAATTCTTCTACGAAGGCCAACTTCAACCAAAGCAGACAGGGAACCAGTATATGAAATACCTAACATGAGATAGAAGGCACGCATGGCTTACCAACCAACTGAGGATGAGTGAGTCTTTTCCAACGCCCTTGAAATGATCCTGGATAAACTCAAACTGATGCACATGGGAGACCTTTGTAGAGGCTGCAGAGATTATCCATTCATATCAACCAGGGAAAATGAATAAAAACAAATTTGATTATATACTTATAGCAAATATAAGCTAAATTCATGCCTTCTCCAGCAATATTTTTCTGGATTGAATCCTCCCAATGTTTCCACTGACTTATCTAAATAAAGAAGTCAACATACAAGTTCAGAACATTTACATCCAAGTACCCATAAGTTAGCCACAAGTCAATTACTAAAGTATAACATAACCTACCTTTGCTCCTCCTAAAAGCATAGTGAGAGCACTGAAAACCACGTGAGTGATAGCAAGAACAAAGATAAAGATGTGCAGTTGATGTATAGCTTCAAGGGACAATAGTGGAGCCTTTCCCTGAAAGAATACATGGACAACACTTCTAAAGCTATCATCAGGCCCAATGAACTAAATGGTATTTTCCAAGATGCAAATCAGAGACAAAAAAAAACTCTAAAAGAAAATATTATTGCAACGCAAGGCAACGTACATTTTCACTTTTATTTGTGGAAAGCATTATTATGGTTCCACCAGAAGAAAACAAAGTTACGCACGCATGCAATTGATTTTGTCATCTCAACGCTAGAACTCTGTAAAGACAGTAGGCTACCAGCAGTTTGTGTTAGGGGGATGAAAATTGTCTACGGCTTACCTTATTTGTTTCAAACCCATGGCCAATCCTCAATCCAAGCGACCACGGTTCAATTAAACAATACTGTATTAATTATTAGACTTTCTGATCACAAACACGTTAAAATATAAAATCAAGAACACAAACTTCCGAACAATATTTCTTTCTTTTGGAGGTAAATTTCCACATTTTTTTTCAACCATACACAAATAGGTTTAATTCAAGCTCCAGCTCCCATAAGCAAACGCACCGTTGCACCCGAACCACGAGCGGAAAAGAAGATGTCAAACTTTTACCTTTCTCGCGCAATGGGCCTCTCCGAATCCGCCCTCGGACAGCAACCGCCGCCCGAGGAGCACCAAGTGCTCGGTCGTGGTGGCCTCGCCGTGGCCCAGCTCGGCGTCCTCCTTGCACGGGAGCATGTGAGAGGTCCAGCCGGGTGGAATGCAGATCTTCTGGATCGCCCCCTGAAACACCGTCAGCAGCAGCGACATGAACCCCAACAGCATCAGCTCTGCTCCAAAAAGGTCCGCAACCTTAGTGCCTAAAAGGGGACGGGGAGTTGGTGTGTGTGTGTGTGTGGGGGGGGGGGGGGGGGGGGGGGGGGGTGGGTGGGTGGGCAGAACACACCTTCCTTGACCTTTTGGAGGGCATCGAAAAGCGGCTTCTGGTTCTTGTGCTTAAGGACCTTACCGAGACGGTGGAGGAGGCGCTCGACGACGAGGGAGATGGATACGATGATGGAGCAAACCGCGGCGACGATCCACGTCGGCGTGAACTCGAGCCTTATGTCGCCGCCTACCGCTTCGCCGCCCTCCATTGTTCTCCCCTCCGCCTCCGATGGAAAGCTGTTAGCAGAACGACGAGGGAAGAGAGGTGTGTGTGAGAAAGAGAGAGAGAGAGAGAGAAGGAGGGGGGCCAAGAAGGAGAGAGGATTAAATTGGGGTGATGGAGAAGGAGAACGACGGGAATCCAAATGGAGGAGGAGAACGCGGAAGGCGAACAAGATGTTTTTAGCAGTTCGCCGTTGCACGAATATTGATGCACCAAAAGCAAAAACGCAACTGACGTGAAACTATTATTATTAATAGAAAATTCCAAATAATGGTAAAATTTCGAAAATAAATTACTTGTCGTCACTCATCAAGGATAAATGATAATTTTAGATCACATTTATTAAATAGTCACATTAACCAAGCTTTTTTTAAATATATATATTATTATTTTAGGTCATCAAAACTTTAAAATCATAAATATTATCTCACATAAACTATTTATCTATTCTACTCACAAATATATATGACGTGATATCATCAAGATTATTTTTTGGCGTGTTTGTTTGTGGAACTAAAATGAAATCACGACTTTGTTCTATATGATTCCGCCAAGCACCCCTAGGGCGGCACCGAAAGGGGTGGAATGACTCTGATTCTACCTCTCTCGGTTCACTTTTTTTTTTTTTTTTTGAATCGGGAGTTGTTGATTTTTTATGCGAACGGCTTATTTTTTTAAACCCATTTTTTTTTCTTTTTTCTCACACCATATCTTTCATAAAATATTATTTAATAAACATAAAATAATTTTAATAAGTGATTACTATAATATTATTTATTACTTATTATTTCATAAAAAATTAATATTTCATTAAATATAATTAATTTAAAAATGATTTTTTATATTTAAATAATATATTTTTAACAAAAAAAATTCCATAAAAATTTGTTATTTTTTAATAATAAACTTACACTTTATACTTGTAATAATTATTTTTAATTCAAAACCTACTAAAAATTCATCCATCGCATCTACTTTTTCGTATGACATCAACCATTTTATTTCTCATCATCAAATTTCACTCCAACCAAACACAAGTCGAGCAAATTTGTCAATTCAATTATGCACTGAGAACTTAGGAGAATTGATATTCCATTTCCAAATTATCCCTTTGAGTTACAAATTTTAAAATTTTATTTTTCCTATTTATCCTTTGAAATTTATTTAAATAAATTATAAATAAAATAAAATAAAAATTAATTAATTATTATAAATGTATTGTTATCATATTTTAAAAATATATCAATTATTTTATAAATTTTAATTTTATGGGTGAATATATTTTTTATTTAAGTTTAGAAAGTTTAAAATAAATTATATATGTCACGACTCCAATTTAACCCGCGAGTTAAACTAGAGTTCGTGACTCATTACAGACGATCAAATAAAATTATGAAGAAATGCGAAAACGTGATGTAATTTACTCTTTCTTTTATAATATAAGAGTAAAAATATATATATCATTAAATAAATTACACAATATATGATCATTTCAGAGCAAACTAATACTCCTTAAGTCGTATATTTTAAAAATGAATTTATTTTTGTTACAATTTATTTTAACAAATATAATAAACTCGATCAACTCTCTCGACATCCTAACAAAAGGATACGAGAATAACAACTCCCATCAATACCTTTACATAAAAAATGTTATCCCTGCTAAGATTACGAGCTCGCTCAATCCAAGAAGCTATATCATCTGAAAAATATTAGAAACAACGTTATGAACAAAAATAGCTCAGTAAGTTGATAACTCATAAGCTATGTGTTACCATCTAATAAATTTGGAGGGACGTGCAAATATATGAAAAAAATTATAATATCATAAATAACATTTTCATATATTTGAAAATAATATATACAATTTCCTAATAAAAATCATCACACTTCAATTGTAATCAATATAACTCAAATCATATCAAACATATGTATGCAAATGCAACACTCTCATATGAATGCACGGATCATCAACTGGCCAGTGTAGGTGGACTCTAGAGGTGGCTCCATCATGATCATCGATGTAGCACTTAGCTCCATTCTACTTCATCCCTTTCGGGAACAAATCATATAGCGATAGGTTGACTCTAGAGGTGGCCCCTACGGATTCTAGAGGTGGCCCCCATCGCGACTACTCACGATGTGGCACTTAGCTCCGCATGACACTTAGCTCCCGTCTATCTCATCCCATTATTAAAGAATAGAATGATGGATTGGACTCTAGATGTGGCTCACATTGTGATCAGCGATGTAGCACTTAGCTCCAACCATCACATATACAGATGCAAGCAGATGCAGATGCATGATTCATCATATAACAATTTCATATCAAAGATCAAAAGATTAACCATATTTTGTAACTCAAATATCAGAAGATGAATCATGTCGAACACTAATTCAAACGGAATAGGATAATTCAATCCTTAACATACCACATATGCTTTTCAATTGTACCATCACTCGATCAATCATTTCAAACGAAACAAGATTGCATTTCTCGTAATCCATTCATATCATATCATATATGTTTTTTCAAATGTGCAATCGTACAATCATTCATATATACTTTTCATAGTTGTCTTTCTTGAAATCAATTCATAACATATACAAAACATATTCAATACTTAATAATTCATGTCACACCAAATTCAAAAGAGGTGAAAACATAGAGTAGGAGAAATCAACTTACATATAAGAGCTACCAAAAAGTTTTTCATTTCCTTTTTCACTACTTTACTCTTCTACTCCTATACAATAATAATAAGAAACACATCACTTCTATGCTCTGAACAGAAGCCTATCACACATGAAACACAATTAATTAAAATGGTATATGAACCTTAAACATTTACTCTTTTAACTATTAAACATAAGGATTGACCTAATATTATGACAGATTGTACACATAATAAAGAAAAATCCATATCTTCTGGTATACATAATCAAATGACATCATTCCAATTTTCTTTACTTTTATATTACATAGACATTAATCTGTAAAAATTTCATATCCTATTTCATTATGATTTGCTCTCATGAAAATCAACATTCAGCCTAACTATTATGTTGTTTCCATGTTCTGACAGGCTGAGTAACCTTACTTTTATGATTTATATAAAATAATAAACATTCCATATTCTGGTACTTTTAATTTTATCAAATAGCAGACACCCTATGGTACAACTCGTAAAATTACTTGAATTTATATCTACTTGTACTGAGCACAATAAATTTAACAAATACTAGCATAATCTGTCCTAAGCTCCATCCTGACAGACTGAGTAAGGCTCGGTTAAATATTTATAACTTTCGCTACACATATCATTTTCTAGTGATTCCAATTGTTGATGAGACCTAACATCAATATCTACAACACCAAATTATAAAATAATTAAATGACATATTAGATTTAATAAATAATTTACAAATTCGAGTAGCAATTTCGGCGAACAGAGTGATAGTACCTTAATCCTGATGGCATAACTTTTGTTTCATAACTCCTATTAACATGATTCTAAATCTCATATAAACTAGACTCCGAGATTATTCTACATGTTAAATTTCATAATTTTTAAGGAAGAATTGATATGAAAAAAAATCTTAGGAAGAACACCATCAGCCTAGGGTTAGAATCTCCATCTTTAATGATCTTCCTTCTCGAATTTCCTTCAACGTTCATGAAAGGAGTCATCGTCTAAAATTTTTTGTTTGTTGTCTAGAGAGAAGGATAAGATCATATGATTTTTTTTCAGTTTTTTTATCACTTTAATAGGTCGGTTGAAAAAATAGTCTAAGCATGAAGTGACAAGTTGGCAGCTTGCATGTCAAGAGTTGAAATTCTTATCCAATTAAAATTTAACATTTAAAAATCATTAATTTCATCCCTAATTGATATTAATTAATATAATATAATCCATGTAATTTATTCACATATTTATATATTAATTTTTGTTATACAAACATATATTTTCATATGCCAGTTGGCAACATTTGATTGGTCCACTAGACTTAAATCCAATCTTAACAAATCACATGCATAGTTAACCATAAGAGAATATATTTTATCATAATATGATTATTAATCATACTTTAGTACTTTAATTAAATTTTATGAATTCTTATTATATCACTACGTGACATGACAACATATACTACACCACATATATTCAATTGATTATAGCCATATAATATAAAATTCAATATGGATTAGATCATGGATATTACAATATATATAGAGAGAGAGAGACATAATTATTTTTATTAGGGTTGTATTGATAATTTAATAAGTAGAATTTTTTTAAAAAATGAATTATATTATCAAATAATTTTGAATGACAATACAATAAATGTGACCTTAATTAAATACTATTTAAATATATAATGATTTTAGCCTTTGTCATAGCAAGTTAGCATAAATTCTAAATTTATTTCATTTTTAGTTTATAAATTCATATTAAATTAGACATGTTGATGTCTTCTATAATTTTGTCACCAAGAGATTTGGTAAGTCGTTCTCTCATTTTAAACTCGATATATATGTATATATATTAATTAATTTTTGTTATACTTGTCTAATCTTATAATTTTTTATGTTATTCATGAATGTGGTGCCTAAATCTACATAAATGTTATAATGTTTATATGCTTAGAGAAAGGTCTATTATCCTTCCCCCACTTCCTCCTCCATTCCTCCTAGTCTCAGCCTATGTTTGGAGAAAAGCAGCAAATTTTACACTTCCTCCTCCATATGCATTCTAATCATGCATAAGAGTTCTTTCCGATTCATTTGATATCTCTATCTCTCTTTCTAATTGATATCTTAGAATTCGTAGACGGGGAGTGAATGAGGAGGAAAGAAAGATCTGTGATCTTTCCTTCACTTCTCCTCCATTCCTCGTAGTCTCGATCTGCATCTGAAGAATCACAACAAAATCTACAATGCTCTACTACCTGTGTATGTCTTTTCGTTCTGCATAAGCTCTTTCTAGTTTAATTTGCATTTTCGTATGCATTTCAACTCATCTACATGTTAAGGCAGCTCTGGCTATTTTTGTCATCCTAGTTCTGAGTGCAAAAGACTCATATCAAGGTTCCTAGTCTCTTCAAAGATTAGAGCTAAGCTCCAGGATGTTGTCAATCTTTGGCGGTTGAAGATTCTGATTCCAAATGATTTGATATCTTTCACTAGGATCATACATTTCTAGTGACACTGTTGAAATTTATGTGCTGATCAATTTTCTTAAAGCTTAAACCGTTAGGAAGAGTAGTATTAATGATTTTATATTCTTAACATTCTCCCTCGCGTATGGATTGGTGGCAACTTTGGTCTATCCCAATCCATCATGTGGACAACAAATGAACGAAAATATATTTTTTAATTAGAGCTTAACGAAGTTTGAACTCTTAATCTTTGGCTCTAATATCATATTAAATTTGATGTGTTAATTAATTTTTTTTCTAAAATATGAAGTCGTTAGGAAAAGTAACATGATTTTATATTCTTAATACACCCACTGATTTAATATATATATATATATATATATATATATATAGCTATAGAAGTTTTTGAGTTGGCCAAAAGTATTTAGTAATATTATAGATATCAAAATTGTGCAATGTTTTAACATTGGGCTGGCTGGGGTGTTATCGAGTGAGAATGCTAGTGTGCTTTAGTGGCTTCTTCGAGAGACGTGAACCTAACATATAAGCCAACATTGGTTGTTAAGTGATTCACATGAAAAGGTTAAGAATATATCTTTTGTTCCTTATCCTACATCACAGTTGTTCTACAAAGAATTTTTAAATTCAATTGCATACTAGTATTACCATCATCTCCATCAAACTAAAATAATAAGCCTAAATCAAGTATTTGACATCATCGTAGCAAGGCAATAATAATTCAAGTATTTGACATGACCGTATCAAGATAATAATAATTAATTTGGTCTAAAGCTCAACAATTCCTCTAAATTGATGCACAAAAGAATACATCATTTTCTAGATTTTAGGTCCGGAGTAGTGATGAGGACTAGATTTTTTGGTACTTTAATAATTTCATCATTAGCATGTGCATGTTATCATAGAAAGGTTGTCTTTTCCCCCATCAATGGTTACCATAGATTTTCCTAGAATACATGGCAACTCCTTCTCAAAATGTGGGAGTGTTTTGTTGTGATTAAGCAAACTTGGAAGTAGAAACACACAAATAAGTTATAAAAATGTTCAAACTAAATTTTAGTCAGCCAACCATTTGTTTTTTGAAGTGTTTTGAACAACATACCAAGGGAAGTATCAAAACCCTCTTAAATGTGTCCATCAATGTTTGGCACAAGACAATATCGGGCCAAATCCAAAACATCTTTGTGTCATGTTCATGAGCTCAAGATCCTCTATAGGAGGGAGAGAAGTCCATTTGACTCGTGGCACATGAAAAATTATGCCTTTGCAATGAACAAGATGCCAAGATCACACTCCAAATTGGACATGGTGATGTAGAGTAAGGAGATTCTAACATAGTTGGTTATCCAAAAATCCCTTGATTGAAATTGAGCTATCTTTGAAGTCAATGAAGGAATTATTTGATACTACCTTCAAAGTTCAAAGTGCTTTTCACAATATGAAACAATATTTGACTTATGATTTTTCCTTCAACAAGTTTTTCATTGAAAAAGAACTCCCGTTATGCTCACTTCTGATTATCAAACATAAAAAAATCTCCAATTTCGAGGGATTCCCTCTTAATATCATTTCTAGAAATTTAGTGTATAATACTTCATATCTTAGATGTAGTTACCTTTGAGTGCCTCCATTACACTCGCAATGACTCAAAGAATAATGGCACAATTCATTCCACTCACAAAGGTAGGAACTGTAACAACTCAAGATTTAAGGATAAAAAATAATATAGTCCTATATGAATAAAACACAAAGTGATCATATGCTTATATGTAACTATTAGAAAGTTAAATTATCAAATTTATGTAATTTGACATGCAAAATTATTAAAATTATGACTACTATAAATTACAAATACACATAACAATGTAATTAAAAATTTCTAGAACATTTAAGTTCACAAAATTTTAATAAAAATAATCACACTTATAAAACTAAACGTTTGCATGCATTAAACACTCATAAGATATATAACTAAATAAATAGCCATTTATGTAAATAAATATCATAGTTCCATATTAAGTAAATTAAACAACTATTTAATCAAATGCAAAATAAACAAAATTTGGGGTGGAACCATCTCAAGGCAAATTCATTCCTTGTGAAGTGGATCTCACCTTAAAATAACGCTACACCCTTATCTTATTTAAGGATGGGATTTTTGTCATCTCTACCGGAGTGGATCCACCTCCTATTTTAAGGTTGTGTAGGGTGCATCACCTCGGGGCAGGAGTAACGACACTGCCAATCCTAAAAAGATTTTAGAGCACAACACCTCCCCTACCAAGGGAGATCCGTATTTGAACTTGAAACATCGGATATGCCCAAGAAGCGGATCTACCCCCAATACGGGTGGTGTGGACACCACCCCCAAACCCTTTTGGAGCCAACATTAAAAATAATAATTTGGGTGGCACCATTGTCATGATGGATAAGTTGGAGGAGGAAAGGATGTCATCAATGGTCATCGAACTCAATTGTTGGAGTTGGGAACCGGAGGCGGTCATTGGAGAGGGAGAGAGCAAAGAGTTGGAATAAATGAAGAGGCACTACAAGAAAATGAAGTATTTCTGAAGGTCAATTTTCAATGGGTCAAAATTCTTTGTAATTTCAGATGAAATTTGTGACGAGAAAAAATGTCCTTTCGAAATATCGATGGGTGATCCATCCATCAATAATATCAAAGGTCAGAAGTATCATTATTTGAATTAATAATAAAATATATTATATTATTATAAGGAATATTAGGGTGCTACCACACATATGTGGTAGTACCATGTGCCCACACTTCTAGAGCCATCCGATCTCAGATGGATGGCTAAGACACGTGTGTGCCGGTTCATCTTGGTTCATTCGATTTACGAGCGTCGGTTCATTCGGTTCACGAGCGATCATCGTTCCTCCTTGCACAGACGCCCATCCAATCGAACCGTCGTCTACCCCTTGCACCTCCTCGTTGCCGCCAGGAAGAAGCGCAATGGCAACCAGGCCAGCACTAGCTTCCTCCTGTCCATTGCCCTCATGGCCTTCGCCTTCAACCTCCTCAACGCCTACGTCCAGGCCCACTCCGCATCCCACTACGCTGGTGGAGCTATGGTGATGGACGTCTATCCTTCCCTCGCCGATGTACCCTCGCCGGATCTCCCTAGAGAGCGCAAAGAAAAGGGGGGCGTCGGCCCCCTTCGCGAGCTCGCGGAAGGGGCCGACACTCGCCTTTTCACAGCCACATCGACAATTGTGAAAAGGGGGGTATTGGCCTCCTCCGTGAGCTCGCCGGTGATGGCGACGATTATCTTGCGATGATTTGCGAGCGAGGGCGGCGATGCAGGGTTCGTAGATCTCATATCGGCATTCGCATATCGACGACGGCATTCACAAATTTTAGGGTGCATCTTCTCCCCCTTTCACCCAATGTCGTCACCTGAACGTCGTCATCGCCCAACGCGGTGGTTGTCGTCGTCGCCTCACAATAGAGGAGGAGATTTGTGGGTGCGGCGGACTCTGTGATGTGTGAACTGACCCCTGCAATGTGTGAACCGAATGCGCGAAGCTACACTGAATGGCACGCGTTCATCCGGGCCGTCCATTTCAAATCTAACGATCTGAATTTATGGGTGCAAGTGATGTGGTATCACCCTAATATTCCTCTATTATTATATAAATAATATTATTGACAAGTCTAACTTTTGATATTATCGATTGGGGAGAGGGTGCAAAAACTGCTAAGTGGAGCATGGTTATCTATAAAGATGTTTTGATTATGCTGACTGGGTTAATCATGCATGGGTACCGTTGTATTCCCATTTTTTTTCTTAATTTTTGTTTTTCTTATTTATTTATTCATTTAATAGTTCACTCGAGATTTTAGTTTCCTTTTTGTTTTTTGATGAAATCTTTTTTTTCCTTCCTTTTTGTTTCCTTCCCAACATAAACAGAACTTTATTTCAGAGACAATGAAATAAATTTATGAGTTTGTATTTCTTATGATAAAATGTCCGGATCTTTTTTCCTCTGAACATTATATTGTCTTGTGGAAGAAGGTAAATGATGAGACACAATCATTGCATGCATACAACTTATGAGACACAATCATGGTTAAATTTGCAACTTATGGTAATTTGAAAAATGATGCAGACTTGTATGATTTATACTTTTCTATTCAGGTTAATATGGAAACTTGTCAACTTTCTACATCAAGTACACCCATGCCTGATTATTTCAATAAATAAAATAAAATATCTTACTCTTCTATAGTTTTGTTTCTCACTAAAAATGCTACACATGCCTTACATTCGAATTCTTTTTTAGAGAACTACATGCTACATTTCTTTTTTCTTTTATAAAATTTTCGCTTCTATTATCCCAAATTGTCATGTATATCTTCTGTTCTTAGATATTTCAAATAAAGTTTATCTAAGAAATTGAACTAAACTTAGAAGGTGGTAGGCAAGGATGGGAAGAGTAGCAAGCAAAAAGGATCTCTAGTTAGGCACCTTTAGTAAGTGCCCTGTCCTATCAAACAAAATAAGATCTTACTCTACACAAGTTCATTGATCATGAATCATGATGATTTCTTCAAGCATCAAAGAGTCGTGAATGCAGAATTTGAGCTAATAATATCAAAGAGCAATCATCAAAGAGTCATGAATGCAGGATTTGAGCTAATAATATCAAAGAGTCATGAATGTAAACAAAATAATATCATTAGTGAGGAATGCAGGATTTGAGCTATGGGACATGACATTTGTCTGAGCTTCTTAGTGGACAAATCTCATTTGAGGCATCCAATTGTTGGTTGGTTTAGCTATGTCATGTATTAGATTTAGCAAAAGGTTGCTCTGTGTCTGTAAAGTCCAACAAGCTTCTCCTAAGTTTTTTTTCCTTCTGCATTGGTGTTTGTAAAGGGTATCAGCTCATGGCTCTTCTTGAATGTGTACCTGGAGCTAGAGTTGGTGGATTCCTTGGTGCTGACAAAGATGTACCACAACCCATGTTCATTCATAATGAATTTGGTTGTTTTGAGTGTCATTTCACAAAGTGCGAAAATTTAAGGAATCTTCATCTATAATGTTTAAAGGAAAAGACGGCAGTGCATCGAGTGTTTGGGCTGATCAAGGTGAGGGAAGAGCATATTTCCCTGATGATGCCATTTTAGATCATGCTCTAAATTCTACCTTACTTCTGTTTGCTAGTGCAATGAGAATGGTAATATGACAGGAGGTTATCCTTTAAGTCCAAATGATTCTCCTCTGAGGTTTGCAGTTGTAGCACTTTGCTCCCCTGTTGTTTCTGTTTCCATGATGTAATAGTTTTCATGAGTATCCGAAGGAGTTAGACTCTTTTTGGATAAAAAAAGGCGTAAGACTTTGATAATGGAGTGCCAAGCTCATGGTTACTATGTTTCAGGATTCTTTTTTTCTTTTAAAGGCATGTGTTTTATTATTACACTTTTCTCATGCACTTGGAAATTTCTGTTTATGTTGCAGTTCCTTTCAAAGCAATTTTTTATCCACATTGTTTGAGACTTGGGAGCTCTACTAAAATTTCTTTCAGTTATCGTTCCTCTTCTTTGTGGCATGAAGAATAGTTTTATGTTGTCTTGTTGAGTTAATTCCATTAGTTGATGCCAGAACCCATAAATGTCCATGATTTTCTCGGTTGATTCTATGATCATGTCTATTTGTGACACTGAGGGTGCTCCAAAAACAAGGTGATAAATGCTGAAGAAATTTCCTGTCAACTGCAAGTAATAGGGATTTTTATTTTCAATAGTTTGGACTTGTTTTTGTGCATTGTTACAAAAAGCAAAACTCAATGTAACATACAAAAAAAGTTGGATTATTGCATGAAATGAAGAATGTGAAGAACAGACCCCAAGGAAAAGGAAGATTTAGTGGTCGATACGCATTTTCTTATTCAATTGTGCAGCCTCATACCAATATGAATTTGCTTGCACAAGATTAGTCTTGTCCTCTTACGTACAGTTCTTTTCATCTTATGCAACACAAATACATTGAAATTGCATTTGTACGTTTGTTTTCACTTCATTCGTGTCTATCGTAAGGAAAAAAAAAGATACTTCTTGATACTTGAATTTTCTCTTCTTCTTCTTCTTCTTTCTAGTTATTCTTCTTCATGCGTTCTTCCTAAAAAAATTATCATGCACATGCGATGGATCTTTGAAACCATATATGCATACATGTAAAGAAACATGTCTGAAGACATATGAGAATGCTCCAGCTACATGCATCAATCATGTTTCCTCGGCGGAATGAGTTCTGTAGAATGGAGAAGTAAACTTTTTGATATCAAGTGTTTGAAGTCTTCTATAGTTGATGCATCTGAAACACAACGGATACTTTCTGTCACATTATTTGTAACGCTATGAAATTTCACTCTCCTACATGACATTTGAGTTTATTTAAGCCGACATTATCTACTATTCATCTTTATCCATTGCGCTTTCTCATATCCATATAAAAAGCAACAAGAGTAAACTACTAAAGAACCCATCAATAATTACTATCATAAAAGTGCAGAAGCTAACATGACTAACATCATATAGATGCTGAAGCTAACATATCAATTGTTCTCAAGTGGTCCTCCTATCTTTTCTATTATATCATAATAGCAACTAAAGGAAATAAAACAACATAAACTAAACATCTATCTCATGTGCAACTACATCACCATAAACATATCTAATTACACATGCCTCCATCCAGGTCGGTTCAGATATATGTGGAATTCAAACACAGGAAAATATAATTTTCATGAGTATAAAATACTCAATAAATAAGATAATACAAATGAATAAGAAAACTTAATGCAAATATGTAAGCTTTCAGTATGAGAAAATCATGCTATCAATTTGGTTCGGTTCTTTCTATTCCTTTCGGTACTTTCCTCTTTTTGGTTCAACTATTTATATTCCTTTCGGTTCTTTCTTCTTTTCAATTATGTTCTTTTCTATTTTCTCTTTTTTGTTTTGTTCTTTTTCGTTCTTTCAATTCTTTTTCTATTCTTTCATTTTTATTCTTTTCTATTCTTTTCACTACATCTTTTATTTTAAACAATACCTAGGATAGCTATATGTGTTGTCCTAATGCGAGCTCGACTTATTTTATTATGGGCATTCATGGCACTTCATGAATGGTCAAGGTGGATCAAATCAGGACCAAAAGTATGGCAATGACAGGCCCAATAAAGAAGTGTGAGGCATTTATTTACCCACGATAACGATTAGGGTGGTGGGGCTATTAATACCCACTTTTACTTTTTCTATATGATTTGATTTGGTGACAATCCATGCCAAGAAGCCTCATCTTACATTTTTTATCTGTTGACCTAATTAACATCATTACTGTTCTCTATTGAGCATTATTAACACAAGATTAAAATAGTTATTGCACATCATAACAATTAAAAATAAAATAACTTCTTCTTTGTTCTATGAATTTGAGCCGGCCGGGTGCCATCAACCCCGGGCCGAGTCGTGACTGAACTTGGTCCGCGCTCACCGAGACTCGAATCGGGTTCTCGATTTTGCATTCTCCTCTTCTTCCTAGCAGAACTCGGGTAGGGTCCAAGTAGCTCGGGCCGGGTTCACTGAGCTCATCATCATGCGGAGTGACTTTACCTACTCGGGCGGGCCGAGTGTAATCCCAATCGTCGTCGATTGAAAGGTCGAAATGCATCGCGGCAAATCCGAGCCGGGTGTCGGACGCTCGGGCCGGGCTTCTCCGAATTCGGGTCGGGTTCGGAAAAGGACTCTGTCGGGTTTACGATTTCACAATACAACCCGGGACGAGTTCATACTACGTGGGCCGGGTTCCGACTATTGGGACTCCGGTAATGATTTTTCGAGACTTCGGCCTTCATAACTTTCAGTGCAGTACTTCGTTTGTAATAAAAACTCTATGTAACTA
This sequence comes from Pontederia crassipes, assembly GCA_030549335.1. Classification (NCBI taxonomy): domain Eukaryota; kingdom Viridiplantae; phylum Streptophyta; class Magnoliopsida; order Commelinales; family Pontederiaceae; genus Pontederia; species Pontederia crassipes. Next base: position 2,631,473 of record CM060189.1, on the reverse strand, counting down.
TTCTTGAAAATAGGAGAACACATGGCAATCCTAACTCATCCATCATCTTAACTATTTCATTAACAAATTGTATCCAAAAGTGAATCCAAAATCTTACGCACCTTTCCTGTTTGAGACCACCTGAAATTCGAGACGTTGGATGTGATTTTCGGCGAGATCTGGCGATGACTAACCATGAGGCCGACATCCTTGGACAGAGGGTAGATTAGAAATTGGATAGCCAGTCGGAACTCCCACGCATGTGCACCGAGCAAGAAGAAAACGTAGCCCAAAGGTGGAGGAAAAACTCAAATAGAGAAGAGAGAAATATGTGTTGGAGGCGACCCTTTGGTGTCCTATTTATATGGTAGAGTTTCCTAAGTGCTAATCTAATTAGAACTCCTATCCATATTTCTTATTTAGAATTTATCTTTTATTTTCCATAAATTTTTGGATTTAAATAAATAATTAATAATACTATTTCTTAATTTTCGTAATTAAAATAATAATTTATTATTATTTTATTTCTTAAATATTTTTATCCTTAAAGCTCCTAATTTCAACCTTATTAAGAGTCCTAATTCAATCCTTCAACAAATTTCATCCTTAATCCTCCTCTAACTATCTTTTCTTTATTTTATCTCTCTTAAATATATATATACATATATATATATATATATATATGTATATTCTTATCTTGTAATTTTTGAAATAAAATAATATTATTTTATCTTCTAAATATTTTTAAACATATAACTCTTATCTTAATTCTCATTATGACTCTTTTTGTATCCTAAACTTCTAGTTAGATTCAAAGTAAATTTTAAATCAAATCTCATTATAACTACAACTCCTAATCTAATTAGGAGTCCTATTCTCCTACCTCGTATCTAATAACATTTTTATTCTCATTCAAACTTTTGTTATCTTATCTTTTCTTCTTCTTTTATCCATCCTCTAAATATATTTTTATTTTTTTTCAAACTTTATCTTTCTTTAATAAATCCTAAATTTTGGTATTTTAATTACGAAAATTAATTTTTAAATTTTAAAAAAGTCGAGATGTTACATTATTCTTCACAGATATTTATTATCCTTTTGTTGAGTAACAAAATGATGCTTCTTTAAAAAACACAGTGTTTTCCCTCTTTTTACAGGATCACCAAACACAAACAGAGATTATGATGCTCACAGGTAATCACAAGGGTGTCCTTTTCTGATGTTTTGCACAGACAGCTCATGAGTGATCCCCTGCCTGACCAAAAGTGCCAGCTCACCAAGTTTGTGCACTTCTAAGACATGCCAAGGACATATATGATGAGAACCCCCCAACCCCCCCCCGCAATCTCTCCCAAAAAGAGCTCTATTCTCCTCCTCCCATGGCACCTAAATATCTGATCAAGCATATATGATAGAGTAGTGTACAAACTAGCAAGATTCCCAGTGAGAGAATTCATGAAAAAGTACAAACTAGAGTAGTGATCACTTAGCTTTTGGATGTGGAGAAAAAGCCTAAAACTATTAACATTATATAAACTTTCTTTTACTAAGTGCATTTTTTTTCTGAAATTACAATTTACATTCAGTGGTTTTCTCTCATTTGATTTCATTTTTGTTTAAAGAAAGTTGAGAAAAGATCCAAGGAATGTAACCTCTGTACTCAGATATATATATATATATATATATATATATATCTGAGTACAGAGGTTACATTCCTTGGATATATATATATATCGCACTGCTCCCCCACCATCGAAGAATTAGAATAGCCATAATTATGTGATTTAATCTTGGACCAGTACATCTTTGCTAACAATTTATAAAAATGTGTTGTTGCTGATTTTTAAAATTGTTATAAAATTAAATATATCATTTTTTCTACCGATTTAAATTTTTAGAAAAATGGATAGTCATCTCATATTAAAAAAAAATATTTTCTCCCTTAATTGTGAGGGCATGGAATATGATAATTTATGGGAGAATCTCTTTTTTTTTTCCTGGAGGGTTTGTCAATGGTTGGGTGGGGCATTGGACACAAGACTTTATTTCATAATTTAATTTAAGAGGGATGGATTAGAATGATGCATTGAGGGGTAGTAAGGTTGAGTGTGGTGAGTGTTTAATTAAATTATGTTTGGACATATTATGTTCCTTCCTCTATTTAACTGCAAGTTTAACACGAATTGATTTCACGTATATAAGTTAGATGCTGGTACGTACATGGGATGCATATTGAGTTTTCAAATGCATAAGTACTACGACTCATCGTATAAGAACAATTGGGACTGCAAAGGTTGCATGATGGCCGGAGTGCTCGAACTCCACATTCCATGTCAGGCTCCATGCCGTGGAGGACAAAGTCTGCAAGTCTTGTACTCCCCGGCCTCATTATTTCATGTGCACAAGTCCAACAGTAAACTCCGACAAAGTCACATATATGACGTACGTGCATTTTGGAGAATCCAAGAACAGTTACCACTTACTGATCACATAACTTGTAGAACGTATACATGTGTAACATAAAGACACACTCATATGCACGAGAGAGAGAGAGATGAATATAGTAATTAAGTAGTAATTAGATAGATCATCTTTCCTATTGAATCACTAAAATCTAGTAATGTAGTGAGATGCTCCACTAACTCGATCCAGGAACCTGGGGATTCCACTCCCAGAGCTCGTCAGAAATGGCGACGGGCAGTGGCATGCTGGAAGCACCATTGAGGAGGGGAAGCAGCTGCCTGGATGGCGCTAATGAAGGCACTTGGAACTGGAGGTGGTTTGGCTGCTGGCCCATGCAGCTCATCATCTGGTTCAGATTTGCCAGCCTGCAGAGCTCACCGAATGCTGGACTAGCAGTGGAATTAAGGTACGGAAATTGATTACCAGGTGTTGGGATCAAGTGATCGTTCTTCGATAATGTTTGGCGTTGCATCAACGGATCAGTGCTGATGTCCTCTTGATCAGTGGATGTTGCAGGGCTCAAAGAGGTGGCTGTAGATGATCTGTTGAGAGCAGCAGGGATCGCTACGGATGAAGAGGACGAGGGTGTGTTGATTTCAGCTGGTGTCAATGGAACCTGCAACTCGTCCAGCATGGGAGAAGATGAAGCGACATCGCCCTCAGTGAGAATTGTTTTGAACCCTGCAGACGGTCTCGGATGGAAAGAAGAACTTGGCCGTTTCTCCGACGATCCTCCTTCAGAGGACGATGCATACTTAAAGGAAGGTGCCACCGTCCCGGAGAATCGATGCCGGTCTTCGACGCCGGCTCTACTGTAGACTCGGCAGAGTGAGATGTCGGCCTGCAATTGTCACACTTGAAGAGTTATTATTGTTGAATTAACGCTGTACGTAGCTGGGTGCAGAATTAACATTGGATCGAGTAATTAATCATGCTCTCCCAGGATGAATTTGGAGAAGCACCAGGATTAGGCCTCTAATTCTATGGAGCAAGTAAGATTACATATATTAAACCTGAAGAAGGGTAATTAATTAACTAATTAAGAAGAAGAAGAAGAAGAATAAGTAGAAGGGACGAAATCAGAAGCGGTAGCAAATTATATGCTGAAAACTTCTGACAAAACTAATCAATTAACAAAGAAGCTATTCATGGCAACATGTTGCTTTCCACCATGGAATCTCACAAGAGCTGCAAACAAAAAGTAGCCAGCTAGAAAATAAATAAAAAAACAAAAACAAAATGTCTTATATACATACATATCACTAGTAATCATACTCATTGTTTCTGTACAGCTGATCATGTTCCACAAACAAACCCTATATGTTGCACAAAGAAGAAGAAGAAGAAATTAGTACCTTGGGATTTCGTTCTACCTCGCTTTGAGGCAGGCGGTACTCGTTCATGATCCAGCTCGTCCGGACGCCCTTGGGGGCCTTCCCGGAGTAGAACACCAGCGTCTTCTTGACTCCGATGGACGACCGGCGGCCGCTCTCCGCTCTCACGGCGCGGCCTGCGCCGGTGGCCTTCCAGTAGCCCGATCTGGTGACCCGGTTGGGCCGATCGCCGTTCCGGTACTTCCTGTCCCTGGGAACATAAAAGAACCATTCTTTCTCTCCTACTAACGCCAGCGCTGCATGCAAAGACATAGGCCATCGATTAATTGAGATGGAGAGTATTCATACGTACATAGCACAGGGACCGACGAATCAATCGAGAAATCATCCACTCTGATCAAACCAGTCAACAATACATAATTACCAGGAAGCTCCCAGGGATCGTGACGATACAGATCGAGGAAGGCAATGAGCTCGACGTTGAAGCGCTTCCCCTCGACCTTGCGCCGGAGGTAGAAGTCGATGAGCTCCTCCTCGGTCGGGTGGAAGCGGAATCCGGGCATCACGAGGTCGTGCTCATGTGAGTCGACGCCGTCGGCCGCTCGGCTCATGGTCGCTGCTGAAACTGCTACGAAGTACTAGACAGCAGGAGTAGCAGTGATGTTCTATATCAATTAATCACATGCATCAAACCTTCCAGGGCTCTCTCATGCAGGTCGTCTGTAACCCTAATGGAAGAGGAAGAGGAGGAGAGGGAGGAGGAGGAGGAGGAGGAGAAGAAGGAGAAGGGGAAGAAGGTGACCTTTTCTAGTTTGTGTGGTGCAAGTGGAAGGAAGGCTTGTTGTTGGTTGGAACTTGACATTAATTGAATGACAAGTAAAGCTGCATTATCTAATAGAAACAAAATAAGATCTTAGTTGAATTCTCGTTTCCTTTGGGAAAAAAAAATGGACCACCATGCAACGTTATCACTGGGACCTGGGACTGCACATAGATTCCGAGATCAAGATCACACTTTTCCACCACTGTGTCTTACTTTGGGTTTTCTGAAAATTAGGTTTTGTAAGGATTTGGCCCCCAAAATTAAAAAAAAAAAAGAGTTCAAATTTTAAATTTATCCAATGCATTATTGCTTGTAGGTCTTAACACCAACCAAGTTTTTTTTTTCTTTTTGGAAAAAATTTTTTTTTTATCTTTTTTCACACATTCCTTAGTTCACTTTTCTCTCCTTTTCCCCAATTTTCCTTTGTTTATTTTTTATTTTTTATTTTTTTTAAATCACTTATACCATCAATATGTTATTTTGTGTTTCAGTTGATTGTTAATTATAAGTAAGAGAGGATGACATAAATTTACATGAAGCATTTTATAGATGCTTAAATACCATGCGATATTTTTTAAAAAAAATATTTTTCTATAGCTTGATAATTAATTAATGTGTTAATATAATTTTGTGATAAAACAGATTCAAGTAATCATTTATTAAAATATGAAGACAGACACTAATCCATGTGCAACATAGTAAATAAGCTATTATGTCTCCGATGACAAGAAAAATATAAATTTATAAACTAAAATACGGAACATAATATGTAGAATTATTAAAGGGAAAAATATACTATGAAGAAGATATACAACTACTAAACTCTAAACTCTATAATTATGATGATTGATAGTGTTTCATTCTCTAACTATTATATTCCATTTCAAAAGGCTGTTTATCAAACACAACTCAAGTAGAATGACTTATCCTAAATGTCCAAAATGTTGATGTACAAGTGCCCAAACAAAAGTGTAGAATTAGACTTCCAAGAGATTGATGCTCAAATTTCCTTCATCTTTTTTTTTCTGCCTTTAATTACCCGAAATTTATGTGCATTCCTATTTATCCAAGTCCTTCCAATTCCTAGTATATAACTGGACCACGATTCTCACAAAATAAAGTTAAATTGGCTGATATCACATTTATTACTAATTAATGATACAATAAGAGGTCTAATTGCCAATTGGTCGGGTTGTACTGTACCTAGCTAATCGAATATGAATAGGAAAATCTTAAAATTCACTCGAGAAATTAATCATATCATTGCTCATTTTTTTAATAAAAAGAGGCTCACGGTCGAAACATGAACATGGTACATGAAAAGATATCGTAAAATTCATATCTTTTTATTTATCGACGGATCAAGCTATATATCACATATTCGTCCCTTTCGTTGGAAGAAAATGAGCCAACTAGCCAGGCACAAAAGATTACATGCAATATCAATTGAGTGTTATTCGGACGATTGTCTTCTCGTCAGAAAATATGTCGTAAACTAAATTTTTCGATGGATTTCACAAGTTTTTCGACGGATTTGGATGTTGAAAATCATTAAAAATATTGTAGTGTCACATCTTCGTCCGTTTCATTTTCTCCCATTTCATTGGAAGAAAGATGAGCCAATTAGCCAGCACAAAAGATTACATGCAATATCAATTGAGGTTATTCAGACGATTGTCTTCTGGTCGAAAAATATGTCGGAAATTAAATTTTTCAATGGATTTCATAAGATTTTCGACTGATTTAGCTATTGAAAATTATTAAAAATATTGTAGTGTCACATCTTCCTCCATTTCATTTTAGCCCCTTTCATTGGAAGAAAGATGAGCCAACTAGCCAGGCAAAAAAGATTACATGCAATATCAATTATCCAGAACTCTAATCTGATTAATTAAAGTGACAAGAAGAAGTGAATGAATCTGATGCCCTACAAACATGATGGAGGATGGAGCTACTTAACATGCATGCATGGGATGGATGGAATGCTCTTGCATGTGATATATGTTTAACGTGCATGCATGGTCCCTCCTCGTCACATAGGTAGATGCGGATGCACCACCGGCTCGGCCATGCATGCACCACATATGATTTATCATGCACGCAATGCTATCAAAACTTAATGAACCCTAGCAAGATTATTAATTATTTAATTAAGAGACAGAAACGTGAAAGTTTGCCATGATGGGTTAACTGATCTTGTAATTTATTTTCCGTGACAATAATTTGTTCACGTGCAATTGATTGATTAAGAACAATCAGATTATATATAGATTCATCGTATATATTATATTGCGATCTGTCACCGGAACAAAAGGTTTTGGCAAATCGTGCAATTAATGGGTACGTGATATGTGAGGGAGGGGCCACATATATATATAATTATATATGTCCTGCATGCACTATTATTCGCACACGTATATATTAATGTCTGACAGGTCAATATGCGCATATGGCCTCCGTCCGTTCCTCATTACTCTCCATGATTTCAAGCAAAAAATAATCATAGATACATGCCACAGAGAGAGAGAGAGGAGTCATGCATGCATATTAGTGAGCAACTTCATCCATGCAAATTAACCAGGAATTTTATGAGAATTAGGAGACAGTAATTCAATCGAAGAAGTTCTATCATTATGGCATTTAATTCCTGCGGTGAGTTCGTTCTCTTGGCCCTCTCTTAATATCTAATAATACTTTGCAGTTAATCTTTTTTACGGTCGAATTTATAAAACCATCAAACGGAGTAATAACTAGCGGTCGAGTTGGTGCATCCACCTCCCAATTTAATGGAGAGAGAGAGATAGAGAGATGCGAGGGAAAGAGAGAGAGAGAGAGAGACGAAAGATAGAAAGAAAGAAGAGTTGGAGACGATGCATTTAATTCGATGTTCGTCTCTTGAAAATGTTGATTGATTTTCCGCTTCTTCCTAACTTTGCATTTCGAACAGCATCGCCAGTTGATCTGCATGGGACCAAATTCAATATTTATATACTTATACATATACATATACATAAATAATTTATATACATATATACATATAGTAAAATAGCTGCGTCGAGCACCTTCCGCTCAGCACCGTGTGAAGTGTCTCCTCAACCGTTCAGATAAGATCAAGTGGCTCAAACCAGATCTTATCCAATGCTCTCAAAATTTGATCAAAGGCTTATATTCATCTCGTGAGATGACGCAACTCCTCCCTCCCAGCCTCTCTCTCTCCCTCTCTCTCGTTGACGACCTTGATCCGCACCCCGCGTCGATCGTTGATGACCTTGACTCGAACCTCGCCGGAGTCGACACATCTCTCTCTCGTGTGGCACGATTTAGAACTGCGACTCTCGCCGGCAATTAAACCCTACATTAAACCCCTATCGTTACAAGAAAATGGTATTTTTTTGACGAAAAATTTATGGATGAAAATCCTTTATAATTTGCAAAGAATTTTGCAACGGATTATCTTCGGTCAGAATTTTCGACGGCTCAAACCGTAAAAAATTTCCCGTCGCTTTGACCATGGGAAGGCGTTTTTCGCGTCCTAAATCGTCGGAAAGTCAAAAATCCCGTCAAACTCTTCCGCCTATTTTTTTTCCCGCTTCTCCCTCTGTCATCGTTTCCCGTTGTCATCCTTTCCCGCTTCTCTTTCTATTTTTATTCATTTTCTCCCTCTTTCCTCTATCTACCTCTTTTCCTTTCTCCTCTCTCTCCCTCCTTCCCTCATTGGCGCGTCCTTCTCCCTTCTTCCAGGCGACTAGCGTGACAACCTTCGTCCCTCTCTCTAACAAGCGACGTGTGTGGCCTCCCTCCTTCCCTCTCTCTCATAGGCGATGTGCGTGATCAGAAATGGCCTGTACGGGCCAATTCCTAGCAGTCGCGTGGCCGGATCCCCCTTCTCCCCTGCTCACGTAGTTGAGAATTGGCCGTGCACGGCCAAATTTTTTTTATATTTTAAAAAACTTTTTCAACGGCCTTAACCGTCAAAAATGACCTTCCGACAGTCAAAGCCGAGGGACAGCTGAAGTTGTGAAAAGGTTTTTCTCACGGTTCCAACCGTGGAAACTTTCAACAGTTGTAATAGAGCCGTCAAAAAATATTTGCGATGAACACTTTTATGATCGATCGTTTCTGTCAAAAAATTCATCGTAAATTGCATTTTCCGACATATTGTTCTCAGTTTGCGACGGCTCGAGCCATCAGAAACACACATTTTTCTTATATATATATATATTCCTTAGACGAGTTTTTGTCCATTAGGCTTTCTGGTTGAAAGAGTTAAAGAAAGGATTAATTAATTCCAAGTTGTTCGAGTTCCAATATTTCAAAAGCTCAAATTAAGTTACCTTAACATGCATTCTCATCTCTGAAATTGCGAGTGATTTACTGGTAGCGTTCCTGATTTAGGTGACAAAATAGTATTCCGATTCTTGCATAAAAATGGAAAAATGAAAGAGGAGGAAGGAGAGAGGAAAAAAAAAGGGAAATGCGTGCATGGACAAATAAAGTTGATCATAATAATTCGGAACTAAAAAAAATTGTATAAGAAGGAAAAAAACACAGATTCATTTAATGAGCCCATATGGCAAGCCCAGATTTAAACGAACAAGATCTACTGGGCTTCAAGGCCCATATGTAGAAGCCCAATTTGGCTTTACAAAAGAGGAAGAAATAAAGCATTTTAAAGACAATTTTCGGGACTACAAAATATTATTTTTGAGGATTAAATGCCAGATACAAAAATATTTGTTCTTTTGTTAAGAGTTCAATAAAGGTGCAAAAATATTTTTACAAGTGAAATGATTAATTCAAATCTTAATCTCATCATAAATCATTTAAAATGCATAATAATCATTTTAATATGTGTCAATTATGGTAAGATAAAATGATGATGGGCAATGATTTTATGACATTACACCTCCACTAGATCATCTTTTATTTAATATGAACAGGTTATCAAATGATTAACCCTCCCTGTGTCAAAAGATCTATTTTCAGAGTATTCAAAAGTTTTGCTATCTTTTATAAAAAGGTAACAAAATTAAAAGGAATTATTTCGAAGTGCATTCTCTTTTTAAAGTTCCTCTCTTTTTCACTTTTGCTAATTATTTGTTCTCTTATTAAGGATTCAATAAAGGTGCAAAATATTTTTACAAGTGAAATGATTAATTCAAATCTTCATCTCATCATAAATCTTTTTCACTTTTTCACTTTTCCTCACATAAGTTGAGGACATATATCATACTCTTTTCCCTAATGTAGAATTGATCTTATACATGGTAGAAGCACTACATAAAAAAGATTTGATATCTTAATGAAAGCAAATTATTTAATATCCAATGAATTATGAATTTTATGCACCTGCATCTATATATTATCTTACTTTTTATCACCCGTTAGATTCGTATCAACGTTAATATTCATGTGCACGTCATTGATATCCTACGTGGATTTAAATATGAGAAAATAAATCACATAATATAAACTATTTAATACATATGATCTAACACAGTCAAATAATGCATCAAAAGAAACATAATAAAAAACAATCAATAGGAGCATAACAGTAATCAATTTCAAATATCAATCAATATCAATATTTGTCATGGTCAAATTTTAAAAGGCCATAATCAATTTTGACCTTATTTAATGATTATCAAGTGATCATTATCCATCAACAATAAAAAATTAATCGATTCTAGTTATGACTATATTAGCATTTACCATCAACCATTAATGCGGCGAACAATCTTTTTTTCTCTTTTTTTTTGTTGCCAGCACCCGATTTTTTTAGTAGTGTCCATGGTTCAACTCGTGCGACGGTAACGATTATGCGTATTGTCCACAAATTGGAGGTCGATTCACTATGAGCCCAACTCATACGGTCGCCCAGATGAGCCTCTCAAGTAGAATTTTTTGAATTCACATGGACACGAACTCGAGATCGTACTTAAATGAGGAGGAGCCGCTTACCATCCATAAACATTATTTCAATCATAGGACTACTTTTAATTATAATTTAAAATTATCCATTAGTCATAAATATTGCTTCAACTATAAATATTATTGTTGAAAACTCTCATTATCAAGGGTACTACGTTCATGCCTATTATCATCAATAGCATGCTCACCACGATGATCCTTCATATATGAGAGCATAGTTTGCTTCTGGACCCTTTGAGATTCCTTGCATATGGGAGGTAAAAAATTGTGCAATAGGATAACGATAATTTTCGTCATTAAGATTGGTGAACCATTTCAACAATTAATCATGGTGGTCCAAGGTTTTAACACATCACGTCTATCTTTTCATTTTTCTTTCTTTGCTTTTTTTGTTGTGTACTTATAGCATTATGATCGTTTCTATAATAATAAGATTAGGACAAATAAAAATAATATCAATACTAATTAAAGAAAATTCATTAAAGACCTTGTGATACATTTGGCCTTAACTATCATGACTCTAGTGTCTAGTCTAGGTCGCAACATGATGTCCTCCATGTCTCGACTTCATATATGCCATGACAATTCCCATATCCTTTGTCGCGACAAGCTCATCTCCTATTAGCTGCATGTCACTACAATTGCCACTTTGATCCTTGTAGGTTGTGATAAAGCTGTGCACCGAGCATTTGACTTGGCCTTCATCATAGTCATGACATGTCCGAGCAAATCGGCCTTAGCCTGTTGATAATATCTTGAATTTGAATCCAATTGTAATCATATATGATCTCCCTTTTTAGTCAAGCATTTTAATATATTTCCCCTACGAGAGTCTCACATCAGTAGATTTTTCCTATGGGGTCTCGCTATGGAGTCTCATTATTATATATGTCATTCGTAATTAATTTATTTTCTTATCATGAGATAGGTGCCCTATTTTGAACGAATTAATTCAGAGTCTCGGTCGATTTGTAATTCATATCATCTGTAAAAGAGAGTGCCTATATAAATACAAGTCTAAACAGAAAGCAATCTGATCTTGTAATCTTCTTTTGTGTCTTCCATCAAATAAAATTTTACGTCGCATTAAATTTTTTGAATTTTCTTACGATGCATAATTTTTCTCATGCAAAAATCTTAACACCATGTCATCTGACCTTTGACCTTGTCACGAGCCAAAACATGGCTTCCATGTCACACCTAGCATTGTGATTTAGAATCATTCTAAGTCGTGATATACACAAAAATATCCTCCACAACTTATTCAATATCAAGGGATGACCCAAGTGTTTGCATGGAGAGTTAAAGAGGGATATGTTAAGTTTAATCGGGGTGGGGTGAGTTTAAAATTCTTAAACTTTGTTTGAATAGTAATTTTAAAACTTTAACTAAGGATTAGTTTTGTTATTTGTTAGCTCATCACATGATTTAAAATTAAACTCATCAAATTGATGATTTTTTTAAGGATAAAATTATTCTTCTCATTCTACCCTTTTCTTATAATTCAAATTAAAAAGAAATAATTTTTTTTGTTAACGATAATAAAAACATTTACCTATTTTAACCTTCCTTAACCCATGCATTAAAATTTATATCCAAACAAATAATGGACTAAATTAATTCACCTCACTTTATTGACTCATATTCGAGCATGGTTTATATGAACTCTCACCACACTCAACCTCACCAACCATCACTTCAGCATCCTAATCCATCCTTCTTAACTTAAATTACCAAACAATGTCTAAGATGTCATGTTAATTTCTTGTGTTAAAGTTATAGAGTTGGTAGATCCTTTTTACTCCATTATAAGAATTGAGATGCATCAAAATTATTTCCAAGGGTATGTTTGGATGAAGAATTTAGAAGAGATGGATTATATTTAATTAGGATGGGTGGATTTAATTTTTTACACCATATTTGCACATAACTTTTATTAATTTAACTAAGGATAGGTTGGGTTCATAATCCCATCATTTAACTTAAAATTAAATCCATTAAATTGGTAATTTTGGAGGAGTTAGAAATAATTTATGTCCATTCTATTCTTATTTTTTCTCAATGAAATAAGAAAATATTTTTTTTCTTAAGGATAATATAGACGTTTATCAAACTTAATAAACCCTAATCCATATACTATATTTTGTACTCTGAGTGGATTAAACTAATCAAACTCATCCCATTAATTTATATCCAAACATGATTTTTATAAACCCTCAACATAGTCAACTTCGTCAACTTATACTCCACCATCTTAACCCACCCTTCCATCGTTACAAAACCAATTTAAACTCATCGAATAATTATAGTTAAATTTTAATTAGAACCCTAATATTTTCTCTTAATTCTCTTCTGTTTACCTTTTTCTTTCTATTCAACCTAATTTTATTCCTCCCCGATTATATTTTTATTTCTTCCTTTATTTTTTCTCAATTTTCATATTTAAACAATACATAATTATTTGTATCTCCATCTAAAGATAGAAGGTTCATGTGTCATGAGCTTCTTTTCTTGGAGAATACCACATAATTCTATATGTATCTATGGGATTGAATTGAAATTTTGTTTACTCGCTTTAAGTTCAGTGTTTATTTTCCTCTTTTTTCCCCTTTTTTTCTAGGATTGAATTGGAATATGGATGTATGATTCTTATGGACTAACATTGTTGAGATGATTTTTTTTTAATTTTTGTAGCGGGCTTAACATGTAATTTTCGCCTTTTTTATAAGCGATTTTTCGACGACTACGTTGATGTGGCGCCACACGATAATTTCTCTCTCCACCACCCCAAAAAAATTGGATGTGGCATTATTGAAAAATAAAATAATATTAAAAAAATAAAAAAGTGAGGACGTCGGACGAAACAACCTCACGCGGAAGAGTCAAATCTCACGCCAGAAGAGGCATCAAAGAGGAAAGGGAGAGGGCGACAGCGGCCCTCCTCTCGCGTGCAGAGGGGGAGGGCGGCGGCGGCCCTCCCCCCATGCTCAGGGGAGGAGGACCGCCTCCCCCTTTGCACACATGTGCAGATCGCACGATCTCTAGTGTTGGAGAGGGGAGGGGGAGGAGGGCAGCGCCCCTCCCCCCGTGCGCAGAGGGGGAGGGGCGCCACCAACCCCTCCTTTCTTCTCCAGCAAGAAGAGAGGGAGAGGGGGGAGGCGGCCCTCCCCCTCTGCGCGCGAATGATCAGGAAACTGAGTATTTCCGATGGAAAGAGCATTCCGTGAAATAAGTTATAAGATATAGTATAGTATTATTACAAAACGAAGTTGAAAAATAGCACCAAAAAATCAATCAAAATTGAAATTTGATGTAATTTACCTAGCTTTGTTTTGTTTTCTTTCAAATTCTCCTTTTAATTATTTTAATCAGTTAAGTTTTGAATCAAATTAATAAAATATTATTATTATAAATCTTGAATTTATAGGACGTCACGCATATATATCTTGCAGATTAATTAGTTTTGCAGGTCAACTCAGCCTTCACCAGATCCTGCTGCTGTCTCTCAGTAGCCGAAGACTTGTGCAAAAGTAAAAGTTAGAATGGGGGGGACTACTGTAAGAGAATATCTCCTATCATTTCAGACAATTAAATGTTGATCAGCTGCCTTCAATTCAAACAGTTGACTTGCTAAACGGCTTTTATACATGCTCAAGCAAGTAATTAAGAGCTGTTCACAACTTTGTGTGAGAATGAATCAAGCCACACTTAAATTGCAGATCCAAGCAAAGTGATGGCCAGTTTTTTTCCAACCAGGGAAAGGTCCATTCAGCTCTTAATGTCAATCAATTTTAAGTTCCACCCAGATTTTGTATAAGAATTCATTTCTTTCCCTATATTACTTTGCATAATAAACTCCAAGTATCTACACTTTTAGATCTCTGTAAGTGAGATCATTATCATTTGAACCAGTTCATTCAACACATGCAGCTGCATGGAGCTCGATCTGACACACACACACTGCATTTCTGATATGAATTAATGCAATCTACCAGTAACACATGAAGCTGATCCGGCGCTCCCATTGGATCATGTGGTGTGGAATCTTCCACGTTAGAACAAGTAAACCCCACCGACCCGAATCCTCGAACGGCACAACCGCCGGATTCCGGTGCACGAGAAGAATTTTGAGAAGATCTAAATTTGACTGTGCTGTTTGAAGGAAGAACAGATGCTTGCAGTGTCCAAGTGAATAAAAAAAATAGCAATATGTGTAATAAATATATTGATGTCGACTCAACTTGTTAATTACAGCATCGTTCCAAACAATTAGTAGCCATGCAGATGCATAAAAAAGAAACGGATTTGCTTAATGAATGCAATACTTATACACAGAGATCAAAATACTTGAGCAGTACTTCTCTTGGTGTTCTTGCTTCAGAGATGGGTAGCATGGACGACTACGGCCGGAAGCCGAGCCGTGGCCACAGCTCGGCGCAGTCAAAGCTGAAGATCCTGCTGCTGCTGGTGTTCACCAACCTGCTCACCGTCTACTTCTTCTCCGGCGCCTCCGGGAGCACTTCGAGGTGGGTCGCCCCCGGGGTGCACCTCTGGGACTCGGTGCCGCTGCTCCGGGAGCTCAACGCCACCCAGGCTATGCTCTCCGCTAGCGACGCCCTGGTTGCGGAGCTCCACAGGCGCCTCGCCACCTCCAACTCCCTTCAGGAGACTCCTCGCCGAGCTCGGCCAGACCCACGTCGACCGTTCGCAGCAGAAGGACTTCGAGTTCGAGGCATGGGTGAAGGTGAGGATGCATGCACGATCGAATCGACGTGTCTTTGATCTTTTTATTGCAAATAAAGATCTGTTGATCGAGTTCATCGTGTTCCTTGGTTGTAATCTTGGTTCGTCCTTGTACGGACGTACCTGCAGGACCTGAATGAGGAGCTCAAGCTCGCGGTCGGGCCCCACAAGCTCCCGCTGGGGTTCACGCCCAACATCGGTTCCGACGAGGTCTTCCCGACCATCGGCACGGCCTGCTGGCGGTTCCAGGACGAGCTACTGAAGTACATGAGCTACGAGGTGGGCGGCGTGTGCCTGTCCGACGACGTCTTTGCGCAGCGGCTGATGCTCAAGGGCTGCGAGCCCCTACCCAAGCGCAGGTGCCACCCCAAGTCTCCCGTCGGCTACGTCGAGCCCGTGCGGTTCCCTGAGAGCCTCTGGACGACGCCCCCGGACACGAGCATCACCTGGGACCCGTACACCTGCAAGAACTATACCTGCCTAGTGAACAGGAATAAGGAGGCGAAGTCCTACGACTGCAAGGACTGCTTCGACCTGGCCGGCCGGGAGAAGACTGTTAGAACTGTTGTAGTCCAGCCCTCTAAGCCCAAGTATAATTCAGCATAGAAAGTATAAAAGCAAGTGTTGGCACCCTAGATCTCCACCTTTTTTCCTTTCTTCAAGAGCACCAATGTTAGAACTATTGTAGCCCAGCCCACTAAGTCGTAAGCTTCTCAATAAGAGCATCAATGTTAGAACTGTTGTAGCCCAGCCCACTAAGCCCACATATAATCCATTGAAGAAAGCATAAAAGCAGACATCTATACTGTAGATCCCAACCTTTATTTCTTCAAGCTGTGAGTTCTCTCAGTTAGGTTTTTTTCCTTTCTGTTTGCTGATGCAGATCCTCTCTTCCAAATGCTAACCTCTGATCTACTGATGCGGGAACAAAATGAATCTTGTAGCTTCAAAGCTCTCTGCAGCAGCACGGCATCTTTTGCTTTCTTCCCTACACAGCATGGTGAGTTGCTAGCACTTTGTGGAACTCTCTTTCTATCTCATCAGATGTTAGCTTGCTATTGTGTACAGAGAGCATGCCATAATAAATGCTCTCTCAATCTTGCAGGAAACGAATAGGCAGGGAAAGATAAAGAAAACAGGGAAAAGAGATATAAAAGGGTTTCGAGCACCTCAAGCTCCAAGAACACAAGAATGTTTAACTGTAAAATGATTTAGAGATACTTCTCTTCTCAGCCTAATTTCTATTTATACATTTTCTTTTACAAAGCAACTAACTAAAACTAAAGTTGTTACATGTCTTATGTCAATTCCAAACTACAAAGCCTGTAATTGTTATGCATGATTCCTCTGATATTTGCTCTATTATCTCCTCTGTATATAACAATTTCCTCCCTTGAACGAAACCAGACCTCATCCTTGAGGTTTAAACTTTGAGTATAATCTTTTTCAACTGCATTATCAACTTGAAAATATTCTCACTGAATGATGTCTTATCTGATAAAGCTTGTAAAAAATAGTAGGACAATCGAGACCTAGATCAAAGCTTTATTGAACTTGTGAGAACTACATGTATGGTGACTGATCCCCTGAGCTAGTGGCTGCTTCATATAGGTTTGCAGCAATAAGACTTTTGCATTGCCCTGTAATTGGTTCTGATATAGTCTGAAATTGTTGGTGGTTTATGACCATACATTATTTCAAAAGGAAATCTATATGGTTGTACAATCCTTTGTTGGCTGTTTAGAAACAAGTGAAAATGATGCTGAACATCTCTGTAAGAAAAATTATCTGTAACTTTTTCTGAATCAATATCAACCATAAAAGATATATCGTTTGTCTGTGAGTCTGATTGACTAATAGCCATTTGATAATTGGATTCATATTTTTGTAAATTAATGTGTCTTCTAAGGTGCTGATGAGACAGAAAACATATATCATTCTTACTTTTGGTCATTATGTCTGCAGGGAACAACTCTTTTACAGGCATAGCAGATGTAGACAATGCATTGAAGTGGACCACAGAAGTAGCTGAATTGGGAATAGACTGTACAATCTCTAATTTTTTCTCATGTGACTTGACCAATTCATGAGTTTGCATTAAAATGTTAGCTTCAGATTTGAATGGGTCAAACTTTATTTTTAGAGCTTTCACAGAAGTAACTGAACTAGGAATTGGTTGTGCATTCTTCAACTTCTTCTCTTGTAACATGACCGATGTATAATCTTGCATCAAGGTTTTAGATTCAGGTTTTGAGAGCCCAAACCATATTTCCAATGCCTTTATAAAATGATTCCAAGAGTCCAATTGCTTATTTTGATGCATTCATCTGAACCATTGTTGTGCCTCTCCTTCGAAAGCCGACGAAACCATTGTAATCTTAGACCCTTCAGAAATATTATAGAAATCTAAAAATTGCTCAGCCTTGAAAATCCATTCTGCATGATTAGCTCCAGCAAATTTTGGGAGCTCCATTTAGCATTATGAATACACGCATCAAAATTTAGGCTTCCCATGTGATGGTTTGAAATATTATCGTCAACCTTATGATCACCACCAACATTTAATCTACTGTGCAGATCATCAGATTTCAGTCTCAATGCATTCAAATTTTCATGAACAATATGAAAATTTTCATTAATGGACATAAACTGTTTTTCCATGAGAAGCTGCAATTTATTCATTGATTCTTCCATTCTTAACCACCTGAGTTCATTTTCCATTGTATTCATTTCTAAAAATATTGAAACACTTGCTGAAATCTCTCAGAAAATTCAGAAGACTCTTCTTGGAATTTTAATTCAATCTTCAAGATTGTAGGAAACTCTTGAAGAATTACAGGTTACTATCTCAAGATTCATAAAAAATATCTGAAAGTATTGGATTGATCAAGAACTATTGAATTCCTCAAAGGACTTGTTGGAACTTCTCAAAACTGTTAACGATTCTCAAGAATTCTCTTAAACAAATTCTTTCTGGACTGCTGTACTGGATTAGATTGCAGAAAAAGCTTGTATCAAGTTTAGTGATAACTCACTCTGTAGAAAAGTCCCTCAAGAAAATTGTAGAAAGCCTCAAGAATATGTAGGAATCCTCTCTTCAAGAATGCCAAAAGTGATATCAGAAATTTCAGAAATCAACAGGAACAACAACAAGAGCACCAATGTTAGAACTGTTGTAGCCCAGCCCACTAAGCCCAAGTATAATCCAGCACAGAAAGTATAAAAGCAGAGGTTGCACCGTAGATCCCAACCTTTATTTCTTCAAGCCGTGAGTTCTCTCAGTTAGGTTTTTTTCCTTTCTGTTTGCTGATGCAGATCCTCTCTTCCAAATGCTAACCTCTGATCTACTGATGCGGGGACAAAATGAATCTTGTAGCTTCAAAGCTCTCTGCAGCAGCACGGCATCTTTTGCTTTCTTCCCTACACAGCATGGTGAGTTGCTAGCACTTTGTGGAACTCTCTTTCTATCTCATCAAATGTTAGCTTGCTATTGTGTACAGAGAGCATGCCATAATAAATGCTCTCTCAATCTTGCAGGAAACGAATAGGCAGGGAAAGATAAAGAAAACAGGGAAAAGAGATATAAGAGGGTTTCGAGCACCTCAAGCTCCAAGAACACAAGAATGTTTAACTGTAAAATGATTTAGAGATACTTCTCTTCTCAGCCTAATTTCTATTTATAGGTTTTCTGTTACAAAGCAACTAACTAAAACTAAAGTTGTTACTTGTCTTATGTCAATTCCAAACTACAAAGCCTGTAATTGTTATGCATGATTCCTCTGATATTTGCTCTATTATCTCCTTTGTATATAACAAAGACCCGGTGGTTGTATCTAGTCGGGGAGCTCGGCTACGCCATGGACGACGTCCTCGCCATGAAACCCCAGGCACGGTGCGCATCGGCCTCGACATCGGCGGCGGCTCCGGCACGTTCGCGGCGTGCATGAGGGAGCACAACGTGACCGTGGTGACGAACTCCATGAACTTTGACGGACCCTTCAACAGCTTCATCGCGTCCCGGGGGCTCGTGCCCATGCACCTCAGCGTGGCGCACCGCTTGCCCTTCTTCGACAACACGCTCGACATCGTCCACTCCATGCACGTCCTCAGCAACTGGATCCCGGACATGGTGCTGGAGTTCGCACTCTTCGACATCTACCGGGTGCTGAGGCCCGACGGCCTCTTCTGGCTCGACCACTTCTTCTGCATCGGGACGCAGGTCAACGCCACCTACGCTCCCATGTTCGATCGCATCGGATTCAAGAAGCTCCGGTGGAACGCCGGGAGGAAGCTGGACAGGGGAGCCGAGAAGAACGAGTGGTACCTCTCCGCTCTGTTGGAGAAACCCATGACTTAGAAACACAGGTGCCTCTTACTCTCCAAGTCCTCGATTCATGCCTTTGAATAATGTTTTGTTAATCTTCTTTACAAATCTAATCCGCATTAACTCAATATTTTTCTTTAGACTAATTACTTTTGGTGTTACGCTGATATGCAGATACTGATTGATGGAATTGTGAGTGCCAAAGAATTCTATTTCTGAGATGTAGCGATAGCCGAGCAACAGAAGAAATTCAAAAGAGTAATAGTAGTTTGATGCTAAGACGTGCTCCTGTGGTGCCATTGTTATTTTGTTCTGTTCGTGTGACCATTCTTTACACCAAGAAAGAAAGAAACCAGACGAGAGAGAGAGAGAGAGACAGGCACTGCTCATTTTCAGACACAACATAATGAAATTCAGACGTAGACAAAGTTTCAAATTTTCACCTTTGCCGAGGAAATCAATGTACTCCATAAATCCTACAACAGTTCACAGTGCAAACACATGGAAAATAAAGAGAGGTGTTAGACTGTTAGTATCCTCTCTCTCTCTCTCTCTCCATATATATATATATATATATATATATATATAGAGAGAGAGAGAGAGAGAGAGTCAAATTTATAAATAACAATGTAGTTCCCAGCAACCTGGAACAATATGGAAATGATAATAGGAAAAGCAATTGTCAGTGAATTATTGAGAAACAAGTTAGAGAAAGATTAGTGAATTATTGAGAAACAAGTTAGAGGAAGATTAATCATATACAACTAAACACAAAAACTAAAAAGATTAGTCCTCCCTAGCAAAGGCCCTTGATGACTCATCCTCTTTCTGTGCTGACTAACAAGAACAGAAATGTGCAATCATAAGAATTCATTACAATCCACTTGCAAGTTGTGTGATTTATCAAGTACCTTGAGAAACTTTATACATCTCCAAGCACGAAGGAACATTTATTTCTGTCAAGTAGTATATCAGATTACAGCAAGATAGAAGATTAGCAAACTCCTTGGCATAAACAGAAAGTAAAAACAACACCCTCATCCCCTACGCAATGACATGTCCTACCTCCTCGCGGGGGAGGTGGTGTGGAAAGGCTTCACTGTTTGGTAAGAGGTCACTTTTATTAACGTGATATATACAAAGTCGACAAGATAATACTCGATGCAAAAGATTCATCGTTTGATTCTTTTGCTTACACCCATCTGTCATTACACAAAAAGTGCAGTTCCATTCGAGCACGATTCCCAGATAGAGTTGATTTCAATCAGACTGTACAGCACATGAACACCACCCATGTAACGCTTTTCATAAATTCGGTTACAAACAGGGGGAGGAGAGAAGGCTATATGGACAGATATGTACAAATTTATTATCCTGGGTCAACAAATTGTGGCTTGCTTGAAAAGTTAGACTCCAGGGTCAGCTCATCTTGTAAGCCCAACGATTGTCATTTAGGAAAGCTTGAACAGCCTGCTTCAGGGCGATGTTTGGTACCAGCTGGTGAGGCTCAAGTGGTTCCCTCGTCATGGGGTCGAACTTCCCAACCTAGGTTGGTAGGACAATAAGAGTGAAACTCAAGATACAATTGGACGAAATCTGGATTAACAAGTGTCAATGCCAGGACTAGGAACCACACCTTATGAAGATGAAGAAGCAGTGCCGCTCTCTCATATGTAATGCCACTTGGAGTAATGACAGGGTCCCGGAAGATATCAAGAGTAATTTTACAACAGAGGTAATCAGGGACCTAATTGTTAAAGATAAATGTCATTGGAGGAAAATAAGAAAAAGTGTCAAAGCAGATCTGCTCAGATATGGAACTTGTGAGTTCACCTCTGAAGGAACATCAAAATGAGCGGCTTTACTGAACACATCCCTAAGATCTTCTAACTGCTGCAGCCGTTCACGTTCAGATGTTTTGGACCCATCTTCAATTTTTGAATCATCAAGATGATGATGGTTCATTAAAGCTATTTCACAAATTTTCCTGAAAGGTAGGGACAAATTTCTAACACTTGGTCGAAGTAACCTGACATAAAACAGGAAAAGTATAATTCAAATTTAGTAACTTCGTGAAAAGATGACCTACTTCAGCTTTTGGATCTTGGGTGCTCTCTTGCTTGATGAAGCTTCCCACTCCATGTACTTTGCTCTAGCAAGAACCTCCCATATCTCCTCAACCATTAAGTTTGCTGGGTTCACTCCCCTCCCAAGTTCCAATGCCTAGGAGGGACAAGTTCCAGCATCAAATGAAATTCTGGCAATAATGACCGATGGAAGAAAATATTAAACGTACGTGTTAAATGATTCTCCACAATGATTCATATGATTTTTGCCCCAGATATTAGAGTAAGATGTTTATTTTAGCAGGTTAACTGAAAGTTCCAAAGTTTTCAGGGCATTACTTTTGCCCTGTCATCATTTCAGTCTACATCAGCACCAACTTGGTGGTTGAATCAGTTAAGCTACTCAGAATGCTTAAAATGAAAAGGGCAGTAACAGCTCAGTTTGTAACAATGTCAAGTAGGTCGTGAGTTATGTTGCACTTACAACCAGTAGTCTCAACAATCACAGAGAAAAATGAATGAAGAAAGAATAACATGTTAGATCAGGATAAAAAAGAGAAGCTCCTCCAAGTCATACCTTCTCCAATTCCTTGATTCCCCTAGCATAATCACGCTTTACAAGGAAAGAAAGGCCTAACAAGTAGCGCGCCTGTATATTCAAATTGATAAATCATAACAAAATAACATTAGACACTAACACCTAATTTAGAGAATACATCAGAGTGATGATAATAATCAACTAAGGAGGAAAAACAAAGACTCTAAACTTTGACCTTTATGTGGAGAAAATGGCAATGATATCAACTAAGGTAGATCTAAAAAATAAAAATACAAAGTCATCGGAAACATCTGGCATACAAGACAAAACTACTTAATTAAATAGAACAAAAGCAAAACTCATCTTACCCAAGGCTGGTGGATAAGAACAACTTACGGGAGTTGGATGGTTACCTAATCTCAGTAGTGAACTTTTCCTTCCTCAGAAAACAACAAGTTACAAGAATGGATCATGACGCATGCATGAAGAACCATTTTTTACTGTTGTTTTTTTTTTTATTTTTTTGCTCTTTGTACTGGCAGTAAGAAAACAAAATCAGACAGAAAAATAGTAGCAGAAAGAGCATTCAAGGTTAAGTTGTCTGCTTTACCTTCAGAGAGTGACCATCTAGCTGGAGAGCTTTCTTGCAATCCTCTTCGACCCGACTCCAATTACTGGAAACTCAAAAGCACAAAAAGCATAATTAATATAAACGAACCCAATTGAACCAAAAAAAAGTAACAAGTAAATAGTGAGTATACGAACTCTCGCTTCAGAAAACACAGCGCGCGGTTCGTCCAGTACACAGCGACATCCGGGCACAACGTAATCGCCTGAATTTTCACAACGCAAGCCGAAATGAGAAGATAGCATGAAAAGAAAAAGGGGGCAATGTCCTCGCGTTTGATTAAAACAAAATTTGAAAACTTGACGACTTTTAATCATTTTGTAACTATCGAGATTACATTTTATGACCAAACAAGATGAAATAAGGCGAGATGAAGTGTTAGAACGACATCAGAGCCCTGGAAACGATTCAAAGCATATCGTATATATCAACTTTCCGGAAATCAACGTATATGCAGCTATAGCACGAAATCGACATCGATAAAAAAACCCAGGGGAAGGAGGGGGGGAGGGAGGAGAGAGAGAGAGAGATTAACCGAGGAAGGTGGGATTGGAATTGGAAGGGGCAAAAGAAAAATGGTGCGAGTTCGGGAGGAGCACCTCGGTGTAGGCATCGATGGCGGCGCCGATGCGTTCCTTCTTGAAGTATGTGTTGCCCTCTTGCTTCAAGAGCTCCGCCTGCCTCACAACGCTCTTGGGCACCGGAGCCATCGCCGTTGAGTCGCACGTCGCCGGTCTTTCTGGCGTCTCACTCTCTCCCTCTCTCTGCTACAGGCGTCGTATCGCTTGCTTTTTTGTAGGCAGCCGTGGACTTGACCCTCTCTCTCTCTCTCCTCTCTCTCTCCTCTCTCTCTCTCTCTCTCTCCCTCTCTCTCTGTGCTGCGTCTTGGAAGTTGCATGGATCAAAAATTACCGCGTTGTTTCATTTTGGCAAGTATTTATTTGACCCAAAATTACTGACTTTATCTGATTTCGTGATATATTTATTTTATTTTAGCCCATTCAAACGATTAAAAATTCCAACCCCAAAATTTTATTAATTAATTGAATCAACACAACGAATTTTATTTATAGTCCGTCTCGTGGACGGCTTCAATTTGCGGGACGTTAAAAAAAAGTGTACTATTTAAAATTAAATATCGATTTTATTATCATATTTAATTAATATAATTAGATCGTTCATTGCGTACTTAATAAATCATTTACCACTCATCACAATTTTTATTGGTCAACATAATCAATTTAATTGCAAGTTTGAACTTTATGTACTATTTATTTTATTTTCTTATCAAAATTAACTCTCCTAAAATCAACATTGGATGTTGACATCGTATATATAAAGTTCCGAACTCGATTTTTCAAATCATCAATAACAGTTGATTAGTCGGATGATAAATTAATAATTTCTAAATTTGACCGAAAAATTTCCAGTCCAATAATTAATTTGAACCCAATAAGTAATACGAAAACAAAATTTCTTATCATAACTGTTCTTATCACAAGTAAGCAAAACTTTTGATATTTTTTTACTCACAAAAAAAAATAGCTAATACGTTTCACTCAAATATGAAATACTTAAATATATCAAGTATGAATTCAACATTAATCATACAATATTATTATAAGATGAATACAAAATATAAATGAACAACATGTTTATATCATGCTTTCAATGTGTTTTTTCAATTCAATTTTCCGAAACAGGATATATTATTATTATTATTGTTGTTGGGACTGGGTTGGATAAGTCGAGGTGGGGCAACCTTATCTATAAAATAATTAAAGCTCCATTTTAATGATGGTCAAGTTGAACTAAAAAAGATAGATTGAGGACAAAATCTATTTAAAAAATATCGTAACAGTTAATTCAGAACAAAAAGGAAATAATTATTTAAAAGAAAATATATCATTTGATATAAACCCTATTTTTGTAATGTCTTGGTTCACCATCATCCTTGTCAACTAAAAGGATATTAGGATTGGCGTCATATATATATTAATATAAAAAAACAAAATAAAAATGTGTGCAACATGGTGTTATTATTATTATTATTATTATTATTATTATTATTATTATTATTATTATTATTATTATTATTATTATTATTATTATTATTATTATTATTATTATTATTATTATTATTATTATTATTAATAAAATTATATATACACGTCGATAATTATTAAATGCACACATCGCCTAATATTCAATGGATCGACGACCTTGACTTTATTTCGACCTATAAAAAATATAATCCGATTATGACACATATTTGCAAAACATGGTAATTCCACAACCTTAACATTCTTTGTTTAATTTTTTTTTAATAGAACTTATTGTGTCATTGTAAATTAAATTAATAATCCTACATTAGCTTTTTTTTTAGTAGCTTTCTTTGTTCATATCGAACTCACTGAGATGGTCAAGTTGCCAACTTTGTTGGGAGCATTTTTTTTCTATATATATGAAAAAAGAGATACTACCTAATGAAATCGTCATTTTTCAATTTTTTTTTGTAGGAAAACAAATAGGAAATTAATTAATTTACAATAATAAGTGTGTGATGCTCCCGCCAATAATAATTTTCAAAATTGAACGTAAAATGTGTAAAGGGAAAGAAAAGAAAATTAATATAACGCCCGTGAGACATCACTCGGGCTAAATTTATAAATATCTTTCAAGTTATTTTAAATATTACCTAATGATTTATTATTAATTTAAATTAATTTAACTAAAAGTATACATACTTATTTTTAAAATTAATTTAAATTAATAACTTATTTATCAGCATTTAAATTTATCAATGATTTTTTTTGGAGTCCCCTTATTACTTGCTTTGCGATTTTTTTATTGCTTTTATCCTTTTTTTAAATATTTTCTATTATTTATTGAGAAAACTCAATCTTTTTTTTTTACTTTAATTTTACATCTTCAAGGTAGCAAGTAAACTCTTTCCCCATTATTTTAGGCTTAGTCGCATGTGTGATGTCAACATGCATACGTGCGATTGACAACGTAGCAATTGTGGTTGTTGGTAGCTTTAATTAATTTATTATTTATTTATTGGGTAACTGTAGATTAAATTAATTTGACACTACCACCTATTTTTTTTAGAAAATTACAGGTACATATACAAGGAAAAAAAATTAATCCCACAAAAGAATTTATAAAAAAATTGAACATTTAGCATGAATTATTTTCATAGATTTAAAGACAAAGTATTTAATATTATTCCGACTTTGATATTTATTATTATAATTAACAGTGCATTCGTTTGCCAATTAGATAATGGAGAAAAAAACTAATTACCAATGTTTTTTATAACTCAACCGACCACCCTACTGACGTCATAGTTGGGTCGATTGAATTGGATTCAATCTCAAAGAATAAGATTTTATTAAAATAAAATTATTTATGCTAATCCTGAATAAATATAATAACTAACATATTATAATTTGTGATAATAAACTACTAATAATAATAAATTAATATAATATTTTCATTTATTCTTCTAATTGTATATCCTTCCACATTTATTTTCTTTTTTTATAATTTCATTTTTTCCTCATTATTTATTCTTTCCCTTATTTTCATATGTATGGTTGAATTAGGATCCCTTTTCAAATGACTTATTATATTAAAAAACTTAATTCTTAATCAATTATTTTATTATTTATTTCCTTATATTTATTTTGTCACCTCCAATTTTTTTCCTAACTATTAATTATCTTCCTATATTTATTTTTTACATCATGCCATAATTTATGCCTTATTTATTTCTCCACTTCTAAATATGTTTTCTTCTAACTATTAATGATCTCCCTACATTTATATTTGCATTTCCATTTTAAATTTTGATCATCTTAGCCCATTCCCTCACCCATGTCTTCTTCTTTTTTTTTCTTTTTTTTTAACTTGATTTTTTTTCAAAATCAAAGTTGATTCATCAATTTATTTAGTTTGTTAGTTCAACAACAACAACAACAAAATCTTATCTCACTAGGTGGGGTCGGTTACATAAATCATACGACGCCATCGTTGATCCATGTTCATGAGATTCGACAGGGTTTTACGATAACTGTCGGGGCCTAACACAATCATCCTCCTTTAATTTGTTAGTTCAACACTCGCATTAATTTTAAAGTCAATCCGAATCGAATCAAGTGTTCGTTTATGATCGAATCAATCTAATGTAATCCGATTTTCGAATCAATCTAATGTAATCCGATTTGAATAAGTGGACTATGGACCTGATCAACCAGGGAAAAGGTCGGAGTCACAATCACTACATTATTTCTAATGGATCGATGGGTCCTACTGAAAATTCTGGTGCTTCCTCAGATAGGTGTCCATTAATTGCAAATAGGGACGTCTTAATTAAAATATATTATCACAATAACTAAAACACGGCATGCAAAGCTTCTTTTTTTTCCTCGGTCAATACCTTTTCTTCTTTCCAAAATATGTCTATGCATGTAGCTCTCTCTCCCTCATTCATGGTTTTATCTTAATCTTGACATTTTCCAAGGCAATTGTGAAGTAGTATTTCTTTTTCTCCCTTGGGATAAGATTTCATCGATGTTGATAAAATCTTGAATCCTATCCCAATTAAGGACTAATGTGTTTTCAGTTATAACTAAAGATAACTCATAATTAAAGATGCACTCACATTTATGGAAATTTCACTGTTCAACTCTCATTACAGCATTCCTCGCTTAAGTCGTGCTACTATATATAATAAAGTAAATAGGAGGAACTTGAGATGTGCATAAATTAATAGAGAAGTAAATTTCGTTAATTTTGAAGTAGAACCAACTTGCTATTTCATGTAGATGTGTAAGGAAAATCTGACCGAATTGAAAAATTTATCCGATCCAAAAAAAAAACTAATAAAAAAAATAAAAAAATAGGAAACTGAATAGGATTTAGGGTGATTTTTAAATATACCAAAATCGACCCACTTAAATTATGGCCCATCCGAAAAAACCGTAAGGCACGTGAAGCTCACTTTTATTTATTAATCTTTATTTATATAATTATTTTAGATGTAATCAATTATTTTATTATTGGTGTAATAATTTTTTATATAGTTTAATATATTTCTATCACATTATGTAACTCTAATTTAATAGTTATAACACTATATACTATATTTAATTATAAAATTAAATAAGTTAATATTGATTGTAATTTATTATATATTTTTTAAATATTATTTATTTAACGGGAACTCGAAAAAATTATTCGAAAAAATCGACTCACTAGATGGTGGTTTTATTTTTTTAAATGACTTTAGGATGATTTTTGTGATTTAAAAATCGATTCGAAAAATAATGAATAATTTTTTGGACCAAAATACTTATTTAACCCGAACCATTTTTACCCCCTAATTTGATCTAAACTCCCGTTAGTCATGTGTGTGTGAGAGAGAGAGAGGAATAAAATAACTTATCGCAAGTAGCAAAAACGTCTAACTTTGTCGTGTGACCTCGCAATGAAATTTGTTTTCCGTCTTCTGAACAAGACATCAAGAGGAATGATCTTCAACGCTACGTCTGAATTTTTTAAAACTTGTTCACTTTTAAAAGTTTCCCAGTTAAATATTGTTTAATTAATTTTATGTTTCTGCCACGAAACTCTCTATTTTAAAAAAAATATGGATCATGTATAAATAGACAAGAGGCTAAAGAGGGATTAATCCATATTTAAAATTTTGTTATAATAAAAAACATTATTTTTTTAAAAAATTATGTCAAAATTTATTATTTTAAAATATTATAATACAGATTATTGTTTTTAAAAACATGTATACGATATTTTTCATAATCTTGATTTAAAAATATATTTTAAAATATATTTTGATTTATTTTCATTTTTTTATGAAGAAAATTTGATGGTTATCATAGTTATCGAAAGTTCCGTTGCATAGAACTATCGAAAATTTCAAAAGGCCGCCCGTCACCCGTCGAAAGTTCCGACAAGAGTTATTCATAGGACTTTTCGACGGGCATACTCATATTAAAAGAACTATGCTCGCTCGTTGAAACTTTTAAAGGGCGCTTGTCCTTAAGAACTTTCACTTATTAATTCCGTCGAAAAATTTTGAAAGCTCTATTTGTGACGGCAGGAGATATCAAATGTTTTTATGTGTTCGTCAAAAAAATCGTATCCGACGATCATTTTTTTCAATGGGTCGTTCCATGGAAAAATATGTCATAAATTAGATATTCCGACCGATTTCGTGAAATTTTCGATAAAATTTAACTTTTTAAAAAGTTGTCAATATTGACCCTGCTGAATAATATTTGTATGTCTTTAAAATGATTAAAGACTTCAATTGTTTTTTAAGTAAAGTCACGTGGGATTTGATTTGTTAAACTTTAAAGTCTACGGATCACACGATAAAGAGAACACGACAGAGATCATTAAAAAAGTACAATCCTATTTGGACTTGTCTCCTCCGACCACCATTAATTAATTAATTAAAGGATAATCAACATTAAGCTCCACCACCATTAATCCCCTCTACCTAAACACAAGCAACATTACTTAAAAGTGATTATAAAATATAAAAGTTTTGGTAGAAGCGAACGTATCGGTGAAGGTTCTGGCCCACTTTTGCTGTACTTCTCAATTATAACTTGTTATGATTTATTATAATAATAATAATAATAATAATAATAATAATAATAATTATTATTATTATTATTTTCAACTTTGAGTTAATATAATTGTGGCCTCGTTGTTATGACGATTGATTACGATATTATGTTTCTTAAGCAATCATTTTACGTAAAAATGAAAACGATAGTCCGTATGAGATTAGCTGAATAATTATTGAATTGTTACTCATCTGATTTGTACCCTATATATATATATTACATTGTAGTTATTATGTATTGTAAATATACATTTACATAAAAATGTACCCAAGATCTTACTAAGGGTAATATAGTAATTGTATGATTTAATTAGAGCGTTTGATGAGTTGAAGGTGGTCAATGGGAGAATTTGAAAAGAAAGAGGAATATAATTAGAAAAGTATTACGGAGAGAAAGAAAAAATAATTCTATTTGAAAAAGGAATTGAAATTAGAGTATGATTATAAAGGAAAAATGGAAAGAAAGAAAGATTAAATAATCTGGGAATAGGAATTATGATCAGATTGAAATTAAGAATTTTAATTTTATTTGAGATTCAAAATAATGTATAATGTACATAGGACTCCCACGTATATAAGACTCAGATTTTTATGTCTTAATGATATTTAAATAATTAAAATAATATTTATTGTTATTTTAATTTAAAAATTGGATGATAAAATATTATCATATTAATAATTCCAAAAATTAGATAAAAAAGAAGGAAATAAAATAAAAATAAAGTTTGATTGAGAAAATTTCTGAAAGAAATAAAAATAAATTTGAGTAGTGATAGATTATTATAAGCATAGCTACGGAATAATTAATTAAATTTGAATATTTAACAAAAAAAAAGAGGTTAAAAAATTAAGATTAAATAAGAAGTTGCCCTCCTGACAAATAAATTAAAGCAAGATGCTTAGTTTAGATAATATTTAGATATATATATAATATTTAAAAATTTAATGGTTGAACCTCTTGAATTAAGTTAAAATTTATTAAATTATTTTTTTACTTTTAGTTCAATATATTAATATTTTATTTCTTAATATTATTTTGGCTCCTCTTAAAAATTTTCTGGGTCTTATTTGAAAAAAAAAAGAATAATATTTTTAAGTAGGCCACATCATGCTGGCCTTGGCGTGCGTCCAGACATAATCTAGCACGCGTCTTTATCCATCTTTAGTCGTATCTTATTTCAAATACTAATTAACAAACAAAAATAAGTTGATTGCTTTTTATTGTGAAAAAAAAAACTAAAATGAACATTAAGTTTTGTGAGTTGCAGTGCGCGTCTTTTTATTTATTTTTATTTCTTATAGGTAGTCAAATCCTTCATGTCTCCTTGATTAACTCGCATATTTATAGATAGTTAAGATCGATTCATCGAGTTTAATTAATACGTGAGACTCTCAATTAAATTCTTTTATATTCATATAAATTCAAACTTAAAATCTACTTAAGTAATGAGAAAGAGTCGCTAGTCATTTCATTCGAACTTTTGGTGGTGTTTTTATTTTGGAAGATGCTATATCCTCATAAATTAGAAGGATTATCCTCCTAACTCACTTATGGCATGGAATATTAAACTTATGAAGATTTAAACATGTGAGTATTAAGAAAAATTTTAGGAGTCATTTTTATTTTATTTTTTATATTTTAATTTGTAACGACCTGATTTAGGGCAAACCGGCAAAGAGAAAAAAAGGACGGTAACGGATCTCAAGTCACGTGACTTGGCGCAACACTCTCGCTATTGGCTCGTTGTTGGTGGGGTCCACTCTCCCACCGGCTCGATCTACCCGACGAATCCGACATCGCCGACTTTAACTTGCCTTAGATCGCCTTTAAGACCACATCCAGACAAAAAAAAAACATAAATAAAATAAATAAATAAGTAAATAAAAGCCCCCCCCTCCGACATTTTGAAAACTTTACCATTCCTCGTGGGCGTTTGCGTCATTTCACGCCGCCTCCCACCCCCGACCAAAACCCGTCCCCAATTCCCTTCGCCAAAAGATCGAATCTAATCCTCACTCACTCACTCACACTCATCATCATCATCTTCTTCTTCCTTCTTCCCGATGGAGCGCGGACTTTTTTGAATCCTCCTCCCCTCAAAACCCTAACATTCCTCCCCTGCTTTTGTCTCCTCCTCCGACGATAATTCGGAACCCTAGATCGTCGGATTCCGCTGCGGAGGATATAATATGGATGGGGGAGGGGGGAACGGCGGCGCGCGCACGGCGGAGGACGTCTTCCGGGACTTCAGGGGCCGTCGCGCCGGCATGATCAAGGCCCTCACCACTGGTTCGTTTGCGTTGTCCCCCCTTTTAGGCCTTCGATTGTGTTCAGGTCTCGCTCTCGTGGGTTGATGATTTGTTTTTGCTTGGTGCCGTTTGCAGATGTGGATAAGTTCTACCAGCAGTGCGATCCGGGTAAGAGCTGAAAATTATCTGTTGTCTGGGTTTTAGGCGTCGTCTAGCTGTTGAAATTTGCCAGTTTTTTTGTTGTTGTTATTTCTGATGGTAAAAGAATTGCCTTTTTCTTTTAAATGTTTTTTCTGCCAATTTTGATGAATATCTAATTTGGCGCTTTTAATATAAATTAGTAGTCTGGAGGATGGACATTTTGTAGATTGGAGGAGTAATGCCCCCTATCTGTAATAAAGTTGGCAAATTGTTTGAGTTTGCACTATTGCTGATAATTCTGCTTCTTATTATTTCGTTTTTTTAAAGAATGGAACTGCTACATGTGTTAAGATGAACCCAACGTCCTATGTGACATTTCTGTAGGTTGTGATTTAGTCTTGTCTGGTCTGTCTTGCTACTGAGTTATGTGACAACAAATTTTCTTTCTGTTGAGAGGCTGGGAGCATTAGTTTTGCTCCTGCAATATGTCCTGGCTACTTTCGGTATGAGCTATAGTCTTATGTAATTTAAGTGTGTAAAAAAACTGGAGGACGTTTTAATGCTGATATCTTCATGTGAATTATTGTAATATTTTTGTTCTGCAGAGAAAGAGAATTTGTGTCTTTACGGGCTTCCTAATGAGACATGGGAGGTAAACTTGCCCGCTGAGGAAGTCCCTCCTGAACTCCCTGAACCTGCGCTAGGAATTAATTTTGCGCGCGATGGGATGGAAGAAAAGGACTGGCTTGCACTTGTCGCAGTCCATAGCGATGCATGGTTGCTTTCTGTTGCCTTCTACTTTGCAGCACGCTTTGGATTTGACAAAGAGGCTAGGTAATGCCGAGCAACTAGAACCATGTACCTTATTAACTAGGACCTTCTGACTGATTATTAATTTATAGTTCCTATCGGTACAACATATAATTTTAGCTTGTTTAATATTTATACGACTACAAAGTCACTTCATGCTTGCAACATCATAATGTCTGGAATTTTTAGATGCGAACATTGACCGCACAATTTTGTAGGCGCAATCTTGAACGTGAATGGATCTTATAGCTTTGTGCAGGTGGAACATCAGTTTATCTGACATGAGTATTTTTTGTCAATTTTTGAGGAAGGGTGGCATTTTTTAGTTAATGAAGCATTTAGTATACTGCAATACTTCTCAATGTTTACAAGTGAATGACTTGGGACTAAGTAGTTACATGCCTGAATTTCCATCACTCATGTGGAGATGTTTTATTTGAAGGTATGTAGTAACGTTACTTATAATGAAAATGATGTTACCATAGAAAGTTTAGATACAAAATGTAGAACCCGTGCTGTTAATTTTGGGACAAGTAGTGTGAACTTGTAACTAAAATAAGAGGTATTCTACACAAGGCATACTCCCTAGCAGAAAACGTATGACAATTCCTGCAGTTTTTTGTCTTAATGCTTTACCTGTAATGTTGGCATGCATGGTTTGATTTCCAATTGGGTTTTCTTTCATGATATTATGAGAGCTTGTAACATGTCTAATCTATCCAATTTAATTGCTCAAATTAATATAATGTGTAAAAGAAAAAGTGATTGAGATTTTATAATGTGTAATATAGTATTTATCCATCTAGTTACGGGGCTCGGAATATTGACCCTGTTAAAGCCAGTAAACAAGTGTCAGTCTGTCTGTCATCAAAGTGATCAGTTAAGGTTCCTGTTCAGTGATGATATTTGATATTTAAGTTCACTTTATAGATTTGTTTATAATCCCCTTCCTTTCAAGGGTTTGTTAACATTACTTAATTATCAGGGCGTGCATGTTTGGGATATCACTTACTTGCCTAGTGGAGGTCTTAGCTCCTGACCTTTTTAGATGTAGGAGAGGGCATTCGACATCTGACCTTCCATAGTTAAAGAAACAAAAAGCTTATTAACTGAGCTGTCCATTTTAAGATGGTATAAGTGGCTTTTGAGCACAAGGGAATGGATCGTACGAGAGAGCCAAATTACTTTTTGATTCCTTATCCAAATTACTTTTTGTTTCCTTATGATATCTAATATTTAGCTTTGCATTTTTTTTACATTAAAGACTTGAAAATGATTTAACTGGAGATAAGACATGAAAAGTAAACCTACCTAATTGTGCATCTCCTCTGAATCAGGTTTGTTCCCTTGTAGGGGTTATGCTTTTACGTGTTTGGAAATAGATGGCATTTTCCCCTGGTTAGTTGATTCAACTTGCCATGGTCTTGATTGCATGCAAGGTGTCATAATCTTACACCGATTGGTAATTGCTACACAGATGAACAATCAAAGATCTTGATGACTGTTGTTCTAGATACGTCATTTGAGGAGGAGCTGTCCCTGTAACAACAACAACAAAGCCTTATCCCACTAGGTGGGGTCGGCTACATGGATCATACGACGTTATTCGTTGATCCATGTTCATGCGATTCGACAGGGTTTTACGCTGGCTGTCGGGGCCTACCACAACCCTCCTCCTTTATCCGGGCTTGGGACCGGCTATAAAACATAGGTGGATAATCTTTGATGGAGTTGCATGCAGGATATAGCGTTGGTGTCATTTTGAAGTATTCTATGGCTCCTGAAATGCTGGGTTCCCTTTAGCAAACCTTCAGCAAATACAACATGCCCTTGTGCAGCAGTTTATTGTAATCATGTTCAGTTCCAAAAAACACACCTAATCCGCTTACATTAGTACTTATTGATAATTGTCCACAGGATCCTACTTCTTGAATTGGTGCCAATGTCGGTTGTTTCTGTACTTCCCTTGGTATTGATATTTGTTTGTTAGATACAGCTTCCTTGCTCATCCTATGACCTGGTTTATGACTTTTTTCTAAACGCAATAAATGAGTATTGCTTCTCGTTTCTTCGTGAAGATGAGTTGGCAGCGCCACAATTAACTTCTACACAAGTAATTATAATTTGGAATGCCAAAGGAACAATTTTGGCGAGGAAACTATTTCCCAGGTTGTTTAAGCCTAAGAATTGGTGTCTCATTCAATGAGTATGCTAGATCCCATATTTACTTCTATTAAGTTTCTACTTCCTAACTTTTGGCATGTAGGTGCTCCGCACTTTCTAACTTTTATGTCTCCTCCAAGTTATTGCACATGCAAAAATGTATATTTGTCATTTCAAACTGCGTCATTCATGTGTTGAGCGTTACTTTGCTATACAATTAATGACTGAAGAAAATGACTTTCCCTGATGGTCTTTCAGTTGTCCCTAGTTATAATGTTCTTATGCTTGTTCCAAAAGTTGCTATGTTTACCAACTCAAATGTTTTTTCGCTAATGGTGGACTTTGTCTTTGTGTTAATTTGATAACAATATCTCTGCTATTAAACAGGAGGCGGTTATTTAATATGATTAACAATCTCCCAACTATCTACGAGGTTGTCACTGGAGCCAACAAGAAGCAAACTAAAGAAAAGACTGCCATAAATGGCAATAGCAGAAATAACAAATCGAACACAAAGATTGTAAGGCTGAATTTCATGGCTTGCCTTGTCTCCCATTCAATGTTTATTTAATCATATTTCATATATATTCTGTCTCATAACAGTCAAGAAACAGTGAGCCTCAGACCAAACCATCCAAGATGTCCATTCCGAAAGATGAGGATGAAAGTGGAGAGGAGGATGACGAGGAGGATGGCGAAGAGCATGGTAACACTTTATGTGGTGCCTGTGGTGATAATTATGCTAATGATGAATTTTGGATATGTTGTGATATATGTGAGAAGTGGTTCCATGGAAAGTGCGTTAGGATTACACCTGCTCGCGCTGAGCACATCAAGCAATACAAATGCCCTAGTTGCAGTGGCAATAAGAGGGTTAAAGCATGAAAAGATTCAAGCAAGTAGATGGAAAGGTGTTTTGCAATGCTGCAACGATCAGAAGTGCAAGCCCGCAGCAGGTTTTTAGGTCTCACCATGTTTGTTTCTGTTTCACTGTGTTCTGTATGTTATTCATTACTTATATGTCTTTGTATTATTTAAGTTAGTGTTTCACTTCTGGACATTACTTGCTTTTGGTTGTAGGCTGATACAGCTTGTCAGATCCCTATACACTGTTAAAAATTTCTGTGCATTTCATGGCATCAAACTCTGTTCATCCCTTTCCTTTA
Organism: Pontederia crassipes; assembly: GCA_030549335.1. NCBI lineage: Eukaryota > Viridiplantae > Streptophyta > Magnoliopsida > Commelinales > Pontederiaceae > Pontederia > Pontederia crassipes. Next base: position 2,595,453 of record CM060189.1, on the reverse strand, counting down.
ATGGTTACTTGTTGGAATAGTAATCACATCATGGTTGTGAAGTACTGAGATCAATGCCCTAATTAATTTGCAACAGCTTAAACTGACACACCATCTTCGGAACAAAGAGGTAATTTTACTCCACTAGCTTCCTCATCTACTGATAAATACTTGGATATTTTCCAAGAACTTAAACATAAAAGTTCATGGATGTCTGCAAGATACTTGAATGTGTAATGTTCTAATTTAATTTGCATCAGCTTACAACAGGCACATTTTCCATATTTCCATATGCAAAGTTCTTGGATATTTGCATGTGAATTTATCCATTAGCTGCTTCATCTACTGATGCCATATATAGTTTATAGTTTTGTATCACTGCAGGGGACTCCATGCTTTCTTCGGTGTCTCCAATGATTAGACGCTTCTTTTTTCCTTGTGCAAATTTTGGTCGTTACGTTGTCATATTGCAAAGTTGCTGGTGCAATGTTCCGAATTTATAATGAGACTTGCCACGTTGCCAACTATGTTGGTATTCAAGCACATGATCTTTCCTAGGATCTTATATATAAATATATATATTACCAGTTGAAATGGGTGAATTGATTGCTAAAGTTTGCACAATAAAAATTCAAAATCATGTTCTCAAAAAAAAAAAAGAGAGAGAGAAGATATGTTTATGCTGCAATTTTCTCAGGTCTCCTTTCTTAGACTTTCAAACTCAATCGTCAAAACATATCTCGAGCCAAGATTATTAAGAATTACAACATATTTTTTCGCTTCTTGGGAGATCTTCCATAAAATTTCACAACTATTGATCCATCAATTCTTTTACCATCTTGGCTGATCTTAACAATAGAGCATTCGATGTATTAATGCGATGTTTATTCACCATGATCCCTCTCTGATCTCTCTGGACCCATCCTTAAAGAATGCATAATAATGATTATTGTTGTGCAAGAAGCACCGAATTAAACATTGAACCAGCATTAAAGAATGAACTACGATTACAAAACTTACATAATCTATGCTCGACCTTAACTCCACAGTAAGTGTTAAGAGACTCAAGAACGCACAAAAAAGGGTGTGGGTGAGAGAGAGAGAGAACAATCCTACACGTTCAGAATCCGCTCGGCCAGCAAAAGATCATCCGGGGTGGTAACCTGCAAAGTCGCATATGCTAATCATATTATTGTAGTGCACCAAGTCTTAATCTTTTTTACACGCATGAATGTATATATCATACAATTATATTATACTAGTGTTAAAACCAAACGCAGGGCAAGAAACAAGGCAGCAGCTAAAGACGAATATACTGTCACTTACCCACAAAAAAGAGTAGAATATACTGTTAAATAATGCTAATAAAATGATGGTGCAAGAACACCCAAGCACAAATCACCTTGATGTTTGTGTAAGAACCTTCTGTTATGAAAACAGGATGCTTAAGATGCTCCACGATAGATACATCATCAGTAACTTCGAGACCATTCCTGTTGCACAAATCACAAACTAAAAGATAAGAACTCATTTGCCATGGAAACTGAATTAAGTCATACTGCAACAACAGACAGGTTAAAGGATGAAACACGTGTAGCTGAGATAACGTGTTTTATATGCCGTGTACTGTAGGTTAGTAACTAGAAGCACCTGGTTTTCTCTCTTGGTATCCATTATTGGTGAATTTGTGCATGATGAAAAATCCATTTTTCTTCGTAGAGTACTTCTAGTATGCACTGATGCATGTATCATATACATGCCCATGAATATCATGTACATAAGTAACAAGTTTGGTATCACTATGTACACAATATAGAGTTGTGTTAGTACATATGCAATCTCATGTCTTTTATTTTTGACAACCAGAAAGTGTACAATCTGTTTCGTCTGCTCAAAACCTAGATTTTGAGAGGATTATAGTATTGCACTACATTCAAAATCCATTAGAAAAGCATGCCTAAATACATTCTATCACCTTTTTTTTCTAGTATGAGATAAAGTCAGCTTAAGTACACAACTCTCATCTCAATCAGATTCAGCATATCATATACCTGTTCACGAGTTCAAATCCACTTCTGAGCAAATCTGGCATTATAACCTGAAAAGATTGATAAAATACTATAAGTCCTAGAGTTCATATATGCTAGTACTGCTTATCGTTTTCCTTTTATATTCATCAAGTTAGATACCTGTGGGGTTTGCATTTCCTAAAGTGTTTTTCTATCAAGAGTCTTTACAACGAAGTTCTCATTGTTGGCCTGCAACACACATTTCAATTAAGGGAAATAAACCAAAATGGGTGTAGGAGGCTGTGTATTGATAGCATCCAATTGCTAGAAACTAGACAGAAATATTTGTGTTCTATGTCACACCCTCTGCATCAACTGCATTCAGCATGAAAATGCTATGATTTTTTATCGAGTATAAAGGGAGGCAATTTACCTAGTACAAAGAAAAATAGGTATAAATCGGTCTACAAGAGGAATCAAGGTACAATCACTCCACAGAGGAGAATGCTATATTATGCAAATGATTTGATGATCAGAAGAATGTTTAGTCCATCAGTCAAATCTCAAGAATCTCCAAATTTAATAATCTGTTGTAAAGTCCAAACATCGTTCAAAATTATCAAAAAGAAGACCTGAAACATCTTATGGTTTTACATTGCTATTTGAAATGCTATCACCTTGATATTCTAGTTCGATAGTATAAGTTGAGGAATAATGCATACCTCTTTTATGGTTGCTTTAACAGGAACACCAAGAACAGCTGCTCCATTCACCCAAGCATCATTCAAGACCTAGCAATGAAACAAGAACATCTGAGTTTACTGTCAAATAACAACATGAAATAAGAGGAACAAGAAGAAGAACATGTGGCAAAAGACAATCATAAATAGGAGCATTATAGTGTTTCTGATTGTAGAATCACAAATGCAGACGAAGTGTTACAGCTTCAAGAAATAGATAAAGCATTATGCAAATAAAATGCCAGGTCCTGGAGGGAATGATGTACATTCCAGTATATCAATACAACAACAACAACAACAAAGCCTTATCCCATTAGGTGGGGTCGGCTATATGGTTTAATCCATGTTCATGAGATTCGACAGGGTTTTACGCTGGCTGTCGGGGCCTAACACAACCCTCCTCCTTTATCCGGGCTTGGGACCGGCTATAAAACATAGGTGGCTATAAAACATTCCAGTACATCAATATGAGCTATAAAACACCACGGACTTAGGCCCGTTCCTGAAGACCAATGTTGGCAATGACAAGAGGTCAAAATTATTGATCATTGTTCTTGGTAATCAAATTGAATACAAAATAAGATCTTTCTCCATGATGTTGGCTTTCCCTGCTATAGACTAGAAGCAACTCCAACCTCATAAACCACATAGAAGAACGTTTACAACTTTGGTGGAACAGTGGAAGCAGATGATAGAAATTTAGATGTTTCATCTCCCATAAACAGTAAGATAACAGGTGTCATGATCATACAGTCTACTACAGTGGAATTCTGAATGATTGGGAAAACATTTTAGTAGCAGACGCCACATGACTAACCTTCTTGATGTCCCCTAATGATACAAGAGGCCTAGCTGAATCATGAATGCACACAAGTTCTGAGCTTCTATCAATTTCCTGCAACGTAAAACCAATGGATGAACTAGTTTGAAAGATTTAAAGCAAGGTATATCAGTCATTGTTGTAAGCAAGATTGACAAGTCATATAGGGATATTTTTTTTTGGAAATGAATGTAGGGATATTATAGCTCATCTCACTATGCAGTATGGTTGAACTCGAGGATATGTGTATGCCATAGTGGAGAAAGATTAGATGCAGATTTAAGCCAATAACATACAACAAGGATGTTTTCTGCCAAAGAAAACCCATGACCCATTAGTTTCTAATAAAATTTTTAGAAGTTGTTATATTTTTATGAACTTGGCTTCATGGTTGTCAAAAACGCGAGTCGACTCGTAGAATCGTACGATTCTACGAGTCTACCCCAGCCAAACGTGTTCGATTCTATCCAGAATCGCGTTTCGTCAACACGCAGTGGAATCGCGTGTCAGTGCGTAGAAACGGTGGAATCGCGTGTTGACTCCGTGTCCAGCGATCCTTTTTTTACCTGGTCGTTCACCCACGTGACTTGTCTTTTTCTTCCAAATCACAGAATCCCTAATTTTTCCCTTTGTTCACGCCACGACATTGCTGCTCCAAATCTCAGCGTTGGTCCACTACTCCCGGCGTTGGCTTCCACAGCCACCCCTTGCTTACACTGTTTGCCACCTTCAGCCGCCCCTGCTCGTGCTGGCATCACTCATGTTGTTCGCCCCTGAAACCACCATTAACTGCATGTCGCCGTTCCTTCGTGTTATCTTCCACCGCTGGTACCTCTCTCTCTCTCTCTCTGCACGTGGCTGCTCACTGCGCCCTCTCTCTCCTGTGTGTGCTCCTGTCTGCGATTATTTGTGACCTCACTGTTCGCCATCTACATCCCTTTCTCAGGCTATTCATTCCTGCAGCCACCGCTCGCGTCGTTCGCCCTTACAGCCAGTGCTGCTGCTGCCGACTGCCCTTCCTTTCTACTGCTGCCAGTACGCCCTCCCTCGCTCCCTCTTTCTCTACATCTTTATGACTGTTTGCACCCTATTCGTCCTCTCTATTGATGACTCTTTGCATCGCCCTCCCTCCCTCTTTTTTCTTTCTCTGTGTTTGCAAACAGAGGAACTTCCTTAGGTTCATCCCTCTTTCTTTGCGTGTTCGCAAACAGGGGAAGCTCCCGTGGTCTCTCCCTCTTTCTGTGTGTTTAAGAATAGATAAACTGAGAGGGTTAGAATGTTAGATTAAGATTTTTTCTTTGGGCTCCATCTGGTTGTTATTTGCTCATTAATAGTGAGTTAAAACTTACAATATAATTGTTAGATATGTTATTTTGTATGAACTTGGTTGATGGTTTGATGATTTCAAGTCGAAAATTCTTCTTCATCTTTAAAAATGGTGGTCTGTGCTAGTTAATATATAAAATATTTTTCTGATAGAATCGGCCGTGTCGTGTTACGTGTATACGTTTTCGTGTTTTCCCGACTGCTTCGTGTCGTGTCCGTTTTACGTGTTTGACAACACTGCTTGGCTTCATAACCACATACATAATGATTAAGTTATGTAATTAAATTTTTTCACATACCTGAAAACCATTGAAAACCGAATCTTGCCTCTCCTTCCCCGGTAATGCAAATTTAAGATCTTTTTTAATGTCATCACTGGCATCTGAAATATGAAAAGGCCAAAGTAATTGTGATGTCAATGGCATAAAAAAAGGAATTTCACTGGGGTAAAAGCATCAAAACTTGTAAAGAAAAAGGAAACCCAAGTAGCTTCTAGACCTTCAAATATATCCTTGTAGAATGGATCACAAACTACAACAATTTCCTTTACTTCGTTCATTTCTAAGAAAGTGAAGAAACTGTACAGAAATAAAAAGTGTCATATTTTACTCATAAGAACAAGTTGAAGACATGAATTTCAAAGAAGGCAGCAAATGATAACGAAGCACAAGGGGATACCTATACAAAGCAATTGGTTTGCCAATTAGTGGAAGGTATTGCTTTGGCATATTTGCCTGTAGCACAACCATAAAACATAAAATTATCTGGTAATCAAATCATGGATGGATCAACATGGATGCATGCAAGAATGAAACGACAACAAAAAAGGCTATAATTGTTGGAGCAGCAGCCAAATAAAAGAGTGGGAGGAGGTTCATTGGGCTTAAAAAGTGTTATGATAGCATGTAATGCCAAAGGATAACAAACTTTGTCACCGCCAAGAAATCACTGGATTCGCCCCTAACCAAATATTTTTACAGGATAAACCTCAGCATTCAACAGTTTGATCTTTAAGCAGGCAAAAAGTTGTCTGAAAAAAAAAAACATTCATATCAATTCAGCTTGTAAGCATTTAAATAATAAAATGCAGGTTCCTTTTCTATGCACGTTACTTGCTCTGTGCTTACAAATGAATTGATACATCAAAAGACATATATTCATATATTCTCATCTCCAGAAACAATTGGAAGTCAAAGAAAGCACCAGAAAGAAGGAAAAAAAGGTAAATAAGCTTATACACCCCCCCCCCCCCCCCCCCCCCACCCCCCCCCCCCCTCCTTTCCCTGTCCTCCAGCCAAAAGAACCACTGAGACGCACTTCTCGGGTACAGTCTCACTCTGCCAAAGGAAGCGTTACAATGACCAACAACTTGAAATCTTACATAAACAGGAAACCCACTTCTCTTCTAAACAGTTATACAGACATTGGTTTTTACTCCTCCCTCCGCGGCGCAACTAATCTTGCTCCGTTTCGAGCTCCACTTCCCTGCCGTGGCTCTGTCTCCAAGGCCTGCTCCTGGAGAGAGCACCGTAAAGGAGGCACCTTTTTACTAAATCCCGACTACAAATCAGATTTTAAGAAGATCGAGCTCCAGTTTTTCCTCATGGAGGGTAACAAGAAGTGTACAATAGGAAGAGGGGGTTCTTGCCCGCGGCTCGACGGGACGCGGAGACGTAAGATTGGGATCCCGAGGGCATCGGAACTGATGAGAGCTGCGAAGGCCTGATGGGTTTCGAAGAAAGGAAGCCTGAGAAGCCGCAGGAGAGCGATATATCGAATGCAAGCGCCATTTTCAAGCGTTAGTTGCTCTTCCAGAGCAGCGAGGACTCTGTCGGCCGGTGGAGTGGCAGAACGACGACGTAGTGGGTAACGAAGGAATGGGAAGGAAGGAGCGAACAGCTACGCCGCCGTCTGCTGGGCACTTGTTGTGAAAAAAAATAAAAGAATAAAAAAAACTTAATTTTGGCATTATCTTAAAATATAATGGAAAAAACAAATATTCCTTTTTTAAAATTTTATTTCATTATCTTTTATTTATTTCTTCAAGTATGTTTTAGCAATTATCTCGTTTGCAAATGTTTAATGTTGTTTTTTTTATTAAACGCGAATGGTTTCTTGTCATACTATCTTGTTTAATTCATGAATGATTGTAATTGATAAATTATGCTTGAATAATGCAATTTAGAATAGTTTTAATGATAACTTATTATTATAAACTTAAAATTTGAATATTAATATGACATGATAGCAATCCTACTTCAATTGATTTATCGTAATTTTAAAATAATAAAAATATGAAAATGAAGTTGGATTCGTTGGAAATTGCAATGAAAAAGGAATGACAGAAAACTTTCCATTTATAAATTTTTCATGCACATAAAATTAATAATTACTTTAGCTTTTTCCTGCTAAAGCTTATTTTCTATAAACAGGAAACTATTTTTTAAAAAAACATCTGTTTACGAATTTATAGTTACTTACATTTTTTGGACATCTTAAATTGATTTTAGGACAAACTTTTCAAAGTATAAGAAATATGGCACGGAAAGGCCAAAAGCGGCGGCTTCAAGCCACACCACTGTTCCTACGTAAGCTACTTTATTCTTTTCCGATTAAACTATTTGGACACAGCATGAAAAAACACTGCACAGTAATGGGAAATGGATGTATAGCTACAAAATTTTTGACAGGCCACCAATATTTACATCAGAAAAACAAAAAACATGAACAATTCGTCTTGCGAGACGAGTCATGAAACGAATGAGAATGTGAAAGCACTAATGTCAAAAAGGGCGAAAAGGCAAGCTACAAACACAAAAAAAAACATGTTAAGCCTCGGATGTCACTCTATGATTCCATGGGTCTCTTCACTAACAGCTCACTGGAGTTGATAAATCTACGTTTATCAAGAAGATGAAACCAAACAAGTAGTGTACAAGCAGCTGTGAGGTCGCGATTATCTTGGCAATCGCACACAATAAATGTGGATACTGTCTCCACCAATGTTTGACCCCTGCCAAGATGTAGCAAAATCTGCCATGGAATCTTTGACAATGTAAACCAAGGCAGATCCAGAAAGTGGTCGCCAACATAATGGATGAAAAGTGAGTATCTCATCTTTGAAGCCACAAAGTCGAGCCCGGCCAGGGTTAACAATGATTCTGACATTATCCATCCCTGCAACAACAACAACAATAAAGCCTTATCCCACTAGATAGGATCATTATCCATCCCTGCAAAATAAGAAAAAGATAACTGTTAAGAGAGTACATATTTTGTAAGTTAATTAAAACAAAGATTGAAACTGAAGATCCCAAGATACGGAAAAGGTTGCTCTAGCTCCTTTTAGCCACCATTGTTTTTGTCACATGAATAACTGTGGAAAAGATTTAGTGTTCATATGTCCTTGCCATACATGTATCCGAAAATGTAGTCTTGCATAAGCAATTTGATTTTTCACATCATGAGACTATTCGGACATTCAGACACCATCTCAGTGATTAGAGTTTCAGAATACTCTTTTTTCTGGTTCACATCACAATGTAGTGGCACATTGCTCTTTTCTTTCGCATGAATTTCACTCTCCTTTTATTGTGATCAATTTTCAAGTTTTAGCTGAAGACTAAAATTATAAAGCAGTTGGTATCTGAAACAGAATTTCTGCACAGGATTGCCTAATAGTTAGGAGCGGAATGGCGTCGTATGATCCATGTAGTCGACCCCACCTAGTGGGATAAGACTTTGTTGTTGTTGTTGTTGATCGCCTAATAGTTAGATTTCATGATTCCATGATGGACAGGAAGTGTCAAACCTGTTCTGCTGCCTTCCTCTTGAAAACTGCATATGAAGAGGAGACAATTTTGCATGTCTCTGCAATGTGAGCCAGAAAGTCTGAGTTGGTAGGAGCGAAAGATTCTCTATAATTCCATTGGCTGGAGCTTAGGTATTTCCTTGTGGAATGTTTTGATGATCGAATGAAATGCAAAAGAACATGAGCCTGTGATACAAGAAAAATCAGTATGGAAACGAGAAATGGAGTTTATATGTGTAGCAATAAGCACTGGCACTCACATGGAAAGCTGCTTTCAGAATATCATCAGCTCTTGCCTGGTCTTTAAACAACGCATAAATTTTATCCTTTGATGGATTATAAGTAACCAAATACCTTTCTTTCTGTTCAGGAATGTAAAATATATTAGTCAAACAGAGACGACATATGAACAAGAAAGGAGGAAGAAAAAACTGATGGTTAAACTGTAGCAGTCATGGCAAAATGTGTTAGATATACAATCTGTACTTTCTCCAAAAACGCCATATAAGAAAAGGAAACGATGCTCCAGGATATTACCTCAAACAAGGGCTCAATTGAAAGAAATGAAGTAGACTCCTAAAATGCTTCTCCAAATCTTGAACCTAAGACATGTGAAACAAGTGCTTTTAAGAATTTAATATGGATTACTTGAGATACATTTGCTGTTAGAAGGGTACAAACCTAGCTTGACTGAAGTATGCTTTGACCAGGGTGGAACAAAAATATTCTCCTTAGAGTTCCCTTCCTTCAATGATGGGACATGGCCTAATACATGTCCTCAAACAGTCAATGCAGTTATACATTGCTCAGACAGGTTAAGAAAATAACAACAACAACAACAAAGTCTTATCCCACTAGGTGGGGTGGCTACATGGATCATACGACGTCATTCCTTCATCGATCCATGTTCATAAGATTCGACAGGATTTTATGCTGGCTGTCAGGGCCTAACACAACCCTCCTCCTTTATCCGGACTTGGGATCGACCATAAAATATAAACGGAGTTAGACAGGTTAAGAAAACATTATCAAAATTAGTGTACAGCATTAGGCAGTTAAAGATTAATATTACTAAATTTTAGAGTTGACAAACACATAGCTAAAATGAATTAAGCGATCTGCTAAACAACCGTTAGCCATCTTTTCTTTCCAGAAAACAAATTTCTCAAATGTTCAATCAATTAACACATGCTATATCGGCAATATTTCAATTCTCATGTTTGTTATCAGATAACAACAAATTTTCTGGACACCATTTGTGAAAACAGCTAACTATTACTTATACTGTGTTCTTGCATTTGACAAGAATCATTCTCATCATTCTGAAAAATCTTCAAAGAGGGAGTGAGGCTAGTGTGTGTTGAGTGGTGGTGAAGGAGAAAAGACAGTAAACATAAGAGGCTACAAACTTCATTAAAGGTCCAACAAGCATGAAGTTGTACGAAGAGTATCAAACATGAGCTACTTTTACTTTTTGTTGAAGATTGTTAGCAACTGATTGATATCCAACTTCTAAGCAACTTGCTTAACCTACCAGTCTCAATGAAGGAATCCACTGCCACAGTGAACCTTGCCCTGTTTAAAGTATTGAGCACGACAGATTTGACCTAGTAAAATGAATAGAGAAAAGTACCATGAACAGATTTTCTCTTTGAACTTGTCATGTCCAATCAAACAAAGGTTTCAAGCATATAACAATGAGGCATGCCACATACCTCTAGGTAAGAGCTGAGTACATAGCCACACGACAAGAAAGCAAAAGAAGTCGCCAAGGATGGATTCCGCTTTGCTATTAAGATACTCAATCCAGTTCCCAGCTTCAAAAAGAGAATTTGTGATTCTTCAGAACAGATAAAGAAATACAACAAGATGAAGACACATAAAATATTAACTAATAAGTGATGAAAAAGATGAGACAACCTATGCAAAGAAGGAGCATGTACATATATGTTGGTTCCACTTTTGTAAACCATATAATAACCAGGATGCAGTTTTGCCTCTTGCTATGACCCAATCCAGGGTCAAGGCAAAACTTATGTAGATTAAGGCACAATTATAAGAGAGGAGAGCCAGAAGGAACAAACGGGTCGAAGTATAGTACCAGGTCAGCTATATTGCCAACACATTCTCCTTTAGCAGTGACATCACCAATATTTTCTCCTTTTGCATAGGCTTTGTATATTGGAGTGCGTGTAGAAGTGGATGTCACAGCAGCCACATTCTAACAGAAATGAGATATAAGCAGTTTGTATTTAAATATCATTGCAGGTAACAACATAGTAGGGCCACGATGATTGTGTATGCTTCTTCAACCTTAACCACATTGGCTGCACATGCCAATGGCAAGAAAAGATGTGGAACAGCAGCAGTTGCTAATTCTACCCCTGCGCCCAACTCCATCAAAAGATCACCGGTAAACCGAAGCTGGATTACATAGTAGTTTGCAGAAATTATGAGATGCTAACCAGAAGGAATACACAGAGGAAAATGTCAAGAGAAGAATATTTGTGCATGTTTACCTGTTTGAGATCATAATCAAACTTCTTTCCTTGTCGAGCGAAAAGCATTTTGCCTACACGTCCAGCCCCGTCCTGCATAATTAATTTGCTTCAATGTTAGGTTCCAAATAATACCTTATATAGTTGTACATAATATGAATTCATCACTAACTAAATAAATCAATAAAAAGTTAAGTTCCAGTGAAAATATGAAATCAAAGATCCTTTTCATATCAGTGAAACATCATTTTCTTCAGTAAGAATGAAAAATATTAACTAATCATTAAATGTAGTAGAAAGTAGAAACTACTTAGCAGGAGACGCAAGGGCAAAGGGTATGCTAGCAGCTTGAACATGACCACAATCTGCTGCCTGTGTATTGGTGTAATACATGCTGGTTCACGCCAGTGAGCGATGAAAAGGCATTCAGGGAATACAAAAAACGCGTAATCCATATATGAAATAGGTTGACATACAAGATCTCATCTGTATATCTCAAACAAAGGGGCTACTTTTGGTAGAGAAGCTTGGATTTTTCAGAGGGAAGGACGACTAATTGTTGTGATTACCCATTGATGCAGACTGATAACATAATGCACTTTAGGAAATTACCACCTAAAAGTCGAACTAATTAAAGAAAGAAATTTGTTTTCCCTCTTTCCTCTATCATTTAATGGTCTCTAAAATAAACCAACTTCCAGCATCTTTAATTACCTTCAGAATCCAATTAATAGCAACAGCACCCGGCATAGTTCTATTTCTAGATACTCCAACAGAGCTCAACAGTCTGTGTTGTGAAGACACCCATGGCGCCACCAAAAAAATGCTGAAGATAGATTAGAACATATCAGTTATTGAAATTAACTTCTAATCAGATGTCTTCAAATATGAAGATACAGAATAAGATTCCAGATAATGCATATCCAAGTAATACCTTCAAGGCTCTCCATGTCATGTATGGCACATATGAAGGAGTAACACTATCTGGAAAGCCTTCTGGCACAACGTACGATCTGACAAACGAAATCAATTCCTGCACCAGAATATGTACTCCTAACGTTATAAACGCAGAAATGCACGACAATTTTGTTATGATAAATCTTCTTTGTTTTCCTATGCATGCTTGCGCACTTTGACTTGCTTTTTAGAGAAATGCATTTATCCTAAAATTCTTCTTTTTTGAACCCCATTTACAACTTCCTCCAATAAACTTGCTGTTCTATTTACTTCTCAATCATCTTTAGTAATTACAAAAAGAAGAACGAAGCAATTCTTGTGTTTTGCAAGAAATTGTGTCAGCTCTGCTTAACCGTTTCATTTTCCCTTAAAATTACATGAAAATACAACACATTGATAAAAAGGTGCAATTCCTTTTTCATAATCACAATTCCATCTAAAAGTGTACCTTTTTCGGTCGAGACTAAATTCTGTATATTAAGACATACGTGCGCGCGCGCGCACACACACACAGACACACACAGAGCTCACCTCCACTGGAGCTACGGGGCTCTGCAGAGCCACGGCTCTCACCGCTGACCCCCGCCGGAGCCTCCCCGCGCCTTCCATGTCCACCACGTAGTTCCACCTCCTGCCGTCGACCTCCTCGCAGCAGAGGATCCTCGAAGTGGCGGCGGCGGCGGCGGTTCCATCCAATGCGAGCCCGTCAAGGGACGGCCCAAACCTGACCTCCGCCTGGATATTCTCCACCGGCGCCGGCGGCGAGGACGCCAGGGTGGCAGCTGCCGTGGCACGCACCGCCTCCCGGACGAGACCGCGGGCCTCCGGCGCCCCGCTTCGTCCTAGCGTCTTTGCGGACGCGGCCGGCGACTGCCTCAACGGAATCGGAGCCATCACCGGGGGCAGCGAGAGAGAGAGAGAGAGAGAGAAGAGAGAGAGAGAGAGGTAACTTTAAAGGGAGGGAAGAGAGCAGCGAAGATGGTCGATATATTGCCGCAGCCGCGTGTGAGAGATTGTGTGACGTGCCGTGCGTTTCCCGTTGCGCAAGAAGACAAAAATAAATAAATAAAAAATGGACGGCTCCAAATAATCGATTCAAACACGTCCCAAGAAAAATAAATAAAACACGAGATTAAAGAAAACGTGATTACCATGATTCATATCTAAAACATTTTACTATTTTCATATTAAATACTCATCCAGCAAACTTCTAAATAACAAAAAAAAAAAACAATACATCTGTTATTGTTTTATATATTAAATAAAAGGGTAAATTACACCAAATGCCCTCCAACCTTAAGGTTTGTTCAGCGATATCCTTCAACTTTATTTTGTAACACAAATGCACTTCATCTTTTAATGTGTTTCACCCGATGCCCTCTTTACCTGGGATAACCGGTTTTTCGGTTTTTCATCGACGTGACGTTCACGTGACCATCTCCTTCCTCCTCCACGTAAATAGTCGTCCAACGTGACATGTTCCGACGTGGCACATAAAATTACACCAATGTTCTCCAACTTTAAAATTTACTCAACGATACCCTCCAACTTCACTTTGTAACACAAATGCCCTTCATCTTTTAACGCGTTTCACCTGATGTCCTCTTTAGCTGGGATAGCTGATTTCCCAATTTTTCGTCGACGTGACGTCCACGTGGTCATCTCCTCTCTCCTCCATGCAAATAGTCGTCTGACGTAGCATGCTCCGACGTAGCACCACATATTAAACAATTTTACTTACCGTAAGTTGACACACTCACAGTTAAATTATTTTCTTATTTCCCTTTTTGTTGTCGTTCGCATGAAATCTCTTTCGCCGTTCGCACTCCTTCATCGTTCGCTCTTCTTCGTCGTTCGCTCTTTTTCGTCGTTCGCTTTTCGCATTCGGCGGTGCTGTCTTTGCTCAAATTGGTTAATTTTACGTGCATTTGGTGAGCAAACTTTAAAGTTAGAGTACATTTCACCATATGCGCTTTTTATCAAGGATAGTAAATTTTTTTATTTTTCATCGACGTGACGTTCACGTTGTCATCTCCTCTCTCCTCCACACAAATAGTCGTCCAACGTGGCATGCTCCGATGTGACACATAAAATTATACCAAATGTCCTTCAACTTTAAAGTTTGCTCACCAAATGCACATAAAATTACACCAATTTGGACAAAGACAACGTCGACGAACGCGAAAAGTGAACGATGAAGGAGGCGAATGACGAAGAAGAGCGAACGACAAAGAAGAGCAAACGACGAAGAAGTGCGAACGACGAATGAGGTTTCATGCGAACGACGAAAAAGAAGAAAATAAGAAAATAATTTAACAGTTAGTGGATCAACTTACGGTAAGTAAGATGGTTTAATATGTGGTACCACGTCGAAGTATGTTATGTCGGACGGCTATTTGCATGGAGGAGAGATGAGATGGCCACGTGGACGCTACGTCGATAAAAAATCGAAAAATCGACTGTCCTGGGTAGAGAGGGCATCGGGTGAAATGTATTAAAAGATGAAGGACATTTGTGTTACAAAGTGAAGTTAGAGGGTATCGCTGAGCAAATCTTAAAGTTGGAGGGCATTGGTGTAATATTATGTGGCACGTCAGAACATGTCACGTCGGACGACTATTTGCGTGGAGGAGAGAGGAGATGGCCACGTGGACGTCATGTCGACGAAAAACTGAAAAATCGACTATCACAGGTAAAGAGGGCATCAGGTGAAACGCGTTAAAAGATGAAGGGCATTTGTGTTACAAAGTGAAGTTGGAGAGTATCGCTGAGCAACCTTAAAGTTGAAGGCATTTGGTGTAATTTATCCTTAAATAAAAAGAAACAAGTTTCAGGACAAGCAATCTTGATAAAAAAAAAATATAATTTTATTAAATAAATTCATCATTTTTATTATTTTAATTTAACAATTTTTTTATCAATACTTAGTTATCTTATCTATTTTACATTGAATTTAATAAACCATTTCCTCAAACAAATTAATAAACTAATCAGAATGTATAAATTTTTGGATTTTATTTTGTGAAACCATGTAATGAAATTAATTATAACAATATAAAGTTGTAAAAAATATTATGATAAATGTTCCATCGTATGGAAACATCTAAGGATTTAAATATGATAAATCATAACAATGTATAGAACTAACTACATTATACTAATATATTTAAGGTATTTATTAAAATAGCATTTAAATATTAATGTATTTGAGAAAGATTAATTTGTGATATATGTAATGGATACTTAGGGGTTGTTTGGCAAAGCATATAAGCCACTTATAAATTAGTTTAAAAAATATCAATGTTTGGTAATTTAAAAATTTAACTGATAAGGAGATATTAAATCTAATTATAAATAAAAAAAAGCATGGGGAGGGGTATTTATTTTCTTTTTAAAAAATAAGTCAGTTAGCTGTCTCACAACTAACTAGTTGTTATCAATATAAGTAGTTTTATTTAAACGTATAACTACTTATTTTTTAAAATAAGTTTTAACTAATAAAATACTTGTCAGCATTTCAACTTATTAATTATTTATATCAGCTAAGCCAAACGGACCCTTAATATACATATCTTAGGCGATTAACAATATCATGTATATATATTAAAAGGAAATAAATCATATGATAAGTAGTGTTGATAAAAATAAATGTTTAAGTTTTTGGAAATATTACTATTTTATTCTTATCGATATATGCTACATTATTTTCTTAATATTAATTCAATAAACTAACTAAAAATATCTAAATCATTAATACTGTATTTTGATAAATTATTTGATGAAACTTACTATAACAATATTCAATAAAATAATATTACCATAGTAAGTATACAACTGTGGGTCCAATAAAGTTAACTATATTATATTAATATTTAAATTATTTGTTAAAAAAATACACTTAAATAATAATATACATATATGAAAGATTTATTTGGTCATAATAAATTAATAATAGTCACTAATATATAATCAGCTTGGAGATTAGGAAATAATTTAATTAAACAATAAACATAAGTTACATTTATTTAGGTAATTATTTTCTTAATGTGATATCCATTTAAAATATAAATATAGATGAAACTACTTGTTTTTTATACTGATATATTCTAGTTATTACTAATATGGTCCAAATAATCTATTCCCTCATAGTTCATAGAGTTTAATTATGCTTAAATCCTTCTTTAAAAAAAATTAAACTAGTTGATAATATTAAGTAAATTTATTAGGACACATATACTAGTTGAAAATTGGAATCCATTGACGGTTGTAGCCTTAATTCTTTTGTTTATACTTTATTGCACCTTTTTCTTTTGATAAAAAATCATGTAATGCATTTTTATAAAAAAAAGGATAAAGAATTATATAAACGATAGATTCGTCCAAAAACGAAAATTACATTTAAAATCAACTGCATGCAAGTCAAAATTAAACTCAAATTTCTTTTAACAGTCAAAGAGTGAATCAATATATTCTCAGTGTAATATCTATGTTTTCATTTAATACTTAATATACAAGTTTTTTTTTACCACCTCAATATACTAGAATAAGCGACGTCAATCGTTCAACTCATGCGATGTTAAATAGTACATTGATGACATATTAAAATCTTGACCCATCGATTTTAACTAATTTAATGTCACCCCGGGCAATCTGATCGACGAGTATGACTCCCAATAGAAAATTTCCGAAGACTCCCATGAAAATTTTCTGAGTCCACAAAAGCCTTAATACACATGTTAAAAGACTCAAATTTATGAACTCTTTTTTTTCCTTTTTTTAAATGAAAAGTATATAATTACTTTCTTATCCACATTCCTAATTTTCCAGCAATGGGATGACGACGTTCCGTCCATGTTAACATTTACTTCTACATATTTTGATTTCATCGTTGGACTTTTAAACATTTTGACAGTAACATTTTTTTTCCCTTTTGCACGTCATTTAGATTCTATGACAGCGAGCGAAATCGTTGCATATATATTATTAAATAAAATTTCGGATTCCTTCTAGCATTAGCAACATCCTAAAAAGTAAAGAAATTATGTATTATTTAATAAATCTTCTAAAGAGCTTGCTTGGAGTTGGTCACCTAACAAATTATAAGGTCTTTCAAAAAAAAAAATCTAAGTGATCAAATTCCAGAAAATAAGTCTAAATTACCATCCATTCAATTCGATTGAGCAGATTCTGTGTATATACAATATAATTTGTATTATCAATAATTTTCTTGATTAAATCCGATTATACAGAGAGAGATTTATTACAGTTGAATTAGTGTTAATAGAGGAACAAGATAAACTTTATTATTATTATTTTGTACGAAAAGAAACTGATATTTTGATTGCAACGTCATTGGCTTCCAATCGTTTTGTTTTATCTTCGAAATAAAAATGATTAAAATGATTAATTAATATCCACCACAAAAAAAGAGCCGTTTGTGTTGGTGAACCACCGAAAAGTATTATTACAAAAACATATTATTCGTGGGTCAAAGCAATGTTGTAAGATCCGGACCTGACGTCGATCCGGATAAGTCTCCGAGTCATGTTGGATCGGTCGAATCGATTAACCCGGACAGTTGAATCGAATATTATAAAAAAATATAAAAAGATAAATTATAATACTTATATGTTCTTATCAATAATTAATATATTTCTACAACAAAATAGATATGATTAAATCATTTTAATTAAAATTTAAAAATCAAATGTGACATATTTAACTATTGATATGAGTTTTATGTGATTTTAATATATTCAATTACAATTTTTAATTTCATTTTCTCAAATTTAACTATTAATATTTACTTTAACTAGAAAGATTATTGTAGTTTCTATTTTTTAATTTAATTAGGTAACTAATATTTTCATATTTAATTTTTGACATTTAAAAATATTATAAAATTTCTTATCAAAGAAAATAATTTGATAAATGAGTGATGATAACTATTGTATAATATTAAATAACTTGGCATTCAAATAAATAAATATAGCACAGTGGTATGTACACATAATTTGATTTAAGAAGTTTGGATTCAAAACATTATTTCAAGATTTTGCCAAGAAATTGATCGGTTCAACGGTTTTATCCGGTTTTAGCTGGGTTTTGATCGGTTTGACCGGTTTGAAGAGGTCTGAATTTTAGTCCGATTTTGAAGTCGAACCAAACTCGTCCAAAGTGACGACGGTCCGTCCGGTCCGGTCCAAACAATCATGGGTCAAAGTGTCATCACACACTTTTCTGTTTTTTTTTTTTTGAGGGGGGTTTAATTAGTACGATTATGATATTTTTGACTTTTCTTAAATTTGGAAAATTTCCTATCGAGGGCCTACTCGAGGCGGCCCATGAGAAATAAGAGTAAAGCCCAACGTTATCAAGTAAAAAAGTTGTTTCTAACAACTACATTTCAAATTATAGACAAAATAAAACATTATTAATTGAATTATTTAAAAATTCTTATATTTATAATTTATTTTATTTGCACGTGTCAACTATTAATTCCATAGTCCATCCATTTTCCTCTGTAAATGAGGAAAAAAAATACGCCATCAGAAATTAAAGGGATGCATTCCATTGACAAAAAAATAAATTCAAAACTTCTTGGTAGATGAGTAGTTGAGCCGTGTTAGTACTTCAAAAATCATGAGGTTTTCGAGTTCATAGGAAAAATAAAAAAAGTTAACATTATCATTAACTATATATATATAATATATATCGCTTCATTTTGAAAAGTTCATAGTGCTCGTAGCATTACACCCACTTTATTGTTTCGTTTTGCTTTCATAGATCTCCACAATTTCCACAAAAAAAGGAAAAAAAGGGATACGGAACAGACTGCATGACGTTAATTATATGCATGCGGGATGACGTGCATGATGCAACGATCGATCAGTTGACCCTGCGGCACTCTCGCCGGATCTCCCCGGCGTTCCCTTCCTTGACGTCGAGCGCCCCCATCTTGAGCATCGCCTGCTGGAAGTCGAAGAAGAACATGGCCTGGTTCATGGCGTAGGCGTCGACGATGGACTGCGTCTGCGGGCTCTCGAACAGCGTCTGGTCGGAGGTCAGCACGCCCATCCCCTGCTGCAGCGCCCCGAAGTAGGCCGTGTCGAAGGAGTTCCTCGTCCAGTCGAATGGCACCGTCGTGCCGTCGCCGGCCGCGCAGGTGCCCCGGAGCGCCCGCGCGAAGTTGGACTCCAGCGTCGGGTCCACGTCCGCCGTGGCGCTGAAGTTGCTCAGCCGCTGCTTGAACGATTGGCACCTCGCCACCCCCAACGTGTGGCCTCCTGCAACATGCACGCACGCACGTAAATTATATGTGCAGCAGCAGATCGGATCAGTGCGTGCATCAGCTTGCACGGCCTCCACTCGATCCATGGAGGTCCATGCATGCATTATAATTAATTATGATGGATAATCACGTACCAGAAAGGGCAACGAGGTCCTGAACAGAGAAGCCATGCTGTCCAAACATCTTGATCAGGTTTGGGGCACTAAGGAAGGGTGAAGGCAGGTGGATTGTGTCCTCTATTCTGGACCTTCTTCCATCTCTCCTCCCTTTTGGAACGTCATAGAAGGGGCCTCCAGCCTAACAGCACGCATAATGTGAGCTACTGAAGCAAAGAACTAAAAAATTATGCTTATTGTTTAGATTGACGAGGAAACAAGCATGCATGCATGATTATGATATTGACTAGTGTGATCGATCTGATCAAGAAACTTAGATTAAACGCCTATGTATCTATATATGTACGTACCCAGAAGACGGCCTCCCTGGCTGCCAAAGCAACGATGTCGGCGCACGAGACGACTCCAGGGCACTGGCCCTCGATGAGTTGCTTGGCTTGGTCGATGACCTCGTAGCCACGTAAACTGAGATTCGCAGGCGAGTCCTTCTCTGCGGTGCTCGACTTCGTCGAATCAATCAGCACTGATCCATCACAACCCTGCGTGCAAATTACGTACACGAACAGGTCGATCGTATAACTGAGCTAATCAACTAAACAAAAATAGCGAGCATCCAATTAAATTGAAGCTGTTGAGCTCATTACGTACGTATGTACCTGGACAAAGCAGTCATGGAAGTGTAGCCTAAGGAGCGCTCCGGCGAGACCAGGATCCCTGCGCAGAGCTTGGTTTACTACGTTCCTCACCATTGGCTCCACAAAGGGGCAGCTCACGGCGTAGTAACTTGTGCTTAGAGCATCTGCGCCAAGCTTAGCGCCGGTCACAAGCAGCTCAAGTACCATCAGCAGCTGAACCAGATAAGAGGCCATCATCACCATCTTCTTCTTCTTCTTCACTGATCAGGATTGATCCTAACTCATGAAATAAGTGCTTTATGCTGAGATAGAAACACGAGTGATCAGTTTCAGAGGCAATGGCCAATTTGATGGGTACTGTCAGTGTGTGTGGACATCTATATATACTCGCATTATGATCTGACAACAAATGCAGTGGAGATGAGACTACTGAATGTATATATTCTAAATTAGGTGAAAACAACTTGATACAGTGCCACTATGAGGAATCAAATATATTATATACCTCACATATATAACACACACAGAAGTCAAAAGTTGGTTCCTAGCTAGCAGTGTCATACCTTGTCATGCAACTAGCGCACGCTCTACCGCTGTCGCAAAGGTGTGTTGTGCATGCTCACCTCAGTACCCATTCCAGGTGTCTGATCACGACTTGATCCAAAGATAAGGCAGCTGTAATTGCACCACACTTTCCAATCGTATATGCTTCAGCAATTAATCAGATATTAGATGCAGCAATTAAGGTTCAATGCAATACATACAAGCTTTTGGGTGCAGAAAAAAGGGCTGAATTATAGAGTAAATCGAAGTGGGGACAACTGCAGCTGGTTCCCATGTTCTGATCAGATCGATGCTCTCTCTCTCTCTCTCTCTCTCTCTCAAGTGGGGTCATCATTCTTTTGTCTTTTGGAAAAAGTTGGGGTGTGCCAACGAGCTTCACATGACAGCAGAGGCCATGGCCGATGCATATGCATCTGGGGGTCGCGCGGCCATGACAATGTCGGGCTGTGGATGCATGATTTGTTGGGTCATGAAGCCAACGCTTCTGAGCATTGTTGGCTCTGAACTAGTCCTTTCCAAGTGCACTGAACTCGCAGATTTGATATGACGACCATCAAGCAAGGATTTTTACTTTTAATCTTGCCTAAAAACTTAAACTTTTGTGGAGTCTAATAATTCTCCACCAGTATTTTCCTAAAAAATAACATGTGAAAAAGAAAGAAACAGTGCTGCTGCATCACTACGGATACTATTCATATGATCTGTTAGGTGTCATTTGGTTGCAGGTTAAGCGATGGAATAAGGCGATAATCATAGGAATACAACCAAACGCTCGGACGATTAGGATTAAGAGGATACAATCGTAGCACATATCTCAATGGATGTTTAATTCGGTCGGGCCGCTGTTTTTGAGGTTATAGTATTCTTCAATTTCAGTGGAATACGAATAATCCGTTGAGGGCAATGATGTCATTTTACCGTTCAACAAATTGATAGGGTAAAAAGAACGACCATCGTCTCAAACCTTCTTCCCCCTTTTGTGCGAAACTAGGGCAGAAGTTTGACTCCGCACCTCGCCGCCGCACTACGATCAAATAGATAAAGAAGCCTTCCTTATTCCCAATTTACGATCTGTTTGTACTCCTTTGTCAGATCTCGTCGTAGATCTCCGACGACTGGCACTGACCTCCTCGAACATTTGACATTGCTCTTCTATCGCTCGGTTTCTCTTGTTTGTTCCCTCCCTCCTTCCAATTCGTCGAGTTTGCAGACATCTTTCCGATTCACACGGCCACCCTCTCTCTCCACTAGCGAGCAGTAGACGAAGAAGAGCTCCTCTTCTCCTTCTCCACTCGCGAGCGGGAGATAATCCTCACCTCCCGCTCTCCTGCTCCTCCACTCGTGAGCCGGGGATGAATCACGGCTCCCACCGTCCGCTGCTTCTTTTTCTTCTCTCTCCACGACCAATGGGCGGCCACCGTTTATAGCAATCATCTTGGAGCAGGGGAGTGATAAGCCTTCTGGAAATTTTTTCCCTTTTATTTCTTGCAATGGTCAATAATTTAGGACAGAATGATGTTCAGTTTTAAATGACACAAATATTTTTAGATCCTCCTATTTGTAAACATAGTTTAGCATGTTTCATAAAAATAATTCATCATTATGCTAGTGCTTGTTCATGTAGTTGTATTATTAATGTGACGAATTTTTTCTAATTAGAATGTATGTTCGTCCAGAAAATAGGTGTGTTCGAAGTTCCGCGAGGAAGTGTACTCTCCAGCCAAAATTTACTGGAAGGTATTCGAATGTTCTTCATTTTTCCTTTTTATTATATTGTGCTGCCTATTGTACATCTCCTGTAGTATATGTTGCATTAGCACATACATGCCGTCTCAAGTGTGGGGTCCTAATTTATAACCAATAGAACTATCCTTTTTGTTCTGCAACTAGTGTATGCATACTAAAATGTGTTTCATACTTATGCCATTTGGATGTGGTATGCTTCTTCTTTTTAACACACTGATTCTACTGGATGTCTCTTCCTATCTACCTATTGCTAGTGGAATAAATGAGTAGTATCGTCTAAGCATTGTATTGAACTCATATTACTAGTGCATGCTTTTTTCTCATAGTTTATTCTCGTGCAACCTAGAGTGATATATCATATCTATTAAATGCTCCATGTATGTTTCTCTGCATGGCTAAGACTTAAGCACATGGCTATCACGTAGACCTCATAAGTTAGTCTCCTATGTTGTAGTACTTCTTTGCCAATTTTAATGTGGACCCAAAATCAGATCATGAACCAAGAGGTCGGCTCTAGAAACAGAGATGTATCACTTAGAAAAAGGCGTCTAAGCAACTGGAATGATGAGTTGGACGAAGTATTTATTGGAATTATGAAAATTGAATATTTGGATGGAAATCTGGTAAATGGCGTATTCTCGACTGATACTTGGAAGCGTATTCTTGGTATATTTAATGAGACAACGAAAAAGGGTTATGATATGTCCAACTTAAAAAATAGGCTCAAAAATTTGAAGAAGTTATTCAATCTGTATCGTAGTCTCAATAATCGCAGTGGATGGGACTGGGATCATGAGAAAAAAGTACCTACCCCCGACGAACCTCGCATGTGGGAAGAGGTCATAGCGGTAAGTGTAATTATTATCTTAAATTCACTCATTTTCTACATTTGCACATACATTTCATTTATTATCATTGAACTCCTTGTTTACTAATAGGCAAACAAGGAGTACTACAGAATCAAAGACAAGTTGTTTCCCCTTTATGACGACTTCTTATTTATATTTTCTAAGAACACCGTTGCTGGCAGCCGAGCCTTTGCTACGACCATGTCTGAGTTGCCTTCTGATGATGTGGAATTGAATGATGACGATGAGTCTGATGATGTGGACATTACTTTAGATGGTTTAAATTTCTCTCAGTCAACAGGAATCAATCAACAAAGTATATTTGGTATGGCAGAATTCATGTTTGACAGTCCTTCATCGGCTGCTACATCCGAGGACACCGTCGTTGGTGTTTCCCCTTCACCTTCATCTGGAAAAAGAGCTAGAACTAGTGGAAGCAATCTCAAGCAACGAAAATCTAAGGTCAACAATGCTGAAGCCATAGAAATTATGTATGAGATAACACAACAAGGTAAAAAAAAAAGACTTCTATTGCTTGATGAGGTAGTGCAACGCGACAAGGAAGCCACTTCATACTCTAGGAATCAATGTTGGGCAAAATTGCGACAGACGGTAACCAATTGCACCCCCGAATTCAAGTTGGCAATGGTAGAATCATTCAAAGACGAGAGTAACTGCTGGGCTTTCATGACTTGCGATGATGATATGATGAAACCATGGTTGTTGGAGCAATTGGACGATTATCGACGAAAGCGAACTCATAAGAGACATTCAGCATGCAATCTAGACAGCATCACTCCTAGTTTCAGTGTTGTATCCTCGCACTCACCATCAACTGACATACGGAAAGAGACCAACTCCTCTATTCCAAGCACTGCATTTGCTTCAATGTTTGCTCCATCTAGAGACTTTAGTGTCACATTTTCAGCATCATCATCGCTGCCATGTACTGGATCTGTCACGACCTTCTCTGTGAAGAGTTCCTTTGTTCCTCCTGTTTTGGGCACTCAATTCGCTACAGTGCCAAGTGTTGTCTCAAGACCTACTGCTACTACTGGCATTCCATTCTCAGTTCGGTCATCACCTAGTGGAGGCTTCAGTTCTGCAGCAGCTTCGTCATCGGACTAACTTTATATATAAGAAGCAACAACTCACTATTTTTTGGCCTCATTTTAGTTATTACCCCATAGACATCATTTTGCATCTCCTTTTGGTAGTATTTTAGAACTTGCAATATTTATATGTAATGGTAGTTGTCATTGTCATTTTGGAACAATGTAGACTTAACTTAAAGTGTGAAGTTGTTGACATAATATGTTATATGTATGCTTGTAATTTGAATGCCATATCCTTTGTTATGTGAATGCAAGTAATGGGTATCTAATGTCACATCCTTTGTTCATATTCTTTTTATATCATTCATTCAAACTGTTGTGCAATAGTTTCTTCCTACACGGTTTTTAGTGTTGTTGCACTTCTTTTAAATTGATGTGGCATCTTCTATCATATTTGTTAGATGATAGATTCAAGTACTTTTTATGCGTAGATGAATAGACGCGTGCTTATACAATAATTGGTGGACGAGAAAAGATTCCATGAGGATGTCATCATAATCTTGATGGGTAGTGGTGTAGTTGAATTTGTGTTCAGGGAGCCCATTCCGAAGGTGCCATGCAGAACGCGTCCTTTCACGAGCCTTCAGGTCATTCAGGACATATTAAAAGGACATCCACAACGTTGTTATGACCTGTATAGGATGTCACCTAGAATGTTTATGAAATTAGAGAAGTTACTGACATCCAGGGGGCTCATTAGTAGTACACAGCACGTGAGTGCATGCGAACAATTAACGCTCTTCTTGTACTATGTAGGTCACAACATGAAAAATAGAACCATAGCTGAGAAATTTCAACATTCTAGTGAAACTATTTCTCGTCATTTTAATCATGTTCTTCGGGCCATATGTTCTCTTACTCAAGAGTTTATCGTGCTACCTAGTCCACAAGCAGACGTGCACCCACGCATTCGAGACAATGAGAAATTCTTCCCATATTTCGTGGTAAGTATAAATACCTTTCAGTTTTGATGTATCTAGTAGCTACGATAAAATTTTCGTTACCGTTGTGAAGTTCCCCCCTTTGTTTAGAATGCACTTGGTGCAATTGATAGTACTCATATTCTCGCCTTGGTGAGAAAGGTTGATCAACCTCGCTATAGGAATCGCAAGGGGGGAATTTCTCAAAATGTCATGGCAGTGACTTCATTCGATCACTCTTTCCTATATGTTTGCACCGGATGGAAGGGATCTGCCGCGGACATGAGGGTTCTACGTTGGTGCATTGAGAATGCTGATTTCATGGTTCCGGAAGGTATGTGCTTTACACGTGCCATCGTAAGGGCTGTATTATAATCGTCCTTCTTATGTTGATTGGTCATATTGCATTTCGTAAAATATCTCTTTGTTTATTTGAAAATAGGTAAATTTTATCTCGTTGACTCTGATTATGCTAATAGTGAGAAATTTGTTGCACCCCATCGTGATATTAAGTATCACTTATCGGAATTTAACAATACTCAAAGGCGGTATGAAAGTCCTAAAGAGCTCTTTAATCATAGACATGCTCAACTTTGAAATTGTGTCAAAAAGTCATTTGATATTTTGAAATCACGATTCAGCATTCTTCGGTCGACAATGCACTTTCCTATAGCGACACAAGAACGCATTGTATTAGCATGTTGTTGTTGCATAATTTCATTAAGCGTTATCAAGGAACCGATGAGTACTTCAATGGGCCGAGACTACAATCGGATGACAACAATAACGTGAATCCAACATTTGGGAATGTCAATATTGGGATTGAGGAAAGTCGAAGGGGAGATGTGCTTCGTAGTAACATTACGGTGCAACTGTGGAACGCTCGTCGGAATCGTCGAGGTATGTTATATGTTTTTTTTTATGATTTAGTAGTCTAATGGTTATACTTTCACTAAACAATGATTCTTTTGTAGAAAATATGGGAGTGGCTGAAGATGTGGAGCAATGAAGTTTGATGGAGTAAGTTCAAACCAGATGACACTTTCAAATTCCTTCTAGGCTTCTAAATATTTTTGTGGGTTCTTAACTTGAATTTTTTTTATTACTGGTGACATTCTTTCTCGCAATTTGCTTGAAATATACAACTGAATTTTTTTGCCAAACTTCTATTGCTTCATTTCACGTTTACTTAATCACAAAGATGATGTCATTTTGAGACACAATGCGAATTTTGTAGAACTTTTACTAAAGTTGAATTCAGACTTACTTTTTTGTTAGATTGATATGGTGTTCATGCATGATGAGTTAGATTGATATAGTGTTCATGCATGAGAAGTATTTTAGGAGTACTTTTTGTTTAAAGTTAGATTTAATTCCTAGTGGAAAAAGTGTATTGCTTCATGCTTGCTTTGATGCTGATTTTCATTCTTTGTGATTTACATTCATTTCTGTTGACAGGGATCCAATGACCCCAAGCTAGTGCACCTTGTCATGGAGAGTGTTGGCAAGTACTTTAGTGTTGTGTGGCCTACAGTTGAGACCTTGTAACATCTAGAGCACTTTTAATAGATTTCAGTCATACTATTATGAAATTATGTTAAAAAGATCTGGATGAGAGCAGCTTTGAAAAATTTTTCTTGTGTAACGAGTATGTGAACAGTTAAGCTTGTAAACTTCTTTACTTTCCCTACTTCGACACATTTCATATTCATTTTACTTGTATGAACTAAGCAATATTTCGCCGATATGTGCACATTTAGAACATTGTTAAAAAGTTTTATTCTACTTATGGAGGTTTTATATTTCGTTCTTCTACCATTGTGTTTTTCCTTGGCTGGTCCACGTTGAGTTCATGTGTATTAACCATAGTACATATGTTATACTTCTTCAGAGACGAGGCTGGAATTGAATATGAAGGAGCAATTCTAGAGCACTTTTAATAGATTTCAGTCATACTATTCCAAAATTATGTTCTCTTTGGTACTAAATGAAGAACCATCTGATGTGTTAATTCACCCTCTTTGTTTCCACTTATATCAATTACCTGAGTTGCGTAACAGAGTATCTTCTCTTTGTTTCCACCATCCTCTGCACGTAACTCCACTCTCGGCTTGGATTATATATCCAAAAGGGTTGGCGTTTTCTCATCTTTTACTTTGTTTTTCCTTTTTGCGATCGGAATACGAATGAGATTAGAAACGGCTTCATTGGGGCAAATGATGCAATAGCTTCTAACAGAGCAAAGCCCAAAATGGCATAACCAAATGACATTTGATGAAACACGATTTGAGTCGCTACCCAAGATTCCATCAAATGCCACCTTATGCGTGAGCCATAAATTAGAAGAAAACATAAAAATGAATGTCAAATATTGATTTTATACCATTAATGACTCTAAATTAGTCACTTGGGTTCGTACAAGATTCCAAGCATACATGCATGCTTGTTTCTCTTGTTGGTTGAGAAGTGATTCATTAACTGACGAAGAGATGTTGTTGAATCTCCCTCCTCTATTCTTGTCTTCATTTTCATGAAAGCAATATATCTATTAGACATATGTTATGCAAAGTAAAGAGGCACAAGTTATCATATTCGAAAGTAGACTTATGTTATGCAAAGTAAGGAAGTACAAGTGAAGTATTCATAATGTCTCAACTTCACATCTTCCGTAGAATACTACAACTTAAGACAACTGAGATATCACATTACAACTATACCACTTGTTATCACATTACATGAACTTAACTAAAATAGCACTCAAAGTTAGTCCGACGAAGAACCATATCAATCTTTCCCTCTTCAAACACTTGCAGTTTTCTTTTGCTATTTCCAACTTCTGTAGTAGTGAACTTATAATCATGGATCCACGGCTTTCCATTGGAGGATCACACCAGCGGAAGAATCCACAAGCTCCATCCGGCGTTTTTTCCTACATCAAGAAAGCCTACACTGTCGACATAGCCAAAAGTTAACTAAGGTCAATCGTAGAACAATCTGAGGAATACCGACGTCGAAATGTGGACAGGTCCAAAATCGCCTCCCAGGATTACTGGTCGTCCATGACGTCTTCAGTCTACATGTATCATTGCAATAACACGAAGGGGTGTCCACTTTCATTTTCGGGCTTTGCATTCGTAGATCAAGAGGACGATGAATTAAATAAAAACCCTCCTGCAAATACATTTGACCCCTTATTACTACATGCCGTCGGGAAGAAATGTGTTACGATGTACAACAAGTTAACCTAATAATATGAATCTCGTAATATGACTAAAATGGTGAAACAATTGCTTCAAGTAGAAGTTTCTTCTTTAGAAGGATATAAGTATCATGGTATCAAACATTCTGGCAGGTAATAGACAAAGAAACACCTTTTTCACGGTGGATCATCTCTAGCTATTGTACAAGAGAAACTCAAGTGGCGAACCTGACGAATGATCAGCTTCAGCGATGGTTCACTTCACGATTTGAGACAGGGGATGCGCAATCTTTTTCCGACGAAGGCAGCAATCGCAGACAGCGACGGGCGTGGTGGACATTCAAGTGACATTAGAGCACAAGCACGAAAAAGAGCCGGCTCGATTTTTATTCGTAGAGACGAGGGTGAAGTGATCATTTTGGTCCATTATTCTATCTTTCCATCCAAACAAGAGGAGGATTAAGGCTAATAGTACAATTTCAATCAACCAAACATGATGTGGAATATGGCAATGTGTCTCTAGGCTAATCCTCTTATCTTCGGATTAATATGAACTAACTCAGCGCAACTGGTAATTACTGTGTTAAACTTCAGTATCAAAACCATTTGGTAAATCTTTTTTCGAGATGTCAACCATCTGCATGCCGTACATCTTAGAGGCAATGGCGCCGACCGGCATGAGATCAATGGATTTCCTCGTGGTTGGCAACTTGAGACCGAAGCGGCCGCACAGACAACTGAGACAAGTATATTGCTGCAGGATGATGATGGCATTTCATTTGGGTGGTAGAGAAGGCGGCTGTAAGTGCAGCACTCAGCCCACATCATGCATATATGGAACTCTGACTAAGATGTGCAGAGAGAGAGAGAGAGAGAGAGAGAATTAATTCCTGAAGACAAACGAAAAGTTTAATGTTATCTCTGCGCATATGCAAGCAAAAGACAAGGACGGACGATACGGGGGCGGAAGACAAACGAAAAGTTTAATGTTATCTTGTGTTTGAGATCGATCTCAATTATTAGGCGAGAGATTGTATATATCCTGTGGATCTTGCGCATTGCGCGATCTTGCTTTCATTAAGTGGTTTGATTAGTTCCACCTTTTCCGGTGATTTCTGGGATTAAAAAAATCACTATTACAATGTCAACCTCTATAACGATAAAAGAATTAGGTGTCAGCTGCCACCGAGCACTGAAGTAGAATAGGTACAGAATCTTGGTGCGTGTGTCCTCATTTTACGTTGGTATACACAAATTCGACTACCCAAATTTAAATCCAGAGCTACCAACTTTGCTATGATCATTGCCTGATTAGTTGCTTGTTCTGGTGAATTATAATAACAGCTGAGTTAGTTGCCAAATTCCATAGAGAGATTAAGAGGCCTTAACAAAGAAAAACAAAAGAAGACAGTCCTCATAAACTCTAAGAAGCGAGTATAATTTTTGCATATTATGAATATCAGCACTAAAGATGAAAGAAATCCTGACGCTTACTATAAAGATTTATAATAACAATCTGCTTCAACTATACACATATATGTAAGAATGGTGAATTGGCAATCAGAATCAATCAATGCAACATCACTGCTGTTATTAGCTCGATCATAATTCAGATCTAGACGGTGTTATTAGCTCGATCCAATAACATTACTGCTGTTATTAGCTCGATCATAAACAATCTCCTCCACAGGACATACACGTACACAGATAACAACTTCTAAATATCTCTATTTTTTCGACTGTTTATGATTAGATTTCCTATACGGTTACTGAATACTGATTCTCAACTGTTCAGCAACCTGCTGAGTGCAGTCTGGATCATTCAATCAATGCAATTCACTCCTCATCAATGGTCTATTAATCACAAGACATGCATGAACAAGCTCCTATACCTTATCAATGAAATATATCTCAGTCAGTGGTACCTTCAATTGATCATAAGAAACTATGGATAGATCATATAGAGAGGTTGATAAAGTTTTGTCATACAAGAATAATCTGAATAGAGAAAATTTTGACAGAACTGATGTAGACGATAAAAAACACTGGAAATAGTCAAATAAAGCAGCTGAATAAAAGTTCGGTTGCTACATAGCTGTGCATATTAACAATAACAGTTGCTTTTCTATGACAAAAGCACATTGTATGTTGTCATTAGAAGCTTATAACTCAACTGTGCTACAGAAAGAATAGGTAAACAAACTCACTCGTAAATCTGACATTCACCAACAAATAGTAAGAACCATGAGGTAAGATATGTTTGTATCAGAAGATATAACCAATCTGAATAAAACTAGTAGCTGGCATGTGGGGTGGTGGTGGACAGGTTCTCATGATGACCCCGTCGTTAATAAATAATCAGTGACCCATTTATTTCTGTAAGTAGCCTTCATTGGTCATCAGGTAACCTGTGATTTAGTAGTTAAGGTAGGATAAAATCTTTAGCTTTATCGCCCAGTCTTTGCACGTTTCATGCCTGTAGAATTAAATGGTGATGCACTTGGACTCATATGAGGGCTCTCCTCTCTCAAGGTTCCATTTAATATGGCTAATTCCCTTAACTGTTGCTTCTTGTAGTAATCCATGGATTCATCCTGAAACAATAATTTCATAGACTGAAT
This sequence comes from Pontederia crassipes, assembly GCA_030549335.1. Taxonomy (NCBI): domain Eukaryota; kingdom Viridiplantae; phylum Streptophyta; class Magnoliopsida; order Commelinales; family Pontederiaceae; genus Pontederia; species Pontederia crassipes. The sequence continues at coordinate 2,564,258 of CM060189.1, read as the reverse complement.
TATAAATCAATATAATACGCATATATGTGGAAATTCAGTCATACTTGTAACTTAATACTCCAGCCTGAGAGAGAGAGAGAGAGAGTAGTTCATTACGTACCACTGGCTTCAGAAGATCTTCTAGTATAGCCACAGCTTGATTTAAACGTGTGTCAATTATATCAGCTGTAAACTCTGCCTCCACAAGAACATGTAATGGCTCATTTAGGTGTTCATAACCTGGCTTGTCCCTTAGTTTCTCTTCCTGAAGTAAAGGATTCAAAACTTAGTAAATAACCAGGTACATTGTGCAGTTGTCAAACAATGCAAAAGGGAAGATAGTTTGAAGCTGGTAAAGAAGGATGAGTTATCCAGGGAAACACAATTATCTTTCATATGGTAGACATGATCCTGAATAAGCCAACATCACTGATATCAACTCGTAAGCACATATTCAATTGATAAGGCTGATAAACTAGATAAACTGACCTCAAAGTTGCACAAAAATCAAGGGAAACACACTCTTTTTGGGATAAACATGTCATGTTAGATCATGAAACCAGAACTTTGCAGCATCAATTATTGACCATAAAGCATATAACATACGAGTTGTTCTGTTGTCACATCCTCTTTGTTATTTCCAACTCATGGGTTCATCACATTTTTTTCAGATGGATATATTGCACGAGAAAGATTTCTACAGAGTTATGTCTTGACACCACTAACATGAGAAAACCTACAACGTTAATGTGTTGGATTGTACTACTAAGCACATATATCAACCAACCAATTTTATTTATACATTGTGGTCTAGCAAATTTTGATTGTGAAACCTTTTTTACCTTTATATGAGATCCCCTTTTGTTTCTTGTCAAAGCCAACACAAAATAATATTACTACATAGAGCAGTTTAAGACTTGAATCACAAGATTCTGATTCCACTGGGAATTTGTTCATGTCAGAAGAAGCTAAACATGGATAGAACATTTATGTTTAAGCTAACCATAGAAGCCGAAGAGATAGCATCAAAGGTATTTGCTTGTCATCATAGAAACAAACATATGGCACTAGAAAAATTCAGCTGCCTGGTATAAATTGAGGACAAATTTAGTACAGAAACGAAGGATGCACTTAGCGATCTGCATATAGGTCAAAATCGAGGTAGCAGAAGTTCACATAGTTCAATTTCTCAGTTTTCTCTGTCCTAATGCTTACATAACGTTAGACCATCAGCATTGTTAATGCCTATCAAGGAAATGTCTTTCAGCGCCCCATGTATGTGTGTGTATCAGTGCAAATAACAGTTTGCAACCTGTGATTCAACCACAATTTAGAAAAAAAATAACATAGGACATAACTCACCTTTACAGAATCCTTCACTGAACCTCTGCCCCGTATGTAAACTCTACATTGAGTAGTAGCTTCAACCCTTTTCAATGAGTTTCCACGTGGTCCCAAAAGACGACCGACGAAGTTATACTGTAACAAACTAAGAAAAAAGTGAATTTCATAGTCATACTTCCAGAATCTTGCAAAGAAAGTAGAAATACTTACATTAGGATACTTATCAACTGGAACATCAAGTCTCACAACTTTCTTGACAACAGGGCTCCCATTGACTCCAGAAGTCCCATTCCAATTGGGAAGGACCCCAATCCTGTGGAAGAAGCCATTTTCCTGGATACAAAAATACTCATGCTTAACAGAAAATCTAGAAATTACTGCACTTAACAAAGATACAAGCCTTCCTAAGCAATAAATTCAACATCAAAAGCTATTTTCTTGATTTTCTGTCACTGGTGGTGCACAGGATCATGGTAATCCAATAGAAGATGCTATTTCGGTAAAACAGTAATGTAAATTGAGACAAGATTGGCACTCCAAGGGCGGGATCTGAAAAGGGGGAGAAATCTTTGGTGGAACCTTTGAATTTGCGAAACACAAAAATAAGGACAACAGAACTTGACCCGAGTTGATTTCTTCCATCATAGAAAAACAGAATCAGGATATAGTACCAGACCTCCAAAGTTTCCTTACTTTATCCTTTTTCATCTGTGGAAATAAACTGACACAATATGAATACTAACGAGTGGACTATATCTAAACCAAAAAGGTCATGCTCAACATGTTGTTCCTGACAAAAAGTAATTATACCGGGAGCTCCCTGAAGTCATTTTGAATGGATGACTTTCTCTAGTATATCACGTAGGTAAAAAATATGCTGAAACCAAAAGTAATCTTTCGCTCATCCTTTTGTTTGAGTATAAGGAAGTAACATTGAGGTTCTAGAATAATAAAAGTAAAAAATCACACCCCAAGTTCAATCCATGGATCTCCAAATAGTGCAACAACAAACAAAAAATTTAATATTTACTGAACAAACATGCTACAATGAGCCAGATTAATTGCTGAATATTAGGGATCAAACAGTGAACCCACCAGATGAATACATGAACTATTATGATCTCTGTGAACTTCACTGTCTGCATTTCTATTTCACCTTCATGTTAATCAGATTCTAAAGTCTCGTTGTCTTGCTTCACTTTTCAAGCATATATCTAAAGGATCCATATTTAGCAGAAGCTACTATTTCCATACAGAAGCTAGTTTATTTCATATCTCGAGTATTAGTTTCCCTTTGATAAATATTCTTTGAAAGTATAAAAAACAAATATGCTGACAAAAGAATGGCATACACCACTGCATCACATTGACATACTTCATATTACTAAATACTCATGAAGCAACCAAAAAAGTTCACTGAGCAAAAAGTTTCCCGGGGAAAGAAAATTGGGCACAAGGGATTATGCGACAATCTGACAACATCAAACTATTTAAGAATAAATTTTATTACCTCAGTGTGTATTCCAGACCAACCCTCCAGATCCATTGGTCCACCATTTGAAGGTGGTCCACCTAACCTTAAAGGAGAACCATGGTTGATTTTTTCAGGATCAAAGAAAGGTTGGCTTGGTGCTAGACCAGAAGTGCGCATAATCTCTGCAACAACATAATCAATCACAAAGATGAGTAGAATCGTTTGTGTAAAGATGGAATGGTATTGCACATTGTTTGTGTTTTTTAGGAGGTATTGTACATTGTTAGACAGAACTTTCAAGTAAGAGTGAACTTGGAGCAGGAAAAAAAATATGGAAAAGATAGTTTTCCATTATTTGCCATTTTATCTGATTGACAATGCTACCATAATCGGCACCTACAAAAGATTATGGAGTTCTCTGTGAATTAAAAAGACAATAATTTATCTTGTGAATCAGCCAAGTGCACAATGATACCATAAAATTTTCATTTCTGAAAGTGAGTCATTTCCGGATTTATAACAATGGAATTATCATAAGCAATTTTTTTAGAGGGAAAATGCAAATTTTTTAAATAGATCATCACCAGGGAAGAAAGAGAATCCAGAATCTTGAATATGACCATTGCAAAAGTTCAATTCAAAATGTAACATTTTCTTTCAATGTTAATTGCAAATAATGCAAATTGAAAGCCAGTGATGAAACAAACTAGACTAGTTGCCTTCAGATAACCACTCAGAAACAGGTTAACAGGACCACACACCTTGGTTCAAAAGCCTGTTACAAAATGGCAGTACTTGCATAAATGGCCCTAATTTCTGCCTCTCAGCCAATAATTCAGCCAAATACCTGAGGAAACAACATTAAGACACTATAGTAAACAAAATGGGCAACATACTAATAAATGATATGATGTGCTATCTTTCATCTGAAAGAAAAGGATATGATGTGCTTTCAAATCTTGATAAAGCAAATGATACTTTCATACACAAAGACAATCAATTAGGATGTTCACATATAGAACTGGCAGCCCAGCACAATAATAAGTGAACATTTTTCAGCTCTAATTCACAAACTTAGATCATGGGATGTTGGGTACAAGAAAGCACAAAGCCACAGTCGCTCCTTGAACAAATAACAATACTAAGAACCGAATAGATTCAACACCTATTTGTAAACTAACCAGACATTAATCTATTCATAATTGAAACTAATGATATCAATTCAACCACAGCAAAAAGAAGATCATCAGTCACCTAACGTTGATATGTGTTGATACCATGTGCAATTTTGGGTTGATATGGGTTGATACCATATCAACATTTACCCTCAAAACATGCAATTCTGTATAGATGACGGTCTGAATAACATGGACCAAGCCAGAGATACATTTTGCTAATAGCATCATTAATCGTTTGTTCATTAATACATTATAAATGCTGAGATGATAGCCTTTCAACGTCATTATGCAACATAATGCACTTAGTACTCTGTATGCGTAATACAGCCAGACAGTATTCATCCAAGCTATAAATCACCAGAGGCCATAAACCCAAATAATTCAGCATGGTTTATGTCCAACAGCAAGTCAAAAAGCAGTCTTTATATCATGTCAGTCCACAGAAGAAAAATAAAAATCAAACAGGAGAGTTTGGGAATCTCAGATATCCCCAATCGTGGTCAAGGCCCGACGATGATAAGACCATCATCATCAGAGTAAACAGGGCGAGCATGGAGGGCAGGCAGAATACCTTTCCCTGTCAGATGAAGCAGCGGGAGACCTCATGGAGTGGAGAGGGGAGGGAGATGAGTGGATTCCAGAAGGCGAATACTGGAAATAAGCAGAAGGCGGAATCCTCTCGTCCATCTCTCTCTATGTATCCTTGGCAAAAGATTGGCAAAAGACGGATGCAGCAACAAGATCTGATTTTGGATTGGGATAAGCAAGAGACAAAACGAAGGCTGGTCTGTGCACAGGACCTCTTTCTGCTGCTGTTGCTGCTTTCTCTCTCCTCTCCTCTCTCTTTCTCTCTCACTCTCTCTGCTCTTACAGCCAGCCAGAGGCAGGGAGGGTGGGAGGAGAGCGAGAGAGAGAGAGGGGGGAGGCACACAGAATAGGCACCAGATGAGCAAAAGAGGGCCTTGGATTCTCTCTCTCTCCTCCTCGCAGTATATATATTAATAGATAGAACTCAAATGATTGATGAGTTCTCTGACTCTCACCGTAACTAAATCTTGCCTCCAAGATCTTTTTTTTTCCGACAAGTAAAAGTCTATAAATAATATATATATATATTATTAGTACTACAAGGACCGCAACGAACCGTGTAATGTATGAGAATAAAGATTGTCTAGAGTAAAAAATGACTTATATATGGATTATGACCCATAGTTCATAAATAGGCATTTGTTTGTAAACATATTGATGATACTTAATTGTGAATCGTCTTTTCAAATCATGACGTGGCATATATATAAATTTAATGGAGGTGTAAATCTATAAATCAACTTTTTTTAAGTAAGTTGTTACTTTTTATAAATAGAGTGTATATACCAAAAATAAAAAAGCTGTCAATTTGTACTTGTAACTTATCTAAAAAAGTTGATTTACACATAACTCTACATCAACATTGAATATATATATATGAGAAATATTAGGGTGGCACCACACTTTTGTGGTACCACCCTGTGTCACACTTTTAGAACCATCCGAGCTGAGATGGATGGACTGAATCTATGTGTGTCGGTCCAAGGGGTTCGTGAGTGTCGGTTAGCGGACATTCGTCCGGTTCACATGCATTGCCCTCTTCCCTCCTCTGCACCGACAACATGATGGCAACGCCAGGCAACGACGGCTGCAAAAAAAGGGGGTGTCGGCCGCCCTCCACGGGCTCACCGGCGAGCTCGCGGAGGGGGCCGACGCCCCCCTTTTTTGCCCCCATCGCCGTGGCATCGAAAAAGGGGGGCGTCGCCCCCTCCGCAAGCTCGTCGGCGAGCTTGCGGAGGGGGTCGACACCCCTCTTTTTCACCCTCATCGCCATGGCAGCGAAAAAGGGGCGTCAGCCCCCTCCGCAAGCTTGCCGGTGAGCTTGCGGAGGGGGGTGACGCCCCCCCCCCCCCCTTTTCGATGCCACGCTGGCAAGGTAGGAGCAGAGGAGAGAGGGAGAAGAGGGGTAGATCACGGAGGAGACAGGGAGAAGAGACGCGACCACTGGCCGTGGAAGACGATATGCACAATGAGATGGGGGAGGGAGGAACAGCGATCGCCGGCCTGCGGAGCAGCGATCAATGGCCTGCACGAGATGGGGGAGGGAGGAGTGACGATCGGCAATCTGCGGAATGGCGATCGTCGGCTTGCGGAGCGGCGATCGCCGGCCTGTGCGAGATAAGGGAGGGAGGAGCGGCGATCGGCGGCCTGCGAAGTGGCGATCAACGGCCTGCACGAGATGGGGGAGGGAGGAGTAGCAATCACCGTCCTGCAGAGCAGCGATCAATGGCCTGCACGAGATGGGGGAGGGAGGAGCGACGATCGACGGCCTGCGGAGCGACGATCGATGGCCTGCGCGAGATGGGGAGGGAGGAGATGACGATCGGCGAACCGCCTTCTGTGCGAGAGAAGGCACAAACCGATCGCCCTAACCGCCTCTTCCCCATATGAACCAACGCGCGTTGATCACGTCCGCCCATTTTTGATCGGACGCTCCTAAATCTGTGGGCGCAGGGTGGTACCACAAAAGTGCGGTGCCACCTTAATATTCCTCTCTCTCTCTCTCTCTCTATATATATATATATATATATATGGATCACTTTTTATCCCACATAGTCCTTATCCCCTATATATATTATTAGTATATTAGGATTGCAACAAAGACTTTTTGAGTTCCCACCTAAGTTTTTTGTGCATAGTTGTATTTGGTGCGGATTGTATTTGTTTTGATTGAAATTTGATGATGAAGAATAAGATTGTTGATGTGATAAGAAAAAGTAGATATCATGATGAATTTTTCATGAGTTTTGAATTTAAAATAATTATTATAATTATAAAGTATAATTTTATTATTAATTAGAATAAAGTTATAAAATAACAAAATTTATAGGAAAATTTTTGTTAAAAATATATTATTTAAATATAAAAATTTGCTTTTAAAATTAATTATTTAATGAAATATTAAAATTTTTTGATGAAATAATAAATAATGTTATATTAATCCCTTATTAAAATTATTTTATGTTTAGTAAATAATTTATTTATGAAAGATATGGTGTGAGAGAAAAGGAAAAAAAGAATATAAATTAAAAAAAGAAAATGTCACGTCAAACCCAAAGAAAAAAAAGAAAACAACTCCCGATTGGAATAAGAAGAGATGGATATTGATTTTCACTCCGGACCCGATTCCAAGGGTGTTAGGCGGCACATTTCGGTGATGATTGCTTGTTAGTTTTTCCTTCCATTCTTCTTTTTTTTCCTTCCTCTTTGGAAAGATGATATATAATTTACCCTTTTTTTTGAAATGATAGCTCCTTTTTTTATTTTATATTTAATTAAATAATATATACATTAGTCTATATATCTTTATGTTTTAGATATTTCAAGGTTTTTCTCTTGTAAAAGTAACTTATAAGTCCATTTTATTATCAAATAGTACACATTTTTTATCTTTGTATTTTATTATTCCAAGTATGTTTATCGAAATATTTAATTGCTTGTATTTTTAAATCTAACTTCAACACTTAAAGTTCTTATTAATGTTATAAAGTATAACTTAACAATACTTTGCTAAATCAAACAAAACAATTAATTAAGAAATTTCTTTTTTTTTTTGCCAACTTGTCATATATGATAAAGAAAAAAATATGAGTTTTGTTATATTCAATTTTAATTAGATGAATAATAAAATTTCATCAAGTTTAAAAAATTGCCATGACTTATAATTTTTTATTTTAAAAAATAAAGTAACATTTTTTCGATAGGACCCAATTTGAATCAGATTTAACCTTGAGTTCTTTTTTTTTATCATTCTAATTTATTTCTTAAAGATAAATATATATTATCAGTATATTTGTACATGGACGCCAACAAAGACTTTTTAAGCCTGATATTTTAAGCTCTCATTATATGACATAACAATAATTTCATATATACAAAGCACAATTAACTCATGTGAAATAACATTAAAAAAACCATGGTAAAAATTTGTGATACTAAGAAAAATTAATAAATAATTATGGAATGAATCAAATTAACAAGCAATCATGTTCCACGCTAAGGTGTAGAACCTCCAAACATTATTAGAGAAAATGACATAGTAGTTGCATATATAATCATATATTGAACCATTTTTCAAACCCAAAAAATAATATTTTCCGATACTTCTAAATCAATCTTTTACTCTCGAGTTTGTTTTAATTAGGTTTGATTAGGAAAAAGAAAAATTCGACCAATAAAAAAACTTAAGAACAAACTAGAACTTGAAAATCAAAATATTATATTTTAAAGTTTTTTTAAAAATATTCATTAAAATTAAGATCTTATTAAGACATCTTTCATTTATAGTTCACAAGTCATTTTTTTTATTGATGATAGTATAATAATTCACATGAGTTACTATAACTTAGTATTAAGGGTCGTTTCACTTAGCTCATATAAAATAATTGATAAATTAAAATGTTGATAAATAGTTTAATAGCTGAAGTTGATTTTAAAAATAAATAAATATGTGTTTGGTAATGAAAAAAATTATAATTTATTATTTTAATCAAATAATAAAAATTATTTAATATTATAATGTAGGAAATACGTGAAGAAAAGTTATGTATATTTTAAAGATAAAATAGTACACTTATTGATCGATTAACTTTTTTCATACACAAAAAAAGTTGGGTGTCTCAATTTATTTTTTTATTTATAAGTAGGTTAAATAAATTATTATCAATTTTTTTTTCTATTGCAAAACAGGGAGAAAATTTTAAATTTTCTCATAAATAATTTTGAGCGATTTATAATATTAACCATGCACCCCAAAATGTATTTAAAATTTGATGTTAGACTCGTAATATTAAGTATATTTACATTATTTCTACTTGCTATTATCATATTTTTTTCCTCTCATTTTTTTTCTCGAGCACATTTCGCTGTTTATAAATATGATATATTATTTTATCGTTTCTCAAAAGGATAGATTCCTTTTTCATTTAATTAAATAATATATACATTAGTCGATATATCTGTATAGTCTATATATTTCAAGGTTTTTTTCTTGTAAAAGTAATTTATAAGTTCATTTTATTATCAAATAGTACACATTTTATGAGATCTTTTTTTTATCATTCTAATTTATTTCTTAAAGATAAAGTCATGAAAGTATTGATTTTATGATATTAGGAAGGCAACTATTCTTGATTACTTGTTTTCAAATAGTTGAATGCGATTTTATCTCTTGAATAAAACTATTCGAGATATTGATTAAAAATAAACAGAAAATATATATATTAAGTGTGAGATAAATCATAAACATACGTTTTTCCTAAATATTTTTTATCTGTTATTTGAAATTAAAAGATGTGGCCTTTGTTATGTGAGGTTTTTCTTTCAAATATTATATTGTATTCTAACGACTTAATTCAAGGCGAAATCCAATTCTCTGAGTTGGACGAGGACGGGTGAACAAGCTAAGAACCGGACCTACAAGACATTTGGAAAACTAAACTACAAAAATAAATAAATAAATGAACTGATTGAGCCAACTACTTTGGATGGCATTTCTTGAAAAGAAAATGAGTTGGTTGCCTTTCCATGCTGTCCTAATTTTTGTTTATATTTTTAGATTTTATGATTCGCTAGATACATGTATCTGGATATATTTATGACGAGTACAGAATATTGCATATTTTTTTGTATTTAACAAGATTCCACTTTTTTTTTGTTAAAATGAGGAAGAGATTCTTGCTTTTATGATAGGAAGGTATTTATTATTAAAAGAAGGAATTAATGAATGTGTACGTGGATATAAAATATTTGTTATGTATAATTTCCCTCTTTTTCAATATTGATATTAGTTATAATTTAAATGTTTATTATGTTTAAGAAATGATGTTAAGCATCACCAATCGAGTTAAGAAATTGAGGCAGCTGAACCTTCACGGTGAATACAAATATTATTAATAATTCTGTGTCACATCAATTGATTATCGAGCATTAAAAGATTTTCATAAATTATAACTAGCAAAAAACAAAAAAAGAAATGGCATATCTGCTTTACGCAACTTCTTCATATTCAGAGGGCACTCACAATAATTAAAATATATTGTACCGTCTTGATTTTTTTTTAGGTTCCGGATTTAGAAAATTACTAATAATCCGAATTCGAAATGAAAGAATGATACTTCTAGCCCCAGGGAACCACTTAAAAAATAACCTGGCGACCGAAATGTGTAACCTAATTTTGTATCCTCTTGATTTAATAAAATAGTTATTTGAGACATCATTTTATCGTCAATCATCTTAAGAAAGAAGATTGGCATGTGGATTAGTAATTCGAAGAATAATGAAGCCCTTTCCCATTGTCATTTATTAAAATCCTCATCCAAGCATTTTTTTCTTCAAATACAATTCTAAATGAAACATTTATATATAGAAAATTCATGAATTCATAAGTGGAGTACATAAAAACCAGAAAATAAAATGACAATAGAAGTCCCACGATGATTAAGTTCAACCTGGGAGACAAAAAAAAGGATACGGAGCTCACATACAGGTGCGTGTGTCACGGGGTCATTCTCGGACACTAGACCACGTGCGGCGACTAGGCGGATAGGCACCTAGCCAAGCCTGTTTTGAGTTTGCAGCGGAAGTTTTATGGTCGAGACGACTTTGCCAAGAGTCGCTCTTATAGGCGTTCAATCACGGACATGACTAGAGTGTTGGACTACTCGTCACGAGACCGTGGCATTAGCGCGTTGCGGCACTAATGTTGACGCTTGGGCGCTTAAAGTCCGAAGGGGCGACGAAGGGACCACGGGACGCCACGAAGGGACACCGATGTGAGTTGCCACCCCACGCTCAAGGCCATGACACTAGAATTAAAGGAAAGCTTGCTTGTATTAAATATGATGAAACATAACATACAATTGGGCCTCGGAAGGCACTAGTGAACTCCTCCCAGTGTACCGTAGGTATAGGAGTCTTGTTACATATTGAAGATGCAAAAGACGTACCCTACGGGAACGTCACCTACTTGACCATTCATAAAGACGACCTTACAAGATAAATGCCCTAAGGACGGATAACTTGGTACTCCGCAATATTACGCAGTGCGGGGCGGCTGCATGTGTTCCATGTTTTCGACGCTGAGCGGCCGAGGGCTATAAGTTGAGCGGCACTGGTGCCGCGAGGCTTCACGCTTCGTGTCACGGGAAACGCCCCGTGACATTCTCCCCCACCAAAGTCGACGACGCCCCCGACGCCGTTGTCCGGGCTTCCTCGGAGCCTTCGTCTTGAGTCTTGACTTCGCTTGTCTCGATCAATTCTGCCTTCTTTGCCTTGACTTCAACTTCACCAGCATCACGCAACGCCAGGAATGCCCGCTCCTTGGGGTCTCGCTGAGGACTCCTCCCTCAGGCCTGCTTCGCTCGCTGATCCTTCGTCCTATCCGGGGTCATCACTTGTGCAGCGCCAGTGGAGTCCGCCATGTGCGATCTGACTTCATCAAGCAACTATCCGTCCATCAAGTCTCTGTTGGCTTCACTTCTCTTCGACTTGCGCAGCGTCAACTTGTGTGGTTTGGCTTCTTTGGGGGTGAAACAACTCTTGTATGCCTTCAGGAATAGCGCGGAGAAGAGTTGTCTCAGGGTCGTGTAGAACACGATGAAGAGTCTCGCCATTCGACCTGACTTGACTCGATGCCTTCATGTTGCGGATGGCCGCAGCATAAGGTCTCCCTTCCGTCGAATGCGAAGTACAGGACCATCTCACCCTCGATGATCATTCTTGAATTTCGACGGCTTGAAATAGCACAGCTCTCCGATGTCGATGCTTGTAGCTTGTCTGCTTCGAGTGCCTGGGTCGCTATGATGAGCGACGAGAGTCTTCACACGGATACTTTGGGACGCTTCAGGTCTCTTTGTGGGCTTGACTCAACGTCTCTATGTTGCAAATGATTGCAACGTAGAGTTTTCCATACCTCTGCCGAACTAAAAGCGTAGGACCACCTCCTCCTTGGTGACCACATGATGTTTCGACAGTCTTGAGGCGGGACAAGGTTCTTTGATATGACAATCCGTGCCTTGTCCATCTAAGTCGCCATAGTGGGTGACGAGAGTCTCCCCACGTTTCCTTGTGGTTCAACTCGCTGTCCCCAAGTTGCAAATGGCTGCAACGTTGAGTCCTTCGTCCGCCGAGCCTTGAGAACATCTCCACCTTCCCCTTGGTGGACAATAGATATCTCGACGGTTTGAGGTGGAGCAAGGTTCTTTGGTATAATATTTCGCACCTTGTCCACTCCTAGTCGCTATAGTGAGCGACGATGAAAGTCTCCCCACATGTGCCTGTGGTTCGATCCGCTTCTCCTGCTTCGATGGGCGATCTATATCTTCGGCATAAGTAGCTTCCTCCTTGCGACTTGAGCTTCTCTCCTCCACCATTGCCCTTGCCCAAGGGCTTTGGTGGTATGGCACTTGTCCTGATTGACTTGGCAGCGTCGACTAGTGAGCGGAGGTTGGACGATCTGGTCGTTCCAACTCCTTCCTAGTCTAAAGCTTCTAACCCCTCTGCTTGAAGAGCACCAACATTGGGTCTTCATCCTCCTGGGAACACTGTAGGCGGAGCTCGGTGATTCCTTTCACTTTCTCCTTCAACATACTCATCTGGCTGATGTTGAACAATGCGATCTTGACCTCCAGTCCCAACTTGTCCGGGTCTGCATAATTGATGAACTGACACTTCTTCTGTCCCATGTCTGGGATGCATGTTTGCCATATTCTACATTGTCGCGATGGCAACGCCATCCTGAGTTTGCCACATCTTGCAGGATTCTTGGGATATGCCTTCTTCCGATCATGGGACCTCCTTTGAAGCTTTGACAATCCCTTTGGGGTATGGACGGGGCGAGATCGTTGTGCTCGTTCACGAAGGGGATGCACATTAGATGCTCATCCGTCCGCGTCTTGGACAAAGTAATGCCACTGTGCTTGTCATCCTAAATCATACACCTTTGACATACTCGTCCACCGGACGGCTTGACCCTTGCGAAAGAGTAGCCGTTCCGGGCCTTCACTGATCCGGGCGGATGCTTGTGAAGACGCTCCGCTTAGATAAGCGGACTGCGGTTGGTGAACTCATGGCATGAGCTCCCAACATTACCTCCATCTCCATTCGAAGGGACGACATCGCCAATGTGTCCTTCAAAAACTTCGCATTGCGATCTTTGGAGGCCGCTTCGATTACTCGAGGCGATGTCCGAAAGGAATGGGCACTCCTTCCTTCAGTTGGCGGTAGAACGCTTGACAGCAGCATGCCAAGGTTCGCCGATGCTCGACGCTCAGACCATTTGCCAAATTGGTCGCTGAGTTGAGGCGTCGATTTGCGTTGGCATGTATCAGGTTCGTCCCACTCCTCGATGGATGACATTGCGCCGCTTGCGGGGCGACACTTGACGAGGCAGGCAAGGCTGACGGCTCGTCTGCGAGTGTTTGCAAGTAATCAACGCTTTGCTCCATTTTCGAAAGTCATCGTGGCGTGGTAGGCGATGCTGCGGCACGACAAGATGCTTGTGATTGATGCTCCTTGGCCGAAAAGATGATATTCTCTGGCCGAAAAGGGACCGTGAACCTTGATATTTGTCTTTAAGCCAACTTCTCCCGTGAAGCGGTTGTGCACTTCACGTTGCATGACTGGGCATGCGATGCGACGTCACGAAATATCGAGCAACGCCAGGTCGTCATGATAGTGCATGACCGACAGTCCCTGAATATGACACGGGTCCTCCGAGTTACACGACGCTCGTGTAAGCAATCTCCTGATATGAGCAGCGCAAGACCATCATGCCGAGCATATGGCCACTCTTTGACGCAGTGCGACACTTCAGGATTCCCGACTGTATACCTGGGGTGGTTGATCTGCTCGAGTGAGCGACGCATGACCGTCCCGGTTAGGCGGGGCGACCAATCCGCCATCATGATGCATGACGAACGTTCCTTGACACGACACGGGTGTATGAGGAACATGCTGCGGGGCACTACTGGGCGTGCGGCGAGGAAGCTTGCCATGCATTCCTCGTTGGCGTCCATGATCAAAGACCATGGTACCAGTGCGCCTGGGCGTGACGGAGTATTTGAGCGGAAGCACATTTCCTACGCCAGGGCACGTTGCGACGACACAAGCGAGTCATCGTCGCTGGGTAATCCGAGCAGGAAGAACTGCTTTGATACCACTTGTCACGGGGTCATTCTCGGACACTAGACCACGTGCGACGACTAGACGGATAGGCACCTAGCCAAGCCTGTTTTGAGTTTGCAGCGGAAGTTTTATGGTCGAGACGACTTTGCCAAGAGTCGCTCTTATAGGCGTTCAATCACGGACATGACTAGAGTGTTGGACTACTCGTCACGAGACCGTGGCATTAGCGCGTTGCGGCACTAATGTTGGCGCTTGGGCGCTTAAAGTCCGAAGGGGCGACGAAGGGACCACGGGACGTCACGAAGGGACACCGACGTGGGTTGCCACCCCACGCTCAAGGCCATGACACTAGAATTAAAGGAAAACTTGCTTGTATTAAATATGATGAAACATAACATACAATTGGGTCTCGGAAGGCACTAGTGAACTCCTCCTAGTGTACCGTAGGTATAGGAGTCTTGTTACATATTGAAAATGCAAAAGACGTACCCTACGAGAACGTCACCTACTTGGCCATTCATAAAGACGGCCTTACAAGATAAATGCCCTAAGGGCGGATAACTTGGTACTCCGCAATATTACGCAGTGCGGGACGACTGCATGTGTTCCATGTTTTCGGCGCTGAGCGGCCGAGGGCTATAAGTTGCGCGACACTGGTGCCGCGAGGCTTCACGCTTCGTGTCACGGGACACGTGTGCGTGCGTGTGACACATGGGGCATTATGCTCCTAAGTGTAATAATTATTGATTCGAAACATGCAAATGTTGGCATTCGTCACGAATTCCATGTGATCATTTATTGACAAGTCAGTCGACAAGTTCGTTGCACCATTCATGACCCACCAAATAAATATTATATATATATATAGCTTTGTTGTGCAACTGCAACATGATGTTAGTTTCTTCTTATTTTCTTCTTTAATAAAACTTGTTTTAGCTATTATTCTTTTTTTTTATTAGGGGGTGAGCACTGTAAAGTTGAATCCACGATTGGGATGTTATACGAATCATGTGCAGTTGCGTGATAAAAGAAAATGCAAGTGATGCATGTTGAAGTTGATATAATAATACTATAAGAATCAATCAGAAATATATACAACGCTATCAGAAACGAAATAAACTAACAGACAGACTCTTTCCTCGTTTCTTTTTCTTTTTTACCCGTTTCTCTTACTTCTCAATTTTCTTGTTCGATTCTCTCTCCAAGTATGTCTAATCACTTCTATTTCGATCCCCCGAAGTCAACTTTTATTCCAAAAAATATCTGATGGCGCTTCATCAATCTTAAACAATGCTCAAAGTTCCCCCAATCCCCAAAACAATCTTGTCCAGCACAAATAAGACAACCATGTGTCTGCATTTATTTACTTTGTTTTTAGCTTAGTTCGAGGGAAATGTGCATGCAAGTACATTAAAAGAAAAGCTCAGTTTGGTGCCACTTGATTCATTGAGGTTCTATATGATTTGTCTCGTGTAGGCCAATCTCTAGCTCATCCTAAACCTAAAATCAAGTATACTATAGCTTGAAAGATAATAAACAGCCGATAGACATAACATGATCAATCAACTAATAACATGCATGGTTCTGCTACATAAAAGATTCCAATATGAAAGCAAATAAAAGAATATGTAGCACCAGAAAAGTGGTTAAGCAATTAAATAAATAGATTATTATTCTAGTAGCAACCTCATAGTTGCATAAGGTCCATATTTTAAAGATAAGATATTCACGCTTGATTGAAACAATAAGTAGACAACTGGCAAACCTTCCATCCAGAGACCAGACATTCAACAAAAAGTTGGCATACAATCTTTTTTGAGAAATAGCTGGTACACTATATTCTCACCTTTATATTTCAATTTATCTTGGTAGCTGCAAAGTTTGAAGACCAACACAAAATATGGAAATAGATTTCCAAGAAAATTGAGGGCACCTAATTTTGTCAGTACACTATTCTCTGATATTGCACTTAAAAATAATTCATAAAAGTTGACATAAAGTAAAGTGGATATTCATAGTAACAAGTAAATTTCCATTATTCTATACACTAAGGCCTCACATACAATAATAAAAAAGTCTCAATATTTAATTTTTTTTGGTCAAAGAAAGATCTTTGCCAAGAACAGAATCAATGAACAAAAGAACAGAAATTAATAGCCCCAACAGAAATGTATCACAATGGGTGTGAGGAGCCCAAAAAGGCAAAGATACTAGTTGGAGCTTACATGCTAGACTCCGACCTTTATGGAAAAAAAAAGGTTTCACCATTGAAATTATTATTCATGACACTAAAGTACAACTGACCTGAAAAGCAAGAGATCATTATATGCAAGTATTTTCATAACCCAACTACAACAAAACTAGTATGTGATTCAAAGCATGAGACTTTTGATTAAGTTAAATGCTTTGATCAATTCCTCTCCAATCAGAAAGAAATGGAAGTTCAACTTCTCAAATAAAGAGCACTTTCAAGATGAAATTAAGTACTAAATATTTATAGATTGAGCTCAACAATCAATACACAGATTATTAAGGCAAAGTACTGAAACACGGGCATTCAAAAAGCTAGCTCTGCCACAATAATTTCATACATCGCTAGTGGACCAAAAGAATTTCATGTTTAGATATTTTTGACATCTTTATCACTTCAATTCCTCTAATCAGTTCAAGATACTTAGAAAAAATACACTGAATGAGGAAGGATAATGAATTCAAAAATTTGAATACATATATACATTTCAAAAATTAGTCTAATGAAGACATTCCGCAACTGATTACTCAAACTAACATTTTCTGCAACAGAAAATTTGGGCAACCAGTAGTAAAGATCAGATATTTAGCCAATCGGTTAAGGATGTACAATATAGTATAGAATAAAAATAACAGTCTCTTGAAAAGATAAATATATTATAATAATAACAATAATAATTTAAAATTTGCTAAATTTGTACAGCATAAGAAGACTTGAGATGTTCCCTAACATAAAATTTCTCTCCTTGAAGGAAAAAAATGAATTACACCCCAGCTTGATAATGGTTGTTGCTTGATAGCATGCGATTCATTACAAAATGAATAAAAAAATACTAAATACATCAATCTCACAGGCTTTAAAAGTGTTGGTTTTACACTCGGTAGAACCCCTTAAAACTAGGAACCTCAAGTGAATAAACATCAAAATCTGCATTGTCAGATAAAGATAATAATTAAAAGACTCCATAGAATATTAAAAGAAGTTGAGATTCTGTTGTAATTTATTAGGATGAAAACATGAAACATTTAACTTAATACTAAGACTTCATTGTGAAACATGCTCTGTGGTTTCTAATTGATCACTCTGAATGATTGCACTAGTCTTAACCATGTTGGATCAAAGTTTTAATGCCTTATATAATTATATTTTGATGATACAAACCTCGGAAGACTAAAGTTATATGTTGAAAAAGTTTAAATAAAATGGATAACTTTATGCACTAAATTTTGATTAAATAATTGACTATGGTCTTATTAGATTCTGGATGAATGATGAATATCAAAGTTGTAGAGAATATTATTAGCTATTCATAGAATCCAAGATTATTTAATTTGAATAATTGTACAAAAAGTTATGCTAAAAAAAGTGCAGGTCGGTCAACCTGCCGGTAGAAGCAAATAAGGTTGGTCGAGGATATACCGGTCGACCGATCGAAGATGCCGGTCTATCAATAAATACATGAGCTGTCCCCGTCGACGTCGAGACGATACCGGTCGACTTACTTGTCGATGCATCGATCGACCGGTCAGCTGCGGTAACTAAGCAAATCAACACAACAGTCATATAGACCGGTCGACCGGTCCCCGACTAGAATGAACAATAAGGGCTACTTTTCAAGGAGAAAAATGTGAAATAATTTCTGGACGAATTTTCCACATGTTGAAGCCTATAAAAGGAGTGCCAAAATCAGAAGCAAAAGCATCCATCCAAACATTGAAGAAAAAACTTCAAGTTATCAAAAGAAGATCATTTCCTTGAAGTTTTCATTTTGGTCTTTCTCTTTTCCACTATTGTGAGCTTGTCATTGTAAAAGATAGAAACAATTTGTTCAGAAAAATAGAGAGAGCTCCTGTGTAAAATAGGTTTCAAATCTTACCTCTTGAGTGAGAGAAAATATTAGCTTTCTATGATGAGAGGTTTACATTGCCTCTCGAAGCGGAGAAAAGATGATTGTGTAAAGGGATTTTCTTCATTACCCCATTTGGAATAAAGGAAGTGTTTTAGTAGAATCTCCGATGGTCTCGAGGTCGAGAAGTCGGAGCGGGACGTAGGCCAAAGTGTGACCGAACCTCGTCAACAACCATCCGTGCACTTGGTGTTTGCATTATCTCTCTCTCCCTCTTATATTATGTTTATGATATGAATTGCATTGATTTAAAAGGATTCACGAATCGATTTTAAGCTTCCGCAACGTTTTTTTTGTGAAATTGACATTTTCGGTTTTAACACCAATTCACCCCCTTGGTGTTTGCATTCTCTCTCCCTCTTATATTATGTTTATGATCTGAGTTGTATTGATTTAAAAGAATTCACGAATCGATTTTAAACTTCCGCAACGATTTTTTTGTAAAATCGACATTTTTTATTTTAACACCAATTCACCCCCTGGTGCCTTGGGATCCTACAAACCAAGGGAAAGCAAGCAGTAAGGTAGGATGGGAAACATGAAGCTGGAAGTTTAACAATTTTCTATAAATCCAGAAAAAAGATGGATTCAGTTATTAGTAAAGACTTGTGCACTAATATATATAAGTTGGTCATGTATCTTGGAATTAACTCCGCCTATGTTTTATAGCCGGTCCCAAGCCCGGATAAAGGAGGAGAGTTGTGTTAGGCCCCGACAGCCAGCGTAAAACCCTGTCGAATCTCATGAACATGGATCAACGAGCGTCGTATGATCCATGTAGCTGACACCACCTAGTGGGATAAGACTTTGTTGTTGTTGTTGTATGTATCTTGGAATTCTAAGCTTATTGGGCTAAGACCATACACAAAGTAAAAGAGATGTTTACCAGCACTATCTTTCTTCACCTATTATGGAACTTGCATGTTAATGTGATACTTGTATACCCAGAAGTTGTCTTGAACTAATAGTTTCACTTAAACATCATCCAAGAAAATAGTGAAAGTGTCTTTTCATGACAGACAACATGAGCTACATGCTAAATCTATTTCAAGGGCATTAACTCTGGTATCCTTCAAGAAATAATTTCATCTCTAACCTAGCTTTAGGAATGGTTCTCCTAACAAGGCTACATTTTGTATGTAAGATTTATGATCAAACTGTGGAAAAATGCATTAATACACATAAAATAGGAATACCTTGGTCATGGCAGTGCAAATTTGTCACAATGGGCATTAATCTCGAAGGCCAAGTTCAAGCTCAAGCTCGTCATCCTCTTCAAAAAGCCTCAACAGACGAGCATGTTGCTCTTCCCTTTTCCTTTTCTGCCAATACTTGTAAAGGAAAATAAACAAAAGCACTACTCCGGCAGCACCAAGGTATATGTAAAGAACTTCATTTTCCCCCTTGCCACTAGAATCAGAATTAGCTTTTGAGCTTGCTCCATTCTTGGTACTTGATGGATCATCACCTAGGCATAAGGGTAATCGTAAATAACATGCTGCTCTGGTAAACATTGCAGGGGAAGCATAGAAATCTAAAGATAACAACTACTGTAAAACAATTTATCATACAGGAGAAGCATACAGGATCTGACCAAGCTATGATTATTCCATACTTGTTGTAATCTCAACCTTAAGTTTAGCATGAGTTGAGACAATATTTTTCATTCCTATTTCCTGTCTTATGAGTTCGCAAGCTCTGTTAAAAACCTGAGAACAAAATACGTCGAATATTTCCAAATCCAAACCCTCGTGCATGCAATGTATCCAGATTTGAACTGCATTAACCCTTAAACTATCCGAACACAACAGAATAAGCGTCAATCTTTTCAAGGATTCAAGATGAGCTCGAATCGGCCGAAGGCTCGTCTTTATACCGACTAGATTCTCTCACACGATACCAAAAATGGTGTCTTCATTTCCTTTATTTCATTCAGGATCTACATCGATCGGGATGCAAACTACGATTCCTTACATCCGAGAGAGCCAAGGTTCAACGAGGGATCGGAGGAGAAAGAGATGTACCTGCGATCGGATGCAGCGAGACGGCGGTGAGGAGGAGGAGGAGACGACGCTTCGATCTGCCGCTGCTGCTTCGAGCACCACCTCCACTCATCTCTGTGTCTGTGCCCCCTAACCCTTTTCGTTTGTTACGCGCCTTCTGCGTCGTGCGCTCTCTTTTTATTCTCTCTCTTAAAACATAAGAATGCCTTCACTGTAGATTGCCTCTTAAAAAATTTATTACATTGTCGAAAAATTATCACTTCCGATATGTATCTCGATCAGTATGCATAAACAATTTATTTAATAATTCATATTAGTTATTTATAAAAAAATAAAAATTTATAAGTTAATATATAATTTTTATCAAAATATTTTTAATCAAAATAATTATATATATATTACTTTTAATTTAGTAAACTTAAATTACAAACATATATTCATAAGCAATTTACATTCTCACTGTATAAGCAATGCGGATCTATGTAGATAATCCATTATATGTTACAAGTAAATAGAATAATGTGATGAATTCAAATGATTTAATACATTATTTGAAAAATTATTTATAAAGAAAGACTTTCTAGGTACTTTTTTAAAAATATTTTAAGATGGTTTGCATTTTTTTATACAAAAGAGTATTGAAGATGTATTCGAAAAAAACGTAGTCAAATACTTTTGAAAATAGGCCGTCCCTCGTACAATTTTTAAATCCAAATTCAACTTTTTATATCGTATTTATGCCTTACAATTTATTATGAATTATTTCTCCAAAGAAATGTGGATGAATGAATCATATAGCAGTCAAAATAAATTAGACGAGTTATGAGCTTGTATAAACAAGACATACTTAAATTTATAAGGTAATCCTTTTATGTAAATAAATCCGAATTAATTATACATGATAATATAATCAATCAAAAATGAGAACAGTAAAACCATATAATTAATTATGTTTCATACTATTTTTAATGCTAATCCTAGTATCCAGAACTTTCATTAAATTCAATCTAATTCCGTAAATACGAAGCCCCTTAAAATATATTGCTGATTTTTTAAACCAAAAGAGACAAAACAAAATGGCATTCAAGATTAATTTTGAGGAAACTAATAAATAGCTTATTAGGCAGAACCGAGTCCAAGTCTAATCTTAATTAGCAAATTGAGTTTATGATTATAAAATTAATAAAATGGGACATCATAAATTTATTTTATACAATATTTATCTCATTTTTTAATTGAAAACAGGCATTTTAAAATATTTGATTCAAAAATTTATTTTCCTACTATTTTTTTTAAAAAAAGAAATAAACCATGGATTCTAAGCCAAAGACCGTTAATATACACTACACGGCATAATCTCCTTAGCTTCTCTTTGCCCGTTCTTTGCCTCTCGCCGCTGTTGCCGCGCTGTTGCCGTCTTACTGCTGGGATCGGAGCACTCATCTTCTTCGGGGAGAAGAAAGATGAGAGCTTGTATAGCGTCCCCGTCTCTCGCTTTCTCTCGCCTTCTCAAGTCCTTCCCCATTCGTGTGTTCGCTGCCAGTTCCTCCTTCCTTCCCCGCTCCCCCGAACTCCGCCGGCGCTCCCTAAACCCGCTCTCCCTTCATTCCTCGAAGCCCCTGAGGAAGTCCATCTCGGTTCCGGCCTCGCTCCGCGTCTTTGCCTCCGCCCCGGTCGCCGCGCGCGACGACGTGGTCATCCTTGGCATCGAGACCAGCTGCGACGACACCGCGGCTGCCGTCGTGAGTACTCCGTTTATCTTTTCTTTTGGCAGAGTGAGAAAACCGAGATCTTTTCGTTCTTGTTCTGATGGCAGGTCCAATATGATATATTAGTCTTTTTCAAAATGGCCTTCTTCTTGTTCTCAACGTGTTTGCATTTATGTCTTTTGCTCTTTTTTGAAACGATTTATGTCTTTTGCTCTTAGGTCAGGGGCAATGGTGACATTCTCAGCAACGTAGTTTCTTCCCAGGTAATTGTTAAAGTTTTCCTTTTTGGTTGCCTTTGTTGATGGAATTTATGCGATTCCTAATGTTACTGTAGTTGGTTACTACTATTATTTTTGACATTTGCTATTTTCATGTCATGAACATTTTCTCTCTAATCCATATGTTGGTGGAAAAAAATGCGTGAGATTGTGGTAGCCTGTCCTCATGACAACAATTTATCCCTGATCATCAATACTTAAGTTAGGTCCGTAACATATATTGGCCGAAGCCGATGCATATCAGACTATTTAAATTGGTGAACCCAAACTTAAAATTTTAAATATAATGCACGACCATTATTAAATAAGGTAAATCTGATTATTTAACCTCAGCTCTATGCTTCCTCTAATCAAGGCAGATTTGCTTTTGCGCTATGGAGGAGTGGCTCCTAAAATGGCCGAAGAAGCACACGAGCTAGCTATAGACCAGGTTGGCATTTAATGAACCAATTTTGTGTAGTATCCATTGTTTATCTGTGTATACTCTCCTGATAAGCAAAATTCATTCTGCAATTTAATAGGTTGTTCAACAAGCACTGGATGATGCCAATTTGACGGAGAAAGATTTATCTGCAGTTGCTGTCACTATTGGGCCAGGCTTAAGTCTTTGCTTAAGAGGTATGCAAAATGATCCTACGCGACTAGTGTTTGGCCTATGCTCTCAAGTTCATTTGCACTATTGTTGTGCTTTCTAGAAGAAACCTATGCTTTGTTGTGCTTTCTAGAAGAAAAGTACACTTGAATGCATCATTTGTCATATTAAGAAGATAATGTTAATTAGTCATATGTCGACATAGAAATCACCAATATGATGTGTTTTCTAAATGACCGATTTCACCAGAACAAAGGAATCTTGCTTCTTTGACTCTTAATTAAGCTTCTCTCCTTTTCAAAAAGATTAAGTTTCTCTCAATAAATTTTCAATTATTAATATGTTAACTCAGATGGAATTCACGCTTTTTATGTTTCTTGGTTATAGTTTAGTGATAACATATTTAATCATGCCATCTGCATTTGAATTAAGTATATCAGATAATGAACCTTTTCTAGGTTATATGAGTTTTTAATGTTCCTTTCAGCTTGCAATGCTACTACTACCTCTTAGAAAGTACAATCTCATGTGTTTGACTGTGCAAAAGATTATTATTTACCATTATGCAACAAGAAAAGTTTATGCTTGGATTCTTATCGCAATTTTTTGTTGCAGTTGGCGTGCAGAAAGCTCGGAGAATAGCTGGAATATTTGGTTTGCCTATTGTTGGTGTTCACCATATGGAAGGTCATGCTTTGGTTGCTAGGTAATTAAGTTGGAAAGTTATTGGAAACCAACCTTTGCGCAGTGTGTTTACTCGCTATTTTTCTTTATATTTTTGCTATCATGGCATAGAGACAAAAACACAAGGAACACTGCATCTCTGTTGCACTTTTGTTGACTTTGATGTTGCAATGTTGGGACTTGGGAGAAAAATTGTACCTCAAATTTTGTTCGAACTAGCAACTAAAGATTTCAAGGCATAAAATTGGATAAGCTAGAAACTTCAGCTTTTCCATGTAAATCTTAAATTCAAATAATTTATCCTTTCCCTAAAAAATCTCTTTTAAATAATTCCATCCATGGAGTATGAATTGAAAAACTGTAAAATATGTACATTTAAGTCGTAACAATCCTTTCCCTTAAAAAAACATTGAATAGAGAAGATGGTGAGGAGTTTGGGGATGAATCTTTTCTTTTTAGAGGGGTGATGAATCAGATTTAGTTATATTCCTTTCTTTTATGTTAATGCTTAATATGGTTGTTTTCTTCTTACATGCTAATCCTTATGTGTCTTTGTACAGGCTTATCGAAAAGGAGCTCGAATTTCCATTCCTGGCACTTCTTATCTCTGGTATGTTGGCACCTTAATATCATAAACCATACTGACCATTGAAGTCTATGTGAGAGTCAAAATCTTCTATGTGCCTTGCGGCAGGATGTGCAGGACACACTATAACATTTTAGTTCTAGATACTTCTTCTTTTCTTGTTATTAAGTTATTATGGGTTGAAAATTTGAAGTCATTATACTGCATGCATGGTTGTACATATTGCTGGAATTTTGTTGAGAAAATTAGCCTAGCACAACCACATGCATGTTGATGTCTGTGATTCATACCCATTTCGCACGAATATTGTATAAATACTATCTAGAATCACTTAAAAGTGCTTGGGAGCAAGTCTCGGAGGCATGTGTTTGATCATATTATGATACTAGTTTCTTGCTTATAATGTACCAGTGTAAGAATCAACATTGTTGCAAATTTTTTTCTTGCACTTTTCAAGTATTGGATATCATTTTTTTTAGAGCAAGTATTGGTTATCGATTGCAAAACAAAGATAGTGAGTTCGACAGACACCATAGAATGAAGTCCATCATTGGAATTATTGCATGTATGGATCTTAGATTCTAAAGCAATCATACAATATAAGTTCTTAGTGTGGCAATAACATGTAAAAATCTGTCATACAAGGTGTAAACGACTGTTTGGCGAGAAAAAAATTTGCATGCTAATCATGTTTTCTACACAACAAACTTTTCTTCACAAAATGACTTGTTTTTTTGAGATTTTCTGTATCAAGCAAATTTTCCTTGTACTTTTATTTGAATTTCCTATGATATATCTGAAATAAATTATTCTCAGGTGGTCATAATCTTCTTATTCTTGCTCACAAGCTTGGTCATTATATTCAACTTGGAACAACTATAGATGATGCCATTGGTGAGGCTTACGACAAAACAGCAAGATGGCTTGGCCTTGATATAAGAAAAGGCGGTGGTCCTGCTCTTGAAGAAATTGCCCAGGAAGGCGACGAAAATGCGATTAAGTTCTCAGTAAGTATTTGTTCTTGCTATTTCTCTACCATAATTTTCCTGTTAATGTCTCAATGTTATTATGTAGTGTTCATTTTCCTTTGTTTTAGACTATTCAACTTTTAGTGATACTAGTCTTTAACTAGTATATATTTTACTTTTGATCAGATCCCAATGAGGCAACATAAGGACTGCAATTTCTCATATGCTGGTCTGAAGACACAAATTAGATTGGCTATCGAATCAAAAAATATGTAAGGAGCTTGTAACATTTTACCATTTATATACACTTTCAGAATATCTGGATATCGTTGGTCATTAAGAAGGAAAAAACTAAAGAAAACAAAGCAATTTTTTTTAAAAGAACAAAGAAGAGATACTTCTCATAAATATTAAAAGTATTGCCTTTTGGGTTTGACCCAGACCCTGCATCTTAGTAAAAAAGCTCTGGCCACGGAAAATAATTACTTGATCCGAGAGTGAACGTCAACACTTGTCAAGAGATGCCTTTACAACTGTGGATGACAGATGGGAATAAATATCTATTTGTATTTCCTTTTGAATGTTTCCCTGCAAATTAAATAATAGTGAAAAGCATTGGCAGTTTTTTTTTCCTGTTGGTAAGAAACCATTAACAGTTGAAACCCTTTAAAGTCCAGCAGCTATAATGTGGCGGCTCTGGAATTTACTAGTATAAATGAGCAAGTAGCAAGCTGTAGACAGTTTCCTTGAGGAGTTAGTTCAAGGTTTTGCAGCCTATGTATTCAACTTTTACACAAACTGTCTTGTTTAGTGATTTAATGTTCATTCAACAACTAAGTGATTCCTGAGTGACTTAATAACTGCAGATGCACAGACATTCCAATTTCTTCTACAAGTTCAGAAGATAGAAAGTCCCGTGCAGATATTGCTGCCTCTTTTCAGGTATCCCTTATGAATCTAATTTAATTGTCATTTTCTCTAAGCATACAAATTAATTTTTCAATAATGTTTTGTAATGTTATTTCCATAGAGAGTTGCTGTCATACATCTGGAGGATAGATGTCAAAGAGCAATAGAATGGGCATTGAAACTTGAACCTTCAATTAAACATTTGGTGATGAACTATTTTTTGCAGATTCACTGTTGGTTTCTCTTACTCATAATTGACATATTTGCTTCACTATTTAGGTGGTTTCAGGAGGTGTTGCATCAAACAAATATGTCAGAAATCGTCTAACTTCTGTAGCAGAAGAAAATGGCCTCAGACTTATATGCCCCCCTCCAAGACTTTGCACTGATAATGGTAAGAATCTTTATATTATCTGTCTCAAAGCTTATAGAGTTTGAACCTTTTATATGTGCCTCATAACAGGTGTCATGATTGCATGGACTGGGATCGAGCACTTCCTTGCAGGAAGATATGATCCTCCACCTCCTGAAAGTGAACCCAAAGATTTTATGGTGTGTACTTTATGTTTCTTGAATATTAGCATACATAATCTCTTTAATTCTGTGTGGTACTGTACTAGCTGATTTTTTTTGACGATAGTAAACTGTTGTTGAAATTTCACAAAAAAAATGTGGAAGTAATTGTTTAAACTAGTTGATGAAACATATATAATTCAAATTAGATCTTTTCCTGTCTTCATTCATTGTGTTGCCATCTAATCCATGTCCATCACGTGCAGCTTGACTTGCGCCCAAGATGGCCTTTGGGTGAGGAGTACTTGCAAGGAAAAAGTGATGCCCGTTCTTTAAAGAGAGCCCGCATTCACCCATCACTGACATCAATGATTCAAGGTTCTGCACCACAATAAGTGTTACCTTTATGCAAGTGGTTTGGGCGCATTCATAGGCCTCCCACTTGAATTTTCTGTTGGTGTGCACATATGCTATAGTAAAGATTACTGGAAAACATTTGAGAAAAAGAGCTGCAAATATCAAGACAAGGGCAATATTTAGACCATGCTGTGGCAATATTGTGGCAGAAGTAATCTTCAACAAGGAACACATGTTGTCCACCAGCCAGATGCCTAGTTTACCTGGTAGAAGATAGGACCTGAAACCATGCACTAGTAACCCTTAAACGTTATTCTTTCTGTCTACCACTGTATATTGATGTTAATTTGGCATGTGTCTTAATGGTTACTCCTATAAATTCAGAAGTCTACAGATTTTTCTTATTACTGAATCTGAAAGTTGAAGAGAGGTACTTTGCAGGCACTCGCACCAGCAGCAGTGTATTGTACCCATATGTGCAGCGTGCTACTATGATACATTCCACGAATGAAGCATTGTAAGTACTCATTTTACACTTGTGCAGTGTTCTCCCTGTGCACATATCGACTACTTGGTCTACTTGGGATCCCTGGCTCTACCCAGCCGTTGCTTTTAGAAAATTTAGCTTATCTTTGCCTGCTGATGTGCTCCTTAGTTTACTACATAATCTTTTGTCCTCAGATCTCCTGCAATCCTTAGGCATTTGGTTCTTTGTCCTGAATAGGCCCCCCAACTCCCTAGCCACTTTTTTTTCTGTCTGCTAACACTTGTCTATATGATTATAAAAATCAACAAAACTAGCAGAGACGAGTTCTCCTCAACCCAACATCTGGCACAGTCAACAATTCTCATGAGAAGAATTCCATATGATGTTTCCTTTGTATCCAAGTGATATTCAAATGCAGAAGTAATCATGGAGAATTAGCACTTAACCACCCACTAACAAATGTTTCAGGGAATCCAAAAGGGTGAAATTGACCTATTAAAACACCAAGGACAGGAACCCTAATCCACAAGCTAAAAGCACGGAAGACGGCCTCTGCATGAAGCCGTGCATTGATTAATCCTATAGTAATATGTTGACTAGATTTAAAGCTGAAAGGCCTCGCTAATTGGCGACATTTGGATTGCATCAAAGCTTTGTAAAGATTTGAGCATCTCTCCATGGAGCTGCATTCTGATATTAAATTACCTCATGGTGCTTACTCATATATTTGTGCGTGCACATTGTTGTGGATCAACATCTCATGATATCTAGTTGCTGATATTGATGGAGAACCTTTTTTTTTTTCAAAGGCTCCGTTTTTTCAGGAGATCTTTAATACTTCATAATTATTAATTAATGATAGATACTATTTGTTTACTAGTATTTTTCTTCCATTAAAATGTGAAAGAAAAAAAGATTCGTTTGTGTTTGATACTTGGATAAGATGAAGGGGGATGGATTCGGGCGAGCAATATGAATAGATCTGCTGGGATCTAAAGTAAGGACCGTGCTTATTGCTGAATCAGTGATATTGATATGGACAGTGAAACGACAGAAGGTAAGTTGGTCGTTAATTAGCTATATCTATCACATATATATGCAACGAAGAGACGACAATGTGCATGGATTATATTGACAGCTAAACGACAAATGCATACATTGAATGAGAAATTATTATTATTATTATTATTATTATTATTATTATTATTATTATTATTATTATTATTATTATTATTTTAATTCACTTTCGGAGCATTCTCCTAATTTGAAGAAATGTTGAACGCATTTGGATCGTGATCAACGATTCATATGAAGAATGATTAAAATTTATTATTTAAATATATTATCTATTTGAATCGTTGATCTATTGATCAACGAATATGTGCTCAAAATTCCTTCAGAGTCGAGGTAAATTAAACCTTATTATTATTATTATTATTATTATTATTATTATTATTATTATTATTATTAAATTCAACTTAATAGTATCCTCCACCTTCTGATGGATGTTGAGCGCATTTGAATCGTTGAGTTAACGATCCAGATATACTCAATGTTCTTCCATATCAAAAGGTGACATGAAGTTAAACTAAATTCTATTATTATTATTATTATTATTATTATTATTATTATTATTATTATTATTATTATTATTATTACTACTACTACTACTATAGGAGACAATAACAAAATAACAAATGATAATAATGATGTCCTAAAGCTAATTGGCTAAAGTGATCTCTTTTTTTTCTTTTTTGAATGTTTTATATTGTAAAAATAATTTTGTAAATGAAGATGCAAGACGAATTATTATGTAGTCGTTAACGATAAACTCAAACTCAAACTCAGGAGTATTTCTAGTTTCTTCTAAACGTCACCATAGATCATACTACAAAAAAGAATGAAGATGTGTAAAGTGACTAGAATAAATTATCATGTCAACAAAGACTTTCAACTGCACTATTTACAAAATGATCCACGTTTTTCTTGACAAACTTATAGTTAAATATTTAAAATATTTTTCTTCCAATTGGAGAAATTATCTTTATTCTTTTTTTTTCTCAAAATCGTCTCTTTACAATTGCAAAAAATTCTAATGTTCAATACTTTAGCATTAGGATAAATTTTAATGCTTAGAAATTTCCGCATGATCTTCAACAGCACGCGGAGAGAATGGAAGACGTGGTAGAATAAATAGTCTCCTTTTTTATGGGGTAAATTATAGGGATTGTCCCCAATTTTAAGTTAATATTTTTTCAAACTTTAATTTATAACTATATTGTATCCGTATTTTTTTTCTTACACGCATAATTCCCCGACTAGTAATAATTAGTTTTTTATTATATTATTAACATGGTCCATGAAAAATAAAAAAATAGAAAATTAATAAAAAATATTATAAAAATAAAAAATTGTCGCTAACGTGCTCGGCACGCATTCCTGATGGGGCCGGCCCTGTGCGAGCTCACCGGCGGTGGGGGTGTGATGGCCCCCCTCTTCTTCCTCGCGAGTGGCGAGGAAGAAACACCTCTTGCGCCGTCGAATCACAATTTGACGTGCGGCGGGGACGGCACAACGACGGGGTTACAAGGCTTGCAACACAATCAATAATATGTATGTAGCAAAAACACAATGTACAATGCATGAGGACCAATGAAATGATCACATGATACGATATTCAAAATATCGATAAAACTCCATCATCGTACATGGTCAGCACCATGCATAATAGGAATGAACTTAAATCTTCAAGTTACATTCATGAGTCACACTTAAATTGCAAACCTCAGCATGTGCAGCAAGATACATCAACTTAACATAGTTCTAAACATGAATATAAGACCTACTAATTGGCCATAAATAAAAGAGACTTAATCCTAGTCATGCAATGCCATGTGCAACCTCACTTTGGTCATGAGCAGTAGTGTTTTAGCCTTGATTTCCTGCAGGATCCATTGCATAGAGAACACATTCCATTAGAGTATATAAGATCTAAGTCATAATATGAACAAATTACATAATATGACATAAAACACTATAATGGACAACAATATCAATAAACAATAACTTTGCAATTCAATTGAATGTCTAGGTATTTCTTTAACCTAGATCTTATCAATTTAATCAATCTTTATGCTCATCAATATTAAGCATGGAAAATGCAATCAATATGACATTATCATGTCCAATATTACTCATGGTCCAATAGTGTTCATGCTTAATCAATTTGAGTCGTTATCTTATTTGTTATCATTCGATGAGTGGAAATTTGCACAAAGACTTTTCGTTGTTCAGTCCCCATATAGCCACTCTTAATTCTCATTGAATGACAACGTCAATTTCAATTCAATTCAATCAATTATAATAAAATGATGTGAGCATTTATCAATTAATCGAAGGAAATATTGTCTTAGTCAAACAATGGGGTGGCTAGCTAGGCCACGGGGAATCTGTTTGTTCCCCATACAATAGGTGTTCCGAAAGACCGATCAATAAATGTAAAGGCATCTACCTCCCAATAGGACATGCTCATCAATTACGTTCCTCTGACGGTTCATTCAATCAATCAATACATCATTACGTTAACCGCTATTTACGACCGGCATGCATATCAATATCAACTAGATTATCAATCAATTTTTTCATAAGAATAATCTTAACAATTCTGTTTTCTGTGCTGGACTGGTCGATCGAATGCAATTGTTAATACCATGTCGGTCGACCGTTCGGTCGATAGACCAGTTGATCGACTACTGACCCCCATCCCCCTTTTCTTCCTTGAGGAAGAAGAGAGGGGGCTGACGCTCCCTCCGTGCAAGCTCGCATAGGGGGGCGCCAGCCCACCTCGCGAGCTCGCACGGGGGCACCGACGAGCTCACACCGGCCCCCTCGCAAGCTCGTACCATTTATTATTTTTAATTATTTTTATAATATTTTATTTATTATTTATTGTGCAACGTCAGCAACTTAATCAGAAATTTAGTTATTACCAATCAAACGGACGAAGCGTGTAAAAAAAATAAAATTGGAGGATAATGTAGTTATAAATTAAAAGTTGGAAACCCAGAAGTTACAACATTCAAAGTTGAAGTACCATTGTTTTAGTTTACTCCTTTTTTTATGAGCTCTATAAATTTCAATCATCATTCACTAACTTTATTATTTGTCAACTTGATAATTCAATTTTAATTTATAACTACTAGCTAATTTTACTTAGAACCATTTTTTTTCTTTATGTTACTTACATGATAAAATAATAAAATAATATTTATCATTTTTTCTTTATGTCACTTACGTGATAAAATAATAAAAACATCTTTTAAAAGAAAAAAGTAGTAACTCCGTGAAAAGCTGACATGCCCTCCGGTCCCTTCTGGCCATTAGATGGGAGAGGGAGGGTGCTCTCTCTTTCTCGGTGTCACCTCAGTCGTATAATTGAAAAAGTGATTATTTTAATTAAACAAATCATAAGTGAAATAAAACTAGTAATTGTGTGATCGTTTAGTCACAAATTAAAACCGTGAAATCGAATTATAAAAGAACTTATATTGTGAAATTTATTTTTGAAATGATTATATTAATGTTGTAATATTTAAATATATAACTTTTTATTCTTAAATAATATTGCAATGTCGAACATAAAGGATTAATAAATTTTAGAACAATCTTAATTTATTCTCACTATGTTTTTATTATGATAACAAGGATATTCTAGGATGATACAAGAACAATTTATTATCTGTGTTTTTTACTTTGTTTCGCAATGATTAACATGAGACTCACATGTTTCTAAAATTGATAATTGACAAAAAAAAGTGAGAACAAGATTTTATTTTTAGAGTTTGTTCTTGTACCAAACAGGCACAATGCACTTGACTTAGCTTTTCTCTGTGCTTGCTTTCCAACAAAGTCCAATATGAGCTAACTTACGCTGAGACGGTGGGAGCCATTATTGTGCTTGCCCTTGTGCCAAGCAGCTTGAGAATGTCAAGTTAGGAAGGGTAGGAGTCGGTTGACCCCTTTCGAAGGTAAGGTAAGGTTACCTTATTATACATACGAGAACGAGATCTTGACGTGAGGCTTTCAAAGAAACAGTCCGAAAGGGCAATGTCGGTAAAGAGTTTCCAATATGACATTAGTGGATATATTTTATAAATATCATAATTTTATTATGTGTTATTTTAAAAAATAAATTTTGGTGTCAAATATGGGGCAGAGAATAAATTTATTTTGTTCCAAAATTTGGGTGGGGCGGATAAACGCTGACTAAGGACATATTCCCAATATTTTCACAACCGAATCGGTAATTGGACCAGACTCATTATTGGGTCACGGTTGGACCGGTGAACCAGATTTTATTAAAATAATATTATTTATACTAATTATAAAGTTATAGTATAAATTATATGATATATGTTAATTAATTCCTTGAATCTTACTTTAATTGAATCTGTTTGTATCCCAAGAAGTAAAAGGAAACATGTTTGATATATTATGTATATTTTCTTATCGTGAGATTGTGAAGGAATTGATTTATTTTCTTATTACAAGGTAGGTGTGTGACGTCCTTCCACTCGATTAAGCGTCACAATGGGTGAAATCGAAAAATCATTCATTTAAATTCAAATTAAAAATTTCAATGGAAATCAACGTTCCAAAAATCAACTTATAGTGGAAATTTTCAAAAATTTCGGCATCGACGTATGCGTAAATTCGTTCATGCGTCAAATACAATATTTATCCACAGTTATTCACATCACAAATAATTTATAAAATTTAATATATACATCACTGACAGTTTATAATTACCAAATAATATGTGACTTAAACCCAAAATTTTTGAACTATAAGAACATACGAGTTTCGTCCCTTCACAAACAAAACATATCGAATGCCTATCAAAATTCATTAAGGGACTCAGACCCTTATCCAATTCCATGATAGGAACTCGCCCATATCATCTCATCTATAAACCATGGAGCCTCCGCTCCCATCGACCAATTTAAATCCACAAGAAAATATGGGCCACAACCCAAAACCATGTGGTGTCAAAATAACTGAAATCATAATAGTCGGTGAAAATAATGATAAGCATCAAAAGAAGGAATACACTCATCGTAAGATCTCACACACTATCCCTTTTTGAATTTATACTCATTTCCAATCAACATGCAGTGTATGTATTCGTTTCTTGTAAACATTAAAGAAAAAATGGTGAGCATGGATTAAGCTCAGTGGATTAAAACGACTATCTCAAGTATTAAAACCGTCGCAAAAATCAACATCTTTATTAAGAAATATTCAAAATCTTCTCTTCTTAAAAATGGAACTCATTTACATAATGAACATACAAAATGGATGTCATGTGTGCACATGCATGGTGAAATCATATATATAATATAGGTTGGGGAATCATCATTAAATATGAATATCCAATCTCCTTAATGGAGTACTCGATCATACCCATCGTATCTCATTGATACGAGATGGTTGTTCTAATTCCGTCCCTCGTATCCCATTGGTACAGGACGTTGAACCGCTCATCGTATCCCATTGACATAGAGCTTGTTATGTTTTCTTTTTCATTCCATCTCTCGTGTTACTATATCGCCACAGGATGGTTGTTCTAATTCCACCCTTCATGTCACTATAACGACACAGGGTGTTGAACCTGCTCTTTGTGTCACTATATCAACACAAAGCAAACTGAACCACAATCGATTTACTCGGAGTTGGCCAGTTCTCCGAGGTGAAAAATACTCCGCCTTATGCGTGTTTTTACATGTAATGCACATGATGCATGAATGCAATTTTCAAATAGAAGTTTAGAATTAGAAATCATCATATAAACTTTCCTTTTCAAAAATCTAATATTCACTTCAATTTCACCGAGATAAACTTTAACAAATTTAAAAAAAAAATCATAATAAAATATCACAAGTCATATGATGACACACGTATAAAATATAGAGATATATGAATATGCATAAAGGAAACTATCACGAAAATTCATTCCGCATCAGATGAAACAATATCATCACTCCGAAGAGTTAAGAAATTCATATCATTTGAGTTGAGTTCCCCCACCTTGGATTCCGTCCGAATCTGCTCAAAGAAGAGAAATACTTATTACATTCATTTAAACCTTATTTAGAAATATAAACTTATCATTTAAGACATTTATCACTTCTAAGTATCATTTTTTCTTTTAATTCATTAATCACTCCATAATAGTCCTTTAATGACATTTTGGTGCCTAGAAGTAGAATTTATAATTTTCTTACCTAAGTTCATAATTAGGGAATTCTAACTATCCTATAAACTAATTCTCATAAATCATTCATCACTATAGAATTTTAGAATGCTTACTAATAGAGTAAAAGAAGTCATCAATTAGTAGTATCCTACTCAAACCTCAACGAATAGCCACTTATCATATCCAATTAAGCATATAATAATCTGAATTAGACATTATAACTAATTCTTATTAATTTATAAATTAAGTCTTATGAATGGTTTCAGACACCAATTATATCCTTACCACAATAAACGAAGCCCTCCTCTCTCTAATTCGAAATCACACCCGCCGAACGCCAAACGTCGCCTTCTTCATTAGTAGCATAATAAAATTAATTAAAAATTAGTTTCATATTTGAAATCAAATCTATTGTGCATTCTCATTCTCTTACCAATACACATTGAGATGAGTCGTCGGAAATATCGCCCGATGATCGGAACTCGAAATCGATAAATCATAACGTCGTGGTGAACTCGCCCGAAATCCCTCATCGAACTCGCCAGAAAAGCTGTCGGAAAGGTCGTCAGAGAACGATCGGAATCCAAAACCTACGAACCTAAAAAAAAGATTAGCGACTAATTATTATACGGATAGTAACTTGATTTTTTTTGCCTCATGTGTGCACCTACTAGAACGTCGAGATGAGCTTGGTCGGAGTTCCCCATCGGTTCGTCGGAAAAGTTCATCGGAAAGCCTCAATTTCGGTCTCCTATGTGATTTGGAACAAAAACATGGTTAAACCCCCTCGAAATGATCCTAATCGGCCTGAGAATGATGTACAACTCACCAGGAGAAGGATCAGTGCGAATCGGAGCCGGAATCATCGCCGGCGAAATTTCCGTCTCCTCGCGTTCTAAGCTCATTGCGTCGCGCACAGTGGACTGATTATTTCATACCATATGTCAAAATGTTCGTCTCATCGTCCTCTTTCCAAAGACACCTTACACGCGAAAAACGATGGCCGAAAGACGGAGATCGGAGCGCCAAAAGGTGGTGGCGGCTTGGGCTTCTCACGGGCACTGTAGCTCTCGGGTGAATAGTGGAGGTGGGGAGAGAAGATGTTGTCTTCTCTCTCCACCTTTCCACGTATATACTTTTTTTAATTTTTTTTCCTTGCGAAAAGACCAAATTGCCCTCTCCTTTTAAAAGTTTGTACACCTTTTTTTTTAAAACTGACGAGACGTTACAAGGTGTTCTATTTTTGGGATTAATATAGAATCACAGTTAGTCTCTAATTCATATCATCTGTTAAAGGGAGTGCCTATATAAACTCCCTAGGGTTTCAAAGAGAAATCAATCTAATCTGGTAATCCTCTTCTGTTTCTTCCATCTAATAAAACTCTGCGTCGCCTTAAATTTCTCGGGTTTTAATCCAAACATCACATGTTTGTTGACATCCTCCTCTGCTAAGTCAACAATATCTGATTTCTACTTGAGCATAGACATCTCATCAAAGGATATAGTTCTACTGTGAATAACCTTCTGCTCTGAAGGAGACCAGATTCTGAAACCTTTTACACTTGCACCATATCACACAAAGACTCCTTCTTTGGCCTTTGATTTTAGCTTTTCTTCGCTGAAATATGCTGGACAGTCAAAGACTTTCATATTAGTATAATCAACAGAGTTTCCTGATCATACCTCAATGGGAGTCTTCAGATCAATCGAGATTGTAGGACTCCGATTGACAAGGTAGCATGATGTGCTAACAGACAAGTAGGTCCTCCTAAGCGTTATGGCTTTGAGGACATGGTTGCATATGCATTTCAAATAATTGAAGAGGTGGAATCGCCAGATCAAGCTACAAGAGTGCTATCGCATGTCCAAAATCAGAACTGGGACTAACGACGGTAGAGAGTGTTAGATATCTGATTGTAAGATTCAATTCAAGGTGAAAATTTGTTAATTAATGACTTGAATCTTACTTTAATTGAAAATCTATTTGGATCCCAAGAAATAAAAGGAAACATGATTGGCATATTCCATATATTTCCTTATTATGAGATTGTGAAGGAATTGATTTATTTTCTTATTACAAGGTAGGTGTCCTATTTTGGGATTAATATAGAGTCTTAGTCTCTTATTCATATCATCTGTTAAATGGAGTGGCTATATAACTCTTAAGGAGTCCAAAGAGAAATCAATCTGATCTTGTAATCCTATTTTGTTTTTTTTCATCTAATAAAACTTTGCATCGCCTTAAATTTCTCGGGTTTTTTCGGGGTGCATAATTTCTCTCGTGCAGAAATCCTAACAATATAGTGTATGAATATTGTACTAATAACTTATTTAAAATATTAAAAAATAATATAACATAATTTTTATTTATTAAAAGTTTTATAATTTAATAATGATTAACATGTAAATATAAATATATTATTATTAATTTAATATTTAATATTTAATGATGATAGATGTTATATTAATAAATTTTATCTTAAATTATTCTTATTTCTCTCTTTGTCGAACACTTTCCTTTTTATTTCCTTTATTTGTACCCTTTGATAATTTTTCATTTTAATATTATTTAATTTAAAATACTTACCTTTTTTATTTCAATTTATATTTAATTTTATGCATATCATATTCCCTCATATTTAACCTTTCTTATATTCCTTTCCTTTCCCTCATTTAACTTTTCCGTTTTTATCATTTTTTTCAAAATTTGCATTGAACTAAGTTAAACCAATTCAACCGGCTTGCTTCAATCGATTTTTTTCTGATTCATATCAAAAATTATTTTGACATTTAATCGGACCGAATCATCGATCGAAGTCGGTCCAATCCGATTTCGACAACATTGCATATTCTACTCCCGGAATAGGCGAATAGGATATGATGGCAAACCCAAAAGTATACTATAAATACAACAATATTTTCGACTGGATTGAATGCATGCATCTTATAATTGATAACAAAAGTGGCAAATGGGAGCATGTTATAAATAGCAATCCTGAGAATTCTTTAGACGGACTGAGGCATCCCTCCGAGTGGGAGCTGTCTGCTCAACCCTCGGCTCCATTCCAAGTGTCACTCAAGGAAGAGCTCGCCAGCAAGGTGCAAGCATCTTTTGGAAGGAAAAAAGAAAAGAAAAAGTTGCAGGAACAGCACCTGCCATTGCAATTCACAGTCATAAATCTGTTCAAGGAAAAAAAGTTGCAGACGATGTGACGCCCGAAAGACGTTTTGTTATAAGCAAAGTTTCCCACTTTTTCTTTCGGCTTTCTCGCGCAGAGCTCGGGCGACGATATGGTGGCGCAAAAGCAGAGGAGAGGAATCGCAGTCATGGAGGAATGATGACAACATGATCCAAAGAGCAACGCGTGGGGAGAGAGAGAGAAGCCTGTCATGTCAAAAAAATGTTAGACCGAAGCGAATTATTTAATTTTGCAAAAGAAAAGAGTTTATATGCTGCTGATCGAGTTATAAAAAGTAAAAATGCGACACTAATTTGGCATCGCTTATTTTATACATGTCATCTCTGAAGAATCTCTGTGGAGGAGTAGCCGTAAAAAGTTGCCGTGAAGAATCGAGCGACAAACCGGCAGTAACTTGAACCATATATTTATAAGGCCACCTCGCTTCTACCTCGTGGAGGACAGCAAAGAACTCAAGCTCAAAGAGGAGGAGGAGGAGGAGGAGAGAGAGAGAGCTTGATCCGAGGCAGCCTCGAAGCTAGTCTAAACTAGTGGGAGGTTGTCGTTGTCGTCGTTGCAGCCGTTCCCGCCGACGACGACATCGCCGGCAATTCTTTTGTTGTCGATCCTTAGAGTTAGAACTGGTCAACGTAGGTACTGCAATTTCAAGATGGTTCGCGGCAAGGTACAGCTGAGGAGGATCGAGAACCCCGTGCACCGTCAGGTCACCTTCTGCAAGCGCCGGGCGGGACTACTCAAGAAGGCCACGGAGCTCTCCGTCCTCTGCGACGCCGACGTCGGAATCATCATCTTCTCCCCCCACGGCAAGCTCTACGAACTCGCCACCAAAGGGTATATATATATACACGTTCTTCTTCTTCTCTCTACCTGCTCGGTGTTCCCATCAGATAAAGCGGCCTGTGACCATGCAAATAAATGTACAATCACGTATCAGTGACAGACTGAACAGTGCACTGTCTCTCTCCTTCCTACAGGACGATGGAAGGACTGATTGAGAGATACA
Source organism: Pontederia crassipes (assembly GCA_030549335.1). NCBI lineage: Eukaryota > Viridiplantae > Streptophyta > Magnoliopsida > Commelinales > Pontederiaceae > Pontederia > Pontederia crassipes. Next base: position 2,525,370 of record CM060189.1, on the reverse strand, counting down.
AAATGACATCTGGAGAGGCTCAGAGTTCTGCGAGCAATGATGTGACTCAAACTCAGGTTTGTGCTTGCATGCACTCGTACCCCTTTGATTCAAGATCATACCAAACTTAATTTGTCTGATTTCCTCCATATAGAAAGAACTGAAAACTGTGTGTGTAATGAGGTTGATTATTATTATTTTATCAGTGTAATAATATACTGCGCACGCTACACTACACTGCGTCACAAAAAGAGCGCTGCTCCATGCGTGTGTTTTGTTCTAATCACAATCATCAAATATTTGATTCTTACAACTTTTTTCGCTTCATAATATATGCATTGCATTGTGGCTGGGAGCACTACAATTAGAATCTGCATGGCATAAAGTGGAAAAGTAGGGAACCATGTTCGTCATCAATTATTCTTTCATTATTATATGACATGTTACACGTAATTATTTTCAATTTTTGCCATAAAACAAATAAACAATTTAAAGGGGTAATATTTTCTTGAGTTCTATCAAAGAAGGGTAGCAAAAAATGATCAAATTTTGAAGTGTTTTATTGCCTAATACTTTCAGATTCATTAAGCATATCAAGTTCACGTTAAAAGGAAACACTGCACATAGATCAAACTCATCTGATTGCTAACATTTCTTCTTCAGGAGGCTGAACAGGAGATATACATGTTGAGGAAAGAGCTCAGTCTCCTGCACAAGGGTTTGAGGTGCTGATTCATACATAGACAAAGATAAAAATTTTCATAGAGGGCATGAGTGTATAACCTAATTATAATTTGGCAGGCACCTGTTTGGAGGAGAAGGAACTGCAGGTGGAACTCTGACGCTTGATGAGTTACTCGCCTTAGAAAGGCATCTGGATGTTTGGATGTATCAAATCCGTTCTTCAAAAGTACGTAGAAGTTTTCCCCTCGCAATTCAACATCTATGTTTTATCTTTACCCAGACTTTCTTTTTATTTTGTTCATGTTTTGTTCTTTCTCCAATTTATCAGATGCAGATCATGTTCCAAGAGATCCAATCCCTGAAAAACAAGGTAATCCTGCACTGCACGTCAATCTACTTGTTTTCTGGAACAGAATCCAAATCCTAATTATCTTGCGAGAATTACTGCGAAAACAAGTTATATTCTTAATCATATGTCAGCTGGGGCTTAGCTGTGAATTCAGAATCTATCATGCTAATGGTTCTCTGACAATTAAATTGATAGAATCCGTTACCCTAAAAAATCTGTATTCGTATTACTTGACAAAAAGAATATTTTGCAAAATCAGAGATAAATGAGCAAATTCTAAGATGCTGCTGTCATTTTCTTCTGTGCTATCGTGCAGGAGGGCATTTTGAAGGCTGCCAACGAGGTCCTCCAGGAAAAGGTAACTGTTGGTCTGTTGCGGTCAGAATATATTCCACTGAATAGATACAGAAACTTTGACTAACAGTAAAAGTTAATGCTGAGAAGAATTTATGCCCCAAGTGGAATTAACCAGAATACAAAAAAGTCAATTGATATGCAGGCAATTTTTTTGTGTTCTTTCTCTTGACTTGTTCTTTGGAAATTAATGCAGATAGTAGAGCAGCGTGGGTTTGTTGATCTACCCCCGGCCATTGTACAGCAAAGTGAGCATTTTGATGTAGCCCCAGTGACACCTGACTTTCCATGCCCACTAACCATACAGAACGAGTATTCAGATTTAGGGGACTCCATGATGAGGTTTTCCTACTGATCACAATAAGGCACCAGGAAACCGTGGAATAAGGCATACTTATGATGCTGTGTATTTAGTTTCATTTAGTTGCTACCATGTATAATGTAAACCTGCCACTATGAGGACCTCCTGCCTTATGTATCACTATATTTTGCTAGTTAACTGTGGTGAAAGTTTGATGGTCTGTGTGACTTGTGTGCCTGCTGTATGGCATCTAACTAATGTAAAAATATATATTGTTTTTCCTGGTTAACTGAAAACTTTCCCATGTATGAGATTATGGCCATGTTAACTGTTGGTAAAGTTAAGAGCAGAATTCAGATTCCAGTGGAGGATCAGACTGCAGCAAACTATTGACTTCGTTGTAACTTAAATTCCTAGAAATCTTGACGCCCGCTTTCTTATGCTTGTTTCAGCTTTTTATGTTACTCTAATGTCAGATGCTTAAAACTTAAAAGTAGCCATGATTACGAGTCCAAAGAAATGGGAGTATGAATGTGAGAAAAATACTTGTAGCTGGTCCCGTAGCTCAGTTGGTTAGAGCGTTGGTCTTATGAGCCGAAGGTCGCGGGTTCGAGCCCCGCCGGGACCACATTTTTTCTAATAATTTTTTTTCGTAATTCCTCAACCGCATAGTCTGCATTTTACGTCTGCTTCTTTTTCTTTTTTGGGGAATTTTTCATTTTTCAGTTATTCTATCATTTATATATCCTTAACCTTGTTTTTTATTTAACTAATTTTTTTTTAATTTTTTCTATTTGTTTTTTTTTTACTTTAAAGTTTTATTTTTCTTTAATACTTCTTTTTTACATGGTCATCTGACTCACCTCCTCCTCCTCCCCCTTGAAAGCTTTTCTCCGTCTCCAGCCAGCGTTCCATTCGGAATTCCAATTTTGTACGGTAAAAGTTTAAAACCAAAATCCCCCGACGTACGTCTTGCATGTCTTCTTCTTCCTCCGCCATTGCCGCTCCTCTGCACCACCTCCAAGCTCCTCTGTACGCCCTCACCTCCCACCTCCTACCCACTACCGCCTCCATCAACACCACCGCCCCAGATGAACTCCATCATGACTCCTCCACCCCTCCCCCGCTCCTCCTCGTCTCCTCCATCATCTCGTCCTCCGTGCAAGGCCGCCTCTCGGACGCCTTCAGGTCGTTCTCCTTCCTCCGCTGCGCGGACCCGCCCCTCCTCCTCCGCACAGTGCCCTCCCTCCTCTCCTGCTCCACCTCCCAGCGCGCCCTCCCTCAGGGACGTCAGCTGCATGGCCTCGTCCTCTCCCTCGGCTTCCACGACCACCACTCCCTCGTTCCCCGCCTGACCACCTTCTACGCCGGGTTCGGCCTCCTCTCCGACGCGCACGCCGTCGTCTCCTCGTCCTCCGGCAACCTCGACGCCCTTCAGTGGAACTTGCTCATCTCTGCGTACGTCAGAGACGGTCTCCCTTCGGAGGCGCTGCGCGCGTACAAACAGATGGTGGACAGAGGCGTCCAGCCCGATAACTTCACCTATCCGTCAGTGCTCAAGTGCTGCGGCGAGCTTCTGGACTTGGAGTCGGGCAAGGAGGTGCATGACTCCGTCAGTGGAAGCCTCTTTTACCGGAATTTGTTCATCCAGAACGCCTTGGTCGCTATGTATGCTAAGTGCGGGGCGCTGGAAGTAGCGAGGAAGTTATTTGATGAAATGCCGGAGAGGGATGTTGTATCGTGGAACTCGATTATCTCTGGCTATGCGTCCAGGGGAATGTGGGAGGATGCTTTCGGATTGTTTGACCGGATGAAAGCTGAGGGTGCGAAGGTGAGTACTGTGACTTGGAACACGATAGTTGGTGGCCATTTGCAGAAGGGTAATCATAGAGAGGCATTAAGGTTGATATCGGAGGTCACGGCGAGTGGGTCTGATGTGGATTTTGTGACGTTAATAGTTGGTCTGAATGCTTGTTCTCAAATTGGATTGCTCAAACCGGGAAAGGAGATCCATGCTTTTGCTTTACGAAACTGTTGCGATGGGTTAGATGTTGTTCGGAACGCTTTAATTACGATGTACTCAAGATGCAAAGACATTGAGCATGCCTGTGTTTTGTTCCGGTTGACCGAAAATCCAACTTTAGTAACATGGAACACAATGATTGCAGGTTTTGCCCTCACGGACCAAGCTGAAGAAGCTTCCGCTGTTTTTCGCGACATGGTGTTTTCTGGAATTGAGCCAAACTATGTGACTGTTGTGACCTATCTTGCCCTCTGCGCTCGTGTTGGAAATCTCCAGCATGGTCGGGAACTACACTGCTACATCACAAAGCATGGTGGATTTGATGGCTATCAGTTGCTTTGGAATGCTCTAATTGAGATGTATTCAAAATCAGCAAGGATCTTTCTAGCCCAAAAGGTGTTTGACGCGATGATTGACCAAGATGAAGTGTCATACACTTCGCTAATAGCAGGCTATGGAATGCAAGGTGAAGGGATCACTGCAGTGAGAATGTTTGATCAGATGATTGATCGGGGGATCAAGCCAGATCACATAAGCATGGTAGCGGTCCTCACAGCTTGTAGCCACTGTGGCCTTGTATCTCAAGGTGAGATGCTCTTTGAGAAGATGGTTGCTTCATATGGCATTATGCCTCAAATGGAGCACTACTCTTGCATGGTAGATTTATTTGCTCGAGCAGGTTTAGTAAGAAAAGCAGCAGACCTTCTTGATACAACTCCTTTTCGGCCAACTGCTGCCATGTGGGCAGCTCTTGTTGGAGCATGTCAGGTCCATGGGGACACGGAAATTGGTGAAAGAGCTGCAAAGAAACTGTTAGAGATGAGAACAGACAATGCAGGCCACTATATTTTGATTGCAAACATGTATGCATCAGCTGGATGTTGGGAAGAACTTGCCAAGGTGAGAACTCTTATGAGGGATATGGGTGTCAGGAAGGTACCAGGTTTGGCATGGGCAGATTTGGGGAACGGCTTTCATCCTTTCTTAGTTGGTGATAGATCAAACTCTCTTGCACCCGAGATTTATGAGGTGTTAGATGGATTGTACGAACAAATGAGCCACTCTAGATTGCATGAAAGAATGGATTTAGGACTCAACAATGATGAGGTATACCACTGGGCATGAGACAGCAATATCAGTTAGCATGTAAGATAATAGATGTCAATTTTTCTCTTCTGTGAAGAAAGGAGAATCTTTCTCATGGCATAGGTTTTATTTTATCCAGTTATTTTATTCTTCAATATTCAGTATCTTCTGATTGACCTGAGTTAAGAAGTAGACAGATCTAAGTTTCCAGAGATTCACATAAGTCCCGGATCCGGACTTCACATTGGCTTGTCTCTTTATCTTGAGGAAGCTTGGCAACAACAAACAACAACAACAAAGTCTTATCCCACTAGGTGGGGTCAGCTACATGGATCATACGACATGGTTCATGCGATTCGACAAGGTTTTACGCTGACTGTCGGGGCCTAACACAACCCTCCTCCTTTATTCGGGCTTGGGACCGGCTATAAAACATAGGCGGAGTTCCACTACTTCGGACAAAAACATAGCAAGTCTAGGGCAAACATAGCCTTATCCTCAAGAAGCTTGGCAAATATCGAACAAAAACTACAAGGGCACTTTGCAATTTCCACTACTAAGTATTGACAAAAGAAAAACTCGGAAAGAGGCATGCAAGTCTAGGGTCAGTTGTTAAACCCAGAGCAGCTACACTGCTGGCCTGTGTTAAAATCTGAGAGACTTTCAACCTGTCCAGAAATCTTTAGGCAACAAATCAGTTCCTTGATATTAAGGACAGTTTGATTTGCAATTTACTCGTTACAAGTATTAATTTAACGAGTTATATTAACGTACCATAAAAAAAAGTAACAACAACAACAAAGTCTTATCCCACTAGGTGGGGTCGATTACATGGATCATACGACGCATTCGTTGATCCGTGTTCATGAAATTTGACAGGGTTTTACGCTGGCTGTCGGGGTCTAACACAACCCTCCTCCTTTATCCGGGCTTGAGACCTGCTATAAAAGTGAGAATTTTGTTCAAGAAGTTTCTTTTAAATTGAATATTCTCTGTACTTTTGCGTGTCATGAATACATTTTCGTTCGATTCATCTATGATCAATCTATGCAACATTGTCCTGGAAGTGATGAGCCAGAATGCCAAACAATGGCATTATGTCAAGTGTCAACCATGTACCCAGGCATAAAAGCAAATCTTTTCAGTTCTTCCAAACGTGTCTGCATTGCATATGTGAGTGCACAACTCGTCAGTCATCGTATATTGTCCATTTCTTTCTCTCTCTCTCTCATATATATTATATATATATATATATATATATATATATATATATATATATATATATATATTGAAAGGGAACTGATATGCATGTAATTGTGCTGAGGAGAAACCTGAATCTGCATGATTAATTTCTCAAAGTCCCTTTTCATTTTTCTTGTGGTACTTTCATCAGAAAGTAGTTCATGTCTTTCATGATATTGACTATGGAAAACTTTTGAGCTTGATATGCCTTGTTAGCCATGACTATATGCCAATTTATTGGATTTGCTGCAATGTTGTCTTTTTAAAATAGGCCTTGTATGAGTGGATTCAATGATATTCAGGAATGCTTGCTAGTCATCAGAAAGAGTTGGTGAAAATTAGTCATCAGGAAGCTTTGTGAGAACTGTTGTCCTCCTGAAGATCAGGATGTAGAGATTCCAGAGAATGCCACTTTGTGATCATCTTCATTCTAAACAAACCACTCCAATGAAAGATCAAGCACAGGAATTCACTGAACCTTCACCAAGCAAATCCCCTCTCAGTATGCTCTCTCCATGGTTGTGGACCGCTTGATGCTAACATGTTCCTGCTAAACAGTGGTGACATTGCACCTCTTCCGGGTTTTGAGAAGGTTGTCCCAGGTGTTTGCTTTGGTGCTCGGAATCACTTAGATAAAGCTTCAGCACTTGTCTGGAAAAATATTCTTAAACCTGGAGATATCATTCATTGGGTATGCTGCTTATGAGGAGAAATTTTTGAAGCTTATGGGGAGCCAATATTCCGAACTAAGCAGGAAACCAACTGCTATTTTTGTACAGGGATTTAAACCAAACAAAAAAAAATTTGACTTGGCCGTTAAATCCGTTGTTCAATGCAAGAGTATTGTCATTCTTGGACAATTTCAGTTGGATCTGCTTTGGCTGTTTAAGTTGTTACCAAAACTCTGTTGAACACAAGATTGAGCGGCCAATGCAGTGAAGCAGGAGTCATAAGAAAGCCTGGTTTCGGAACTCTCGCGTTGACCTGTTTGAATTCCAAGTTTGTATCGGACAAAAATAAGAAAAAATGAGGTTTGAAAATGAGAGATAGATATGATAAGAGATCACAGTTAGTGATCTCTTGTCATTTTTCTTCTCTTGGGACAAAGCTCAAATCAAGAAGGCACAATGTGTATATTAAAGGGCTGCTTCACCACTCCATGAAACTGGAAGAATCGGAGCATTTAGCACAAAAATACCACCTAAATTTTCTACACGACATCTCATCTTGCCGCTACCATTCTGATCAATCTGAGATGTAGAACTCCACGTCGTCAAGGCAAATCTCCTCAACGAAGTCCACGCTCCTGTTACCGGTCGAGCCATTCGCGCCGCTCTCCGCGCTCACGACCTCCGGCGCACCTGCTGACGGCTCCGGCGGACGAACGGCCAGACGAGCGTCCACGGCCATGCCGGAGTTGGAAGCGGCCGTCTGCACCGACGAGGGCGACAGGTCGGCCCACTCCAAGTTCGCCGTCAGCTCCGGGAAGTTGAGGCCGCTCGAGCAGCGCGGTCCTCTGAGGAAGAACACCGCCGTGTCGTGGGCCGCGGCGGCCGCCTCCGGCGTGGAGTAGGAGCCGAGCCAAAGGCGCTCGCGGGTCCCCGGGACCCGAATCTCCGACACCCACTTCCCCCATCGCCGGCGGCGCACGCCCTTGTACGCCTTCTCGCAGCTCTGCTCCGGTCGGTTCATGTTGTTGCCTGCTGATTCTCCGTTGGGCGCAGTGGACATTTCCGAATTTGCAAGGAACAATTCCATGTATTTATACCCGCGTGCGTTGACAAAGACGGGTGTTGGGCACGGGGGCTGTTTTTTACATTTTTTTTGTGATGTTGGAGGGGTTGACCACCATAATCCATAAGCAATAGATCCGGTAGATCTTATTTACAAGTCAATATTTTCAAGGTCAAACACACAGAATTGGTCAAATATTCAAAGGAGAATTTTGACGCGAGCGTAAAGCTTAGGAAAAAAAAAAGTGATTTCTTAAGGAAACGTGCTAAAATTAAAGTTATTTTTTCTTTTCGTTTTTTTTAACCAGAACTTTTCAAATTGTCTGTTTAGGTTTCCTATTTCATTTTGATGTTTAGCTATTTCTTTTTTCATATAAAATGATATCCATTTAAATAGTGCCACTCAATTTAGGAATGATAAAAAAATATACACTTTAGAGTTAGAAATGTCTTTTACCTTAATAATTACACGCACAACTTATTTCTGAGAGAAAAAAAATTGTTAAAATGAGATTTTATGAATATTAGAACAGAGAAAAGAAAAGTTAAATCATAAAGTAAGATGCAAGGTTTGATATTTTAGGGTTGCTGCTACTAAATTAGGTTCTAGATTACTTAAAATGAAATTCCACGGAGGATTTATTATTTGAGTTCATACGAGAAAAAAAATATTTTATATAGACTCATTGACCAATTAATGTGGAAGTCAAACAATAAAATATTTCGCATTAATTAGTCGTCAACCAAAGTATGGATGCTGGTCAGCGTAATTTTGTCAGCGTAAAATTAATAATTAATTGGAAAAGCGTGGCAGATGACAAATTGCATTCGAATAGGTAGAAAAGTTGATGATTAAAGTCCTCTTAATCATGTTGGCAAAAGCGGCCATTATAAAGAAAAAAAAAGAAGCAAATATTACAAAAGTTGCGTAAATCCGAACTTTAACTTTGGAGATCAAATCACCAAGTTGTCGTTATTATTAAAAAAACTTCAAAAAGTTTTTTCGGTCGTAAATCAAATATTACAATCAAAATAGTGGTCACAACTCACAATTTTTTTTATCTCATTAGACTTTGTAAACTATGGAACGATTTGTCACCGGAACTATTTTCATTTAGGGCGAATTCATGCGACGTCTCGATCGTCTAAACAATTTCTTTCGTTATGTTATGCAGAAGCTTATCCAATAATATCCACGATTTTTAATTGCTCAAATGTATCTAATCCTGTTGCACGTTTCTCATCCGTCAATTGCTGCTTAATTTCTGACATTGGTACATTCCAATCGTCCTCTCAATTTTTCCATTGTTATACAGTTTTTCTTCGTTTCATGACCACAACACCTACAGTAAAAGCGACAAAGAAAGCGACAGCGACGATCACCGCTTTCTCATCCTCACGACCCAAACGGGCATGTACTCTATCACCTCCATTTCCTACTCCACCTCCACGTTGACCATCTCCCCTCCCCCCATGTCCACCTGCTCATTCACGTGCCCTTCCAGCTCGACTCCTCCGTCTTTGTCCTCCTCGGCTGCCCTCCTCCAACGTTCACCCTCACCAACCGAGGCAACTTCATTTGCGAGTGTGACGCCACCTCTGCGATGCACCCCTCGAGTGCCCCTCTAGATACACCCTCGGCTTGTCCCTCTTCGTGACGACGAACACCTATTGCATCTACCCACGATGAGCACTGGCCCGAAGGAAGAGCTCGACCTGCAGTCCTTCAAATGCGTCGCCTATACGTCCATCATGTCCTTGGGGTGACTCGTGGGGATGTAGCAGTACGACGTCGCACTCAAGTATAAGGAGGCAGACAACAAGATGGATGGGGTGAGGGAGGCATGCTTGGCATGTGAGAGCAGCAATGGGTGTGCGGCTACATGCCACCAAAGATGAGGACCAAGTACATGGAATCTGCGTTGAAGCAGGACGTTTGCTACTTCGATGCCGACACTCGTACTTACGACGCAGTCTTTGCCATCAACGTCGAGGCTGCTATAAAAAGAGAGAGATCGCACGAACATAGAAGAAGATTTACGAGGTTCACTCTAAATTAGACTATGTCCTCGGACGGCGGCGACTCTCTTTATTATGAAATAATGATGATTATAATGATGCAAAAAACGTAGCCGTCATGAAATTTATATAGGTAAATAATGTAACTAAGATTTTTAACCATATGCCTTCCTTAGCAGCTTCTGAGAATGTCATGTACTCAGCCTCTATGGTAGATAATGTAACTGATGACTGAAATGTGGCCTTCTAACTAATGACTAAACTGTTCAAAGTGAAGACATAGTCTTTCATAGATCGTCTTCCATCAACATCTTCAGCATAGTATGAATCTGAGTGTCCTGCAATCAAAAACTCTTTATCACTTCTGTAGATGAGGTCAATATCAGATGTTCCTCTCAAATATCGAAAGATTCACTTCACTATTTGCCAGTGCTCTTTTCTTGCATTGCTAACCTGCTGGCAACATTAACTACATAAGCAATGTGAGATCTTATGCAAATCATGTCAGACATCAAACTTCTAACTGCACTAGCATAAGGAACTCGAGACATGCACTCCTTCTCTACTTCTGATTTTAATGCGAAAGCAACAGAGAGATGAATATTTACAGCTGATGGAGTGTTTAAGGGTTTCGCTCCAAATATTCCAAACCTGAATAAAATTTTTTGAATATAAGTTTTTTGAGATAAGAAAAGTTTACCCTGTGAGCGATTCCATAGTATTTCCATCTTCAAAATATTCTTGCACCCAAGTCCTTCATGTCGAACTCTGTACTCAGAAGCTTCTTCAAATTTTAAATATCGAACATATCCCTAGAGGCAATGAGCATATCATCAACACATAAGAGCAGAAAAATGGTGGAGTCATCATTTACCTTCTTGTGATATACACAACAATTATAGGATTTCGACTGAATCCCTTACTGATCATCAAGTTGTCAAATATCTTGTACCATTGTTTGGAAGATTGCTTAAGGCCATACAAAGATTTCTTCAACTTGCATACATGATCCTCCTTTCCTATAATGAAGAATTTCTTTAGTTGACTCATAAGAATGTCTTCATCAAATTCTCCATGGAGGAAAAGCAGTCTTCATATCTAGTTGCTCAACTTCTGATGTGGGTAATCTGATCAGTTCCCATGTCTGATTCTTGTGAAAAGATTACATCTCTTCACTCATAGTCAACAACCCATTTTTCAGATTCGGCACATGTGATGGCATCCCTAGAAGAGGACGGCTCCAGGGACTCCATCTCTTCAGCTACCTACAGTGCATAAACAACCATGTTCTCGAAGTCATATCGCTTAGGAGGACCCATTTCTTTGTGAAGACATCTAGCAACAATTGACTACTTTTGAAGTTTCTCATTAGATTCTTCGTATTCTGTTTCTTGATGTGACCCTTCAGCATCATCTCCAGCTAGAGTGACTTCAATCTCAACCTATTTGCTGACACTCTTTTCAGACTCCACCTTCAAAAAGCATTGAAGGTCACGCTTCTACTATGGATGAAGGATATCAGGTCCTATAACCATTCACTCCTGCACCATATCCCACGAACACTTCTTTTTTTTCTCTTGGCTCCAACTTTCCTTCATTAACATGATACTATGTTGTACAATAAAAAACTTTTAGATTATTATAATCAATAGGATTTTCTCACCATACCTCAGTAGGAGTCTTGAGATCAATCGCAGTCGTCGAACTTCAATTCACCAAGTAGCAGACTGTGTTAACAGCTCCAGCTCAGAATGTCTTGTTCATGCCAATATTAAATAGCATGCACTTTGCTCTCTTCAGAAGTGTTTTATACATTCGTTCTGCAACTCCATTTTAATGTGAATTATTCCTGACAGTGTGATGGCTGACAATGTCTGCATCTTTGCAGAATTAGTCTGTAATATCCCTAACTTAAACACGTATGATTAGAATGCTATATTATGTTATTGATATGTGTTATGAAGATCATGTCAATACATAAGCTTCAATGATAATTATTGAAGCCCGAAAAGTGATGGAAATTTGTTTAAGGCGCGAAAATGTGATTTTTGGAAAAGTGAAAATTTGGAAAATTAAAGTCTCAATAATTGTTCCTATATATGAAAGTATTCTAAAAGTGATTTTTAACAATTTTTAGGAGGTGTATGAGTTAGGTAAAACATAGATACAAAATCGAAAAATCTGTGAAATCGTGATTTTTGTTCTTCGGATAAAAAATTATATTTCGATTCCTTGCTTATTTATTTTTCTAAATATTTTATTTGAATCCAAATTGGGGTAGTTCCTTATTTACATGTAATGTCTTAATTAAATGAATTAAAAATGCAAAAGCCATTTACTTAAATGGCATTACATATGAATAAGCCATATAACAAAAGTATTTTTGGAACAATGGATTCCACCAGCTGAAGTTGGTTCCCCTTTCTTCTAATACCTATCCTTTTTACCTTTTATTATATTTCTCTGCCCTTTTCACCACTTTGGCCAAACACCTAAGACAAGAGCAAAAACATAAATTGTTGAAGGAATTGGAGAAAGAGAAGAGGCAACTAGAGTTTTAGATTTTGGTAAGTTCCTACTTCATTTTTTTTGAATTTCAACTATATAATTCCTAATTAGGGTTTCTATGAACCTGTCTCATCTATTTATTTTCGGATTTTACTTGAACATGGGGCAAAACTCATGTTGTTCATGGGTAAGATTAACCCTAGCCATGTTTAATTGGTATCCGAATCTTTAGCTACATAATTTCATACCTTCGGGTCGTCCAAAAATTATGAAATTTATTCTTATTGATCCCCTCTGAGTCTACTTTCATTGAGATTTGGAATCAAGTTAATATGATGTATGTAGAGAAAGTTATGTTCTTATCTTTAAGGTACTATCACTCTGTCTTTCGAAACAGTGACCCGATTTTCTAAATTATGGATTATCCAATATGCCTTAGAATTATTTGCTAATTTAGGATGTTATAGGGAAATCTATAAATATTTTACCGAGCCTCACTTAGTCTGTTTGGGTGAAACATAGAGCAGATTGTGCTAGTACTTGTTGAATTTATTATGACCAGTACAAATAAATATAAATTCAAGTAATTTTATGAGTTGCACCTTAGGATGTCTACTATATGGAAAAATTAAAAGTACCAGAACAGGAAATGGTTATTATTTTATATAAATCATAAAAGTAAGGTTACTTAGTCTGTCAGAACATAGAAATAACATAAAAGATAGGCTGAATGTTGATTTTCATGAGAACAAACCATAATAAAATAGGATATGAAACTTTTATAAATTAATGTCTCTATAATATGGAACTAAATAAAATTATAATGATGTCATTTGGATTGTATATTAGAAGATATAGATTTTTCTTTATTATGTGTGCAATCTGTCATAATATTAAGTCAATCCTCATTTTAAATAGTTACTTAAGTTATAAGAGTAAATACTTAAAATTCATATATCTTTACAATTAATTATGTTTAATGTGTGATAGGATTGTGTTCAGAGCACAGTAGTAATGTGTTTCTTACTATTATTCTTATAGGAATAGAAGAGTAAAGTAGTGAAAAAGGAAAGGAAAACATTTTGTTAGTCCTTTAGGTAAGTTGGTTTCTTTTATTCTATGTATTCATCTATTTTGAATTCGGTGTGACATCGATTTGTTATATGTATTGAATATGTTTTGGATATGAATTGATTTTGAGAAATGTAATTATGAAAAGTATATATGAATGATTGTATCATTGCACTTTTGAAAAGCATATGTGATATGATATGAATGGATTAAGAGAAGTGCAATCTTGTTCCGTTTGAAATGAGTATATAAGATGATTTATCTTCTGATATTCAAGAGATGTTTGTTATGTGATGAATCATGCATCGACATCTGTCTGCATTGTATATATGATGGTTGGAGCTAAGTGCTATGGGAGACACCTCTAGAATCTAATGCATCATTTTGTTCCCCAAAAATGAGATGAGATAGACAGAAGCTAAGTGTCATGCGGAGCTAAGTGCCACATCATGAGAAGTAACGATGGGAGTCACCTCTAGAATCCGTAGGGGCCTCCTCTAGAATTCACCTATTGTTGTATGATATGTTCCCCGAAAGGGATGTGGTAAAATGAAGTTAAGTGCTACATCGCTGATCATGATGGGAGCCACCTCTAAAATCCACCTACCAACCACTATCCAGTTGGTGATCCGTGCATACATATGAGAGTGTTGCATTGCATACACATGTTTGATATGTTTGACATGTTTGATATGAATGTAAATTGAGTGTAATAATTTTGATTGAGATGTTATATATGTATTTAGAAAATGTATGAAGATATTGACTTTGATAATGTAATTAATGCATGTATGTTTATGTCTCTCTGAATTTATTAGATGGTAACACATAGCCTATGAGCTATTATTTGCTCACAGTATTGTTGTACACATTTTCATATCAGTAGAACTTTTGAAATCGCGAAAGACAACCTTAGTAGGGTGTGGATTCTTTTTGCTGCTAAGGTATTGAGAAGTCATGTGCCCCACCGCGCATGTTAGATAGAAGACTTGTAACTCTCATATTCCTCTGTTAGGATATGAAGAGATTTTGATATGTGCTATGTATGAAAAGTAATTTTGTATTTTGTAAAATGTAAATCTTTTATGACTATGTGGTGGTGTAAACCCTAGAGTTGTTACATGCTCTGAATGATCAATATAAACTCTGTGGTTTGTTTATATGTGTTATCATTTTCTTGTATTATCTAGAGAAGTTATGCACAATTTATTTTTAAAAAAATAAGGAAATATATTTTATCGTCCGTAATAAGTCGCGAGCTCTGATTTAAACCACCGTTTAAATCGGGTCATGATATGGTCGAATTCAGCAGAACAAAACTCAAAACCATTATCAGTGTAGAGACGATTCACCTTCTTCGACGTCTTATTCTCCATCAAAACCTTCCACTCTTTGAAGACCTTAAATAACTCACTCTTGTGTTTTATCAAGAATACCCAAGTCATCCTCGAATAGTCTGATGCGTGTAGAATTGATAGCAAACGCTAGCAAGTGCACTAGTCGCTCAAGTAATAAAGTGAATGAGTAGAGTTATCGTTCCCACGAGGACGGTTAATAACTTAGATTTTATTTTAACCTTGTTAATTGAGAAATTAAGAAAATATATGATTTTCAGAGGTGAATAAAAAGAAAATAACAAAAATAAAAGAAATGATCACCAGGAGAAATAATGATTTGATGATTAAGGAACCTAATTATCACCATTAGAATGTAATAAATTTTCTTAACTTAGAATTAGTTGAATCAATAATAAAGTGAATTTCCAAAATTAGTTAACCAATGTTTCAGGCTTTAACTACTATCTTAAGAAACAATTAAAATAAATCAATTATTTTGGTTTTTAATTTACTTAATTAAATCATAAGACGCATTCAATCGGAATTAATGTTAAGAGCTTTCTCAAGTCACCTTAATAACTACACGAATTAAGTCTCTTTCGATTTCCCTAATTGTGGCATGCAATAAATAAGATCAATCCTAGAAACTATTATGAAAATAATCACTTCTTCTCAGATAGCAATCAAATCATAAATCATGGAAAAGAAAAGCATTAAACATGAAATTGAAATGCTATTAAAGATTCAAATCAAACTAATATCAAGAAATGTTACAATACATAAATAAGATTCAACTAGGATGACCCAAATGAAGGAATAAATATGAGAATAATAACATCAAATCTAATGAAAAAGATTGGGAAAAGAAAATGAAGAACTATGGCATAGGCTAAGCACGTCCTCTCTCGAGTTTCCGACAGAGCTTCGCTATTGTCCTCGATCTTCTCCTCTTTGTAGGCTTTAAAACTATGCTCCAGGGATGCTTTTCCAGGCCCT
The DNA here is from genome assembly GCA_030549335.1 of Pontederia crassipes. Taxonomy (NCBI): domain Eukaryota; kingdom Viridiplantae; phylum Streptophyta; class Magnoliopsida; order Commelinales; family Pontederiaceae; genus Pontederia; species Pontederia crassipes. Next base: position 2,509,688 of record CM060189.1, on the reverse strand, counting down.
TTTTTACCTCTTTTTATAGATTTTCTCCTCTCCCAAGGAAAGAAATAAAAAATATATCTAAAAAGTGGATAAAATGGCTTTAAAACAGCCTAACAGGCCCTCGTCACGGCCGTGAAAAGCTCCGGCACGACCGTGACAAAAGGTTGAAAAAGGCTGAAAAATACCTAGGCAAATTTTCTGCTAAAAATTGTCTCGTGACAGTAACTTAGTCAATTTTCTGAGTGCTGAATCTTTCTGTCACTACCATGATCAGAACTATCACGGCCATGACAGTCTTCTGAGCTGTTTTAGGCCTTTTCTTGTCTTGATTTCGACGTTCTCTCGTATCCTGACATGAATAATTTTCAGATTTAGATAGAAATCAAATCTAAATAAAATTATATGAAAACAAATCAAAACTCCTCTTTTCTAAACATAAAAATATTCTAAAGTGTTAATCAAATGACCTAAACTAATGCATGATTTTTCGTGCATCAAATACCCCCAAGCTTAATATTTTGCTTGTTCTTAAGCAAATTTCAGATAAAGCACAGAGCTCCATCACAAAACCAATATTTTCCTCTCACTGTTCTTTTACACGACCATCACTAGAGTATCTTTTCTCAACCGATACCCAACCTTGTAAAATTCTTAGCATTCAAATATGTCTTTCCTGCATATCTACGAATAATATTAATCAATCTCATAAGAGTATCAATATTGAACCACAAGTCTTTAAGGAGCTTATTTTCATACTATTATTATTTCACATTTCATCATTAAGATTTTTCTTTTCTTTTCACTTAAGAATTTAGTAATCCTCCATATTACACAAAGTGGTCCATGTAACAGGCTTTCGACCAACGGATCCCAAAGCAGATGCCCTTAGGTCGTCAGGCAAGAATCCCATACATATCTAATTACCCGGACACACCAAGATTCCAGAGGATACTTTATACTTTTCACTTAACTGTTGGAACTCAACTAGCCCTCTTTTTTTTCACTTTAACATTAAACTTAGCATAATTATAAGCTCCAAAAAATTTAATGCTTTCAATAGAGATGCAATTATAATCAAGACTAACATCATAGTAAATAATAGAGAAATTCATTATTTAAAAGTTAGTTCTTCTACTTAGCAACAAACTCAATCAAAATCCCAATACTCTAGTGATACCCGATAAAAAGAGACAATAATTGAATTTCATAGATTAAGCAATGTTCTGAAAATAAACTTAAAGACAATAAAATATTAAACAAAAAGAAATAAGATGACACAAAATTTTTAAAATTTTCATAATTAGATGCATGCCAAACAAAATAAGATTATAGACTCAAAATATTCAAAATAGACCCTAATGAATGCAAATGAAACAAGACTAAGTCCCTCCCCCAAGCTTGAACCTGACACTGCCCTAGTGTTAGGCACGTGCACATAATAATAAAATACAAAAGGAGTAGAGACAACCTGATGATTTCTAGGTTCTGCTGAGCAATTAAAAATATCTTGATCACATTGCTTGGACGGTTCATAGGCTTCTTCCGGCATGATTTGAACTTCCTTTTGTTACCTCAAGTGTCTAGAAGGGATTCGAAGTGACCTTTTTCTATCTTACCTCTGATGTAATTCTCGAAGCATTGTCCCTCCACTTTGAAAGAAGTACCTGAATCTTTTTGTGGAACTTGATCCTTGGGTTTTCAATGCATCAAATTCTGTGCTGTCTGATGTGATGATGATCTGTTCCCTTCTACCAATGAATGATTTCGAGGTAATGGAGGGATGATTGTTGGACTTTCTGGAGGCGGATTTCTTCTTCGCATTTGTCTATCTTCCATAATATATTCACTTGTCTCCTTGACCCTCCATTGCGTAGTCCACGTCTTTTGATAATAATTCTTTCTCGGTCGTCTTCTGCTTGGATTAAAATATTGCAAGTAACATGGGCATATAATAGTTACAGACTTATCCAAAATATTATTCCCCGAGGGATAAGTAATCTGAGAAGCCAACTCCACTTTCTTCTCTAATGTCTGAAATTTTGCCTGTAAAATATCAAACTTAACATTAAAATTTGGGGATTGAGTAGGAGAAGAAATAATAACCGGTTGTTGATCCTTCAAATGTGTCAACTGTGATTGTAGATTGCTTATGAGTTGATCTTGTATGATGAATCTTTTCTCTATGACTCCAATCAATTGTCACAACTTTTCTTCGATGTTAAAATTTGACTCTAACTGGGTGAATAAAGGAATATCATTTTTCACTTGAATCTTAGCCTCCAATTGCTCTACTTGTCCCAGCAACTTCATAAAAGCTCTTTCTTGAAGTTGAAATTTTTCTTCAACCATTGTGATGAACTTTAACATTCTATCTTCAATAGAAGAATTTTCTTGTACCACGGGAATGAGTGGGATACTGCTATTTGCAATTTGTGAAATTTGTGCTTCATGATCCTCAAGCATATTTCTTTGTTATTCTAAATAGTAATCTCCCATAGTTTTTGGTTTTGTTGTCATTTTGAATTGTCTCTTGAAGATATTTCCTCCTCACAAAATAAAGAATATATGAAAGTATATGAACTAATAAGAATCTACGTGGAATTTAACAGAAAAATAAAAGCTCTCAAATAACAAGTAAAATAAAAATAAAAGTTACTAAACACCGTCCCCGGTAACGGCGCAAAAAACTTGATGCGTGTAGAATTAATAGCAAACGCTAACAAGTGCACTAGTCGCTCAAGTAATAAAATGAATGAGTAGAGTTATCGTTCCCACGAGGACGGTTAACAACTTAGATTTTATTTTAACCTTGTTAATTGAGAAATTAAGAAAATATATGATTTTCAAAGGTGAATAAAAAGAAAATAAAAAAAATAAAAAAAACTGATCACATGGAGAAATAATGATTTGATGATTAAGGAACCTAATTATCACCACTAGAACGTAATGAATTTTCTTAACTTAGAATTAGTTGAATCAATAATAAAGTGAATTCCCAAAATTAGTTAACCAATGTTTCAGGCTTTAACTACTATCTTAAGAAATAATTAAAATAAATCAATCCTTTCTATTTTTAATTTATTTAATTAAATCATAAGATGCATTCAATCGGAATTAATATTAAGGATTTTCTCAAGTCACCTTAATAACTACACGAATTATGTCTCTTTCGATTTTCCTAATTGTGGCATGCAATAAATAAGATTAATCCTAGAAACTATTATGAAAATAATCACTTCTTCTCATATAGCAATCAAATCATAAATCATGGAATCAAATGAAAGCATTAAACATGAAATTGCAATGCTATTAAAGATTCAAATCAAACTAATATTAAGAAAGGTTCCAATACATAAATAAGGTTCAACTAGGATGACTCTAATGAAGAATAAATCTGAGAATAATAACATCAAATCTAATTAAAAAGATTGGAAAAAGAAAATGAAGAAACTCTGGCATAGGCTAAGCACGTCCTCTCTCGAGTTTCCGACAGAGCTTCGTTATTGTCCTCGATCTTCTCCTCTTTGTAAGTTTTAAAACTATGCTCCAGGGATGCTTTTCCAGACCCTCTTTTGCCTCCTTTTATAGATTTTCTCCTCTCCCAAAGAAAGAAATAAAAAATATATTTAAAAAGTGGATAAAAATAACTTTAAAATGGCCTAACATACCATCGTCACAATCGTGAAAGGCTCCGGCACGGCCGTGACAGAAGGCTGAAAAATGCTGAAAAATACCTAGCCAAATTTTTTGCTGGAAATTGTCTATCACGGCCATGACAGAAACTGTCACGGCCGTGACAGTAACTTAGCCAATTTTCTGAGTGCTGAATCTTTCTGTCACGGTCATGATAGTCTTCTAAGCTGTTTTAGGCATTTTCTTTCCTTGATTTCGACGTTCTCTCTATCCTGCCATGAATAATTTCCAAATTTAGGTAGAAATCAAATCTAAATAAAATTATATGAAAACAAATCAAAACTCATCTTTTCTAAACATAAAAACATTCTAAAGTGTTAATCAAATAACCTAAACTAATGCATGATTTTTCGTGCATCATAGTCATCAATCACATACAGAAAGTATCTGACACCTCCCAATGATGGAATACGAGATAAACCCAACAATCGGCTTGGATGTAATATGAGTGTTGTCTTCATCTTATGCACTATCTTGTCAAATTGAAGCTTTCATTGTTTGCCGAATACGCAATGTTTGCATAAATCAATTTTAGATATCTTCTGATATTCTAGAAGACCTTACTTGTTGAGAATATTCATCTCATTCTGACTCATATGCTCAAAACCTGAACACTTCTGATTAGGATGAATTTGTTATTACAACAACGCCAGAGACTATCTTGCCTTGTAGAATATACAAGAACTTCTGTCCGACTCACTTCAGAACTGTAGCATCACCCTTCATGACTGTAAGGATGCCTCCAACAATATTGATATGACAACCCTTAGAGTCCAAGACTTCAAGTGATATCAGATTCTTCTTCAATTGTGGAACATTTGTCAGCGTCCTCATAAGATTGTCACGAGTCTCGATCTTCATAGAACCGATCCCAACTATCTAACATGACGCATTATTGCCGCTGATGACATTTCCACTGTCGGACTTCCCATAAGATGAGAATCATTCTTTATTCAGAGTGAATCAAGAATCAGTCATCCTCCAAACATCCTTGATCAGAAGCAGCCAGAATCAAATCATTTTCAGAATTTTTCATTTCATGTGTCACCGCAACAACGGGGGCCTTCTTCTTCTTCGGACAATCCTTCTTTCAATGACATGATCCTTTCATTAATTACAAATGTTTTTGGCAATAATCTTCTTCTTCCTTGGCTTGAATTTCTTCGAATTCGAGGATCGTCCCTTCTTCTCCACAATCGATATCAAATCATCGACCCGAGTCTCTATATAATTTTCAGATGCCCTGTGTCGAAGTTCACGAGTATGGAGACTCAATTTTGCTTCTTCCAAACTTATAGTTTCCTTCATAATAATCATAGTATGAACAAAGTTCTCATATGATTGAGGAAACAAAACTAATAAAATTAGGGCAACATCTTCATCCTCGATCTTAATATTAATATTTCTCAGTTCCATCAACAAAGAATTTAACTAATCAAGATATCATTAACAGGGGTACCTTCTTGCGTGTGGAAGGCGAACAGACGTTACTTTAATAGCAACTTGTTGGTAAGACTTTGTAATATACAGACTCTTGAATTTCAACCACAGAGCGTCGCCTTTTTTTCATCTCCTACCTCGATTATCACTTCATCCGCCAGGTATAACAGAATCATCGAGTGCGCCTTCTCCTATTGTGTCGGCAAAGTAGCGAGGTCTATCTCATTTTCTTTACCCTTGGAGTCTTTCTCCTTTGATTTATTTTTCCACACATTCACGAACGGTGTCCAAACTCCTTGTTGGTTTAGAAGCACCCACATCTTGATATGCCACAACTTACAACTGTTTCTGTCGGTGAACTTCTTCACATTCACGTTGTGCGATACCATCTCACTGCTTGATCGAGAATTGCCGATTAATCCTAAGACTAATACCAGTTTGTTACGAAAAGAGGGAGAGAGATCGCACGAACATAGAAGAACACATGAGAATTATGAAGTTCACCCTAAATTAGGCTACGTCCTCAAGCGGAAATGACACTTTTTATTATGGAATAATGATGATTACAATGATGCAAAATAATCTAGCCGTCATAAAATTTATATAGGGAACTCCAATATAAAATAAAAAATAAAAATCCTAAAATCGTCTAGGTTTCGAGTGCTCCGCTCCCGAGACCTCGCAGGGGAATCTCCCCCTAGACCCCCCTCAGGCTCGCTGTCTGAGCAGCGAGACCCAGTAGAGGACGGACAGCTTCGTCGCTCCTACTGCTGAAGTGCCTGATTACATAGGGGCCCACAAAGGATTACAAGTAATTTCAGATTCAAGGCATTATCAAACAAAGGTCGTGACCATCTAGGATGCCATCAATGAGAAAGTGTTGCTTAGCTCTGGTGTTTAATATAAGAGGAAGCTTTCTATTGAGAGATCTCGAATGTAATACATGGTTATTTGTACTGTGTCCAGTTGGGCAACTTCATTGAGTACCTGGAGACCTTCGGCTCCGGATTCATCATTGGGTTCACGACGGCGTGGTAGCTGGCTCTCGTGACTTTGGTCATCTTCCCGCTAATTGCAGCAATCGGTGACATGTCCGCCACCACATCTGCCAAGCTCTCATCCAAAAACCAGGATGCCCTGTCCTAGGCCAACAACACAGTAGGTTACTGAACTCTTGGTGTCATATACTCGTATGTGTGTAAATTTGCAGGCACTTCCCTAGATCACGATGGTTCAGTCATTCGTCAACGAGTCAAAATCCTCCATGCCTACTCTACGGCGTTAAGTAACAAGAGGTGACACAAAGATGGCAGCCCTTTGAACACCATTGTCGATTTGCTTTATGTGCCGAGGAGGGAAGAAATAGTGATAGCCCTATTCATTGAGTGGAAGAGAGTGGAGATTTGTATGCAGAAAAAGTGTTGATCTAATGTAAGATGGGCGTTTGCGACGAAGCCATAATTTATATCCATCGGGAGGAGCAACATACTCCTTTTTCCAAATTAAATACATATCAGAAAAAGATAATTTCAATTTTCCATTTCATTGATAGGAAATCATACTTTTTGTTATTTTCTTTGTCACCGATACTTTGTTCCCACTAAAATTTTAGAAAAAGATTCATCTTTTTTATTTGTAACATACAAGCATTCTTCTTAAGTTTTTAGCCCCATAAATATGCAACGATCTATAGATAATATACATTGGAGTATTAGGAGATTGCAACAATAAGTTTATTCAAGAAAAGGATTTTCTCTAATTTGACGTGTAAGAAAAAAATATAGAAGAAATACATAATTTTCATTGCATCTTACTCACATTTGTGCGACTTCTATGAGCTCTTTAAAAAATAAAAAATCATATGACCTATAACTAATGATGAAATAGAAAGATCATTAATTTAATCATTTTTTATTGTTATTTAGTATTCTATATGCAATGCCTCTTTGTTGTTGCTCAACATAAGTTCATCAATAAAAAGCAAACTAACATGAGGCTGAAGACGATCAAGTATTTCACAATAAACTTTTTTGATGATCAAAGGACCACATATGCACTCGTCCATTGTCTAACAACTGTAATTCTATGTCTTTTTAATGTCTTCTTGGTAACTTATGTTTCACATATTGGGATGCAAAGTATGTCTTTCAACATAAATAAGAAATTGAGTGGAAACTTTATATTTTATTCTTTCTCCAATGAGAATGGTTCTAGTTGTACTCATCTACTCAACTATACAACTTTTTCTTCCAAATGCTTCTTTTCTTCCTAGCCATCATGTCATGGTCTACTATCCAGTTGATGGTCATTTAGTAGCATCTTATGATAAATACTATTATCATAATGCATCTTTTATCCATGAAGTTGTGAAGAGGTTCGTTGCGCGTGTTCCATTTCTTTGACATTGAGTAATAAAGTTTCTACTCTAATAAGGCTTTTTTATGCCTTCGAAATTTATGCTTCTAATTAGAGATATTCCTAAGTATAAAAAAGTGACATTGACCCGTTTAAATTAGAGCTCCTAATGTATTTTTTAAAAGAGGTTGTAATTAAAGTATTTCTTCAATTTCAAATAATATTTTATAATTTTACTTTTTTTGTTCGTACCATACTCATTAGATTATGCATATTATTCACTTATAAATTATCATGTTATTAATATATTTTGATGAATTTATACAAAAATAATTATAATATAATAATATAAGTAATGATGAAATAGAAAGATCATTAATTTAGCCATTTTTTATTGTTATTTGGTATTCTATACGCAATGCCTCTTTGTTCTTGCTCAGCATAAGTTCATCAATAAAAAGCAAACTAACATGAGATTGAAGACGGTCAAGTATTTCACAATAAACTATTTTGATGATCAAGGATACCATATATGCACTCATCCATTGTCTAACAACTATAATTCTATGTCTTTCTAATGTCTTCTTGTTAACTTATGTCCCATATATTGGGATGCAAAGTATGTCTTTCAACATCAGTAAGAAATTGAGTAGAAACTTTATATTATATTCTTTCTCCCAATGAGAATGGTTCTAGTTGTACTCGTCTACTCAATTAGACAACTTTTTCTTCGAAATGTTTGTTTTTTCCTAGCCATCATGATCATGGTCTACTATCCAGTTGGTGTCTAATTTAGTAGTATCTTATGATAAATACTATTATCATAATGCATCTTTTAACCATGAAGCTGAGAAGAACTTAGATGTGCATGTTCCATTTCTTTGACATTAAGTAATAAAGTTTCTACTCTAACAAGACTTTTTTATGCCTTCTAAATTTATGCTTCTAATTAGAGATATTCCTAAGTATAAAACAGTGACATTGACCGATTTAAATTAGAGCTCCTAAAGTATTTTTAAAAGACATTGTAATTAAAGTATTTCTTCAATTTCAAATAATATTTTATAGTTTTACTTTTTTTTGTCATAACCATATTCATTAGATTATGCATATTATTCACTTATATATTATCATATTATTAATATATTTTGATGAATTTTTACAAAAAAAAATAATTAGAATATATTCAACTATAATGTGATAATATGCTACTTTAATATATTTAGATGAAAATGTTGCATCTAAAATAAAAATTTTATTTTTTAAAACATCTAATGTCACACATTTAATGTTTTTAAATTTTTTGTTGTTTTAAAACTGAGTCTTGATTCGAAGAATTTGATATTTCCTAGGCCGACATTTTTTTGTAAAAAAAAATTAGGATGATTTTTCATGTTTTAAAATTTACCCAAAATTTAAAGGTTTCATTTAATTGATGAAAAAATCAATTCAAATCACTTTCACTCTAAAAAGTTAGAAGAAAAAAAAGGTACCGGATATCACTTACTTAATATTACATAATGTATAAAAATATTAATAATATGCTAATAATTAAATTATTTATGTAAGTTGATATGGATTATTAGTGAATTTTTATTATCATTTATTGCTATTAATAATATATTAATTTATTTTATCATAAATTACTCTTACTTCTTTTTTTTTGTTATTTTACCCTTTTAACATTTTTGCGTTTTTTTTTTTGTTTCCATTTCTTGCTCCTCCCCCATTAACAAATGCATTTCTTACTATCTTTTCTTTCCTTTTTGATAGTTTTTTAATGTTTTTTTTTCAGTTTTTAGGTTGAACCAAATTTTTACCCGGTTCTTTACTGATTTCCATTAGTTTGATTGATTTTCTCGGTACGAGACAAATGCGATTTTTAAAGTTGAATTGAACTAGATATTTGTTCTTGATTGCAAGGGTTGAACCAATCGACAAAAATAGAAATATATTGTTAAAAAATATTATGTTGGAGCAAAGGAAATTGGGTGCTTAATTATAAAAAAAGTACAAAAATAATAGTTTATTTAAGATAAAATAAATATTATGAAGTAAAGTGACTTGATGATGATTGAATCAAAGTTAAGTGACATATACATAGAAAATCAAAACTTGGAACATTTAAATAAAAAATTATCATTACTTAAGTTATCCTCATCATTTTTTCTCCTAATACACGAATATTTAATATTTATGGAGCCAATACACAACAATTTTAAACTTGGAGCTTTTCACGTACATTACAACAATTGAAATGCATTTAAGCCGTTTAATACCTCAGTTTAAAATTTATATATCTATATATAATATAAGCCGATGAATCATGATATTTTTGTAATTATCTATTTACTATTGAATTGTTCACTTTTTTATTCATTCTTATTTCATATATTATAAAATTATGTCTTTGATTATTCTTATATTACAAAAAATACTAATGGTCATTTTACTTAAAATGAACCAATTATATATATGTATTTTAACCTATTTAACACTTTAATATATCTATCTATATACTTTGTATAATATAAAATCATGCATCATGGTATTTTTGCAATTAGGTTGAGTTTGACCTGATCAAATTTGGTCGGATCGTTGCCCATATGAGCAGCAAATCCAACTCAACCCGACGGGGTACGTCACCCAACCATCCTTTTTTCTTTTTTTTTTCTTTTCTTAATTTTATATATTTATTATTATAAATAATATTATTTATTATTTATTTTAGGACATATCAATATTGAAATATTATTTAAAAATTATTTATTTTGATTTTTAAATCAAGTATAAATTTAAAAGTAAGTAAAAAATAAATAAATTACAAAATTTAAGTTTTTGGATCGGGTTGAAAAATTCCAACCCGAACTCTCATTGGGTTGAGGTCGGGTCAAACTCCACTAATCCGATCCAACCCAAACTAAGATGAGCGGGTTGTGAACACTCCTAGGGGGTAAAATATTGTACGAAAAAATTTAATATAGCACAAAAACTATCAAAATTTATTATTTTATTTAATAATAAAATTATAACATGATAATTAAAATATAATTTTTGAAACTTAACTCTAATTTATTTCACTTTTTTTTGCTCCCAGCAACTTTTGATCATTGTAATCAGCCTACTAAGTAAATTATTATTGTTCGATTATTTTTTTATCATAATTAGCCCACTAACTCACTCATTTTAAGATTAATATTTTTTATAACCTTGGCACATTCCTCTCTCCCAATAATAGTAAGAGTTACATATTTCAAACATTTTAAATTTACATTATCATAATTAATATCATTATTTATTATTATATTTTACACATATAAATACCAATATGATTGAATCGTGCGAAGCGCGCTTATGTTTTCTACTTTATCCTATTTCCATTATTATTCAATTTAGTTTATCTGATATCATGATATCATGAAACTTATATAAATGAAAGGGTTTAATGTTTGTACTAGTTACCAGTGAATTAATTAATTAGATAATTTTTAATTCATTATTCATTAATTAATAGAGGACAATGTTAATATTAAAATTGATTTTTTATTATGATAAAAAGTATATAATTTATTAGTTTTTTTTATCTACTACAACTTGGAGGCCGGGTCCATCCGTAAATAACGCAAAGTTGCCTACCCTCTTATGTCATCTCCTCCTCCACTCTTCTTCTCCCTAAGACCGACCGCAGGTCCGCAACGTCCAGCGGCCACACGTCGTCCCACGTGTCGGATTCTGGACCGTTCATCTAAACGGAGCCACAAAGTTCCAGAACCATCTATATTACCGAGAAGGTCCTCGACATTTGCCCATTTTTCCGACGTTCAGTTCATAAAGTTCGACTTTACGATGACAAAAGGAGGGGCATTTTGGTCATGGAGGCGTATATAAAAGCAAAAGGGTGTCAACATTTTGCGCCTCCATCTTTGTTTGGCGTTCTCGAGTTTGCAGTAGGCGAATCAAATCACAACTCTTCCTTCGTGAGCTTGACCTCGGAGCACGGCAATGGCGTCGTTCGCAGAGGCACCGCCGGGCGACGTTAAGGCCGGAGAGAAGATATTCAAGACCAAGTGCGCGCAGTGCCACACCGTCGACAAAGGCGCTGGCCACAAGCAAGGTCCTTTTTTTCCGCCCTTTTTTCAATAATTTCTGTCTTTTTTTTTACTATGCTTGCCAGATCCATTTGGATCTGTGTTGTTTTTTCTATTGCGTGTATTGTTAGATCTGTTTAATCGTGTTTCTGAAGCCCTAATCGATTGCTGATCTTATGAGTTTATGGTGTCTAGATCTAGTTTTGGATTTGTTGTACAAGTCAATGGTAATCGAAGGTTGTGATTTTGCTGTCCGTTTGTGTTAATTGTTCTCCTTAATGATTGGCGAAAGTTTTTGCTGTTTCATCAAATGATTTGATCTTAAAAGTCGATTTCTTTGTTGAGCAGGTCCCAACTTGAACGGGCTCTTCGGTAGGCAGTCCGGCACGACAGCTGGGTACTCGTACTCGGCGGCTAACAAGAACATGGCTGTGACATGGGAGGAGAGCACCTTGTATGACTACTTGCTGAACCCCAAGAAGGTATCAAATTTCAACTGGCTGTTGAGTTTTTGCTTCGATCAGCTTTGTATTTTTATTCACATGCTATGCGAAAATTCCTTGTATCTATTTCGTTTTATCCTTGTTCTTTTATTATGTCTTGGGCGTCATGAATTTTACACAGCATCCATTCTTCTATGGCGTTGTCGTTTCTTTTATCGATAGTGCACCGCAAGTGATAGCTAGGCATGATAAGATCATTTTGGGGCTGCATCTTTCTTAAAGATTACTGTTTGTTTTTATCCTCATTGATTTGAAAGATGGTTTGACATTTGAGTTGATGTAGTTTAAGGCATCAAACTATAGATTTCAATGTGTTGATGATATTTCCCAATTTACGTATTTTAATCCATTAAAATAACAATTGAACTTATGAGTGCTCATTTCGGAAGAAACCTATGAGTAATTATGCTATATGGTTGTCTTTAGAATCATTGCACAGGGCAAAATGGGTTTTGATAATAGTATTCTTCGATAGTTTACCCTGTTTGTCCTTGCGAATATTGTGTTAACATGGTATTGGACAAGGAGATGCAAAAAAGATAAAAAGAATCCGTTGGTAAACTTTCTCTAGAGATTGGTGGGTATGACTGACAGGAAGTGAGTGCTCATGCAGGGAAAAAGGATGGTGCACATAATTAGAAGTGTGAAGGGTAAAAGGATGACTGGGACTTTCCTAGTCATTCCATGGACTGTCATTCATTGACATGCTAAGTTTCTCTTTACCAGTAGCTCTATAATTGTTGAACGCTGGGATTATCTTTCTTTCTCTTGAGGTCTGCGTAAGAACTAAGAATTACCTCCACTTAAAAAGAAAAAAAAACTAAGAATTACCTAGTTCCTTAAACTTTCACTCAATTGCTTCTGAAACCCTATACGAAATTCCTCCACAGTTTTGGTTTAGGGTCTTTGTCTCAATTATTCGTTTGTAGTATCTAATTTGCAGATGAAACATCTCTTTGAATGTCGTTTTCCCTTTTTCATAAAAGAAATGCATATTGGATCGCTCTCTATCATCAACCTTGTTAACAATGAGTAAAAACACCTATCTGGATATACCGGCCTAGTAGGTATAAAAGAAAAAACATTCCAGAAAAGTTAATGAGGTAGTAACGTACAGAAAATTAGACTCGGATCAGTTGCTTCTTTTATCATTGCTAGCAGAATGGTGGTATCATTTCCACTATAAAGCACATTTGGATCTAATACCCAAAAAACAAAGTGCAGTTAGATTTCTGAAAATACTAGTTATGTAAACTGTTAATTTGTTCCATTGGATATACGTGACTGTAGAGAAGACCATTAGATGCGCTAGTAAGAAGAGTAGATCAAATAATCTGGAGTCCGATTAAAAGAGGGAGAGGGAGGCCAAGGCGGACACTTGGCGAACTAATAGAGCAAGATCTATTGGTGAATAATATACCGAAAGGTTTGGTTACTAATAGAGCGGAATGGCGTCGTATGATCCATGTAGCCGACCCCACCTAGTGGGATAAGGCTTTGTTGTTGTTGTTGGATATACGTGACTGTCTGATGTTTTGCCCTGGTGGCTTTTTATTTTTAATGCAGTACATTCCTGGCACCAAGATGGTTTTCCCTGGATTGAAGAAGCCACAAGAACGTGCAGATCTTATTGCTTACCTCAAAGCGTCTACAGCTTGAAACTTTCTCTACTTCGATCTCAAATTTTGACAAATAATACCCTAATGTCAAGCTACTTGTCGAAACCAGCAGGTGACATTAGACATTCTTTGTAATTCCTCGGTCAAAAGTGATTGTTCTCGGATGTGAACAAAGTTTTGGTTTAGACATTCCGACATTTCTTCGTATATCAATTCTTCCAGAAGAGTTCAAATTCTGGCTCTAGTTTTTCTCCCTGCCTCTTACGAACTCCGATATTGTATTTTGAATGAATGGAGTTATGACTTTATTTATCTCTGTGATTGTGGTATTTCTTGTTGCTTTCATTGTTTGTTTGTCCCGTGGAATTAAAAGTGATGTTCGTCGGCCATGGATATGGACTGGAGTTCATGAATCAGTCAAAATACATCATTGGATCGATAGTTTCATTTTTGGAGTTCTCTTGGTTCTTTTCACTTGCTGATGTAGACTTTCCACCCACCTTTTCTAGTTGAAGGTACATTATATGACTTCTTTCTACTACTAACATACAAGATACTTTTTACTACTATTTTGGCCTTTAACTGTGTTTTGCTTATGTAAATTCGGGCTTTGTCATGTTGACGAAACACACGCCCAAATTCGACGAAGATATGAAGACGTGCACTCGTTAACCCTGACTGTTTGGTATAGGAACAAAACTGTTTGGTATAGAAACAAAACGACCAATGTACGAACTCGCTGTTCCAAGTGCAGTCATGAACGCCCAAAAAATGTTAATCCCTTCATCATTAAGAGTTCACAGACAGAAAATGCTAATCCCTTCATAATTACGATAGGGCTCACAGATAAAAAAAAATTTATGGGGTCAAAATTTTTTGTTCTCACATTATTCTTGTAACAGCCAAATAATATGGGGTTTCATAGAATCCAAGACAACATAACAAAAATGAGATTACCTAGACCTTCTGTAACAGAAATAAGTAAGAAAGAAAATTTATAATTCAAATGAATTGTGTGTTATTTCCTACTAGAAATCAAGCTCTAAGTCATGGACATCGAGTGGTGGAAGGGAAGCTTTCTCAAGTGTCTTTTATGAAAAACTAAATCTTATTCTCAAGTCAAAACTCATAACTCAGTGGTTGTTGAGTGAATTTTTCGTAGCTATTTAGACGACCTAGTTTGGATTGACGCACGGCCAGGGAAAAAAAAGAAAAAGAAAAAGAAAAAGAAAAAGATGATGTGAACTTTTGTTCGGACTCAAGCCAAACACGTGGAGATGCCTAAACAATACTTCGCTTACTTGGATGAGCTTTTGAAAAATGCTACTTTTTCTAAGAAATTGTCCTACAAGTACAAAACCTAAAAAAAAGTAGATAAAAATATAACACATACCCAATGCAAATTATATAAGGTTTTCTGTGGAGTATTATTAGTGATCAAGGTAGTATCTATCTTACGGTTTTTTTGTCATGCGATCTTGTGATTATAATAATATTAGTAAGGATATGATCCGTTACCTCGTAAACGTTATTCGCCGGAGAGAATCACAACGACAATCTTTTTAATGGTATCCACACTAAGACATTAAGAAGATTTGGATACACATGTAACACTACAACAATTATGGAGAAGAAAATGAGGAGTTGAGAGGAAAAATGAGAGAGAGAACCTCACGCACATTATAAATAATGGGGAGAAGAATTTTGTAACTTCTTTTCCTTCATTATCTTCTCATTCATGATGGAAGGTAGGGTTACAATGAGGGGCAATAATTGTTCTCCATTGAACCTATTATCATATATTAATTAGAATATTAATGGTATAGATTCATCCGACGATCTAATCGATCGATCAATGCATTGATCGAGACCATTCGATTGAGACGATTTTGCCATTGTTTAAATTTGATCATATACGATCTCATATAATTAATATAATTGTTTAAATATTACTTTTAATATATTTTCTTTATTTATAATATATTTTGATACATTTTTGCTTAAGAATCGATAAAAGAATGATTTTTTGAGGCGCAATTTAACATTTAAAGAAAACTTTATAAAAAAATATATTTATTATCTTAAAAATAAATTTTTATTAATAAGTAAAATCTTACGAATTAAATAGAGTTTTCGCTAGTTTTTTCCATTCACGCATATTATTTCCAGTATCCATACTCTTAGACGAAGTTGATTAATTCAGCTTGAAAGTTGAAATGCTGTGACTTTACATCATTATGGCTGAGCAAACCCGGGACCGGGTTCGGGTCTAAGCGGATCCAGTCCCGATTCGAATTATGCCGGGTCAAAAAATTTTTGACCCGGGCCCGGCAATCCGAAAATGCGACCGGGTTTACGGCCGAAAATCATCGGCGTCGAGAAAATGGATGATTGGATCACGCGCGATTGGCGGCCGGATCGGCCACCCGGTGAGCCGATCCGACCTCCAAGCATCGGATCGGCCACCAGACGAGCCGATCCGGCCGTCAGGCGTCGGATCAGCCCGTCAGGCGCCAGATCGGCCTGTCAGTGGCCGATCCGACCGCCAGCGTCAGGCGTCGGATCGACCTGCCAGTAGCCGATCCGGCCGCTAGGCGTTGAATCGGTCTGCCAGAGTCAAGACGAACGTCGGAGTCGCCGGTGCCGCCGCCGGAGTCGAGACGATCGTCGGAGTCGCCGGTGCTGTCGCCGTCGTGAGAGAGAGGGAGAGGGCGAGAGAGAGATGGGAGAGAGAAAGAAATGGGTTGAAATGAGAGGAGAGAGTGGAGATGAAGTTTATATAATGGATAATATCAAGTCGGGTCCGGGTCGGATATCTGCACTGCAGACCCGGTCCTAACCCGATACCCGATGGATTTTCCACTCAAGAGATCCGGTCCCGGTGCGGATCTAATCCGGGCTAGGTTTTTTATACGGTTTTTCGGGTAGATGCAATCCGGGTCAATCGGGTCGATCCGGACCGTGCTCACCCCTATACATCATGTGATTTTATTTCGAGGATAAAGTCACCCACTGTTTATTGCTACCCAAACGAACTCACTGTTGTCTTTCATCCTTTAAAGGGATATATCAACTTCTTTCCATGATTTCAAAGTAAAAGCTCTGCAAAATAAACACGAGCACATTGGATTCCACAATTTTGAAAGACGAATAACTAGTTATTATTAATATTCAGATCAAATATAAGTTAGAATATAATTAACATTTTTTATTAAATCATTTAAATAATTATAAGATTGCTCCTCATATCGTGCGACTTTCGGGAGGATTTGTGTGGCGAGATCCATGGGAATGACAATTCAGATGGTTTGATTGAACTTGTGAATGTGATGCAGAAACAAACACGTTTGCAGGAATCTAAAAATTATATTGTTACATATTATTGTATATATGTTATATTTAAGCGTTCTAAGTAATTTTGATTATGTATATTTCTTAATTTTAATTTATTTTTTCAAAAAAAGTTTTATTATACGGAATCCGATCTAATTTTTAGATTTTCTTTTGTTGACACCCTGAAACTAGAAGAAAAACAATATATTATATTAGAGATTAAGGAGCTTGTGGACCTTTGTTGGGTCCACATGTATGGTCCGCCCTCCATCGCACGATCAACGACGGGATGCAAATCGCACGGTTTGGCCTTATAATGTGCGGTCTGGACAAATTTTTGGGGTCGGTCCAACATTTGGTCCGGTTTTCTCCCAAATTTTTTTTCCAAATCCCACGCACCTGACCCCCCCCCCCCTCCCCCTCCCCCTCCCCCTTTTCCCCTTCTTTTCCCTAATGATCGGAGCTTCTCTAGAGGATCCCGCGATTTCGTCCTCGTCGCTCCACCGCTCGTGTTGATCCTGGCAGCCGTGGGACACCATCGTCTCGGCTCAAGTCGCTGAGGACACCGTCCCTTCGCTCTGCTCCTCTTTTCCTCCGAGGACACCCCGATCACAAAGGTCAATCGACTTTTTTCCTCTTCACCTCTTTTCCCCTCACTTCTTGTCAGAATTGCTCACTCGTTTTGTTCCCGACAGCCATTGCCTCTGCTCAAGACTCTGATTACGCCATCGTCTCCGTCGCCTGTGTTGTTCGCCCGATCTGAGGACGTCGCAGCCCCCGTCGCCCGCCTGTGCTGTTCGCCCAATCTTGACGCCGCCACCCTCGTCGCCTATGCTATTTGCCCGATCTGGACGCCTCTCTCTCTGGCAATGTTGTACATTTTTCTGCAGAATTTCTCTCCGACATGCCTGTAGGGACTCGCGGGTGCACCCCAGCCATCTTCCATACGCCTTGGTATACTCCAATTCGTAGTGTCTTATTTATTGTTACGCACAGTTCTCGCGTTGTATCCATGGTGCAAAATATTTTGTCATGCATAGTACAAATACAGGTGTTCTTGTGTTGTTGCATATTATTCTCTCTTTGGTCTACAATTCTGAGTTAGCTGATGCATATTGATCTGGTATTTGTCAGATGATCAGGCGGAGGAAGGTGTTTGGATGTGGTATCCACCTATATCATCACAAACTATGATAGAGGCTTACCGAGCAAGGCGAATTCGACGCCGTGGGCCGTATCGTCGGTGATAGACAAAGAATCATGGCCTGTTTTGGGCACAGATGGTGAGCATGATAGAGAGGTCAGGACTTATTAGAATGTTGAAGGCAGCACCTCCTCGGTGTCCAAGCACCTTGGACGGCTGCCCAAAAGGATCAAAGCTGAGTTCAAGAAGGGGGACCTTAAGGATTACGAACTTCTGATGGATGCAAAAATTTGAACTTACATTGATAGAATTTATTTATGTTCTCTGCTTGGCTAAAATTACTGGACAATTTGTTGGTGAAAATACTTTACGTCATTAGCAAACATTACAAATGCTTTCACCTTTCATTCTTCCTCCTAATCCAACACCGGCTTTAATATTAGCAAATTTTAGTGTTTTATCATTAACAACCATTGTAATTTCACAATTGTGTACAAAAAGCTATTCTACAACATATTGTAATTTCACAATTTTTTTGCATAAAGCTATTCTCCTTCATTACTTTGATCACAATTGTTCATCCAAAAATTCACATCCAAAAGCTGTTGAAAATCCATAACATTCTTTTATTTCAGGAATGGGTGGATGATAAAAATGTTCTTTGCAATTCTGGTGAATGGTCTCTTTGACAGCGGATAAAAAGGAATATCAATAGAACATCTTCCTTTAGGCGGCGGCTCTTTGTTATGGAATAACGAAGATTACAAGGATGAGTCTCTGTCTAGACCCTTAGGGAGTTTATACAGGCACTCCCTTTTACAGATGATAGGAATTACATACGGACTGGGACTTTAAATAAATCCCCTGAAAATAGGACACCTATCTCGTGATAAGAAAATAAATCAAATCCGAATCACATACAGAATACCCCTAAAAATTTTCGCTCGGAGGGTTCCGCCCCCTTGCAACCCCTTAGATTTGTTCTTCGACACGTTTGAGAGCGGCGTCCAAACTCCTTGTTGCGTCAGAAGCGCCCGCATCTTGATCTGTCACAACCCGAAACTATTCCTGCCGTTGAACTTTTCCACGCTCACGTTATGCGACGACATCTTCCTGCTGATCGAGAATCGCTAATAAACCCTAAGGCTCTAATACCAGTTTGTTACGAAAAGAGGGAGAGAGAGATCGCACGAAACACAGAAGAACGCGAAGAGAAAAAACGACGGTGACTCTTTGTTATGGAAAAATGATATTTACAAGGATGAGTCTCTGTCTAGACCCCTAGGGAGTTTTATATAGGCACTCCCTTTAACAGATGTCTAGACCCCTAGCGAGACCCCCGTAGGAGAATTCTGTTGAAACGTCTGACTATGTAGATGGACCAACTAGATTCAGATTCAAAGCATTATTAACAATATATATATATATATATATATATATAAGAAGCGTAATCAGTTGAAACAAGTAAAAGACACGAAAAAAAATCACGATAATCAGCATCATCTGCTTTTGGATGGTTCGCTGTTTCACTAATATACTTGACCTTCACTCAACAACATTTTACTATATTTGATCAAGCAATTACTAGAATAAGATTCTGATTGTAGTGTTAGAGCATGTTAGTTCGCTAAAATCTTATATTAGCAAGAACATATATGAGCCCGTGACATGAATCGGCATTGTCCAAAAAATTTTGAAGGTCATGAATCTTCCGCATGAAGACATGAGTCAGATGTTCAAGCTCGCTCTTACTTAAGTCGCCAAAGGAGCAACTAATCCCTCCCTTGGCTCCGCCATACAGTATGTCAGCTACAACCATCTTCCATGTCATGAGTTGAATGAATGCATTACCTCATCAGGGTCCACCTTCAAAGATCAATTAAATTAGTCAGCAGTAAAACCAATAAGAAATGCTAAACCTCATTTGAGTTAAAAAAAATAGTTAAACAAAATAGACTGAAGATTGTGTTTTGAGAAATGCCTCTATTGGGGCAAATCTCATAAACATTCTGCATCAACTACAACAGTTCGGGTACAGTGATAAGAGAGCAAGAGCCGCTACATCCTCGTCTGAATGCAATGTTAAATGAGCAAGGGCTACCGCACTCTAATGGACGGAGGCGGGTAAAGAAACTAGTTCATGAGACTAAAGTCAGATTAAGTTCTTGGAACATTGAGAGATTGAATGGTAAGCGCATCGAGGTGGCACAAGTAATGGACCAGCGTAAGATTAGTATCTTATGCTTGTAAGAAACTAGATGGGTAGGAGAGGGAAGTAAAGAGATTAGGTTAAATGGTTCCAAACTTTGGTACACAGGTAAGGTAAAGGGTAGGAATGGTGTTGGTATTATCGCGGATGCAGAATGGAGGAAGAATGTTGTGGAAGTTAAAAGGATTGAGGATTGAATCATATCCGTGAAAGTAATTATTGGAAAGGAGACTATGAACATTATTAGTGCATATGCACCCCAAATAGAAGCAGAATCACATCTCAAGGGAAAGTTTTGGGCAGATATGGAGGGTTTAATTAAAAGTATACCAACAACTGAGAAAGTTTATATTGGGGGAGACCTTAATGGACATGTTGGTAATGAGGCAGGATCACATGCAAGGGTTCATGGTGGTTTTAGTTTTGGAGAGTTGAATGAGGAAGGACAAACTATTATTGATTTTTCTTTAGCATACGACCTTAAGATTATCAACACTTATTTTAGGAAGAGAGATGAACATTTAATCACATACAAAAGTGGAACTCATAGGTCTCAAATCGATTTTTTCTTGACAAGAAATACTGATAAAAGACGTTGTACTAATTGCAAAGTAATTCCTGGGCATGGGGTGACTACAGAACATAGATTGTTAGTTCTTGATATGCAAATGAAATGTATAAAATCAAAATCTCGAACAGTTTTTGATCGAAATATCAAGTTGTGGCAGTTAAATGGGGAGAAGCGAGAGACTTTTAGAATTAAGTTATTAGAGGAAAGTGAGTGGGAGTTTGAAGGAGATGCTAGTATCATATGAGAGAATGTAGCAAAAAAGGTTGAAATGGTTGCTAAAGTCATTTTACGAGAATCAAAAGGTTTTGGACCACGAGATAATGAGACTTGGTGGTGGAATGAGGAGGTCAAAGAAAAAGTGCGTAATAAGAAGAATTATTTCAAGACGATACACTTGGACAATAGTTCTGGCAATTGGAAAAAGTATCGTTTAACGAAAAAGGAGGTTAAGAAGGCAGTTAGTGATGCTCGTGCTAAAACATATGAAGGGTTTTATAAGGAGTTAGGGACAAAGGTTGATGAACAAAGAATTTATAAGATTGCAAGGAATAAAGAGAAGGAGTCGAGAGATTTGGATCAAGTAAGATGCATAAAAAATGAAGTTGGCAAGGTTTTAGTTACTGAGGGAGATATTAAGAACAGATGGAAAAAGTATTTCTATACGCTATTTAGTGATGGATGTGAAGGTTTCCGTTGTGATTTGAGGACTTGACAGTTAGCGAATGTGAGCTTAATATGTCATTTTATTATAGAATTAGAATTTTGAAGGTTAACGAAGCTCTTAAGAAAATGAAGAATGGTAAAGTCGTTGGACCGGATGGTATACCGATTGAAGTTTGAAAATGTTTAGGAGAAAAATGTATGTTGTGATTATGTAAACTATTTAATGAGATTTTATGGTCGAAAAAAATGCTTGATGATTGAAGATTAAGTACATTAGTTCCTATTTACAAAAATAAAGGGGATATTCAGAATTGTGCAAATTATAAAGGGATTAAACTTATGAGTCACACAATGAAATTATGGGAAAAAGTGATTGAGAATGAAGACTAGTATTTCTGAGAGACAATTTAGGTTCATGATAGGAAGATCCACTACAGAGGCGATTTATTTACTAAGGGAGATGATGGAGAAGTATCGAAGTAGAAGAAGATACTTACATATGGCTTTCATTGACTTAGAGAAGACGTATGATCGGGTACCAAGGAATGTATTTTGAAAAGCCTTGCAAAAGAAGAGAGTGAGTGTTGACTACATTAATATAATACAAGATATGTACGATGGGGCATTGACTAGGGTTATGACACCCGGAGGTGAGACAAATGAATTTCCTATAGGAATTGGCCTACATCAAGAATCAGCTTTAAACCCGTATCTATTTAACTTAGTTATTGATGTTATAACCGAGAGTATCACAGAGGAGGTACCTAAGTGCATGCTATTTGCGAATGATATAATACTTTTAGCGAATTCAAAAAAAGAGATTAATACAAAATTGGAAATATGGAGAAATATGTTGGAGTCAAAGGGTTTTCGTTTAAGTAGGAATAAAACAGAATATATGCATAGCAATTTTAGAAATAAACAACTTAGAGACGATTTGGAAGTTAGGCTAGGGGAGGATATAATTTCTGAAGTGACAAAGTTTAAATATTTAGGATCAATTGTAAGATAAGATGACGAGATTGATGACGATGTTAATCATAAAATTCAAGCCGGTTGGTGTAAGTGGAGGAAAGCCACTAGAGTTCTTTGTGATAGAAAAGTACCCAATAAAGTTAAAGGGAAATTCTATCGTACTGCTATAAGATCGACAGTGTTATATGGTAGTGAATGTTAAGCTATGAAGGGACAACATGAACGTAAAGTGGGGGTAACCGAAATGAGGATGTTGAGATGGATGTGTGGTTATACAAGATTAGATAAGATTAGGAATGACCATATATGTGAACGAGTCGGAGTGACTCCTATTAGTAAGAAAATGATAAAGAATCGTCTGAAATAGTTTGGTCATGTTCAGATAAGACAATTAGATGCGCCAGTAAGAAGAGTAGATCAAATAATCTGGAGTCTGATTAAAAGAGGGAGAGGGAGGTCAAGGCGGACACTTGGCGAACTAGTAGAGTAAGATCTATTGGTGAATAATATACCGAAAGATTTGGTTACTAATAGAGCGAAACGGCATCGTATGATCCATGTAGCCGATCCCACCTAGTGGAATAAGGCTTTGTTGTTGTTGTTGTACTCAGCCAATGGAAGAAAGAAACTTTCAGCATGCTTATGTTTCTACAACAGCTTTGCTTATGTCACCATTTGCAATGCCAAAGGGGCTCACCATTGATAAATGGATCTAAACGCCTATCTAATGAAAAAGAGAACTAAAGTAAATCTTAGGGGCGTATGGAACTAAATTCAGTAGAGAACTAAAGTAAATCTTAGGGGCGTATGGAACTAAATTCAGTATCTGTAACAAGAACAGTGACTTAATAGATTTTTTATGCAATCAAGACATTGTTTTTCATAAGATCAAAGAAGGTCAATTTTTGTTTTCAGAATACCAGTCGTAGTCTATTACAGATCATTGATTTGGATTTAATATGTGATCATGATCATACCACAACTACAATAAGATGCAATTTGCACAGTGAAAGCATTACGAATTCAGTTCATTTTCTAGACAATAACTAAGGTGGAAAATAGTGAAGAGACCGTAGAGCTTAGCATAAGGTGGAAAATGAAACATGGATTGTGATTTGAGAACATTAAACTTTCATGAGGGCAATTACATTTCGAAGTTATGTTCAAGTGTAAACATTGCAAAGATAGAAACGTTACATTGCGAAGAGGCATTTGGGGCCTGGGACAGAAGCGAAGGGGAAGATGATTCCGGCAGCAGGCGAGTAAGAAAAGCGCGACGCTGACAGGGGAACTTCGATATCGCGCAACAGGCCCCAGCGAGAGGCGGCAAGATGACTCAGGCAGTAAGCGAGGAAGAAAAATGTCGACGCCGACAAGGGAACTTCGATCGTGCGCTCTTCATGTTGAGCAGCGGGCGAAGGTGCCGGCGAGAGGCGTCAATGGGGCTTCGAGATTGTTCCGGAAGTAGGCGAGGAAGAAAAGCGCCGACGCCAGGGAACTTCGATCGTGAGCTCTTCAATTCAGCAGCGGGTGAAAGGCGTCGACGAGAGGCGTCAATAGGGCTTCGAGATCGTTCCGACAACAGACGAGGAAGAAAAGCGCCGATCCTGACAGGGAACTTCGATCGCACACCCTTCGTGTTCGGCAAGGGGCGATGGGGTCGGCGAGAGGCATCCGATCGAGTAATGGGCCAGCGAGAAGAATGGCGGAACTTGATTGGGGGTGGGGGAGGGAGGGAGGGAAAATTTTTTGTGAAAAAACCAAATCAAACATCGGATCGTTCGGTCAAAAGCGTCCAAAACCGCACGTTATGTGGCTAGACCGCGCGATCTGCATCCAGCCGTTGATCGCACGATCGACGGCGAGCCACATCTTTTAGGTCCACAGGCTCCTTAATCCCATTATATTATATCAGGCCTCGCCGCCATCCCAACGACTTTGGATCCCAACTCACCATTTGTTTCATATAAAAATTCTCCATTACAATTCCAAGTTTCCAACGCCTGTCCCAAATTCTCTACTTTCAACTTTCAAGTTGGCTCTTGGAAGCGGAAACGCACTGGTTCTCTCTTCTCTGCTCTTCCTCCTCTTCCCCAACTCCTAAGTCTCCCCTCCCCATGGAAACTGCCGCCGGCATCCACGACGACTGGGAGCTCCTCGTCGCTCCTGACTCCTCCTCCGGCGACGACCTGGATCCTTCGGAAACGGCCGAGACTGTAGCGGATTTGTAACGCCCCGAGACCCACGTGACTTTCACGTGCTCAGAGTCGTCCCAGAGGCGCTACTCAATTTTCTATAAAACATTTTTACGGAATATAAACAATAAATGTGGAAGACTTTTTCAATAATAACAGCTAATAATCCATTATATTCAAAATAATTAAAATATTAATAAGTTCACAATTCTAATAAATGCGGAAATAATAAAAACTAGACAACTCAATCTAGAACATGTGCAACATCTGTCTATCACTGAGCATAGCCACCTACAGGATCATCCTCTATCAAAGTACTTTCACCTGCACGGATTCAGGTACAGGGGAATATCCATGAGTATAAAAATACTCAGTACGTAGGGTCTACTAAACAATCAATATGCTCAATAAAAAATAAGATATAATCAATGATGAGTCAATTGAGCAATCAATACAATAATCAATTTACAATATAACGATTTATCAACATGAGCAACTATATCAAGTTATGGTCAAAAGACCAATCAATAGAGATAGCAATTAATAATTGCCTAATCAATTGGATCGATGATTCAATATAACAATAGGACAATAAAGTCATAAATCAATAGGAAGGATCATAAAAAGATCAGATGATCGATCAATATTGATTTAGCAATTAAATGTCTGATCACTATGACACTATTCAATTCAACAATTTTCAATTCAATATCAATGGTCATTGGTCAATTACAATTCAATTCGATTCAATGGGCGGAGGCAATGCCAATCAACGCCGGTATTCCAAATGACCATGATCTATTCAATTCAATTTAGTTTCAATCCAATTCAATTTAATTCGATTATATTTCAATTCAATTCAATTTATAATGTTCGGAGTTATCCAATTCAATGAGGAGCGCTCAGTCAATTAAGGGACACCATGCCACTTTCATGCAGGCCAGTGGGGGATCAGTGCCACGGCAAGCCCAATACGATTCAATGGGTTCGTGTATGGTGGGGGACGAGTGACCATACACAGGACAGCCATAGTTTTTACACTATCTGCCCCATTCAATTCAATTCAATTCAATTGATCCCGGCTTAGTGGCAATCAGTGAACATGGGCCCAGTAGCTTTCGGCTTTTATCTTGTTTACCTAAAATGTCTATCTTTAAACAATTTAATTTAGGTAAAACACAAGACCCAATCAGAAAGACTACTGGATCAGTATCATAATCAATGATAAGATCAGATAGGATAATAAAATATGATCAGATATGATGACAATACGATCATATGATGTGCTAATATTATTATCAAGTATGATAAATAATATAATCAGGCATGATAATCAAGAGCGATCAATAATAATATAATTAATATATCACAATATTAATAAGGAATGATAACCATGTTATCATAATAATTAATAATAATACAATCAACATATCATACTCCGTCATAATGATAACAAGATAATTACTATAAAACTGATAATTAAAATAAAATCAACTAATAAAATAACACTCAATTCTTCTTTTTTTTTCTTTTCTATTTCTTTTCATGTTGGCCTATAAAATTCAGTAAATAACTTTCCTCGTCGGAAGATTATAACCGAAGGAAATTACAATCCTTCTTTTCCAACATGCCAACTAATTGTTTTTTTTATCCTCTCTCACGTTTCTCTCTCCACCAGCAGCACGTTTTTTTTATCTTTGCCATAATCCCTTCTCTCTCTCCATTACTTCAACAAAAGTTTGCCTTTCTCTCTCTCTACCTATTCTGTGGCCCATTAATTTTTTTATTTAAATTACTGTCCTATTGTCTGACGCAAGTCAAAACGTCTATTGTAATTTTCAACATCAGGAAGGAATTGCACACCACGAAATAAACGCGAAAGCGAAATTTACACATCGCGAAGGAAAAAAAAATCCCTCTGACGTGTTTACCCTTTTTTTATCCCTTTTTCTCGGCTTTAGAAAGAATTCAATAAAAATTTCTTTCCATATTTTTATTCTATTTTTTTTTCTATGCTTTCTCTTATGGTAAATCCAATTCCTATTATTTACTTTCCTCTCTCCTATTCACGAAGTGCCACACCCTTTTTTTTCTTCCTTCTCTCTCCATATCACCTGCACACACGTTTGTTTATTTTCTTTTCTTTTTCCTCTTTTTTTTTCTCCTTACATCACGGCCGATTTCTCTCCTTCAATCTATCTCTCTATTTTTTTTCTCCCGTGTCACGATCTCTCTCTCAATTATTCTTCTACGCCCAAAAATCTCCTTTTCTCTCACTTCCCTCTCTAGATTTTTCTCCACGTCATTTGCATTAATATTAGATCTTCTCTCTCAACCTTAAGAAAACCGGATTTCCACCGGTGTATTTAGAACTGAAAAAAAAATCAATGTTTCCCTCTGTGCAAAAACTCTTTTTTTTCATTTTCCCTTAGGCACAAAATACTGTTGGCCGAACTTTTTTTTTCAATTTAAAAATAGCAATCTCAATAAATAAATAATCAAAGAACCTATGGATCCCCCCTACGTACATCATAGCCGTTCGACGTTGAATCATGCCTTGCCATGCCTCTGCCGTCGGACACCAAGAATCCATAGAAAAGAAAACACTTTTGACGATCGACTCTAAGGATTTATTTATAGGGCTCTTAAATCTTTATCTCCAATTCATCTATAACTTACAATCCTAATCAAATTTAATCTTTTAATTAATCCCTTTTAACAATTTTGATTTGTTTTAATAATTAAATAATTCCGAATTTAAATAAATATCCCATAATACATTTTTATCCTTAATTAAACTCCTCCCCTATTTTCCTTTATTTTCGGAATTATTTATTATAATAATATTAATGGTCATTTTTCTCAAAAAAAATAATAAAATATTATTTTTCTAACTCTCAAAAATTAGGGTCGTTACATCATAACCTCCTTAAAAATAAATTCGTCCTCGAATTTGCGTAAACGAAACTACATCATCTACCTAACGAATTTGAAAAATCTTTTCTGATTTCAACTTTCCGTTTTAAAATGTCATCTTCATCTTCATGATGTGTCCTACGTATGTTAGATCTCCATTTTGATTCAATTCTTGTAATCTCACTACGTCAGCCTACTATTTTTGTCTCATGTGGACTACCTTCAACATTTCTTGATGAAGCAAATTTTGTCAACATCCTTTTGAATGTGCATCAGTTATTCTCATGACGAGAATTGTCATCAACGAACTGTCCATCAACCTCGCTCCAGCTGATAGGTGAGCAATAATGCCTTCCATACATAACTATGAAGTGGCATGCCTATGTCAGAGTGGCGACTGTTGCCACATACTAACTTCGCTAGTGGGAGCTGATTGTTCCAACTATCACTCCGGTCTAATGCAAATTCAGAACATATTTTTTTTTAAGGTCTGAATTGACCATTCAAACTACTCATTCGTCTGTGAATGGAAGGTGATCTAGAAGTTCAACCACATCCCAATTGCTCTATAGATGCTCCATCAGAATTGGTCTATGCATTGTAGATTCTTATCCGACGCAATGGATATCAACACTCCATGTAGTCGGATAACCTCCTTAAAAAAAAGACCATGAGACTTTCGATGGACTAACCTTTCTCTAATGGGCATGACATTGGCTATTTTAATATATCGATCCTCTATTACTCATATCACATTGTGTCCATGTCAAGCCCTCTAATAACATCCATCGTTATCTCTCTTTTTTTAATACTATTGAGGATTTTCAAGCTCTTGTAGTACACCATGTGACCTCTGATGCTACACTTTCATTTGCCGACCTTCCATAGTAATTTCGATTGCATGTAAGATGTGTTGCTATCCTTGCACCATCACTGTTGGTCACTAGACTGAGTTGGACGATACAATTGCTCAATGCTCATATTCTGTCGGCTCACCGCCAAATGAGCAAGTGACATTTCTGCTTAACATATGCTCAATTGAGTTTGCTTTGACAAACTCGAAATCTTTCAATAATTGGATCCCCCTTTGTTTTTCGACAAATGTTCGGAAGTGTACCTCAACTTTGGTGGTTCGTGGAGAATTCAAACTCTTCACCCTACACATTGTGTCACCGATTCTTGGGGTGAAGACCACAATTGCTAATTCGATATCTAATCGTCTTAATGTATTGGCAACTATCTTCTTCCTATATAGCATCACGACTCATGCCATGCGGGGGTTGTATGCATAGTTGTGGGCGACATAACATCCTTGGCTTGAAGGTTTTTTTTTTTTAAAAAGGGCATCGTTGTCAATTCCTTCTCCAATTTTTAAAACCTATTTTTAGCCTTTCTTGAGCCATTCAATTTTTTATATTCTTTTTTTTGTGAGGTTTGTCCATGGTGATACTGTCGCATAGTAATCTGGTGCGACTCTTCAAAAATATCTTGCATGTTTAAGGAAGTTCCTTTTTTCTTTCTTTAACACACCTTTTGGTTGAATCCATTTGATTATAACATCTATCTTTTGATATTCCATCTATGCGATATTCCTGGAGAACATTATCTCATTCTGCCAAAATTTATATTTCGATACTTTGGCGCATACTTATTTCTCTTAATGTTTGCAGTGCAATATGAAAATGTTCTACATGTTCCTCTAGGCTTGACGAATATATTAGAATATCATCGATCTTGGGTTAACCAATGTAGTAATAACTATACTATAATTTTTTCAACATACTTGGATGTTGTCCTTCTTTTCATACCATTATGTGTGCACTTCATCACTTTTTCTATTGAGTTCGAGTGCTCGACTTTTTACGGTAAATTATGAGCACCAACTAATCGATAACCTCCTTAGAAATATTGTCATATGAGTGCTTCCATTAAACACTCTACTTTTCAATGGTCAAAAAAAAATTTTTTTTATGAAAAGTAAACTATAAACTATATTCATTTCATATAACACATGCTATTTGGATATACAAAATATCTAAGGACTAGTTGGAGTGGAGATTTCAATTTCGACTTGATTAAGCTTCAAGTCATATGTCATAACATATCAATCTATTTGGGTGATTTCAGCACCATTCTTGGAGGCCTATTGTTGTCATAGAGGTTCGACCCATTTTGATTCATCGCAATCTCTTGCGAAGTGACTCATCTTGCCACAATTTAGGCATGCACTCGTCGCCCAATAACATTCACCGAGATGCATTTTGTGGCAGTAGTTACATGATTCTCTATGTGGTGGAGGCTTATTCCGTGTTGGATATGGCCTTCCTCGGTTGTAGTTTTCATAATGTCGCTTCTCTCTTCTTTGATGTCTTCTATCTTTACTCCAAATATGATTCTGATCATTATCTATATCCTCTTGATTCGGTTGAGTTGCGTTTGTTATGTCGTCATTTTCAAGCATGGTAGCAAACTCTTTCGCAACTTGAATGGTCTGATAGTTACAATGTTTTACCCTTTTTCGGAAGCTTGACTTGAGACTTTTCACCCATTGCTTAACATGATTTCTCTTTGATTATCGTCGAGTACCATACTTCTCCAGCTTTAAGAACTCGATCGTGTAGTCCTTGATTATCGTGGTACCTTATAGATCTCGGTACTCCTTCTGTTTCCTCACTCTTCGGAAAATAGATAAATAACGATCTTTTTAAACTTTCTCCAAGAAATCAGGTTCTTCCTGGAGAATGTGCTAGCCTTTGTTGCTTTGCACCAATGCCTAGCGTCACATGTCAAACGCCTCGTAGCACATATAGTCTTGCAGTCTATTTTCATCAAAGTCTGATCAATTTCTTCCAGCCACCTATAGGCTTTCTCGAAGTTGCCCTTCCCGTCAAATTGGGGAGGCTGTAATCTGAGAAAACTTTTAACAATCTCTTTTCAATCATCGTGAGGAGAAACGTCATCACCATAGGTATTGCTATATTCTCTATATGTTGAACGAGATTCATATGTTCCTCCTGATGTGTATCGGCTCATTCATTATTTATTTGTGGGCCTTGGATCGCTTGACCATCATCCTATGCATTTTGGAAATTGGTTCGTCGATATCTATTTCCCGGTTCATGATAAAGTTGATGAGAGGTCATCAACTTGAAAGGCATCTGTGCTCATCCAATAAAAAAACAATATGATACAATTCAATAAGTAAGAATTCAATATCAATATCGCAATGAAAAACTTAATTGACCCTACTGGATGGCTGCAGTGGTTGCTCGTGACAATTGCACATGGACTCAATTCTATCTATTAGAGACAGTTAAGAAGTGTCTCTCCTTAGGCTCTGATACCTTCTGTAACGCCCCGAGACCCACGTGACTTTCACGTGCTCAGAGTCGTCCCAGATGCGCTACTCAATTTTCTATAAAACATTTTTACGGAATATAAACAATAAATGTGGAAGACTTTTTAAATAATAACAGCTAATAATCCATTATATTCAAAATAATTAAAATATTAATAAGTTCACAATTCTAATAAATGCGGAAATAATAAAAACTAGACAACTCAATCTAGAACATGTGCAACATCTGTCTATCACTGAGCATAGCCACCTGCAGGATCATCCTCTATCAAAGTACTTTCACCTGCACGGATCCAGGTACAGGGAAATATCCATGAGTATAAAAATACTCAGTACGTAGGGTCTACTAAATAATCAATATGCTCAATAAAAAATAAGATATAATCAATGATGAGTCAATTGAGCAATCAATACAATAATCAATTTACAATATAACGATTTATCAACATGAGCAACTATATCAAGTTATGGTCAAAAGACCAATCAATAGAGATAGCAATTAATAATTGCCTAATCAATTGGATCGATGATTCAATATAACAATAGGACAATAAAGTCATAAATCAATAGGAAGGATCATAAAAAGATCAGATGATCGATCAATATTGATTTAGCAATTAAATGTCTGATCACTATGACACTATTCAATTCAACAATTTTCAATTCAATATCAATGGTCATTGGTCAATTACAATTCAATTCGATTCAATGGGCGGAGGCAATGTCAATCAACGTCGGTATTCCAAATGACCATGATCTATTCAATTCAATTTAGTTTCAATCCAATTCAATTTAATTCGATTCTATTTCAATTCAATTCAATTTATAATGTTCGGAGTTATCCAATTCAATGAGGAGCGCTCAGTCAATTAAGGGACACCATGCCACTTTCATGCAGGCCAGTGGGGGATCAGTGCCACGGCAAGCCCAATACGATTCAATGGGTTCGTGTATGGTGGGGGACGAGTGACCATACACAGGACAGCCATAGTTTTTACACTATCTGCCCCATTCAATTCAATTCAATTCAATTGATCCCGGCTTAGTGGCAATCAGTGAACATGGGCCCAGTAGCTTTCGGCTTTTATCTTGTTTACCTAAAATGTCTATCTTTAAACAATTTAATTTAGGTAAAACACAAGACCCAATCAGAAAGACTACTGGATCAGTATCATAATCAATGATAAGATCAGATAGGATAATAAAATATGATCAGATATGATGACAATACGATCATATGATGTGCTAATATTATTATCAAGTATGATAAATAATATAATCAGGCATGATAATCAAGAGCGATCAATAATAATATAATTAATATATCACAATATTAATAAGGAATGATAACCATGTTATCATAATAATTAATAATAATACAATCAACATATCATACTCCGTCATAATGATAACAAGATAATTACTATAAAACTGATAATTAAAATAAAATCAACTAATAAAATAACACTCAATTCTTCTTTTTTTTTTCTTTTCTATTTCTTTTCATGTTGGCCTATAAAATTCAGTAAATAACTTTCCTCGTCGGAAGATTATAACCGAAGGAAATTACAATCCTTCTTTTCCAACATGCCAACTAATTGTTTTTTTTATCCTCTCTCACGTTTCTCTCTCCACCAGCAGCACGTTTTTTTTATCTTTGCCATAATCCCTTCTCTCTCTCCATTACTTCAACAAAAGTTTGCCTTTCTCTCTCTCTACCTATTCTGTGGCCCATTAATTTTTTTATTTAAATTACTGTCCTATTGTCTGACGCAAGTCAAAACGTCTATTGTAATTTTCAACATCAGGAAGGAATTGCACACCACGAAATAAACGCGAAAGCGAAATTTACACATCGCGAAGGAAAAAAAATCCCTCTGACGTGTTTACCCTTTT
This sequence comes from Pontederia crassipes, assembly GCA_030549335.1. NCBI lineage: Eukaryota > Viridiplantae > Streptophyta > Magnoliopsida > Commelinales > Pontederiaceae > Pontederia > Pontederia crassipes. Next base: position 2,476,751 of record CM060189.1, on the reverse strand, counting down.
TTTATCCCTTTTTCTCGGCTTTAGAAAGAATTCAATAAAAATTTCTTTCCATATTTTTATTCTATTTTTTTTTCTATGCTTTCTCTTATGGTAAATCCAATTCCTATTATTTACTTTCCTCTCTCCTATTCACGAAGTGCCACACCCTTTTTTTCTTCCTTCTCTCTCCATATCACCTGCACACACGTTTGTTTATTTTCTTTTCTTTTTCCTCTTTTTTTTTCTCCTTACATCACGGCCGATTTCTCTCCTTCAATCTATCTCTCTATTTTTTTTTCTCCCGTGTCACGGTCTCTCTCTCAATTATTCTTCTACGCCCGAAAATCTCCTTTTCTCTCACTTCCCTCTCTAGATTTTTCTCCACGTCATTTGCATTAATATTAGATCTTCTCTCTCAACCTTAAGAAAACCGGATTTCCACCGGTGTATTTAGAACTGAAAAAAAAAATCAATGTTTCCCTCTGTGCAAAAACTCTTTTTTTTCATTTTCCCTTAGGCACAAAATACTGTTGGCCGAACTTTTTTTTTCAATTTAAAAATAGCAATCTCAATAAATAAATAATCAAAGAACCTATGGATCCCCCTACGTACCTCATAGCCGTTCGACGTTGAATCATGCCTTGCCATGCCTCTGCCGTCGGACACCAAGAATCCATAGAAAAGAAAACACTTTTGACGATCGACTCTAAGAATTTATTTATAGGGCTCTTAAATCTTTATCTCCAATTCATCTATAACTTACAATCCTAATCAAATTTAATCTTTTAATTAATCCCTTTTAACAATTTTGATTTGTTTTAATAATTAAATAATTCCGAATTTAAATAAATATCCCATAATACATTTTTATCCTTAATTAAACTCCTCCCATATTTTCCTTTATTTTCGGAATTATTTATTATAATAATATTAATGATCATTTTTCTCAAAAAAATAATAAAATATTATTTTTCTAACTCTCAAAAATTAGGGTCGTTACAGGATTACTTCGCCCTCGACTCCCACAGGCTCCATCCGGAAGCGGCCGCCTTCGACTCGGACAGCTACGAGGACGAGGAGGTACGGGTCAATCCCGACGGACCTGTCTTGCTCGACCCGGGAACGGACGCCAGGTACCTCTCCGAGCCGGACGGTTTATTGGACGGCCAAAGGCCGCACCTTGGCAGCGGTGGAGGGTTTCGGTCCGACGGGCAGAGCTCGGGCCTTGGCAGCGAGGAGGAGGAGGAGCTCGGCGAGGTTGCGAGAGGAGATGCAGGGGACGAGAACCACGGTTCCGGCCAGATTTCCAGGAGTTGCGAGAGCCCAAATTTGCCGTCTGGGATTGGTGATAAGAGTATCTGCCCTCCAGGGGAAGCGAGATCGGCGACGGCGTGGTGGAAGCTGCCATTTCAGATGCTAAAGTTTTGTGCCTTCAGGGTAAAGCCGATTTGGTCCATCTCCGTCGCTGCGGCGATGTTGGGAATGTGGATGCTTAGTAAGAGATTGTACTGGATCAAGCAGAAGAGAAGAAGCATTCCTCTGAAGCTAAACCTTGATGAGAAGGTATCTTTCCATGTCACTTTTGATACATTAGCTCTCGATCAGAAATAAGTAAAGTAATATATAAAAACTGCTCACTGCCTTACTCTGGTTCTTATCATGAAGTTAATCCTTTGTGCCAATATGTTATTTGTGACTTTGGTAATTGTGTTATAGCCGAATTGAGATTGTATTTGGCACTCGTTTATGTTGTGTTGCTATGTTGCTGCACTCCATCTGTTAATTTACCAGCATATGGATGTGAAAGGAAGAGAGAAATCCTTCTTCTTTCGGTCTTGTTACTCAAACATGAGTATATTATAAAAGATTTTTGGTGTTGCAATGTCATGGTATATGGTTTTTCAAATGCTTGAAAATTCCTTGTTCTATTTCTTTTTGCCTTGAAACTTCTTGAATATCAGTTTCATAAGCCCTTCTATCCTTCATGGTGGTTTTCATTTGAGGTCAAATTATTACATAACAACTTCCATAAAGTGCGTTTTGAGGATTGGTAGAGGAAACACTAATTGGAGAAACTGATCTTTTTCAACTGTTGCCATTACATAAGCATGGGGTTGATGTTCATAGTTCATTTGAGTGTCTTGCAATCTTGTATTGAAACCGCATATTATGCTTTTAAGTTAGAGTAAATGTTTCTTTCTGATGCTATATTTTTCAAATTCGTTAGAACATTTCAACTGTTTAACTCAAGCTGGTACTTTTTTGTTTATGAAGCCACACAAGCTTAGATGATAAACAATCTCTTCCGATTTGAACTAACTGCTGTCATATTTTCAGAAGACATCGCAGCTGAAGGTTCATGCAGCCCGTCTTAATGAATCATTTTCAATTGTGAGGCGCACTCCTATGATTAGAGCTCAATTACCAGCGGGTGGTTTGCCTCTGCCTGTGATGGGTTTCCAGTAAGAGTTTGCTGTCTTCTAATTAATCCAAATAAAGAAATTCCAAGATTCTTGGTCGACAGTCTATTCTTTTTTGTCGCAAATTCTCGTCATCCTCAGGGAATTGAAGTTGATGAAAATCATATGAACTGGATGCAACTTTTTTGTTTTTCTTGTTCTTGTAATTGTAATTATAACTATAATATATTTGTTTGAGTGATCAAGTTGCATATGCATGTATGTCTTGAATGATATAATTTGATTCCAACTGCAGTCCATTGTGTTTGTACATTCTAATGCTAGTTATTCATAGAAGAACAAAGTATGATATCTGAATCAATGGTATAGAGAAGTGTATTTTGTGGACTTGTAACAATTATGAAGATGAGTCTGCACTGGTTTTACTTCAGAAAGTTTGAATGTGTGAGAAAGTAATGTGATTCGACAGTCATACAATATTGAACAAGTTTAGTATGTTGCTATAGGGACATGCAATGTTCTTGCCTTCTTACCTGCATGATTGACTTGGTTTGCACTTCATTGGTTTTTTTTTTCCTTGCATTCTATGTTAAACATAGATTCCAACTTGGATGGATTAATACTTTTTCCATAACAAATCATAAATAAAATTGACTGAATGATCTTTTTTTTAAATTTCCAACTTTTGGCTTTGCATGGGCCATTTGGAACTATTTTATCTTGAATCGTTTTTCTAGCTTTCCCTATGTACTTGTTTTGATGTTTTTTTTTTATTTGTCGATTTGTGTTCCTTGTGAAATGAATGTTCAGAAATGCATGAAATGAGCGTAGGTAAGTTTTATAAGTCAATGTAAATTAACTCAATGTAGGATAAATATCACTAATTGCTCTCGAACTTTGTCCGTTTTTTCAACTTTATTATCCAATTTTACTTTGCATCCTTTCAATCGGGTATAGCTCGTTAGTCGATCATTTGACTTACGTGACAACTAATTGAAAAATAAAATATTAAAAATAATAATATTATATTATATTCATTTATAAAAAATAAAAAAGAGGTGCCTCCTTCGGTGGCCTGGGGGGCACGTCCCCTTTTCTTGTCTGTCAGTCGGCGACCAACGAGAAGGAGGGCGATGCCTCCCTATGTGCGTTGCCACCGTCGCGACGCACAAAGAAGGACATTGCTCCCCCTTCCCCTCCGCTGCCAGCGATAGCGGTGGAAGGGAGAAGGAGTGGGCCCCTTCTTTCTATTTTTTCATATTATTTTAGTATTTTATATAATATTTATTTTAAAATAAGATGTCGCATTAGTAAAATAATCGAAAAATTGATTATTCTTGATCGAAAGATTATTTAGTGAAATAAATTAAAAGATAAAAGGCAATATGTTTACAAAGTGAAGTCAAAAAATAACAATAAGAAAGCATCAAAATTAAAAAGTTATTTAACAAAATTTATTCAATCAAGTTTTTGCTTTGTTTTAAACATATAAGCCTTATAAGGGGCTTCTCGCTCTCTAAGAGAGTCTTCTAAAATATACCTTTCTACATTATTAAAAGACTCAAACTTTTTGGGCATGATATTAAGATTTTTTTTTAAGTTGAACTCTCCATTCGAAGTAGTTAACTTGAAAAGATTTTGGTACTTTTATAAGTTAAAACATAATCGTCTAATATAATACAAACATTAATGAATATATAGAGCACCCACTTTTCATATTGATATAGAGCACTTCGTTTTACAACGCTTTTTTTTAATTTAATTATTACAATTTATAATCAAATTATAATACAGTTAACAGATGAAGTAATATATGTATTTAACGGATTAATCTGACAGCTAAAAAGTATATCTCAAATCGAATACTTTTTACCATTAAATTAGTCATATATGTTAAAAACGAATATTTATTTAATAAAATAACTAAATATTTTTTTATTAATTTAATAAGAAAAATTAGTATTATACATCTGTTCTATATGTAAATTTGGTTGAAATGAGTGTAAAGGTTATATCATATATTCTGCGGTATTACTATTATTATGTCTTAACTCTTAAGATGGTACTAGCATGATGCCCGGAGAACGTGAGGAAAAAATCTTATTATTATTTTATTTTATTAACTACTCATATTTTATCTGACCAACTCAAGGAAAGGCACTTATCATAAAAACGTATTAATTAGCTGTTAAAAATAAAGTAGTGCGTCTTTTAATTAAATAAAAGTATTAATATTTGTCACATGTTAAATTTATTTTTTTTAAAAAAATGCAAGGGAAAAATGAACTATTTCTTAATGGGCCCGGCAACCTTATGGGCCTTATAAGCATCCACTATGTACCTAGCTGCTGCGCTTGCTCTGTCTCTCTGTCTCTCGTTCGCTCGCTCGCAGTGAAGGGGTTTTTGAGCGACTACTTGTCCCCTCGTCGCCCGTCGCCGTTCTCCGTTCGCCACTTCGTTTCGCAGAGGGAGTTTGCTTGCAACGACGATGTCCTTCTACCGCCACCTCATCCGCTCCCTGCGCAGCTCCTCCGCCGTTTCCGAACGACTTCGGCCTTCGTTCGCCGCCGCCGCCTCCGTCCCATCTCGCTCCTTCGCCTTCTCCTCAGCCGAGGAGGCCGCCGCCGAGCGCCGCCGTCGGAAGCGCCGCCTACGCATCGAGCCTCCGCTACACGCACTCCGCCGCGATGCCGCGGGCCCCCGCCCTCCTCGCGATCCCAACGCGCCCCGCCTCCCGGAGTCCACCTCCGCCCTCGTCGGCCCTCGCCTCAATCTCCATAACCGCGTCCAGTCCCTCATCCGCAGCGGCGACCTCGACGGCGGCGCCAGGATCGCCCGACATGCTGTCTTCTCCTCCTGCCGCCCCACCGTCTTCACTTGCAACGCCGTCAATGGCGCCATGCTCCGCGCCGGCCGGTACGACGACGTCGTGGCCCTCTTCGCCTTCTTCTTCAACCAGTCCAGTATCGTCCCAAACGTCGTCTCCTACAACATCCTCATCAATGCCCACTGCAACGCCGGCCGCGTCGACGTTGCGCTCGGCGTCTACCGCCACATCCTCGACAACGCGCCCTTCTCTCCTTCCTACATGACCTATCGTCACCTCACCAAAGGCCTCGTCGACGCAGACCGCATCGATGAGGCTGTCGACCTTATGCGCGAGATGATCAACCGCGGTCACGGTGCAGATTCTATCGTCTATGACATCCTCATGGCGGGCTTTATCGACCGTGGAAAGATGGACAGGGCCCTGGAGCTCTTCGACGAGCTCCGTGAGCGGGTTCTAGTCTACGATGGCGTCGTACATGCCACTCTTATGAAGGCCTACTGGAAGCGTGGCATGGACAAGGAGGCCATGGAGTCCTACCAGTCTTTGCTCGATCGCCAGTTCAAGATGACTCCTGCCACATGCAACGTCCTCATTCAGACGTTGATGGAGCATGACAAGATGGACGAGGCCAACCAGATGTTTGAGAGAATGATTCGTGAGCACTCTCCGCCTGGCTACACTGCAATCAACACCGAGACCTACAACATCATGGTTAACCAGAAGTTTAAAGAAGGGAAGTTCGTGGAGGCAATCGAGCTGTTCCATCGGCAGCCGACTAAACCGTGCATGATGGACGTGGGATGCTTCAATAACATTATAGCAAAGCTTTGTGAGAATGGATTGATGGTGGAGGCAGAGAAACTGTTCGAAGAAATGCCTACGAAGTCTATTATTCCAGATGCAGCAACTTTTGGATTTTTGGTTGATGGATGCTTTAAGCAAGGGATGATAGAGGATGCTCTACGCTTTTTTGACAAGATGATTGCAAGTAGCGCAGAGAGTTCTGGCCCCAAGCTTAACGTAGCGTTTTATAACAAAATGTTTGATGGTCTGATACAAGCGGGAGACATTGCAAGGGCTGTGGACATTTTTGGAAAGATGATCGAGAAAGGAATTATTCCAAATTCAAAGAGCTATGAGATTTTGGTTACTGCATTCTGTGGAGAGGAGGAATTTGACCGTGCCCGTGACTGGGTGGAACATATGGTTTCAAGTCGTGTGATTGCTGATCCCAAGTTTCGTGAGTTTTTGTTCGATGCATTTGGAAAAGCAGGGCGTTCTGAAGAAATAGAACGTCTGTTTGCCAGATATTCTGACGGTGCCGTGGCTCATGCCCAACAGGTACAGCTCTCACATCATGTTGGTATTCATAATCATCAGTCTCAAGAAGTACCGCAGCCATATCATGCTGGGAACAGTAGTATTCCTAGTCAAGGCCAACAGACACAGCAGGTCTTCTCTAGCAATGCAGGAGATGCTTCTCCTTATCACCAACAGATGGAAAGACCATATTCTGCAAGTACAAGTCGTAATGCTTATCATGCCCAAGGAAGGAGCTCTGAACAGGAGCACCCATATCATTTTGGGAATAACGGCGTTCCCAATCCTCAGTACCAACAAGCACAGCAGCCATATCATGCTGGGAATGGTGGTATTCCTTCTCCTCAAGGCCAACAGGCACACGAGGTCTTCCCTGGGAGTGCAGGAAATACAGTTTCTTTTGATCACCAGCTAGAAAGATCGTATTCTGCCAATGCAGTCAATCCTTCTTATCAACCTCTGGAAGGATCACACTCCGGGAATGGAAGCAGCTGTGCACCTCATGCCCAAAAAGAACAACACTTCTTTGATAATACTAGCAATGCTGCTACCTATTTCCAGGAAGGCCAGGCAGGTTCCGACCCATTGACTCGAAATGTGGCGGGACAGATTTCATCTGGAATGACAGATGATGCTTCTTATCCTCAACAAGTGGAACAGTTTTCTTCTGGTCATAGAGACAATGTTGCTTGTCAACCTCAGCAAGCGCGACAGATGTATGATCCTAATGCAGATGCTGAGGCTTTCCGAACTCATGGCGCAGAAGTCAAGGAACCATGGTTTACTGGTAATGCCTTCGGTGCTGTGCAGGCACAAAACAGGTAGGATGTGTTTGCTGCAAGGTACTGGCGAATGTGCTTCTGATCCTCTGAGTTCGACTTTGCTATGGACGTAAGCAATGTTGCTCCTAAAGATATGCCAGGGGTGCAGGTGACTGAGAACCAACTGGTGACAACAAATTCAATTCTTCTTGGATCCAACAATTCAGAAAGCATCTTTATGAATTTTGAACTGAATAGAATAACCTCGCAATCTTGCAAGTCCTCAATGTTATTACTTGACGAGGGTATTCGATTGGAAGTGTTAAATATTTATCTATTATTATTTCTCACACGACGTCATTCGAGAGAATTATTATTATTCGTTTAAAGTGGAAAGTTAATTGCCACTCTTTTTGGAGTAATATATGTTAATCCAACTCATATGCACATTTTTTTTCCTGTGATGATATTGAGGAAGTTCTGTCCTGTCACCTGTGATATAATTTCCTAAGTGCGACCATCTTGTACTGGATGAAAATGGCTATCATCTTTGCTGCAGTGTTAAGTCAAACATTTGTTAAGGGAAAATGATTCATCCTCCTAACTCATCCTCTAAAATTTTTTCTAACACTCACATGTGTAAAACATTCATAAAAATTGATAAAATTACAACTTATGCTATTGTGATATGTTAGGAGGATTTTTACGAGGATATAACATATTACTCTTTGTTAAGTCAAACAAAATCATCAATTTTAAGCTTGAAAAGACCCAACAAGGGCTGGCCGGAGGGGGGGACATTTTTCTAGCCTCGACCCGTTGATCGGCCTCCACCCACCCACCCCCCCTCGTCCCGACCGATCCTTGCGGATCTCCGAACTTCTACGGGGATTTCATTCTTCAAATTTTAAAAAATATTCAATATTTATAATATAATATAATTTTTTTAACATTTTTTTAAAAAATAAATAGTGAATAATAAAAAAAACCCTCAACTTTCTCATCTCACAGAGGGGGCAAGCGGGCACACTCCCCCTTCTCTTACCTTCCTTGGACAACGAAAATGAGCGAGGGCCGCCCTCCCTTGCCTTCACAAAGGGGGCGGCCATCGCGGCGCCGCTCTCTCATACGCATGCAGACGGTTGGGTGTTGGAGTTGTCTTGAAAAGATTTTGGAGTCGGCTCTGCCCGCTGGAGTTGTCTTGAAAGGATTTTGGAGAGAGAGAAAGAGATGAGGAGGAAAAGGAAGATGGCTTGGAGTCTTGGAGAAAGAGGAAGAGGATGAGGAGAAAGAGGGGTTAAATGAATTTAGGATTTGAGTTTGGTGTAATATTTATATAAGAGATTGGATGGTTGAAATTTAATAACTTTAATTTTTAATATATTATATATAAAAATATTTGGGACGAGAATTCGAAGCCCCACAATTGCCCTCGCCCCGATCCCCGAGAGAACGCTTAGGGGCATTATGCATCCCCCCTCCTCGAGAGAAGGCTTGAGGGCATTAATGCTCACTAAAATGGGTCCTACTCAGGGAATGCTCGTCCGTTCCTGCTCCCGTGGGGACAAAATTCTCCGAAGTAGGGACCCGTTTGGGGGATATCCCATGGATCCTCCGCAGACAAGGGATATCGTCATCCCTTTTGAATGGTAGCAAATTCATTATTTTTCGAATTCATGATCCATGGAAAGTTCAAGACAATGTATGATTGTGAAAAGGGTAAATTATATAAAAGTTCAAACTTTTTATTTTGTTTTCAAATATATTTTAAAATTTTATTTTCCATAAAAAAATATGAATTTAAATTAATTATAAATATATTTTATTATTATTTTTATTGAAAAAAGTACTAATTCAATTATCATCACATAAATAATTAGGTGGTGATATATCGTAAATTTTAAATTTTAAAAATAAGTAAATAATATTTTGTCATTTTCTTTTTGACACGTCAAATTAGTTTGGATTTTAGCTTATGTTATAATGAGATAAAATAAGATTCTTAAATGCAGATTCAACGATTTTATTATGTACAATTGAACATCAAGTCACCAACTTAATTTTCTTTACTCTGCTACATATAAATTTATATGGGTTAAAAGTTTTTATGATGTGCCAAAGTTACAAAAAAATTAAAATATTAATTGTACGTATTTTTTAAAATTTAAAATTTTATGATATTACATTCATTTGTTTACATGGTAACCGTTAAATTAATATTTTCTAAAAAATAAAATAATAAATTATATTGTAATCAATTTAAAACTTTATGACTTTTTATGGAAAAAAATAAAACTTTAACTAAACTTGAGAACAAAATAAAAATTCCGACTTTTTCTTGCGTACAGCTCTAGTTCCCGTTGCATGTACAATTCTCATTTTCTTCAAATTTCGTGTAAATCACACACTACCAAGACTTAAAGATTAATGAAATAGGCAATTCCTCAGGAGAAGTTTTTCATTTTCTTAAAAAAAAAATGAATGAGGTACTACTAAAAAGTTCATAGGCAGAACTCAGAAGTAATCCCATTTATTGCAGAACGAACAGTGCCAAATTTGAAATAGCCCCAAAGAGTTCGAGGAGTGATTACAATTTACAAATCACATTTAAACAATTTGGTATTACAAAGTCCTGGAAACGGATTGTTTCCGCCTAATGGAATATGCCCCTTGGAAGCATCTTTTAAATTTTTAACAGGAAAGCTGGAGGCAAACTGTCAGGTTATGAAATTATCAACCCACTCGAAAACAGAGGGCCACAATATATATAGACATTTAAAATATTCATCCATTGGGGAGTGGGCAACCATGAACCCTGTCGATGCTTATAAAACAATCGATTCCAGTGTGGGCCAGTGTTCACTTTAGAGCTACACAACGGGCAATGATCGTATTCACAAAAAATAGGGTATCTAAATCAAATATATATTACACACCCTCATGACAAAACCTCAACATGGGTGATTGAATAAGGAATTCTTCAGTATTCCTCCGTTTTAGCAGCTCAGAGAGTAGAACAGGATACATCCCGGCCTGCGTACCATTCACTCTACACCAGAAAGAAAAGTTGCATTGGCAGTCCATCTTATAATCCATGAGCAGAGGTGCAACAAACTGAATAATTGCCTCCGGCATCAGACAAATATCCATAGCCGAGTAACTTGAGGACTTCAGAACCCCATGACAGTTGATGTGAGATTAAGCAGGGGACCTAAGGCACTGGGAGCAAACTTTCTCGCAAAGAGGAAGCAAATCGATGTGGGCTTGGAGTTGTACATGCAGAAGGTGCCGTTGTTTCGAATAGAATGGAGAAAATCCACTGTTACGTTTTGTGCGCCATATCTTGCAGGATGAGGTCCTCCCCTGGACCAATCGACCCAGGTCACGCTCCGATTAGCAGTCTGAGAACCATGGAACATATTCAAGTAGGTTGGAATGTAATGCTCATCAGGATAACAAGAGGGCCTGCAGTATTTGCGGAACAAGGTGTAGTACTTGTAGTCCGCGACTATATTTACTGCCAATTCACGGTTAAGCTCAAACCATTCAGAACCTTTTCGCCACTCGTGGAGCATGATGTGAGGCCCCATACGTCGGCTGTAACGTCCACGGCCTTGTTTTGAATTCTCATCATAGGACTGGACAAAGCTGTGGGCAGAATTGATGAGGTACTCATAAACAGTTGGGAAATTGTAAACTGGAATGCAGCTCTCAGATAGTAGAACAAAACGTTCATTGGAGAAATCCAACAGAGCATTGGCCATGAGTCGTTTCTCTGCATCTACCAGTGTTACTGATCCCCATGAAACCTCCTGCAGGATGGAAAGAGGAGCATAAGAAGATCACAAGAATTTCATCTATTACTGACTTAACTTGGAATCAAATAATTATTGTTTGCATTTTTGGCGACATCATATTGGTTTTTCAGCGATTCCACTAAATCACTAAACTAGCCATCTCCTTCTTCTGCTCATACCACCAAAAGGAAGTTTATTTCAAAATTTATCACTTCAACTTATTTCTCATAAAAAAAACCCTGATAGGTATGGAAAATGATGAAAAACTCTTAATATAATTGCAGGCATGTAATAGTTTAACTCCAAAACAAAAAAGGCACAATTCTCCTAATCAAAGCATTGAAACAAATTCTAACATGAGCACCAGTTGTACTGCTGCGGCGATGTCCAATAAGGTCCAAAGTGGAAACTGTTACTTCCTTTAGGAGATACCAAGAAATAGATTATCTTTTATACGATTATAATCCCCTAAAAATGGCTTGATAAAGGCTCACTAGCTGAGGTTCTAATTTCTAACTGACAAGATTGAACATGATGTTGCATAAAAAAACAACAAAGTTTAAGAAGCAAAAACATTGTCAAGGAACTTGTTCCTCACCTCGCTGGGGATCTGCCTGCCGTAGAAGGCCGAGTTCTCCGAGATATTGAGCTTGTAGTCCGGGAACGTATGAACATAAACTGAATACAACCCTTCATGTCCTTTGAAGAATCTGTCCCAAAGTGGCGCAAAGGGCAGGGGCCCTCTGGTCAAGAACATGAAGGCGACTTTGGGCACCCTCTCGAACGGGTAATCTTCCATCTTGGGCACCATGGAAGCTCTCCAGAAGAGCTCCTCGTCTGACATGCTGTGCATCAAATGGCTGGGCTTCGCGAAGCTCTTGAAGTTCATGTTGTCCCCGTCGCAGTTCGCTGTGTACATCGTCCTCGGGAAGAAGAGCTCGGTCTGCGAGTTGTAGTAGTGGGTGAACTGGCCGCTGACGGACAGCCCCAGGAGAACTCCGGCCATGAAGATGACGAGGATGGACACAAACTTCATCAGGCCGATCGAGCAATCCTTCCGGGGCGACGATGGGAAGAAGTCACCCGCGTAATCTTCGTCGCTTTTGGTCTTCAGCCTCATCTCACCCCACATATTTGGGTTCTTTATCCCTTTTGAGCCACCTGAAGATTTCAGTCTTGGGGCACACTGTTCCAATATCAACACCCAACTCTAATCACTGTAACTCCTCTTGATCAAAGCTCGAAAAACACTAGAAACCTGAAAATACCTCAAGGACCCATCACAAGCTGCGCCAACTCCATCCATTCAGACTTTGTAAGAAATCCCCAAGACACAGATCAGATTTTGCAACTCCCGGAAAAAAAAAGACCGGTTTTTGAAGAGCCAAACGAAGCAACAACTCAGAAAAAAGAACCAATTTTTTCCCCTCGAAAATCGACCTCAGGAATCGAAATTATTCTTCGCGATCATCCCTAAACTGATCTGAAACAGAACGAATCCAGACAACGCTTTCCTCCCTTCGATCACCGTTCCTCCTTGCCGGACGCCGAACCGATCAATCCGAATCGACCACAACGCCGCAGGAGAGAGACGAAGGGGGAGAAGAAACCTATCGACGAGCAGATATTCGCGTCGGTCACACGCGCGTGCAGACCAAGAAAAATCTCATCTTTATTTCTTCCTCTTCTTCTTCTTCTTCTCTCTCTCCCTCTTTAGACTCCCCCGCCCGCTCGAGAAAAATCTACAAAGCGAACGAGGAGGAGTGAAACGAGGGCCCAGAAGAAGACTCGCGGAGGGGTTAAGACTTAAGGCGCACCGCCGGGGCCCGGATCCGCCGGCGCTTCTTATTGGTGGCGACCTGGCGGGGCCGCGGTCGACTGGGCGGCGGGTGCGGCGCTGGGGGAGAACACCGGTCGTGGAGGTGACGACGATCGAAGGGCGGAGGAGGAGGGGAGAGAGCGGTCCAGCGCAACGCGGCGCTTTTAGATTCGTGCCTCGTTGGCGTTCGATAGAAAGTGCGGCGCGGTTGGATTTGGCTTTTAGCTTTTGTTCGGTTCCTTCGCCCCGCCGGTTAATTTAAAAAATATTTTTTTTAAAAAAAAACAAAAGATAATAATAAAATAAAAATACCTTGCCAGACAAAAAGGAGACGAACGTTAGAAAAAGTTTGGCTTTTCCCGTCTCCGTCCGTCTCACAATATTATTATTTATTTAATAATTTTAATGTGAGCTATGGAGTCCCAGCTTAACTGCGTGTTCTCTTAATTCAAATTATTACTATTTTCTTTTTATCGAGTTTATTAATAATATTATTTTTTAGAGTAGCGGTGTGTGTGATTGGTGAACAACGGAAGCGATCACGTCCTCTTCGGCTCTTCCCCTTCCTGCCCCCATTTTGGCATCTTGCGATTAATTTCTTAAATTTCATCTACGCTATAGCAAATTTGTACGTCTAATTTTAATATATAAATTTATTTATTATAGAACGTTCTTAAATTATATCATAATTTTTACTTTAATTCATATTTTTTATTCTATTATTTTTTTAAAATTTATATTTATAAAAAAATTAAACTGTCCTTTCACGAGTTATTTTTAAAAAAAAGTTTAAAGAAGAATAAAATATAATATAGTATAAAATATAAAAACTAACAACATATTTAAAAAAAGAGGCATTTAATTTTTTTACCTTAAAAATTATTATTATTTTATTCTTTTGAAACATTAAAAAATAAAACTAATTATGCAAAAAAAATTTCTTCTCATAAATAAAAAAAGTCGAAGAAAAATGGAAAAACAAATAGAATCTCAAAATAGCGATATAATTTAGAATACTATAAATTTATGTATTACAATTAGACACGGAAAATTATTATAGATGGTGTTTAAAGAATTAATTTAATGATTAATTAAAACGATTTTTTTTTAAAAATAGAAAGGAAAAAAAAGAAAGAAAGAGAAGATGTGGCGCATAGTGTTTTTGAAACTTGAGATTGGAAACGGTGATGCAACATGGCGTGATAGATGACTGGGAGGTCAATGGTGCCGTTGCTCCTGTCATAATTTGGCTTTCTGGATATATTATTTAATTTATTATTATTATTATATATATATATATATTAAATGGATCTTCTTTATTATTATATATATATTATTTGTAAGTCATCTGGTTCTTCAACCTTCCACAAATACAGTTCAATGTTTTTGCTTGGTAAAGAAGATCCCATGGCCATGTGGGCTTTGCATTACGAGTTTTAGGTGCAAAATTGCTAATTCATCGTCATAACCAAAGTTATTAAAATCGGACCGACTGCTCGATGCTTGGTCTGATCCGGTTTGAATTTAAAATCATTTTAGGATTGACGAATTGGTCCAGAATCAGTTCAATGCAATCTTTTTTAAAAAAAATAATTTAAAATGGAAAGAAGTTAAAAAATGAAAGGAAGTCTTTTTTTTTAAAAAATATAAATTAAGGAAAAAGGTAATAAGACGTTAGAAACAAAAAAAAATAAAAAGGGGAAAACAAATATAGGAAACTATGGCTGATTTTTAAGAATCTTTAAAATAGGATTTGACTAAAAAAGGCATATAAAAAATTAATCAGCTGATATTTGCATTAATCAAGAAATCAATTAACAATAAAGGAGCAATTACTTCATAGTGCTATCAATTTATATTTGCATTAATTAAAAAATCAATTAACGAAAAAAGAGATGATCTTTATTGATTTGAGAAATTATTTTATAATGTTAGATTTGTCGGTTGTTTTACTTTATTATTGATAAATTTATATATTTTATATTATATGCTCAATACTATTAATATAAATAAATAATGTACTTATAAGAACAAGGCATATGTTCACTTCACCCCTCTAATTAGATATTTAGAGGTTACAAGTTCAAATTTCATTGTACCATTTTAATTCTAGTAATCATTTTTCTTACCTACACTTTGTAGTCGAAAAAAAAAAGAAAAATATGAATAGGACTTTAGTTGTCTCATCCATACATCAAGAAGCAGGAGTGCATCATGAAAAAGTTGTTGGGTTTCATGAACATACAAGAGGTATCCAAGCGCTAGATGTACTTGAGAGAGAGAGGAGGGTGACGCTCAGTGATTGTTAAAATTAAGACTTAGAAGAAATCTTAAATGTAAGATCTATATTTGATCTTAAGATGGGTAAGGTACGATCTTGCCGATCCTATAATATTATTATAATTTTTTTATTTAAATAAAAAATTAACATTAAACATAAAGGATATTGATAAATTTTGATTTAACTATTCTATTTTTATATATTATATATTTTATTCTTACTTTCATGAATTTAATATCTTTTAATAACTCAATGTTATGTCATGAATTTAATCCTATATTATCTTTAATGAAAATTAATTTTTATGATTGTATGCATACTAAGAATTATATCACATTTTAATGAACATTATACTTCATTATGATAAAATATTATCTATTATTATTTTAGTGTTTAAAAATATATATCATAATGTATTTCACATGATAAAAAAATATATATTATTTTTTAAAGTATGAATAGGAATTAATAGTCGACGTTTAATTAGCTTATATATAAACATAATATTTGTTAATAAATATATTATTTTATATTTAAAATTTATTTTTTATTTATGGAATAGGATCCTGACAACTTTGATGGTGCCTCCTTCATCCACTGTGAAGGGGTGGCTTCTTTAGGGGGTTTAACTATTTTTTTTAAAAAAATATATTATTATTATTATTATTATTATTATTATTATTTTGTTTTTAATGTAGTATCACGTAAGTAATCTTGTTCGTAAAATGGCAATACTCAATATAAAAGAGATATGCATGAAATAAGTTATTTGTTAGAGGATAATCTTGTTACAAATTAATTCTTAAAAATTGAGTTGAAAAAGTAGACAAAGTTCAAGGGTCATTGTTGAAATTTACTCAAAAAAAAATCTCATATGAGAAAGTCAAACTAATAAAAACAAAGCATTATCTTCATCATCAATCTTTACATTAGTATTTATCAATTCCATCATCAAAGTATTGAAATGATCAAAATGTTCCTTCGGATAAGTCCTTTATTGCACGTGGAGGGGTGAGCATACATTGCTTCTGCAACCACTCATTGATAAAGAATTTTGTTATGTAGAAGACTTTCGAGTTTTAACCAATATTTCTTTATTTGTGATCTCAATTAACATCTCATAACAAATTTCCTTCTTATCGATCTCTTTTGATTTGGTCATAGCAATATGTGTCAATCCTTACTATTTTAGAAGCGCTTGCATCTTGATTTGTCATAGTTGAAAAGTATTTTTGTCAATAAACTTCTTCACGCGACATCATCTTTTCGTTCAATTGAGAACCATTTATGAACCCTGAACTCAATACTAGTTTAGAATAACGGATACAAGAGATTTATGAGATTCACCTGCACTAGACTATATTATCGAATTACAATATTTATTATGTATAAATAATAATAAATATAATTATAAATATACAAAATAACCTAACAATAAGAATTTTAATATAAAATAAGAAATAAAAATTTTAAGACTATTTAGAGTGCTATTATAATTTAGGAATAAAATTTTAAGACTATTTAGAGTGCTATTAAAATTTGGGATACCCCAATTGTTAGAGTGCTTATAAAATATAGGAATAAAAATAATTTACAATTAGTTTTATACTTAAGGCATTATCAACATGTATGTATGGCTTATTATATGAATGAATTACATATAGAACTATATATGCGTTGAAGATAGGGTGACAAATCGCCCTGAAAAATATGACGGTGAGAGACCTACGAAACCAGCCTTAGGGTTCATGGTGTTCAGCCCACATCCCTACCAATCTTAAGAGAATTTTACTATGGTAAAAATTATTATTCTCATTTTAGAATGAATTTTAAAAAAATGAAATGAGAAGTTATTATTCCAAGTAGAGAACAATCACAATATTTTTAGGCAGAGTTAAATCGTTAGTGCATGATATTGGCATCACATTCATTGATAATTGATGCAGAAAATAAATTTGACAGTGGAAATTACTAATTGGCGATGATGTTGATCATTAATTGATATTGATAATTGTGTTCCATGATTCAGAAATAATAATCGTCATAATCGTTATACTCGCATGACTTTCTCTATCACGTGGATCCATGCAAGTATCATAAATGATTGTGCATATCTTGACACAATGACTTTGCACATAACATAAAACAAATGATTTTAGTCTAGTTTTATTTTAAATATGATTATTATAATTTCATTTAAATTATAAACTCATGAATAGTTTATTTTGATGTTAAATTATATGTCTTTTTATTTTAAATAAATTATAATTTTGAGTCATATTGCATCACATTTATGGAATATTTTTTTTAATATTGGGTAAATCAAATTTAATATATATATATATATATATATATATATTAATATATATTTAAAATTGTAAATATAATTTATACTAAGAATATTGCACCAAATATGCTCGGTGCCTTATAGAAAATTTAATAAAATACTAAACAACAGTAGCACATCCTAATACCACATCTACTTTGTAAAAGAAATAGTGGAAAAAGCATTATTATGAAATAAGAAAAATATTAATAATATATATTGTTAATAAGAGGAAAGTGTAAATGTAGAGCAATGAATGTAGAATGGATGTAAAATAGTATTTTCTTCTCATTAAATTTAAAAAGTAATTATATATTTAATTTATCTATTAGTTAAATAGTGGCTTTTATCGAGATTAAACTCATTCAATTGTTCCAATTTGTAATCAAGCCATTTTAACCTATCTAACTAACTCAAGAGACCTAATTTATTTAACATGATATTTTTGTAATTAAATTAACCTGATAAATATGTACTACTTCATCTATAAATTATATAATTGATTTATTATTGAATTAATTAAATAATAATAACTAAAGGATAAGCACTATATATAATGTATATTCTAACTGCTATCAATTGTAGTAGTACTACTAGACTACGATTAGACTGCTATTAATAGTAGTATTAAGTAGTAGCATAAAACATCGATCCCTGGACCGTCAAGTTATTAGCTGCTCGATTAGGCTCTTATCGTTGTTCAGCTTCCTTCATCTCTCTCTCCACCTCCCACTATAAATTGGCTTCCTTCATTTGTCTCTCTCTCCAGTCTCCACCTCCCACTATAAAAAGAGCGGTCACGCTCATCGTTGTCGTCCGACTTCCTTCATCTCTCTCTCTATGGCGCAGAACCCTTCCCGGACAGTGTTTGTAACGCCCCGTAATTTGACTCGTCACGTGGCGCGATCTCTTCTCGTGCGCTATCCTTTTCTTCTTTTATTGACTCTAATGGTCAAGGAAAGTGACAGGTAAGTGTGAGACTTACCAATAAAATAATATAATAAAGAAATGTGGAAGCTAAATAGGTAATGGTTTATCCATAAGGCATGTAAAGTCCATGGCATAACTGTAACTCTATAGGTCTCATCTATATCCTAGATAATCATGTGCATCCGCCACCAAGCTGTAGTCACCGCACACACATCGGCTCGCAAAATCATCATCAAGTACCTGTGAGGATCACACAGGAGAGCAAGCTCAATCGTTAGCATAAAGCTAAGTGTGAATTCGTATAAATCATAGATTAGTTCTGTCAGAATAAGCATGAGGTAATCATTTCAAATCAGATATGAGAGAAAAATCGTAATGAGGAAATCAACAAGAAGGTCATGTTCATAGTTCATTTCTTTTCACACTCATGTTTCTATTCTTTGATTCATATCCATTGTTCATACTCTTGAGGACAAGGTCCTTTCATTCGTTGCATGAGACAAATATATAGATCATATAATAAAATGGATCAATGTGAATGATCAATAAAAGCATCATGATCACTTGCTCATCATTCATGTTCTTTCATTCATTTTGGAAGTATTCATTCGTTCATACTTTCGTACGTACGTTCGTTCGTTCATTCATTCATTCATTCATTCATTCAATTCATTCATTCATTCATTCATTCATTCAATTCATTCATTCATTGGAAGAGCTCTTCTTTCTTTTAGGGAATACCATTGCCTCCACTCGTACTGCTACTATTTAAACCATTATGGGTCAATGGGTGATCAGTGCCACGACTAGATCCGTCGAGCTAAGATGACCTTGTGCCATGAGGAAACATCCTTAAGGGAGAAACTCCCATCTAGATAGGACAAATGGTAACCCAAAAGGGAGTGACTTGCTTAGGGCTCGCTCAATTTCTCCCATCACAACGGACCTTTATTTCAATTCAAATATTGATCAAGGTCGTATGGAGTATAGCTCCGTATCATGTGGACATATCTTCCAATCTGTAAATTGGTTAAGATCGTATGGAGCAAAGCTACGAATCATGTGGACCAATCTCCCAATTCGTAAATTGGTCAAGATCGTATGGAGCAAAGCTCTGACACTTCTTTAAATTCATTTCATTCTTTAATAATCAGGTGGACAGAAGTCTTATAAATTAGAGGTGTTCGATTTGAGTCATATTCTCTTCTGCCCACATAACGGTCGACCATTAGTAAAATGGTCATCCGTTATAAGTCTATTCAGTGGTCGTCCGATATGAGGAAATGGACGCTCATTCATCAGTCTTTCGGTCGACCGAAAAGGTAGCGGCCGACTGTTTGTTGTTCAATCTTCATTCATCTCATGATCATATTCGTTCAACTTCAATCAAGTGGACAGAAGCTTATACAATCAGAAGGGTCGATTAAAGTCGTGTTCTTCCCGTCCACATAACGGACACCCGAAAGTCGAGGGTCATCGACTTTGGATCCATTTAGCGGTCGTCCAATAAACAAGAGGGTGGACGCCCGTTTATTGCTATTCTTCGATCGACCGAGAAGGGAGCGATCGACCATTCTGTGCTTGTTCTTTGTTCATTTCATTGATCGTATTCTTTTGATCACTTAGATCAATCAAGCTGGTAGGGAGCAGGAGTGACTCCAAGTCATCTTTAACAATCGTGTCATTTAATACCAATCAAGTGGATTTAAGGTCACATTTCCCTCTGTTCATAAATCGGAGGATCGAAAGGTTAGTGGTCATCCATTTGAGATTCATCATTGGTCGTTTGAAAAATGTTCTAATGTTCGTTTATCAATATCCATCGTTCGACTAGAAGAGTGTGATCATCTGTCATAACCTGTGAATATCCTTGGACTTTCGGTCGAGAGTTTCGGTCGGCCGACAGTCCATTATACTCTACCGTTTGATAATGGACGCCCGATCGAGGATCAATCGATCATTTGTACTAGGCAAAACTATAGGTCATTTGTGAAAGTCCTTACGTTTCAATTGGTTCCCAAAATACTACATTCTACAATTAATTCCAACCTGCATCTAAGATTAATTATCATCTAGAGAGTGTTCAAACAAAGTTCCTATTCATTTCGTACATCATATCTCCTTTGCTTCATTCATAGCTTGTCCATTTCCATATCATACTTTAGTCTATTGTCATGTCATGCATTATTTTTCTTTTCATATAATTATCCATCTTCTTGACTTGACATCAATACATAACTCATCATTAAGTCTTTAACAAGAATCATCACTTCGTACATGCCTATCCTTATCAATCTTAACCACATATCCTAACCAATTAATAAGAATTTCCACATGTCATTAAAGTACCAAACCATAACCTGACTTCTACAACCTTAAACATGTCTAATCATATGAGAAGAAGTTCTAATACGGAGGATTAAGCAATCATATGGCAACAATTCCTCAACTTAGAAATCATCTAATCAGTGCTTCATTTGATAACATATAAGCATTCATATCTTGGTAACATATCATGGCATTTAACCAACTTCTTCTTATCGTCATTCCAATAACTGGACATGCATTTCATTATAACAACATAATGCATCAACCTCATTCTCCCTATTCGTTCTATTGCTCATTTCATTCGATAATAAATCAGGTGGACAGAGGCTTAATAAATCAGTGGGTTCGATTAGAGTCAAATTCCTCCTATCCACGTATCGGACGCCCGAAAGTCAACTAGTCGTCCGTCTTTAGATCTTCTCAGTGGTCGTCCGAAGAGGGAGCGGACGATCGTTTGTCATTTCCTAGTGACTCATAATGGTTCATCATTGTTCTTCATGTGGTTCATGAGAGTCATCATCATTCATCATTCGTGGAGGATCATATCAAGTTGGCATCACATCCTATCAGTTCCGTTTGATCGTAAGAAAGGATAACATAGTTCTGTTTGTCATAATTTACTTCATGGATAGATCAGATATCAAATATATAAACAAGAGTCCGTAAATCATAAGTTCATCAATCTGTTGGTCAGGACCCGGGCCGAGTACAAAGGAACTCGGGTCGAGTCCCTGATCGAATCAAACTCGAAAATTCTGAGTGGAAACCCGAGCCGATACCCGGGCCGAGCTGGGTGCACGATTGGGTCGGAAAAGTCAAGGTGCCTATAATCTTCTTCGATCGATACTCGGGTCGGGTCAGGCAGAGCCCGGACCAAATTGCTGATGCAAGCAGAGCTCAAGATGAACTTAAATGGCGGATCCGGGCCGAGTTGGGAAGGACTCGGTCCGGGGTGATCTGATTCGGGCCGGGTTATGGGCAACCCGGGCCGGGGTGATTTGATCCGGGCCGGGTTATGGGCAACCTGGGCCGGGTTCTTTGTTCGTAGGAAACTACGCGAGTTTACGATTTTCAATTGTTTCGTTCTTTTCAACAATCAAAGAGATCAAGCATCAACTTTATGGGCTCGTGAACATAACTAAATTTACATCTAATCATCTTCATCATGTACATCATATAAGAGCAATCTATACACGCAATGTCTAGGCAATTAGAAATCTCTGTGATAAACTAAGAAGCAATTTATGTAATTCGCAGAAGCAAGAAATCAAACATTTGAGAGTTCGTAAGCTTCGTTTCCTACACATGTAACCATGAGTTTCATCTATCTATGTCCTTAGAGCATGAATTGTAGACACCAAGTTCATGTCGATGCAATCTAACACATGAGCAGCACATAAAGTCGATGAATCAGATTCGCAATTCTATAACAATCACGTGGAAGGTTTTCTTGCTCTTACTGGCCATGCATTCTACTTCTAGTTCAGTCCTAAGGCATGCAAAAATCGTCCAAAATCTAGTCTATGAAAAAGATCCCGAGTTCACACCTCTTGGCCTAAGTTTCTCGATTTGTCGCTTCGTCAGATCGTCCTCAGGTTCCCCCTCATCTTCTTACCCTGTTCACACCTGAAGGATTTGCTGGCGTCGCTCCTCTCCAACCTTTGGCCGTGACCAGCAGCGGCCCCACACGAAGAATGGGGTAAATGATGAGAGGAAAGTAAGATGGGGCCAAAATAGGGGAAATGAGATGGTGATGGGGTTTTATGGTGGTGGCATTGACTCTTTACCTCCCAAGATCTAGTGCAATGAAGAGAGGAGAGAGGAAAGGTCATAACAAATGAATGGAAGGAAGAGAGTGTGTGAAATGAAGAGGGGAGAGGAAGGTGAAGAGAAGGGGTTCAGTTAGTGAACCTTTCTCTTCATCTTCCTTTGTCTTTTTTTTTTTTTTTGAAACTGTGGGGTGTTACAGTGTTCATCGGTATGTTTACTCTCCGTTTATCTCTTAATTTATTGCAGATCCAAATTTTTTTAGGGTAAAAAAACATAGTGTGCAGCACATAGTTCTTAGTCTAACTAGCAATCGATTTATGCAAAGTAGATATTTGTTACAAATGCTACACATTCCCTTTTCCCATTTTTTCATGTTTAAAATGTAGGGAGGGGGTTTATCAATCTTAACAACACTCCATGACTTTTTTTGGTGCAGTTAATTTTAAGATATTAATGGTATTTATTTTATTTAAACTTTTTAGAATTTGATTTGATTAATTATTGGTAATTTTAATTATCTTGATAATCTCACCACCTCACTATTAATTCAGAGAGGTGTTGAAATATATTTTGACGAAAAAAATTCATTCAATTAATTTTTAAATTTAAATATTTATTAATAAATAAATATCATTCAATTTTATCTTTTTTTATTATTTGAAATCTTTTACAAATAATTTGTAATTTTATCTCATCTTTTTTTGTCTATATTCACATTTATATTTTTTGCTTTATCTATAATAATATGTGATTAAAATATGAAATTATTTTTAGAAATATTTTGATATTTTTTTCTCTAACTATTTTGACTATTATTTATATTATCGGTACACACCAAACACTATAATATGATATTATTGGTAATCTAAATAGTGGCAATCTATTTAAGTTGTTATCTACATGATCAATTAAGTCGATAATGCATCAAACATTTCTTAGGATTTCGATTATGTCATTTTTGAATTATAGATTTCACATGCTTCTAATTGGTGCCGCAAAGTAGCAAACTTTGGATGACGTTAAATGAAATACTATGTATATGTTTTTGTCACCCCGAAGATGATGAATCTATCAATGAGACGTATAAATTAGGATAAATGAAATGAGTAAAGAGAGAACTACTGAAGGTTCAAATGATATCATAAGCTATAAAACAAATTTCTACCGTGAAATCTTTTAATCCTTTTGTGTTGTCCCTAAGTTTCTTTAAAATGGTGTCATTTAAGTAAAAAATGATTGAATTAAAAACAAATTTGATACTTCACCCTCTAGAGTACTTGAACTGAAAAATTGTTGGTGCTCAGTGAAATACAAATAAATGTTGTCCATGAGACTATGAGAATGATAGTCTAGGTTGTTGCTATGCTAAACTATTTCGATATGAAAGTATCATCATTTTGCTTTATTCAATTCGTGTTGTGAATTCCATCATGAGTTGTGTGGACAAACGATTATGGGCAGAGTTCATTATAACCCCACTTCAAAGTAATGATGGTCAAAAGACTCGTCTTTCTAAAGATAATTTATACTTTTATAGTATCAAAATGAGTTTAGAATTTTAAATTAGAGACACAAAATAAAAGTGAAAAAGGTAAATATTATAGTATAACATGAAAAGTTTTTGGGGAAGAAACTCAATTTGTATTGTAATGATCGATTTGAAGCTTACTTATAAAACATGGGCCGTTAAAATTTTAGAATTCTTCTAAAGATGGTGGAACGATATAATGTACAAAATTTTTAGATAAGTTGTTGCTGCTTATTCTTTTAGGTTAAAGGGAAAACCATAACACGTTCTTTAATTAACTACATTATTATGATAGAAGGAACGCAAATGTGACGTATTGATGTAGTCTTAAGAGATATATTTTGGTTAGTTTAAGACGGTTTCATAGATCTTTACCACTCATTTGATATTTCAATTTCTTTTGTTTCAAGATATCCTCTTATTGATATTCATGTTTACTTGTCCTTTTTCTAAATGTTCCTCGTAAATGTATTCATTTTTATGTTTACGAGTGCATATTGCAAGTTGAATTCTACATTGAACCACCATGTGTTTATTTGGATCAAATTCTACTGGCAGTACAAATTATTTTTATATTATTTCAAAGCTATGGCATCAACCATGTAATTGTTTCGATTCTTATATACATTTTCAACTATTGTGACTCTTGTTCATTACATTTATTTATAATTTTGCTCTAGTATGTCTACTTTGTTTATTTGCGATTATATATTTATTATAGACATGTTAATAGAAAATATTACATTATGATTTGAAGCACTAGATAACCATATTATCATATAATCAATTGTATTACAATAGATAATTTGGATGAAAAGGTGAGCGAGAGAGTTTTGTATGAAATTACTATTCAGACAAGTTGTGTTGTAAATTTATATATACTTCAAGATAAGGAAATTAGTCAACATAAGGGTTATGCTCTACTGAATATGAATATGAGGAGATTGCACAGTATGTTGTTAAACTATTTCTTGGCCTAGTTCGTATCCACAAAAAAAAACACTTAAATTTGCGGTGTGTTTCTTGCTTTTACTTCTTTGCCAACTAATAACATAGTGAATTAATGTTTAATTATTCATGATATGAGACCATTCTACATGTAACATTCATACGTTATGTTGCATGAGAGAATGTATAGGTCGCACCCACTACTTTGCAAACATCATTTCATTTTTATGTTATAGTTTGACTTTCTCCGTGTTGAACAGATCTTTGGGCAAGACAAACCATCCTTTTGGAAAAATAATGCTTCGATTGTACCTATGCCAAATTGTGCACATTTATCAATACCACATCATGTGCATATTCAAAACATGGATGTGTCTAGAGAATCTTCACAATTGATGGATAATAACTACATAAATTTAGGAAATGAACATTCTGCTTCTTCCTTATATCCTCTAGGTGAATGCTACTTTGGAAATGTTGCTATTTATCTCCAAAAAGCATGATTGTTTCTAAATCTCATATTAAATATCCTCTTGTTGCAGCATCCTCTAGAGGAGTAGCAAGACAAAAATACTAGAACAATGGTAGTTATGGATATATTAAACAAGTGTTTGGGACTATGTTGAATAAATGCTAGAGATCGTGGTGGTCCACAATCAATTGCCTAATCATTCCATTGTTGGATTGAATCTCTATGTAATAATAATGAACTCTCTATTTTGAATATAGTCATTTGTGTCACTATCGCCAAAGGAATGTGGACTTGCATGTTGTACCTCTATTTATATATGATCCAATGTCAACCTTCTAAGTTATTCTAAACAACTTCATGAGAATGACAACAACGTACTATTTTTAAGTAATAACAATGGTCAAAATGTCAAGTATCTCATTACATATTATGATGTCTTCAACATAAGAGAACTAATATTCAGTTTCATTGTGTATGATTGGAGGATTATGATGATACTTGTTATAAGTTCTATTTTGTATTTCTAATCCCTCGGCTCAATCCAATTAATATTCAGCTTCACCATGTATAATGTGCTTTCTCTTGGATCATTAAATTATAAGAAATTTTCAAACATATAGATTGTCATGAAACGAGATATAGATCGCACAAGATTTATGAGACTCACTCTAAACTTCATCATAAATTGGGCTACGTCCTAAACGACGGCTCTCTTTGTTATGTAATATTGACGATTACAACAATACGAAATAACTCAGTCATCATGGGGTTTATGTAGGCAACTCTAATAAAAACTCTAAAATCATCTAGATTTTGGGGGCTTCGCTCCCGAGCCCTTGCAGGAGGGATCCCTCCTAAACTCCTCTTAGGCTCGCTGTCCGGATAATGAGATCCTGTATGGGACGAGAAGTTCCATAGTCCCCATTGTTAAAGAGTCTGACTAATATAGGAGCTCATTTATGATTATAACTAGGTTCAGATTCAATACATTATTAATAAATTTTCACCTTCACTTGAATCATCTAAAGAGCACAAATATCTTCAATGCCAATGCCATGTCGCCATTAGCTCCACATTAGGGCTATTACTAAGTTTTAATGTTAAGTAAGTCCAAACAATACTAGAACTTGCTATGAGTAATAGACTTGGTGAACATATCAATTGAATTGTGTTTAGTGTCAATCTTTTTCACTTATTCCTCTTCTCAGTACAGATGAAGTGATATCTGACATCAATGTGTTTGATTCTTTCATAATGAATTTAGTCATTGACTAAACATATTACACTCAAACTATCACAGTGTATTATACCTTCTGTCAATGCCATATTCGCTGCTTCTGTGGTCGAGAATGTAATTAATGACTAGAGTGTAGATAGGACTATTCAAATGAAGACGTAACATGTTCGTCTTCCATCAATATCTACAACATAGTCTGAGTTTGAGTAATCTGTAACCAAACACACTTTATTACTTCTGTAAATTAGGTCAATATTAGATATTCCTCTCATATATTGAAAGATGTGCTTCACTTCTTGCCAATATTTTTTTTTTTGAATTGTTTATGAATGTGCTGACAACACCAATTGCATGAGCAATGTTAAGTCTGGTGCAATAGTATACATTAAACTTCCAACTGCACTAGCATAAGGAACTCGAGATATGTATTCCTTATATGCTTCGGATTTTAATGAGAAGGCAACAGAGAGATGAATATTTGCAACTTTAATGGAGTGTTCAAAATGTGAGAGGAACCCAAATAATCAGTATGAATGTAGTTGAA
Organism: Pontederia crassipes; assembly: GCA_030549335.1. Taxonomy (NCBI): domain Eukaryota; kingdom Viridiplantae; phylum Streptophyta; class Magnoliopsida; order Commelinales; family Pontederiaceae; genus Pontederia; species Pontederia crassipes. The sequence goes on along the minus strand of CM060189.1, from coordinate 2,449,461 downwards.
TGGCGTCTTCGTCCTGTGCACTATCTTATCAAACTGAAGCCTTCGTTGTTTGTCAAATACATAGTGCTTGTAGAAATTCATTTCAAATGTCTTCTGATCTCGCTTGCTAAGAATGTCCATCCCGTTCTGATTTATATGCCCAAGTCGCATGTGCCACAATATGAACTTTTTATGACTCTGATGAACTAGCCACAATAACAATACACTATCTGACATTGTAACATGTACAAGAACTTATATTTGACTCCCATGAAAATTGTAGTATAATCATTCATGATCATGAGGATACCTCCAAGAACATCTAACACCCTTTAGAGTATAGGACTTCAATATCAAATTTTTCTTTAGTTGCGAAGCATGACGGACATATGCCAGAGTCCTCACAAGATTGTCATGAGTCCCAACTATTTGACATGACACATTATTACACATGATGACATTTTCACTGAGAACCATTCTTTATTTGGAGTCATGTGATAGAAACACCCAAAATCAATAACCGAGCCATCTTTGGGACATCCTTGATCAATAGCAGTCAGAACCTAACCATCTTCTAAATTTTTATTTTTATGTGCCATTGCAGGCCTTCTTCTTCTTTTGACAATCTTTGTTCCAATGATCTGATTCCTTACAGTAATTATATATGCCTTTGGCAGTAATCTTCTACTTTTTTTCTTGAATTTCTTCAAATTCAAGGCATGTCCCTCCTCCGCAATCGACATCAATCTCGCAGCTTGAGTTTGGGGAATTTTTAGATGTCGTATGCTAAAGGTCACGAATATGGAGATACGATCTTATTTCTTCCGGAGTTGTAATTGCCTTCCTGATAATTATAAATTGAACAATGTTTTCATATGGTTACGAAAGTGAAATTAATAGAAATAGGGCAACATATTTATCCTCAATTTTTACACCATTTTTTCTCAGTTCAATCGATAAACAATTTAATTGATCAAGATGTTCTTACGTAGAATACCTTCTTGCATGCGCAGGGTGAACATACGTTGCTGCAACAATAACTTATTTATGAAAGATTTCATCATATATAAACTCTCGAGTCTCAACCACATATCGACATTTGCTTCTTCATTTGTGACCTCGATTATCACCTCATCCGTCAGGTACAACATAATCATTGGATGTGCCTTGTTCTCCTGTGCCACCAGATTAGCGAAGTCTTCCTCATTTGATTTGTTCTTCGGCATGTCCACCAAATTAGCGCCTAGACTCATTGTTGCTTCAAAAGCACTCGCATCTTGATTTGTCACAACACGAGATTATTTCTGTTGATGAACTTCTCATCATTTACGTTGTGCAGCGCCATCTCTTTGCCTGATCGAGAATCACTAATAAACTCTAAGGCTTTGATACTAGTTTATTATGAAATGAGAGAGAGATCACACAAATATAGAAGAACACACGAGATTTACGAGATTCTTCCTAAATTGGACTACATCCTTTGGCGACGGCTCTCTTTATTATGGAATATTGATGAGTACAAGGATACTAAAAAATCCAACTGTCATGGAGTTTCTATAGAGAACTCAAATATAAAATAGAAAAATAGAAATCATAAAATCATCTAAGTCTCGGAGGTTCCGACCTCAAGCCCCCCGGGGATCTAAACCTTGGATCCCCCTCTTAGGCCTGTTGTCCAGACAATGAGACCCCCATATGGGACAAATGATTTCATCACCCCATTGATGAAATGCTTGACTAACATAATAGCTCGCTTAGGATTACAATTGGTTCAGATTCAGGTCATTATGAGGTTGATTGTTGTATTCTCATGGAATGTAATAAATATGCTACATATATTTTTGTTCTCAATCTCTTTCTTCTCTTGATATATTTTGGAATGTTACTATGTTGTATATTTGAGGCCACACTTCTATTGAAATTTCTTTATTTGAAATGGAGTTATAGAAAGTATAGATAAGTTTGACTTTATCAGAATAGAAATGCATTTGGTTGTGATCATGTATGAATGACATTTTTAACTTCTTAGTTTGGATGTAATTATCATGCTATAATGGTTTATATATAAGATCAAAAAATTTTCATGGACTACACCATGGGAAGCTTCATTTTTTCCATAAACAACAATAGTTATTCTCCACAATTCACCATTGTATCTGAACTGGTACTCTTTTCTAATGACGGATTACTTGGATACAAGCAGGCAAAAGTAAGTATTTGAAGTAACCTGCTATGCGAGGAACCATCAACCTGTGGTTGCTCAAGAAAAGCTTCTAATAAGTTTTTGTAGTTCCCTTCATCATCAAATTTCTTAGGTGTTCAATGTAACACAATGGTAAAAAAATTGGAAATAGAGGGCAGACTCTTCCTTTTCCATGTTTTGTCCTCTTCTGTTTTGTTTCTTTCTTCTTCTATTCTTCTTATTTGTCTTCTTCCCCGTGTTCTCTCTCTCCGATGGACACTGAACCTCCTCCCCAAAGGCCGAGCCTGCCGCCTGGCAGAGCAAATATGGCCACCGGATTTCCTCCAGCACCGAAGAGGAGAGCAGACAGTCGGATGCTTCCCCTATAAGAGACACCCGATCCCTCCTTCTCCCTTCTCTCATTCTCTCCCTGAACTCTCACTCTGTTTTCTCCCTTCTCCGATGCGTGGACAGCAGAGGATGGACGAGCGACGCCGGTGATTGCCTCCGGTGCAGGAGACATAGGAGGTGGATAGCAGAGGCACCGACAAAGTGAGGCCCTCCCTCGTTTCCCCTCTCCGGTTTTCCCTCGCGTCCTCTTTGTTTCTCTCGCTTCTAACTCATCTCTCACCTGTTTCATCCTCCCTGACGTGCACAGACAGTAGAGAGCATGAGGGCAAGCCGACAACATGGGAGGTAGAGCACAGTACCGACACAACGAAGACGAACCCAAACATCGTAGGCTAACAGGTGTGTGTAGTTCGGAATCTTTATCATAAGTCATGTTCTCGATGAAATGATTATGCCATGTGAAGCTATGAACCATATCAAGTATGATCCATCCATTGAACGAACTTGTACATGTTCTAATGTCATGATTTTCATGTTTGACCGAACCGACGTTATGATGAAAACGTATGAATCGTATCAATGTCTTCTATTTCAAGATGCATGCATAGTGCGATATTTGTGTAATGTAGGCCTTAGATGCTCTTTAGATTCATGTTGTAATGCTATTAACTTAGTTGCACTATCTTGTCGATCACCGGAGAAAATGGAAAACCAAATCTATTTTACGACACGACAGAACCCAGCCCGAGTTCACTATAACCCGGTCCGAGTCTTGTCTGGCCACATCGGGTTCCGCAGAGCTCGGCATGGGTCCTCCATGGATGCTGAGATGGATGCTGAGCTCGAGCTCGGCACGAACCAGGTACCCGGTCCAAGTCACCCACCACTCGGCCCAGGCTCGCCGTGGAGAAGACGACTCTCCCGACTCGATCGTCCTCCGAATTCGGCCTGGGTTCTTCTCGGATTTCGCCCTGATAGACCGATCCCGATCCAAGCCGGACTCGGCCCTGGTGCTCTTTTGCCCAACCCCGATTCTGATCCTAGATTTCAACCTTTACGATTTTCGACTTCGAAGTAAATATGCAAAATTTTGAATTGTTAGCATGTTAAACATAATTATTTTGATCTCTGATTTTTGTACAAAACCCTTTCTTTTCACATGAATATTATTATTGATCTCTCATTGGAAAATGAACATAATATGATTATGATCCTTACGTCTAGAATGACAATGATTCCTCTCAAACTTTTTCAACGAATGATTATGACTCTTATGAAGTTGATTATGAATGATGATGACTCTTATGAACTTGATGATGAATGATTATGAATCATGACATGATGAATAAGAATGACAAGAAGTGGTGACCTCACCTCTTTTAGGTGACCGATATGATTACGATAGGACCCTTGACCTTTGGGCATCCATCGTGTGGGCCGGAAGGAATGACCTTTCATCTCGACCTGATTTAAATGAACTTTCGTCCATCTGATTTAAAGTAAATGAAACAAGAATAAGAAGATAATTTTTTATGCCTTGATCAGTCTACGGATCGAAAGACACGCCCATGTATGACGAGGGAAGATGTTCCAGCCTCATACCATGCCCCCCTCATGGGTTACCATTAGCTCTATCTATGTGGGAGTTTCTCCCATACGGATGTTTCCGTCGAGCATGAGGTCATCTAGCCCGACGGGGCTCGCCAAGCATTGATCACCCACTAGCCCATGATGTATAGATAGTCGCATTTCACAATGCATGCAATGATATTTCCTTCAAGAATGAAGAGTGATGAACGGATGTATGAATGTATGAATGCAAGAGAGTATGTATGGAAGCATGAAAGGTAAAAAAAAACTACTGAAGTAAAAGAAATGGATACAAAAACATGTTTTCTCCAGTGATCAGATCTCTCTATGTTGCTGATGTTATGATCTCCATTATGTCATGATTAATGAAAAACGATCCATCATAACTTGATCTTTCTCCCACGATGATTACACTTTCTTTTCATACTATATTATGACAGAATTGATTTATGATTTATATGAACTCACACTTAGATTTATGTTAACGATTGAGTTTGCTCCATGTGGGATCTCCGCAGGTGTGTGTGATGGCTATATGTGAGGTGGTGCTACGCGTGCGGTGATCTCGGTGCGGATGGTTGTTGCATATGGTCCTACTAGAGCGTAGTAGGAGTTATTTACTTTTTCGTTGTATTTGTTGGTGCATCTTTGATAATGGGACTTACCGAGTCCGTATGGACCGAAGTCGCTTCTATATCTAGACTAGTGTTGTATTTGTGAGTCACCATATTTTTGGGCTGATGGGTACACCTTTTTGGCTTCTGCACCGTGATTAGTAATGAGATTATCTCTCGTACTAAGTCACCTTTTTTAGATATATTTTGGTCACATTTTCCACGTGACTCTCACATTGTTGCCTCATATGAAGACTAGTTGAAATATTTTATCTATCAGCTTCCGCATTTTTCCTTTTTTTGTCTATTATTTTATTCATTTAGTCTTCCGCTTTGCATTCCCTTCTTGTTGACCAGTCAGGTAAATATGAAAGAAAGAATAAAAAAAGTCAAAGAGTCAATGTAGCGCACGGGACCGAGTCTCGGGGCGCTACATTCAAACTATTGTCATGTAACATTGCCAAGCAGAAGGAAGAAATAGTGACCGAACAAGAAAAAGAAAATCTATAAGGAACAGGGAGTAAGTTCAGTTCAAGTGTACCTTCTCTTTAGAAGAGTATGAGAATGAGAATGAGAACGAGGCCTCTTATCAACTCAGTCAATATACTTGTGGTCATTTCGGTGCTGCAATTCTCATTCTAATATTAATTATTATACATGTAAATATGAGAGTTGGTTCAATGTAGCAAAATCGTTTTTCCGATATCAGGAGCTTGCTGCTTGCCACAATCAAAGAAAAAAAAGAAAAATTATACTTCACTATTTTTCGAGCAACAGTTGTAAAACAAAAAAAAATAGCTTGAAACGATAATTTATTTTCTATAAATTCATGGGATTCATACAATTTATCTTTAATTTCAATATCATTTTCAGGAAACTTTTTAATCTTTTCTGTGCCTCGCGTATGACTAATGTCCTTGGTGATGGTAGCTGAATGAAATCAGCTTGATTCATCAAGTTTAAAATTATTTTTATCAACATTACTGTGATTGTGATTTGTTGTTTCCTAATCCTCACAAACGAATACATAAATCGTTGAAATCAAGCAAAGTTATACAACTGATTCCGGAAAGGAAAATAAAATGATATAGCTAAGATAAAACCCTGATAATTTAATGACAAAAATTAACATTTAAACGATATATAATACAAGAATGTAGAAATAAGAAAATAAATACCTTTAGGGGACGTTTGAAATGGGGGTTAGCAACGAGAATAAGGCCTAATTCCACCATATGTATTCAAACAACGCTCGAATAGGACAACAGGAGTATATATTATACATGATTTAATATAGGTGTTGAGCTGTTTTACATGTGAAGCGCATGTCAAATGACTTTACACATAGTTTACTTTATTTTTTTCGATATCTTTAATACTTTAGATGACAACAAAAAATAGTTTTATAACGTAAAAAGTTATAAAAAAATATGTATATCTATTATGAAGGACAATAATGTACATAAGTTTATAAAATTTTAAAAATGATGAATATAATTATTGACAGTGATTTTAATCATATTTTTGTTATCACCACTGATCATTTAAATTATTCACGAAGAAAATATCAAAAAATAAAATAAAGTAAATTATGTGTAAAATCGTTTGACACACGCTTCACATATAAAACATTCAATACATACATGAAAGTATATTTATTGTTCTTCATAATAAATATACGTATTCTTCATAATAAAACTATTTTTTATTACCATAAATGATCATTTAAATTAATATTGAAAAAAAAATAAAATAACTATGCGTAAAATCTCTTGACATGTGTTTCATATGTAAAACGCTCATTAACTATATTAAGTCATATATATATATATATATATATATATATATATAAACTAATTAATATTTTATGTTCTTATAATGCCGCGATCACATTGTACGTTGACGCGTTCAAGCCACTAGCTAGCTCATGCCAAAATCATGCTTAGTTCATTGTCCAATTTGCTCGATTGGAGGTTGGGGCATTTTTTTATTGTCGTTGAATTATAATATTTTTTTATACGTTGTTCTTCCAACATGCTGACATGACATTATATGAAAAATAAAAAGAATGACCATTTTATGATTTTTATAATTTATGATATCTAACCTTTCTTTATCATCCATCTATTAATTCATCGTATCATTATATTGTATGCAATTTTCTTTTTGCCATGTCACACGTCATATTCATTTTTCTAACCAATTCGTGAGTGGTATTTAAAAAAATAAGGTCCACGATTCAATTCACGCGACGTTATTAAGCGTAACAAATCAGATATTATCTTTTAACTCCTTTTTTGTGCTTGAATTATTTTCAATTTCTTAACTCTTCTTTGTGTAACCCTTTGGAGGTGTAGGTTTCCCTTCTGAATAGAATCAATAGATCAAAATGTCATTTATTACAATTTATGACTTTGTCATCACAAATTTTACATCGAATAGAAAATTGAAACGATTGATAAATAATCGGTCAAAATGATACAAAAAATAAAATAGTCAAAAGTGAAAAGTTCAAAGCGGGACATTACCCTTTCTGCAGACTGCAAATGGTGCATTTAGTTCCCATTTCTAAAATTTTCAATTGGTTAACCTTTAATTTTAGCAATTCACATTTTTAAAATATTATTAGTAATATTATGAGAATCAATACTCATGCAATGAATGAGATTAAAAATTTTAGGAATGCCATTAAAACTATTATTCAGCAAATCAATTGCCTTTTATATTAATTTTACCTTATTCTTGCACAAATTTAAATATTAAACATGTGTTTCTTCAGTGTTTTTTCAATTTAGCGGATTCTTATTTTCTTTTTTTTTCCGCTCACGCGACACTACTGAGCGCACTGACCGTTGAAAGTTTGGCCCACCATCGAGTTCAACTAATCTGATAAAATCGTCCGAAGACAAGTAAGACTTTCACTAAAAAATTTTCTGCACACACAATTCTAGTTTTCTTTTTATTGCATTATATATATCTTTTTTATTGGATTTTGATATTTATATGAATCTTATTTAATGATGGACCGGCATGTTTTTTTTATATATTTCAATATACTTTGGCAAGTATTCATATAGTATATATATATATATTGTAAGTCGGGAAAATCACAGAAGTATCTCACAGATATGCCAGAAATTGGCGCGTCAAGAGAAGACCCTGTCAAAGTCCACGGTGTTCTGAGGGCGACTGCGAATGTGGATTTCGGGAGCTGTCGGGATGTCAAACTTCTGATCGGTTGGTTTGCGATCCCTCGCCTACGAACTTTGATGGTATTCTCCTCTCAGTTGGATCTTTGTTCGTTCCTGCTAAAAGCCCTAATTTTGGAGAAAGAGAGGTGATCCGGTTCTTTGATTGGGTCTTTTGTTAATTCTGTCCCTCCTCGAATCATTCGGGATCTCGATAGTTACTGAATACTGAAAAATTTTGGATATCTTTTAGCTGCGATTTCGCTGCGTCTCGTTGCGAATCGCCATTTTCATTTGGGTGTACGGTGAGGTATCAAAATCCTAGCGACATCGTCGGATTTTGGCTGCGATTTGTGTTGGATCTCGTAGTTTAAGATAGAGCTGCTCTTGTGAGCAGAGTCTGAATCCCTTGGACCAAATAATCAAGTCATTTTGGTAGCGAAGACACAGATGGGGCAGTCTTGCGTGAGAATTTTGTAGTGCATCAAATATGACTTGCAAAAAGGGGCGATTTGAGTTCATAAAAGGGACAGAGAAAGGCCGAATTCTCTAGTTCTCGAGCGGTCATCTGTTGCTTGGATAAAGCTCGGGATTTTGATGAATCCGCGACGTGCCAAGTCCGTGAAACTTGTTTCCTCACATTCACAGCCGATAGAAGTAGAAATTGTAGAGTGCCCCCAGATGAGTTCATCTGTTGACAACACAGTCTACTGCTGTGTTGCCAAAGGGAACAAGATTATTTACTCTTACAATAGCAAGGACCACGAGCTTGAAAATTTGGCCATTCGTTGCCTCGAGAATGCACCGTATCACCACACTTGGTACTTCCACACCGTGGGGATGAGGACTTTCGGGTTCTTGACGCGGGATGGGTACACTTATTTTGCCATTGTCGAACCGAGCATGGGGAACTTGGCTATTCTTCAATTTCTAGAGCATGTCCGAGATGGTTTCAGGAAGGTATCGAAAAATGGATTTGATGATGACATGGTGCCCATCATCAAGCGTTTGATTGCATCTCTGGAAAAAATGCCTAAACAATCTGATTGGATGGACGAGAACTTTGAAGGCCCTACATCTTCTGATGGTTCCGCCTCATCAAAAGCACCTTTGCTTGGCAAAAGCAATGCCAGGCATCATGATAAGAAGACGGATAAAGTAATTGAGGATGATGATAAGCTTGATGATCATGCCGACAGGGCAGTAAGAATTGATGTGCCAACAGAGATGGCGGCAATGTCATTGCAGCGAAGCTTGAGCTCAGGAAGGCTTCGTGCTCAACAAGCACGGAGATTGTGGTGTCGGCAGGTAAAAATAATTGTTGTTACTGATGTTATCATTTGCTTGGTCTTGTTTGGCATTTGGTTAGGAGTGTGCCGTGGTTTTAGTTGCCTTTCCAAATGATAGAGAAATGGGATTGGATTTTGCATCTGAAAAGCTGCATGGATATATTTTTTTCATTTGTTTGCCGAAAAAATAGGCACATAATGATGGAAAACAAGTGTTCAATGTGCAACAGAGCCTCTGCATGAAGTTCTAAAGTTACTCATGAAACAACAACAAAACCTTATCCCACTAGATGGGGTCGGCTAAAACCAAATCGTCATATACAAATGTTATGGATATGTTACTCATGAAAGTGGGGGAAAAAAGAAGAGGTCAATGCAAACAATGTTATGGATATGTTGGATATGATTTATGCTCATATATAAATCAAATCGTCATGCTTAGTAGCGTACTGCGTTTGGTTCCCTTATCGTATTCTCTTGTTTCATCTCTTTACATGGATGTTGAGATGCATTCATGACCACATATACTTTGCTTCCACTTCCCTCTTTTTCTCATTTGTATCATCTTAAGATGTCAGCACAATGCTAATGAAATGGGGAATCAGGTTGGGAGTGTGATAGTCACATCAATTTTGTTTCGTGAGCTGTACACAAAAGAGAAACAGACAAGAAACATAAAGAATTGTGCAGGGGGGAAAATGCAGTTCTTGCGTTATCATTTCAGCACAAACATGCCACTGTGGGCTTCAAGCCTCCGTTTCTTGAGCCAACTGTTAGCATGATAATCTATTTCTGCTTATCAATATTCAAATATTTGGTGAGCATATTGTCGATATTACAGAGATAGCTTTTTCATCTTTTTGTTTCTATAACAAGCACAGAAGGAACTCCGCATATGTTTTATAGCCGGTCACAAGCCCGGATAAAGAATGAGGGTTGTGTTAAGTCCCGACAGTCAGCGTAAAATCCTGTTGAATTTCATGAACATGGATTAAGCGTCGTATGAATCATGTAGCTGACCCCACCTAGTGGGATAAAACTTTGTTGTTGTTGTTGTAACAAGCACAGAAGGACATTGGAGTCTGGCATGTATGATGCTTTCCAGCATTGTGATAAAATTTGATTACAGGAACATTGGATCTCAAGACTGTCTTTGTCATTTTTTTTCCTTCTCAAAACTTTCTTGATACAAGTGATGGAAGATTTCTAGTTTTGAGTAATTCCCTTCCTGCAATGCCGTGTCTGTTATTATCTTCATTGTGTACACCAAGATTCTGCTAAAGGATATGAAGCCATTTCAGAGAAGTATGATGGGTGTTCTTTTCATAGTATTGTTAAGTTCACATGATCTCCTCATGTGTAACTTGTGACTCGGATCATAAAGAGCAAACATTTCGCCAATGATGGGAATAACTCAAGTGCAGAGAGACCATGAAACCAAGTCCAATTAGTGTCAATGTAATATAGCCCCAGCTCTATTATCAGGTTCTTATCCTTTGACACACTGCTCCAAACTTGTGTCATCTATGCTTCTTGGAACCATGGGCACTTCCAAAAGTGTCCTGCAGTTATTATTAGTTTATTCTCATTGGCCAAAAGGAGAAGAAAAAAAAAATTGTAACTATATGAAATTAGACAAATACAAATATTAATTTTATCGGGATACTATTGTTAATAATGTTTTGAATCTGAATTCAGTTGGTCCCTTTACATAGTCAGGTGCTTCAGCGAAAATTTTTAGGGGTATTCTGTATGTGATTCAGATTTGATTTATATCTTTATCACGAGATAGATGTCCTATTTTTAAGAAATTTATTTAGAATTTCATTTCGTATGTTATTCCTATCATTTGTCAAAGGAAGTGTATATATAAACTCAGGTCTAGATAGAGATTCATCTTTGTAATCATCGTTATTTCATAATAAAAAGAGACGTCGCCATTTTTCTTTCGCGTTCTTCTGTGTTCGTGCGATCCCTCTCTCTCTTTTTCGTAACAACTATTTTACTTTTTAATAATGTTTTTTTACTTTGATGTTATAATAACCAAAATACTGGTGTGTTACTATAATCGTTAGCATGTGCTGAAAAGATTTTTCCTAAAACATATCATTTGCAAACAACGCTTTGAACAAGTCATCAAATTATGTAAGTGAAATCTAGTTGGGAAGAACTGTCAACACCCAGTCACTAAATAATGGGAAAAAAAAAGATATGCATTTGTCATCAAGAGTTTTTGCTTTTAATGTGATGAGCTATCAATTTGAGCTTCCAGCTACATATATTTTGGTGTGATTAAAGATTTAACGTCACAGATAACAATTCAATTATCGAATAGTTAAAAAAAACAATAATCATTTGAAGAAAAGGTGTTGTGGAGAATAACACTCCAACATTGAATATTACACATACATCACATGAGTGCTTTAACAAATGTGGAGACTGAGTAAATGTTGCCACCAATTAATGCGTCTGCTTGTGGTTAATATGCACAGGCCTAAGTCATAACTACTTAGATATTCCACAAGAAGTTGCAAATAAGTGTTCTTCCTAGCTAATAAGATTTCCACATTTCAGTGAAAGTTTCAGCTGATAATTAATTAGCTTTGTATATATGGTGCAGTGACCTTGCACTTGGATTTCCTCCAAAATACCCAAATTTGCTTGCCAACTGCATTTTGGACGAAATGTCCTTGTGAATGCAAATTAGATATTGTCATCAATAAGCTCTTGATTCAAGTAATAACTTCTGTAAGGAAACTTTATGTGATTAAATCTCAAAATAAGAGAGAATAATGAAATGTTAATGTTCGACCCAACTATATTAATTATGACTGAATGGATTTTTTTTTATGTCATGTGCACTCTCACATAAAAAAAGGTTTAATAGTAAAACCACACACATCGTAATCATCTATTTGTTTGGTTCATGTAACTATTAAAATCTGCACTTAGACAATGGCCACATGGAGCTTCTCAATTAATTGCCTGGTTAAAAAGAGGCCAAGTGAGGGTGTTTTTACTGACTTGATTGAGGCTTTAATGAGATATATCTTCAATATCTCTGCTCATAGGCTGCACTTTTTATTCTGAAGCAAACCTCACTGCTTGTGGTTCAGAAACTAAAGTTACCAAAAATAATGTTTCTAATTAGATTATAACACGCATCTTCAGTGATTCAATCAACGGCCACAAAAAGTTTTTTGATGATTAAATTGTATGAAAAAGTTCCAAAAGTTCCTTAACCTTTTGATTGCTAATTGAGAAACACAATGTGCATTTAACCAAAAAAAAAGGAAAATTATACAGATTCAAGCCCAAATTCATTTATGCTGCAACCAAAATCCATACGTAAGTATTGTATCACTTACATAGATATATGGATTTTGAACATTAGTGGCAATTCCACAGAGGCCATTACTTTGTGGCATATGTGTCTTGTAAACATCATGAGTCATGACTATACTAGGGAAAGAGAGATCACACATACACAAAAGAACATAAAGATTTACGAGATTCACCTTAAATCGGGTTACGCCTTCGGGCGGCGGCGAAATAATCCAACCATCAAGAATTTATATAGACACTCTCTTTTACATATGATAGGAATTACAGATCAATTGATACTTTAAATTAATCCTTAAAATAGAACCCCCATAAGAAAAATCTGTTGAAGTGCTGACTACATATAGGGACCACGGAAGATTACAACTAGGCTCACATTCAAAACATTATCAACAGGATTTCACTATTGAGGTCTAACTGCATGTTAGACATCAGCTGTGATTGTGGATGATTAGCAAATACTGAGTAGTCTTGGTTTAGAGCATATAGATTTGGACAAATCAATGGCTGCGATCTGATCCTTATGTCTGTAATTTGTAATATCGTCCGTATATCCATTTGTTTCATCATACAGAAAATGTGAATGGTGTTCACGAAAAGAGCCTTGACTACTGATCAAAATTTAGGTGGAGTGTTTTGATGAAGCCTCCTCCTCCTCCTCCTCCCATCCTTCAAGTGTTGCAGTAAGCTTTTTTATCATTCTAATTGTGTTGAGCCCTTCATCCCATACGCATATCCTTCTTTCTCTCTCCTAAAACAATGATATTTCAGCACGACGCCTGATTTAATATCAATTTCTGGTTCTGGCAGGTTTCCTCGATTGTTGCCTAAATCATCCTGGGAAGCAATTGAATCTGATTCAAGCTCTATACTACTTATGCAGCATCCCAAATACGATCAGTTGCTGCTGTGTATAAATCCAACCCTGAAGCCGTTCTCTCTGCATTGACGCCTTGGCCTTCAGCAGTTGGCCTCGTATCAGTTGCAGTGCCACTCATATTTTGTTTTGCTTAAGAGCGTCCACGAAGATGCCCGGCGAGAAGCAGTCGCAGACGGAAAAGAAGCAGAGGGGGAGGGCATTCACCGGGAAAGCCATTGTTGCGTTCTGTGCAGCAAGTTTCTTGCTCGGCTTTTTCTTCAGCAGCCGTATCAGATTCCTCGGAACGGCAGATAACACGAGGTCCAGTGCTGCTCTTGTATCAAACAAAGTCCCAGTCAAGGATCAGGACTGCGAGCATAAGAGGGTGAGTTTACTTCAAGTTACTTACAACAATGCTGAAACAATAACATATTAATGGTGATGTGCCTTGACTCTCCTTGATTTCGATTCCGTGTGCATAGAGATTAGAAGAAGAGGGGAAACCAACTGATATCGCGAGCGAAGTCTCGAAAACTCATCGAGCAATCCAGTGAGTTGATTCATAATATGATTGATTTATATACTAATAAGTAATATTACTCCATTTAATTACCAATTGTTCATGTATGTGCAGGTCATTGGACAAGTCGATATCATCTTTGGAATTGGAACTGGCAGCAGCTCGGAGCAGAGGCACCGCCGGCGGCGGCATTGACGGGTCTAGCAGCCGTCCGAAGAAGGTGTTCGCCGTCGTCGGCGTCAACACCGCTTTCAGCAGTAAGAGAAGGCGCGACTCGCTTCGCCAAACCTGGATGCCGAGAGGTGGCCGTCTGATCATTTCTTTCGATGCATGCAGTCTGCAACTGAAGTCAATTCATTTCGCTGCTGATCACCGTGTTCGTGAATTGTGTTCGCGCATGTGTACGCAGGATCGAAGCTTGCGAAGCTGGAGGAGGAGAAGGGCGTGGTGGTGCGGTTCGTGATCGGGCGCAGCGCGACGGCCGGCGGCGCTCTGGACCGCGCGATCGACGCGGAGGAGGCGGTGACGAAGGACTTCTTGCGTCTGAACCACACGGAGGGATACCGGGAGCTGTCGGCGAAGACGAAGGCCTACTTCGCCACCGCCGTCGCCACCTGGGACGCCGATTTCTACGTCAAGGTGGACGACGACGTCCATGTCAACCTCGGTCTGCCTCCTGCCCCTGCCTCTTCTGCTGCGCGCGCATCTTACACAACTTTTTTTCCCTTTCCAAACAATCTATCAAAATATGTTTTTAAGACAACTATTATATAAAAAATTAATATATTCGTACAAATAGAATCCTTTGGAAAAAACAATGAATGAAAATTTTATACATATAAATGAATTGCTAAATAAATTTTAATAATTATTTTTTTAATTAGACTAATTTTAATGATAATGATTATACAATTTAAATGCTCATTTGTTTTTAAATATCGTTTCAAACATAATTTTATACATATAATGTTTTTTAGACAAAAAATTTACACCTCCATGTATCTCGTAATCTTTTACCACGAGTTAGATTTTCAACATTATATTTATTTTTTAGAATTATTTCTCATAAATAAACAAATCTTGAGTTATTTAATAGTCATTTAACTTTTTTTTTAAAAAAAAATTGATGCATGCAATGCAGGTACGCTGGTATCAACCCTTGACAAGTACAGAACAAAACAGAGGGTGTACATTGGTTGCATGAAATCTGGTCCTGTCCTCTTCCAAAAGTAAGACACTATTTTTATTTAAATATATTTGCAGTTATTCATGTCCTAGCAAATTAGATATAATAATAATAATTGGACTGTGTATGTGTGGCAGGGAAATGAGGTATCACGAGCCAGAATTTTGGAAATTTGGGGACCAAGGGAATCAGTATTTTAGGCACGCCACTGGCCAAATTTATGCCATCTCCAAAGATCTCGCCACCTACGTCTCCATTAACGCGTAAGAAAATGACAATATATATATATATGCAGATAAATAATGTATACATTATTTGCATGCATGATATTTCATTCTGAGTTAGCTAGATATAATATTTATACATTTATATTAATATTAATAAAAAGTGATGATATAATTTTCTAGCATATATGCTAAAAAATGGCAGGCCGATACTTCATAAGTTTGCCAATGAAGACGTTTCTCTCGGTTCGTGGCTGATCGGTTTAGAGGTTGAGCATGTCGACGATCGATCCATGTGCTGCGGAACACCCCCAGGTTTCTAAATATTGTTTTCCTAATTAATATTCACAATATTCTAATATTGTTTTCCTAATTTTAAACTTTTGATGAGTGGACATCTTAGAAAATTAATGATGTGCTATTTTTCTTAATTATTATGAGCTTTAATTTAGATTGCGAGTGGAAGAAGAAAGCCGGAAATGTGTGCGTGGCGTCATTTGATTGGTCGTGCAGCGGCATATGCTTGTCGGTGGAGAGGATGAAGGAAGTGCACGCTTCATGCGGAGAAGGCGACGGAGCCGCCTCGGGGCACTGATGCATCTGCTGCTGCGGCCATCTTGTTTGCACAATTGCACTCTCAAATAAGTTTTTCATGCGTGCTTTAGAATTGGATTTTCTGCAAAATCAAAGAATTTGCATTTATCGTCGGCATCCTTAACATCGACACCGCTTCTCCGACACCGAAAATTAATTATTCGTACATTTTATTTATTTTTCTATTGTACTTTTCTTTGTGAGGATTTTTTTTATTTGCCTAATAAAATTGATATAATTCCATGTTACCTTCTTTTTTTTCCTGTGACTTTCGATTAATTATTCTTTCTTCACCGAAAAAACATGACAAGAATGAGCAAAAAATAATAATTTCATCTACAATAATAATTGCAATGATTTTTTATTAGTATATATTAATTATGCCGATAATCCAAATTTAAGATTCTACTAAAAACTGATGCAGTATATTTATAAAATAAAATCGAGATTGATTAGAGATAATAAAAACATCTTAAAATCCAAACTTAAAATTTGACAACTTTTGTATATAAATGATATACTTTTAAAGTGAAATAACAGAGTTCTTTTTGTACTTCTAAAAAGATTCGGATTCTTATTTATTTTTGGGCGGGAAAACTTCGTCCCCTTCCCCACATCATATTCTGGTCCGGGCATAAATTTCTTCCCGCTAAATGTCTTCATGCATCCATTTTAAAACCCAAATAAGAGCGAATTCAAAAAAGTTGAGGTGGCCCTTTTAAATTAGTAAAAGGCGTCCAAACTCATCTCATTAACTAATAATAATAATAATAATAATAATAATAATAATACTTGGAATGAGATGGTCATTGTCTCAAATTACTGCTACACTTATCAACTAACTTATCGTATTATCAGTTAAAATTTTGATTCCATTAATAATATAAATATTGAGCGAGATATGCTTTTTATTTACATTTTTTAACAGATCAATAGCCTCCTCTCCACTGATGGAGATAAATAAATAAAAAATTGTCATTTTTATTTTTTATTTTTGGAATAATGACCTGATAATAATCTGATTAGCTTATTTTTCTCAATTAAATAAGTAAGAGGTATTATTATTATTATGTAATAATGTAATTTCCGTGCTCAGAAGAAGCCAAAGGTCGAAGTGGGACCTCTCGTCCACATGGCAGACACTTCCTTAAGTTAATTTTTATTGCTTAAAATTTCCCCTCAAAATGAGGGCGCGATCGCTTTCCTCCCGATCTCCCGCCCCCTTTTATGGAAACCCAAATAACTCTAATTTTCGCCCAATTCTTCGATCTCTCCACCTTCTCCCACTGCAATCGAAACGCTCGATCCGCCTGATTCCGATCTCTTTTGGCACCGATCCACCCATCTTCCAGCCCGGGGACGACGGTGTCCACCACGATCGACGCCATGGTGGTGAACGGACGGCCGCTGAAGCGGGCGAGGCCGCGCCGGTCCGCGGCCGGTCCTTGCGACTTCCTCTCGTTTCCGTCCGCGGAGGACGCGGCCATTGACCTCGACGGCCCGTTCCGGTCCAACGTTCGGGCCTTCTTGGCGCGCCACGCGCGGCTCCTCGCGTCGCCGCTGCCGGCCTGGCGGGTACCGTTTCTTGTTGGCGGCGGTGCGGAGGAGCTTGGAGAGGAAGATGTCCCGATGCCGTCGGCGGCGGTGGAGCTCGATGTGATCGAGGAAGACGTGCCGCGATCGAAATCGATATATTGCGATCAATGTCGTGTAGTCGGTAAATTTCGTTCTCTTGTTTTCTTCTTTAAACATTTCATATATTTTTATTAGATTTTAATAAAATTTGGAATGCATTAATTAATCACTATGATCCGATACAACCGCATGGAGTTAATTCGATAATAATTCATGTGTTCTAATTTTGAACGTCTTTTTTTATTTTCGGAATTTATGGTGTATTAAATGTTGATACATTAATTTATGGTTTATCTTTTTTTGTGGGGAAAAATGATGCAGGATGGAGTGGTCACCCTGTTTGTGGGAAGCGCTACCATTTCATCATCAGGAACCATAAGAATGCATTGCCTGGTTGTTACCAGCAGCAGACATGTATCCGGTGTGGGTCATTGATGTCCTTGTCCGATTTCAGGTGGTCATTCTTCCTTCTCTGTTTTTTTATAACTTTTATTTGATTCCGACCAGATCAGGTTGATCTGTTCGACCACACAATATCATCCAAAAGATTTGGTCTTCTGGTCTGTGCATATTTCATTCATGGATCTTTTTTTTTTCACTAAATTCTTGAGGCACAAGTGTAGCTACTTGAATGTACGGAAAAGGGATATTCATTTCCATTAACTTAGAGGGTGATGAATTATGAATTTCCATACCAGTTATTTGACAGGTTGAAGCATACTCTCATTATCTCTATTGAATGGGTAGAAGAAGCCTCTGTTTTGGGGGCATTGAGTATGAACTGTTTCATATGACTGCTTGCAATCTCAATCAGAAGAACGATTAGAATGGTTTACTATTCTCTCTGTGACTTGCAGCTTGGTGGGGCAAATTAGTTGCATTCGGTGTCTTTTCATATGATCAAATTAGTAGATTTTCAGGGGCAAATTAATTGTTTGAAGGCCTACTAGGACTTTTTGTTATATCCTTCTTAGCTAGTGTATGTTGATACGTGCCTCAAGCTTCTTGAGGTTATCTTGAAGCAGTGATTTTTTTTAGCTCTCAAACAATGGAAATTATTGATTCAAATTGTTAGTGGCTAGGCATGTTAGCCAAACATGTGAATTCTAATTGCTCAATTATACACATCTTTGGTGTTTCGTATGTGAATTATATCAGTGTGATGAAATTCGGAACTTGTTCATGCTTCCAGATTGTGCTCCTGAGAATGTTAACGTAGGCTTTAAGAATGTGAATTATTATCAATAAGATTCTCAACAAATTCAGATCTGGTATTCCCATCAAGATACCTAGGTCATCAAGTATCAATCTCAATTACCACTGCATTCTGTGGTGTAATATTCTTGTTTTATATAGACATGCATAGGTGATTTTCCTTTCAGGTGCATCTCATGTGAATATGAGATCAAAGGTCATGATGTTGAAGGTGGGGTGTATAAGCAGTTGGAGGATTCCACTCACTTATTGCATGGTGTAGTGCATGCGAATGGCTATGGGCACCTTCTTAGGGTTAATGGTCGTGAAGGTGGCTCTGAGTTTCTAACGGGATTTGATATTATGGGCTTTTGGGATCGGTTATGCAAGATGCTCCGAGTAAGGTATGTTGAATATTAACACAGTTGTTTTTGTTTAACTTTCAATTGAAGAGAGTCTATTGCACCTTTACATTATGGCTAGCGCATTTACAAAGTTTGTTTCATGGTAAATTGGCAACCATCTACATTATGACTCGAGTCTGCTTTTCTAAAATGGCAATAGACTTTTATGTGAAATGCTCTATCATTACGATGGTTTAAGATGAATATGTTTATATCCTCTCGATAGAAGTGGCTGGAAGCAATGCATTAATAACTCAACAGAAGTTATCGGAGAGAATAGCCTTAACTGTTCACGGAATTTGCGCATGTTAGCCAATATAATCCCGTACACTTATTTAAGCTGCTGAGGATCCAATGTTTTCTGTATAGCATGACGCAATCATACTTTTTTACATTTAACGTTTGCACCCCTAACCTGTTCTTATTGAGCGTTTACCTTAAAAGATTATGTTTGCTTCCAATAAAGCTGTTTTGACAAATTTTAACCTTGCAGCTGTAACTATTGTATTTTTACAGAAAGGTGAGCGTCATGGATATATCAAAAAAACATGGAATGGAGTATCGTCTCCTCAATGCAGTCACCACAGGCCATTCATGGTATGGAGTTTGGGGTTACAAATTTGGTAATGGTAGCTTTGCACTTACAGCGGAGGCCTACCAGAAAGCTGTAGAGACTCTCTCTGCTCTGCCGTTGTCCCGTTTCTTCTCTCATTCTCGGAGTCCTCGCAATGCATTACAAAACACCATATCGTTCTATTGGTCCATTTCTGACCGCCCCCTTGTGACTGTTAGGGATCTGTTCTGTTATGTGACACAATTTCTCCATGAGACTCATCAACCACCAGCTCACTACAAGAAACTCGTGGATATGACGTTGACTACTTGGTCGTCTGGTGATGTCAGGATGGCTGAGGACCTCCTGATCAAGGTTCTTCGAGCTGTTGGTGGGTCGAAGTGGGTGACTAGGCGAGCACTTAAGGGAGCATCATGCCATGCCGTCAGGACAGGCCTGCTTGATTATTGTCTGAATGGATTGGGTGGCAGATCTTCTGATAATGGCATGCAAGTTGGTGTCCGATTCAATGACAAGACCAAGATCTACGAGTACAGGTTAGTTTGTAGTCGTCAACTTGCATGCCTCCACATGATTCTGAGGATTTACCCCTTGCATAATGTAGCTAGGAGAGTATTGATCCTTGCCTCCACATGAAACATGCTATTTGCTTGCATGGGAGAGCAATCCTGCCTTGTGCTTATATCTCGAAGTTTCTTTGTAGTTTTTAATGTAATACTCTTACGTTTTTTGGCAAAGTATTCTCCACGCAAAAAAAAACTAATTATTCCGGATATTGGTATGTCAGGCTTCAGCCAGCTCGTGATCTGCCACGGTCAAGTCGTTTTCCCAAGCCATCTGCAGATCACATCCTCGGAGACCTAAAGTTTTTGTATTCTGAACTGCTCAATCCGATTTCCATGCAACCTTACAAGCCTACCTCTGTTAGAGAAGCTGCCCGCAGGTCGGCAGCAAGGCTCCTGGATTGTAAGCAATTCATAAAGCATTACGATGAGTCTCCCACCAACGTGTTGCCGTACAACCCTTTTGTCATTGGCATATGGTGCCATGTGGAGTTGCTTGATCACCCACCGGATTATACAGCTCCACCAGCCGAGTTACTAGTTCTTCCTATGACGGCCACAATCGCTGACCTCAAACTAGAAGCCACAAAAGCATTTCGAGAGACGTACCTGATTTTCCAAAGGTTCCAAGCTGAAGAAATTACGGACATGGGAAACATCAGCGACTCTGCCCCTGTGCAGCAGTACTACACTTCAAATAGTGTGGCTAAAATCAGAGGAAGGTGTGCCATAGGCGATTGCAGACTCGGGCAGTTCAGGAAGGAGAGGGGTTTGGAGAACTGGGTGGTGGATTGTACATGTGGTGCCATGGACGATGATGGTGAGAGGATGATGGCTTGTGATGCATGTGGCACTTGGCAGCACACGAGGTGTGCTGGTATCAAGGATTCAGATGAGGTACCTGCAAGGTTTAGCTGTAGAAGGTGTACTTTGATCCGCAAAGCCAAAGGGCGCAGTAGCAGTCTTAGCTTCAGAGAGGCCCACCCCAGGGGCAGCTGCAAGGATGAGATGTCGGCTCTGAGCACAACAGGCAGGTTAGCCCGTATGACCAGTGTGGGTTGAACAAGTTTCTGTATGTGCACAAGGATTGGAGTTATGTACATATCCCATGTCCCCACGAGACCTGAGCAGATGCTTTGTATTATTTTTTGTTATAATGTACATAGCTCATTAACCCACGTAGCAGTTTAAATGAACTCGTGTTCCAATGATGCCTGCATTGGTCGAATGTGATTTTTACAATTGGAAAGCCTTGCAGTGCAAAGAGGACTTTTTTTTCGGAAAAAAAAAATCTTACCTAACTGTTTAACACTGTTCTGTTGCCAAGTTTCTCTATTATCTGCTCTCATCTGTAGACAACCTTCTCAGAACATCACTTAACTTCTCATACTTGACAACCATTTGTCTGTACAACCCTAGTAGCTTTTTCACATCATCTAACCCAAGATCCTCTGCTTCAGCTTCCATGAACGGATATTTGGAACCTGCAAAGCAAAAGCAACATTTCAAAGGAACACAATGAAGGTCCGGACACTTCCGGATGACGTGTGCATGGCCACCAAACTATCAAAGTGTGATTAGCACTCTGCTACCATTTTCTTAAATGGTCCAACAATTTGTCACTTGACCTAAATAAATTTGTCAAATCAAATTACACTCTAAACTAAGATATGCTGCACAGATATTAAGAGTTTCTTTTTAAGAAAACAAAAAGGAAAAGTAAATGGAGTATGTGAATTCAAAACTTCGGAACAATAACAATAAACTTACTTCTGGCATGGACCCCTTTGTCAGAACTGGTCATGGCAGCAGTGTCGTCTACAGACAGCTGTACTCTTCCAATGGCCTCAGTTACAGTCATGCCAGTAGCTGATCGGGCTAACTTCATGTTCTTTTCAAATTCACTTTCTTCCATGGATATTGAACTGGCACTCATATTAGCTATAAATGTTTCCACGGAAATGAGATTGGTAAGGTAATATTCTACATCGGACACAAGTTTTGAATGCCTCCTAAAAAGCTGGACATATTTCAGGTTGGAGTGCAACTGCGGAGGATTGGCCTGCAATATTCACCAGAACGCTAAATAATTTGGTTGGTGAGAGGAGAGTTTTCATAAGGATCACGAGAACATTGAAGCGCATAACCAAAATCCTATGCCTAACAACAGAAAATCCAACTCTCATTGGAGAGTGCAGGACGGAGGAAACTAACTAGAAGCAAAACAAATTTCTTATGAATGACCAAGTTTTAATGAAAATTACATAGAAACCGTGTTGCTTGCTAATGTTGACTATGCTTTTCATATGGTCGTGAATATCTCGAGGTAAGGAAAGATACTACGTTTTTTTTTCTTATTATCGAGAGGGCAAACAGACTATTACTATTTCTAACAACAACCATAACACAAATATAAGGTAAAAAGCTTTTGGACAGGGTTATAGTACTATATAACCAAACCCTCTCAAAAATAAAATACCATTTAGCCATAGCAAGAAGAACATTAAGCTATAACACTTCTATAATTTTTGGCATCTTACACGGTAAGTAAATTTCAAAAGGGATTGTGTGGATCCAAAGTGCGTCCACACGTGGACTATCATTGATCTACAAATCTATGGTAGTCCTAAATTTATTATAAATTTATCTTAAAATATGTTTATAAATTTATTATAAATTCACATGTGGACCCATTTGGGTCCACATATTCCTTAAATCCAATTTCAAAAGACTGCACATCATTCACTTATTTTAGAAATACACATCTTACAATTTACTCAATCGCATCAATGAGACAAAAAAGAAGAAAAGTTTGGGTGATTCATGCAAGACAACTTTATGAAAACTGCTATAAAGCTCACTTTCATATCTGCTTCAAAAAAAATAGTGAGCCCTTTCAATTTAGACATTGCAGATGGCTGTAAAATTATGACCACAGATATATAAAAACTATAAATATGTTCCACTCGAAAGAAAACAACTACAAATATGTTACAATGAAAAATGTAGAACAAATAAGAAACAGTGGAACATGATTGCTTTAAATAAAGTTCATATTCAGCCTTAACAATTATGTATAATGATTACATATTGGTTTGCCCTATTGCTTCATTCGTACATATGCAACAAATACGCTCAACACAGATTGTTGCAGGCAAAAACACAAGCAATAAAATTTACAAAACACCATAGAATAAGTGCTAGAAAGCTTACCTTGATTGTAACATAAATAAGAATTGGAAGGAAGCTATCAGCTCCAGGTGGCTCCTGGTTTATGGCTATTGATGATTGGAGCAACAAGTTGTTTATGATTCGACAGCAGTTCATTATACAAAGGAGTTTCTCACGAGGAGCTTTGAAACCATTGATTTTCTGCAGTTCTTTTGCTGCAACCTAGCAAACATATTTGAAAACAGAACAAAGCAGAGTTTAGCCAAGATTGTCATTAAGAAACTTCAATGTCTAATTATCATTAATAGGGCACATATATTTGATGTCCACAAGTGAAGTATTTGCATTAGTACTTTGGAGGCCAAATTCAAGAAAGCTGGAATTGACATCAGAAAACTTGATAAAACATGAAAAGTGTAATCTAGAACTATATTGTAAAACTATATTATATATGGATCCATATTGTGTCATACTCCCAAGTCCAAAAAAATCTAGAACATTTTTTGAGAGTGAGAACTTTTCAGTCCGACTTGGGCCTGGAATAAATAACAATATTAACAACACGCAAATTCCAAACTAAAAGCTCAATCACAATTCAAAACTCTTTAGAATACTAAAGACATCCTCTTATTTAGCCTGGACAAGCCCAAACCAAAACTAAAGAACATGATTTTACAAATCTCCTAACTTTTTCACATATATATAAATATATAAACCAATTTCCACAAGAAATTGCAATGGGACTGGATTGGAACGTGGAAACAATGGTATAAAAAAGGCTCTATATCATTGTTATTGCTTTCACGTACCCATAATTTAGTTTTCTTTCCATGTCTGATTAGGCCTATAACACACACAAGAAAAAAAAATGCTAACAGCATATAAATTGTATCCAAATAAACACAAATTCAGTCCTCCGTGGTCAAGTATCATGCACCAAGTTTTTGTTTTCTTTATGATTTAGAGAAATTTTCTTGTGTGTGTGTGTGTATATATATATATATATATATATATATATCAAATGTTAACAAATATGTTATGTTGTCAATCACGAAGTGAAATATTTGTTGATGGCATAAAACACAGATTATGCATATATAAGAAGCAAAAAAGTTAGCATACCAGCCATGATGCTTCAGTCCAAAGAAGTTTGGGCATATCCAAATGTCCAGGCTTAATAAAATGCTGCAACAAGCATATTTTCTCTGAAATCTGTTTGTCTAAATTAACATCATCAGAGGATGAAGCAAATGTCTTATTGAACAATTTGGTCATGATGTATTTTTCTAAACCCTGCATAGCATAAAGTTGAACAAATTTTTTTATTAAGACATCAATCAGAAGAGAAAATGATAACATGTCAACAACAAATATACAGCTACCTGACCCTAATAGACAAGTAGCCATTACTGTTTATGAATGCTTTACATGTCAATTAAAATCAACAATTTCACTGCATCCAAAGATGTACCTTGCCCTTTTCAACATATCTTTGTTATAGCTATTTGACTAGGTGAATGCTAATCTAGCCTAAAATTTTCAGTGAAGTTTAGGAAGGAAAGAAACAGCAGTAAGATTCACAAGAATCACAAATTCATGATGTTTTCTGTAGAGACGTTCACTCTAACATGTTTAATTATAAATCCTCAAGCTCACAATTCGAATATGTTTTTTAAAGGATGATTCAAAATATTGTGAAACTCCGCCTATATTTTATAGCCGGTCCCAAGCCCGGATAAAGGAGGAGGGTTGTGTTAGGCCCCGACAGCCAGCATAAAATCCTGTCGAATCTTATGAACATGGATCAACGAATATAACGTCGTATGATCCATGTAGCCGACCCCACCTAGTGGGATAAGGCTTTGTTGTTGTTGTTGTTGATTCAAAATATTGTGATATAAATGCTAAATTAAAACCAGTGTGAGAATATTGAAAATACTTATACGGCGAGTTAAAAATAAAAAGTGCTTGACTATCTAATGCCATTTGCAAGATGAAACTTGCCCTATTTATTCTGAAGATATTCTTATCGGTGGAAACTTTTTTTTTCTATCGGTGGAAACTTTGAATAATGAATCATCAACAGTCACAAACTAACAAAGGAAACTCAGCAAACTTATCGCACATAAACGAAGAAAGGAGTCAGATATCAGATGAAGCGCATCAACATCAAGGAAATAATTGAAACTAAGAAAATACGATGAAAGTCTTATTTATGCTTCCCTCTATTTAAAAACACGTACCTCAATTGCACAATCTATTTCTTCATCTGAAGCATGAACCCAGAGGGGATGCTCACTAATGGTGGTCTCCATGGCCACAAGAAAGTCTTGAACCCTTTTGCTGTCATCTTCAGCATCAGAATTCTGAAGTGAGAATGAGACAATAAAACTGCAAGAGGAATTTTCGGTTTAATTTGCCTGCTTATACTGAAGGTAGAACTAAAGGAAAGTAACCATGCAAATTTTATGAGATCTGCCAAACAAATACACTTATATTACCTATAAAGACCTAGGCAAACTTCAAATTGCACAACGAAGCAACAGGAAATAACTATGTGAAAGGAAGCACAAAAACATCAAACTACTTGAAACCCATAAGATAAATAAATTTTACAGGCTTCTGACTTCAAGGAAACTGATACGTAAATAACGAGAGAGGGAAAGAGAGGGGGTGGGGGGCACGAACCGCGATTCCAATCTCATGAAAGAGGAAACATGTCAAATATCGAACCAACCGAAAGAATTCTTCTTTCACGACGCGATCAAGCAGGGATTGACTTGAGGCAAACGTCGCATAACAACCATTCCAAATACACAAAATCCAAAGTTCAAAACCCTAGAAATCATTAACAAGGGGAACGAAAGACACGTCCATGGCCCAAGGATATCAGAATCCAACCCCGCAGTCGCACAAATCCACCAACAAATCGGGGAAGAAAGCGCCACGCTATAGCGAAACAAAAAACGCGGAAAATTCTAGAGCAGAAAGAGCGTAGAAGAAGAACGAGACCTCTTGATGGAGCGAACGAGATCGGCGGCGGCCGGCTGGCGCATCCGGTGGAGGAAATCGTAGAAATTGGGGGGCGGCGGCGGCGAGAGCTCCATCGACGACGGAAGCCGAGACCAAAAGTTCACGTCCCAATCGGTGCGGTAGCGAGAAGGCGATGGCGCCCATCGGCCGGCGAGCTCCCAACTGCGTCCTTCATACAAAGAGACGAGGGAGGAGGAGGTGGAGAAGGCGAAGAGGGGAAGGGCGCGAGGGAGGAATGTTAGGTGGCGACGGGGGTCTACGAGTCCCCTTTTAACCCCTCGCGCGTGGCCCGTCAGCGGGGTTATTATTTGTATTTTTCGGGTTCATTTACTTGTAGTCTCTTCGCTTTGGTTGGTTAACTGAGATGGCAAATATAGGATCTTGAAAATACTTTTGGATTATTTTCATAAATTATTCTTTAGATTATTACAGTTTTTTTTTTAAATTAAGAATTTGTTTTTTATTCCTAAACTATAATAATTTTTTTTAATTTGATTCCTCTATCGATTTATGGCGACTTTTCTATTATTTTTTATTTTTTCTATTAATGAAAAGTAAAACATATCCTTCTTTCAACCTCTTCAACTCCGAAGGTATTTTCGATTTTTTATAAATAACAAAAATCAAAGATAATGAAAAAATTGATTGAAATCAATGAAAGAATCAAATTAAAAAATTCATGATAGTTTAGGTATAAAAAAATAAATTCGTAATTTATAATTAGATATGAAAAATCCTAATAATTTAGGAATGATTTATAAAAATAACCCAATAATTTTTCGTATAATGAAGAGATGAATATTCTAAGTATTTTGTCTAAAATCCAACTTGTCTTGTGATTCTTTCCTGATATATTTTGTTCTCTTATTATTATCTACTTCTTTCTTTTCTTTCAGGGTCTTTTTCCTCCGACCTCTCATAACTATGAATTTTCTCTGCATCTACCAATGACAATATTCCGCTGACATTTCCTAAATTATGTCATTTTTTCACTTAAGTACATCTATCAACCTCTGTTAACTTTTCCCTTAATTTTCATTTTTTTTTACTTATGAAATAAACAAATTGTGACGCCCTTTTATTCGTTTTGGCGCCACAAGGGGTGAAACCAGAAATTTAATTGTTTAAATTCAAATTCAAATCTTCAATGAAAACCAATGTTCCAAAAATTAACTAACACTGGAAATTTCCGAAAATTTCGACAAGACGTATGCATAAATTCGTTCATGCGTCAAATACAACATTTATCCATAATTATTCACATCACAGGCAATTTATAAAACTTAATATGTACATCTGGAAGTTTATAATTATCAAATAATATGGGACTTAAGTCCAAAATTTTCGAATTATAAGAACATACGAGTTTCGTTCTAAAATTATTACGCAAACAAAACATATTGAATGTCTGTCAAAATTCATTAAAGAACTCAAGCCCTTATTCAATTTCATGATAGGGACTCGTCCATATCGTCTCATCTATTAACCATGGAGCCTCCGCTCCCATCGACCAATTTAAATTCACAAGAAATCATGGGTCACGACCCAAAATCAGACGGTGTCAAGATAAATAAAATCATAATAGTCAGTTTTAAAAAAAATGATAATCATCAAAGAACATTGAGCCAGATATGCTCATTGCAAAATCTCACACAGTATCTCTTTTTGAATTAATACCCTTTCCAATCAAACATGCAGTGTATGTATTCATTTCCTGAAAACATTAAAAGAAAAAGGGGTGAGCATGGATTAAGCTCAATGGGTTAAAACGACTACCTCAAGTATTAAAATCATTGCGAAAATCAACATCTTATTTTCAAAAAATATTTAAAATCCACTCTTCTTCAAAAGAAACTCATTCACATAATGATCATGCAAAATGAATGTTATGTATGCACATGCATGTTGAAATCAACATATATAATATATAAGTTGGGGAATCATCATCAAATATGGATATCCGATCTTCTCAATGGAGTACTCAATCACACCCATCGTATCTCATTGACATAGAGTGGTTGTTCTAATTTCGTCCCTCGTATTTCATTGACACAGAACCCTCGTATCTCATTGACACAGGACGTTGAACCGCTCCTCGTATCCCATTGACACAGAGCTTGTTATTTTTTTTTTCATTTCATCCCTCGTGTCACTATATCGTCACAGGATGGTTGTTCTAATTCCACCATTCATGTCATTGTATTGACACAAGGTGTTGAACCTACTTCTCATGTCACTATATCGATACATAACAAACCGAACCCCAATTGGTCTATCCAGAGTTGGTCAATCCTTCGAGGTGAAAATATTTCGCCTTATGCGGATTTTTACATGAAGTGTATATGATGCATGAATGCATATTCGAGGTAAAGATTTGGAGCTTAAAGTTATCACACTAAAATATTTCATTTCCAAACCGAATATTTTTTTCAGAAAAATAATAGAAACTTTTATCAAAATTGATAGGCTTCCAAAATTCATAATTAAACATCACAATTCATATGATGGCACATATATGAAGCACACAAATAAGTATGATTATACAACAACAACAACAACAAAGCCTTATCCCACTATGTGGGGTCGGCTACATGGATCATACGACGTCATTCCGCTCAAATAAGTATGATTATACATGAAGAAAATGATCTCAAAAATTCACCTCACATCGGATGGGATAATATTACCACTCCGAAAAGTTAAGTAATTAATATCATTTGAGGTAAGTTCCTTCACCTTGAATTTTTCAAGTTTCAACTACC
Organism: Pontederia crassipes; assembly: GCA_030549335.1. Classification (NCBI taxonomy): domain Eukaryota; kingdom Viridiplantae; phylum Streptophyta; class Magnoliopsida; order Commelinales; family Pontederiaceae; genus Pontederia; species Pontederia crassipes. The sequence goes on along the minus strand of CM060189.1, from coordinate 2,420,207 downwards.
TTCCGTCCAAATCCGCTCAAAGAGAAATGCATATTACATTTATTCAAACCTTACTTAGAAATATAAGCTTATCATTTAGGACATTTATCACTTTTAAGTATCATTTGTCTTTTAATTTATTAATCACTCCATAATAGTCCTTTAATGACATCTTGGTACCTAGAGTTATAATTTATAAAATTCTTACCTAAGTTCATAATTAATGAACTATAACTATCATATACACTGAATTTCATAAATTGATCGTCACTGTGGATTTTTAACATGCTTACCAATAGGGAAAAAGAAATCGTCAACTAATAGCATCTTACTCAAACTTCAACGGACATCCATCTATCATGTCCAATTAAGTATATAATAATTCGAATTAGACCGTATAACCAATTCTTACTAAGTATGAAATTAAATCACAACTCACGGGGAGAAAGATCGGCACGAATCGAAGCTGGAATCGGTCGTCGGAGAAGTTTCCCCCTTTCTTATGTTCGGCTCTCATTGCGTCGCACACAGTGTAACATCTCATATCATGTCAAAATGTTCGTCTCGTCGTCCTCTTTCCAACGGTACCTCACACGTGAAAAATAAAGATCGAATGGCGAAGATCCGGTAGCCGGAAGGAGGCGGCCGCTGCTGCCTCCTTGCGCGCACTGTAGTGATCAGGAGGTGGGAAGAGGAAGACGTCTTCTCTCTCCACCTTTCCATGTATATTTTTTTTCCAACAGACCAAACTGCCCCTCACTTTTAAAATATTTACACTTTTTTCTATTTACCACTGGGGCTTTACACAAATTGCTTGAGAGAAAGAGACGATAGCACCTCGTCGACGCGACATAGAAGGACAACGCCCCTGCTCTCTCACCAGTGTACGCAAGAGAAGGGGGCATCGGCCCCCTTTACTAGAGTGACACTGACGAGAGAGAAGGGGAGGCGTTGGCCCCCCTTCACCAGAGCGACATCGACGAGAGAGAAGAGCGTGTCGACCCCTTCTCCTGCACGATTCTTTCAAAACGTTCTTACATTTTTCTTTCGGAAAATTTTGTTTACCATTTCCATTTTCTTCTCTTATCTAATTATCCCTTAATTATTTTTTTCTATACAATTATTTCCTTAAATTACCGCTTGAATATTATTTTTGTTCGTATCAAATTGTCATTCAAAGTCAACAAGACAATAACCCTTTTTCTTTTTATTTTATATGTTTCAAATTTGTTTTATCTATCTTTTGTTATTATTTAGTGTAATGACTTGGTATAATTGATTCATTTCATCCAGCAGAACATTCAAATTAGGTCCTTGCAAATATTCATTTTTCTCTAATTTTTTTAGTTTACTCCTGTAATTTACTAGCTATATTTCTTTTATTATTTTATAAAGCAATCATCCACTAATGGCAAGTCATGGTTATCCATGATCTTACGAGAAAGGAGCTGCTAAAAGGAACCTCCAAGAAGCTGAACAGGTGTCACCAATGGTTAAGATATTTCATGCAGGGACGGCTTTCGACTTGAAAGGCAACTTCACTGCCATTGGGGGAAAGATCTGCAAGAAGCAAAAGATATAGCTTTATTAAGTCAGCTGAAGTAATCGATTGGCCTCAAGGACTCTTCCGGCGAGATATAGGTCGGCGAGAACTCCCTCAAAAAACATGTCATAGCCAACTTATGAGCTCGTTATTGTAGGATCTCAAATGGCACAAAGAGGAGGTGAATTAATGTTTAATCGAAAATATCAATTTTACAAAATTCGTAGCGGAAGAACAAAACCGATTCTTGAAACATTTGTAATTCAAATTATAAACACAATATGAACGGGGAGAGAGAGAGAAAATCAAACACAAAGACACGGTGGTTGTTGACGAAGTTCGGTCACACCTTGGCCAACGTCCCCGCTTCGATTTCTCGACCTCGAGACTGTCGAAGATTTCACTAGCACTTCCTTTATTTTAAACGGGACAAGGAAAAAAGTCCTTTACACTACCGCCTTTTTCTTCGCTTCGAGAGGCAACCTCTCCTCCTAAGAAGCTAATCTATTTCTCTCGCTCAAGAGGTAAGATTTAGAATTTCTTTTACACAGAGCTCTCTATAATTTTTATGAACAAAAGTATTTCTTTCTTTTACAATTCTATACTCACAAGAAGAGAATAGAGAAAGAATGAGAAAACTATAAAATGAAAACTTCAAGAAAATATCTCTCTTTGATAACTTGAAGCTTTTCTTCAATGAGTGGATGTGTATCTTTGCCTCTGACTTTGGCACTCCTTTTATAGCCTTCAATGTGTGAAAAATTTGTCCTTAAATTGTTTCACAAATTTCTCCTTCAAATTTGACCGTTACTGTCCATTTGACTCGGAGGCCGGTCGACCGCACTTCTGGATCGATCGACCGGTATATGTGACCGTTGCGTATTTTTTTCAATTTCTACGCTTGATCGATTGACCGGTTTGTGGACCGATACATCGATCGGTATCGGCTCGACGTCGTCTGGAGCAGGGTCAGTAGCTATCGGTCGACCGGCTTCTTCTGTTCGGTCGACCGGCATCTTCTCGACCGGCCTTCTTTGCGTTGACCGACAGGTTGACCGACCTGCACTCTTTTGATCATAACTTTCTGCACGATTATCCAAATTAGATGATCTTGGAGTCTATGAAAAACTAACAGAATTCTCTACAACTTTGATCCACATTTATCCAAAACTAAGGAGATCAGCAACAATTATTTAATTAAAGTGTAGTGCATAAAGTTGTCTATTTTTTTTTTAAAACTTTTTCAACATTTCAACTTTAATCATTCGAGGTTTGTTTCATCAAAATATAATTTTATACGTTATTAAAACTTTGACAAAAAAATTTACCCATTTTTTATGAAGACAAACAAAAAAATATGAAAAAGATTTAAGTTGACGAAAAAATGGAAAAATTGTTAAACTCTTGTAAAAATAATTTTACTTTTCCTAACACTTAACTTTCCTTTCATATAAAGTATATTCAGGTCATATTTCTCCTATATTTTTTCCACTTTTATTTCATCAAAAAGTCGTTTGTAATTAAAGTATATAAGAAATCATATGTTACTTTCCCTTAAATATATTGTAGGTTCCCAAAGGGCACCAAGAGAGTGGTGGATTGGTGTTTAATCGAAAATATCGATTTCACAAAATTCGTAGCGGAAGTACAAAACCGATTCTTGAAACATTTGCAATTCAGATTATAAACACAATATGAACGGAAAGAGAGAGAAAATCGAACACAAAGACACTGTGGTTGTTGACGAGGTTCGGCCACATCTTGGCCTACGTCCCCGCTCCGATTTCTCGACCTCGAGACTGTCGAAGATTCTACTAGCATTTTCTTTGTTCCAAATGGGGCAAGGAAGAAAGACATTTACACCACCGTTTTTTTCTCCGCTTCGAGAGGCAATGTAACATCTTCTCCTAGAAAGCTAATTTATTTCTCTTGCTCAAGAGGTAAGATTTAGAACCTCTTTTACACAGGAGCTCTCTCTAATTTTTCTGAACAAAAGTGTTTCTCTCTTTTACAATTCTATGCTCACAAGAAGAGAAGAGAGAAAGAATGAGAAAGCTATAAAATGAAAACTTCAAAAAAATGATCTCTCTTTGATAGCTTGAAATTTTTCTTCAATGAGTGGATGTGTGTCTTTGCCTCTAGCTTTGGCACTCTTTTTATAGTCTTCAATGTGTGAAAAATTCATCCAAAAATTATTCCACAATTTTCTCTTTCAAATTTGACTGTTACTGTTCATTTGACTCGAATGCCAGTCGACCGCACTTCTGGACCGGTCGACCGATTTATGTGATCGTTGCGTGTTTTCTTCAATTTCTGCGCTTAATCGGTCGACCGGTCTGTCGATCGATACATCGACCAGTATCGGCTCGACGTTGTCCGGAGCAAGGTCAGTAGTTATCGGTCGACCGACTTCTTCTGTTCGATCGACCGGCATCTTCTCGACCGATCTTCTTTGCGTCGACTGGCAAGTTGACCGACCTGCACTTTTTGATCATAACTTTCTATACGATTATTCAAATTAGATGATCTTAGAGTCTATGAAAAGCTAATAAAATTCTCTATAATTCTGACGTCACATTTATCCAAAACTAATGAGATCAATGATAATTATTTAATTAAAACGTAGTGCATAAAATTATTCATTTTTTTAAATTTTTTTTAACATTTTAACTTTAATCATTCTATATTTGTTTTAGGATCCGTCATTAAAACAACTTTAATCATTTTAGGACCAATCGGTTATTGCTCTTTCCCGACAAGCAGAGAAATTGTTTTAGGATCCGTCATTGTCTACTTCATTCACCTGCCTGATGGTTTTCTCATGGAAGAAGATGTTTATGTCATACAACAGATTTGACAGATTTGTTAAAACTGGGAATGAATGTTTATGTCATACAACAGATTTGACAGGTGATGTAGATGTGCAGGAACGCAAATGCATTTTACCTCTCTTATGAATGTTATTTATCCAGAAGATGCTTTGAGAATTCAGACCATTGGTCCTTTGGCATGGATACAGATGTATGTGTAAATTATGTTCTGTTCTGTCAACAAGGTTCTTACAAGCTTCTCTATGGAGGTGCATGACTGCATGTACATGAGTTAATTAACAGTCATAAGAAAATGCCACCTCCTCATCAATGAATCAACCATTTGCTACAAAAGAAGCATAATTTGTTTTCTTTTTATTACTCAAAATCCGAACTTAAAAGTCTCGTTTGCCATTTGATCGTTGTTTACGACTGCATAGAATATATTGTGTGAAGTTGTATGATCATAATTTTGGAAAAGTATTTACATTGGTCGATCTCGTTTAGACCAATCCAACTTCCTGCTGCGCCTACTTTGTTTCACTGCGGCAGCTCGTCCCACACCGAAGGCCTACGCAGTCCCGCCCCGGCCGACGGGGAGTTGGGAGCGCCGCTGCCCCCCCTCGGCGACCTCGGAGGCCCGACCCTCGCCGTGTTCTGCGGTGGTTCCTCCCCGTGGCCGAAGCAGACATATCCGCCGTACCCCGCCGCGTAGGGCGGCGCATAGTGATGATACCCTCCTCGTAAGACGGCCGTCGGCGGCGGCGGAGGCGCCTGCAAGGCCATTTGACAGCCGCACATGTCGTACCGGACGGCAGGCCCGGGCATCCTCCACGGAACCACAACGCCAGGAGCGCTGCCTGGCTGCCTGCTTGTGACCCCACCGGGGCCGTGCTGCCAGTGGACGTGCTGGTGCAGATGCTGGTGGTGTTGGTACTGGTTCATGCCCCCGCCGCTCTTGGGGCCGAGACCCATAGGCTGAACCAACGAAACCAGTGACCCGCCGCTGCCATTGCTACCATTGCTACCGCCGCTGCCGTCGCCGAGGTTCGGCGTGCTTCGGGCACGATGCATCCCTCCTCCGGGAACCGGGCTGGGTTTCCGATGACCAAGCAGGGCGGGGACTCCGTCGACGGAGTTGGTGGGGGAGGTGCGAGCGGAGGAGGAGATGGAGAATATGGATCTTTTGACGTTGCCGGCGTCGGCGATGTAGGAGGGCTGGTCCAGGGCGACGGCTGCGTCAGGATGCGGCGCGGGGACGGAGGGGAAGATAAAGAGGCGGAAGCGCGGCGAGGAGGAACAGGAAGGAGAGTTGGGGTGGAGGGCGTCGAGGCGGTCGTACTCTTCGAACATGTAGGTCAGGTCGTCGTCTCCGGCGACGGTGACGAGGACGTCGAGGTCCACGGCCGCCAACTGGTACTTGATCACCACCTCCGCTCGGAACATGTCCTGTATGGTCTTCTTCAGCTCTGCCGCCGTTTCACCAACCAGAAGAAAGAGCCATCAGGACAAGGGAGAAAAGCACAACGAGACATCAAAACGCTCGGGCGAGCGGTTAGGGGTTTCGGAGAGAACCGTGGAAGGAGATGGAGCGGGAGACGACGAGGACACGAGTGTCTCCGCCGACGTACTTGAAGTGAACGTCGGAGGGCCGGGGGAGGATCCTGCCGCCGTAGCTGCACAAGAATTTGAGGCGGTTCTTGGGGGAGAAGGACGAGGGCGAGTCCTCCCCGCCGCTGGGGGCGCCGCCGGCGCCCCCGGATCCTCCTGCTGCTTCCGCCATCACCGTAGACGTCTGCCGTCGTCCGCCCACGCTCCAGCCGTGATCCGGTTCCTTGTAGTTTTTGCTTATTAGCTGCACGCCGTGCTCCTGACTGCGAACACGTAGATGACGTAGAATCCAAAACCAGTGAGATCATAATAAGTTCATAACACGTCAAAAATACTAAAACGCACGTAATACGGATCAAATACGTCGGAACAATAAAAATGCTAATTGCATGACAAAATTAACAGCTAGAACAATATAAAAAAAAAATCTCGAATTTTATATTGGCATACTTCTTTCTCTCACAGCAAGCAAGAACGATGAAAAGAAAAAAAGACAGATGTAAGAGAAATAAAAAATAGTGTTTAAAAGTTTACTGTAATCATATTCTTTTTTCTTGGAAGTAATCATATTCTTATGCAACAAATGTGAAAAAAAAGGAAAAAGAACCAAAGAATAGTAATCCGATTTAATCGGACCTCTCTCTCATGCTTTTTTCCCTGGCTTCTTTAATTATTTTATATTTATAGAATTACGAGTTTAATGGGTGCTTTATTGTTTTTTTTATGTTTCAATATACGTGTAGTTTTTAAAATAATTACTAATTATTATTATACTAAATTCGAAGCCATATATTTTCTTGGGTCAAAATTAGAAACGAGATCTTAGGATTCGTAAATCTATTTATAGCAATTTATCGTGAGGTGACCCCAAAGATTTGGTGGATCAACACATCCAAACATGGATCGCATCTTTATTAATTCGAAATTAAAAATTCAAAGTCGAGAAGATAAAATAATAATAACTCGAACTTGAGACTACAACCATATCATACATTCATGAAACAGATTAACACTATCTTCCATTATATTGTCATACTATTTAATAAGGCGAGCAATAATTTTCAAGCAAAAAAAGTGAAGAATTTTTTCCTCAATTTTTTTCGTTGCAAAACGTCAAAAAATAATAATTGTTAAGCACATTCAAAGTTGGGCAAGGGAGGTTTAAAAAATAGTGTCAAAATAATCATAATAAGAAAATACATTCAGATTTTAACATAAATCATAATCCAATCATAAATCATATTCTTGGTGCCGTCGAAGAACAAAAGAGGGCAACTTTAGTAAACCGAAGGAAAAAAGGATAGATATCACATTGATCCCAGTTTATAGATGGATCAATTGCACCCCAATTCAACTAAAATCCCCAATGCCCAGAATTATATCCATCCAAAAAGCAAGAAATCAACTAATCCTAATTAATGTATCAAATCTAATTTTTGTTATCCTGTTAGATTCGGAAACTAACTAGAAGCACAAAAGAAATCAATCTTGGGTCATTTTTCAGGATTCAGATCACTGACTGATATCTAAAATCACTCATATAAAGCCCCCCAAACAATCAACAGACGTGAAACCGAGTCACCATTTTTCAGGTTGGAAGAAGAAAGAAGAAGAGGATGCAATGAAATTACTCTGTCGATCTAAAAAGATATATCATAAAAATCGGAACAGAAGCCATCGGAAAAATATGTAAGATTTAATAGGAATTAGAGGGAGAAGAAAACAAAACTTGCCTTTGTATTAAGCTTCTGCAGGAATGGATTAATGGGGGCAACGGATCCCTCTTTATTATTATTTTTTTTTTCTTTTGTTCTTCCCTCTTCGGAGAAGAAAGAAGAAGAAGGGGGGAAAATGTGGAAATTATTAAATTTCGGAAAACGCCCGCTCGAGACCTGGAGGCGTTATCTTCCTCCTCTTGGAACTTTTAATTATTATTATTATTATTATTATTAACTATTTTTTAGCCGGTTATTTTGTATCTCGGGTTTGTGCGGAGAGTGGAAACTGCCTTAAACTATATATTTATATTTCTATATTTATATAGATTTATAACCCCGATTTCCCAGGGTCCAAATCATCCGTCGGATGGGAGATGACCGCAATATTTAACAAAATTATATACCACGATACAAATTGTTTTTAATATTCAAAGAAAGTGTTTTGACTTTGAAGATAATAGCCTATTTTTTTATTTTTTTATTTTTACTTTCTGTCTTTCCGGTCGTCATCTTTTTTACTTTTTTACTTTTTTTTTCAACTCCTTAACTTCATTTTGTTTAAATTATTTTGTAATGTAAGTATATATTATTTAGTTATTTATACATTATTAGTCATCTTATAAGATAATTTATTAAATTTTATTAATTAAAAATATTTTTCATTCAACTAAAAAATTAAAAAATAATTTTTTTATCAACTGAACCCTCCTTATTCATTATCTTTTTGTTTCTCTCTCTCTTTCTCACTTATTAACATCTACTCTTTCTTCTTAAACAAATATTGTGATGGAAACAAATTTTATTTCTGTTTATTTAAAATTCATATTTTATCTTTCATTTTTAATTTTTTTAAATAGATGAATAAAATAATTACAACAAATAAAATAGGTCGAACAAAAAATAGAAGAGACAAATAAAGTAAGTGACAAAGAACTATACAATAAATACATGCTAGTTATTAAATAATATAAATAATTTAATATATAACGAAAAAATAAAAATAGCTTTTATACAAATAAAATATTTATTATTCCACCTCATGAATCTTGTAATGATACACTATATTTCGTCATCCCAACACTCATCGTGCTACTCTAGATTACAAGTATCACAATTCCGACTAATATGTGACGAGTGATAGGGGTGAAAGTGATTCAGATCGGGTTAATTTTTTTATTAAAAAAATCATCCGTTATTTTTCGGATCGATTGTTTCAATCACAAAAATCACTCTAAAATCATTTAAGAAAAAGAAAAATCACCCTCTCACAGGTCGATTTTTTTGAGTGATTTTTGCGGGCCTCTATTTTAATAAATGATATTTTCAAAAAATATGATAGATTAATATTAATATTAACTTATTTAATTTTATAACTAAATATAGGATATAATGTTAGAATGATTAAATTAAAGTTTCATAATGTAATAAGAATATATTAAGCTATATAAAAAATTATTACACTAATAATAAAATAATTGATTATATAAAAATTAATTATATAAATAAAAATTAGCTCCACTAGCTCTTACGATTTTTTCAGTTGAGGTTATAGTTTAAGCGGGTCGATTTTGCTCTATTTAAAAATCGCTCTAAATCGTATTCGATCCTTTATTTTTTTTATTTATCCAAACTCCGTATCTTTACGAACTCTATCTTTAGTTAAAGAGTGATACTTTACTTTACCAAACTATTTTGGGGGTATATTGCATTTTGGGTTTGATGACTAAAATATCTTGTTAAACCAAAAGAATATTATGATTAACCAGAATGTTATATCCAACTTTCTAAAATTATATTTATTAATAATTAAATGTCGTAAATTCTTTTTCTCAACAAATTCGTCCTGAAAAATATTTTGCTCGAAAATATTGGCCTAAAAATAAATCTCCATCAAATCAACTCTTTTATATTTACAGCATAAGATTAATTCTGAATTAATTGTTTTGGAGAAATCTGCAGATGGATGAAATCAAAAAGAGAGGAAAGTAAGAGGAGCTCGCTCTCATAAATCATAATGCAAAGGAGGATTACAGAACACTACTACAACATATTGTAAACGGTGATCTGATTGAATAGAGCTGCAACATACAGGATACAGAAACTGGTGCAAGGTGGAAAAGATTCACAGTGCAAAGATACATATTTAATTAAGAACATATAAAATTAAGAAAGTACACTGTGATACTGATCAGAATCCAAACAGTTTCTTCCATGCATTCCGAATCATGCCCTTCTTCTTCTTCCTGCCGGAGGACGCAGACTTCGTGCGCTGCTGCTGCTGGTTCTGCTCTTCTCCAAGATCTCCATCCTGCTGCAGGTCTTCATCGCCGGTGTCATGGATCCTCCAGTAGCCTTCCGCGAGGGAGGATGGCCTCCTCATGGAGAAGGCCCTCCTCATCGCGGCTGGAATGCCGGAAGAGACGCCACCGCCGCCTCTGAACCTTTGGGAGGCGGAGGAACATGTCCTGCTCAGCGTCACCGGCCCGCACTTCCGAACGCCGCCCCAGTCTTCGAACTGCGGCGGCGACGGGGCGCCGCGAGGCTTGGCGTAGGTTTGAGAGTGCTGCTGCTGCTGCTGCGCCGCGTGTTGCGGCGGCGGCGGAGGATGGGGGAAGGTGGCGAGGTCTGAGGTGGATGATCCTGCTGTCATGGCGGGGAAGTTGACGTCCGGCGTTGCTTTCATGTTAGAGCAGGCGTTCGTGATCTGGGCAGCTTTTTATCGGAACATGGAGGTCAGGAACAGGAGCGAGGAAGAAATAGTCAAATGCATGCAGATCTCAATGTTGGAGAGTAGTGGCGTGGGTGGTGAGAGATGCAGCAGATCAATGGGGTGGATCATGGGAGGGAAGAGGAGTGAGAGAGAGTGGCGCGGGCAGGCAGTTTGACATGGAGACGGTGCCAAAGGGACAAATGTGTGGGCATGGAGATTCTCTCTCTCTCTCTCTCCACTGTTTGTTTTATAATTTTGGTACAGAGAAAATTATAATATCTGATTAACTTGTATTCTCAACATTACACTTTCAAAGCAATAATATTCGTCCGACCTCTTGAATGTAAAATTTTTTTTGTTGAAAATTTATCATTGAAATGTGCGAGACGAACTTATCGAGTTTGATCATGCATAATCGTTAGTGTCATGTCGATTGAATCATCGGCTTAGCTTGTCGGATATTCGTCAGAAAATAAAATGCTTCAATTGATAATTCTGATATAACAATAAGTGATTGAGAGAGTTTGTGTTTCGTTTTGTGTCTATGCTCCTGGATTTAATATATTCAAATATGATCACATGACCCCTTTTCTAATTGAAAAATATGATCACATGATCCCTATTTTCAAATTTCAAGATTCTAGGTAGGGTAATTAATGGACGTGTCGCATGTTAGATTGTGATTAATTAAGATAAGTAGGGACGATATTAATATATCATGCACAATGGCACGATATATGTCACATGTTAAAGATCGACTATAACTCAAAGAGGATGTGTAACACCTCCAAAATTCGCCCTCCTGTCACGCTGACGGTCAGACTGATCAAGGAAATGCTACACTGACTACTACTACTTTGACTTTGACCGGTCAACTGATGACCCACGTGGAGATAAAAATGATAGAGAAATAATAATGACATGAGAATGCGAAAAAAAATATCGTTGGGAATCAACAATTATCACATGACATGAGATAATTCAAAAGAAATAAGGAAACAAAGTTCTAATAGTTCTGAGAATACCAATATAAGCAAGGCTAAAAAAAAGAAATTCGAGTGTTTCATATATACAACATCAAATAATTCAAATGCAGAATATAAATGCGGAAAAGCTATGGTCATGTTGCAAGTCATGTGCTACCAGTCTGGAGCTCTGCATCATCTACTTCCTTCCTAAGCATGATTCCCACCTACAAAATTTCAAAGCAGGGACGTGAAATATCCGTGAGCTAACGTCCAGTACACATAGAATCATAGATGATGAAATGATAATCAATAATCAATTACTTTGTCTTTGCTATGATAATACTTTATACAATACTATACTCTGTGATCCATTGTCATACTCTGTTGTTCATTATCACATTCTATTATCCATTATCATACTCTGTTATCCATTATCATATTTTGTTATTCATTACCATGCTCTGTTATCCATTATCATATTCTGTTATACTCTGTGTGGGACTACGTCTTTTACATTACAATATGAGCCTTGATGTTCGTTGTCCTATGCGAACTCGACTTTAATTAGTTGGGAAGCTCTGCACTATATGTTGCCAGGGTGCCCATGAAAGGGAATGTGTATGTTCATACATAACATTTTCAGAATATAGATGGGAGATGACCTGTATCCCAAGAACAGTGGTCGTTACGGACCTGTAGGTTCACTGTCTCCTCAGCTAAGCTACATATCCCTCTGGCATAAAATAATATAATTCATATATGCCCCGTGGAGGAAGAGTGCGTTCCATGCGTCATCCTTATTCGTAGCACAGGTGGGAGAGGGCCTGTGGCCCAGGAGTAGCGGTAGTTAAACCAGTAGGTACACTGTCTTCTCAGTGCAGCTACCTGCTTCTCCACTGTACAATACTTTGACCTTTATCATGAACAACACATAGCTATCACATTCATTTATCTTTACTTTATTTGTCTTATTTATTTTTTTTTAAATCATAGCTAGGAAAAGAATAAGGTCATGACTCTTTTTTCGAGGGAAGAAAATTTCATCCACCTATCGGATGTGGGGCCCAATTATGGAGGTCAGGGCCCAAAGTTATCCATATGAAATACTATATTATGATAAGTGCATATACAAGCATATGTGCCCATTACGTGTCTGCACCATCAAAAGATATAGGTATCGAAGAACTATTATAGCAACTAAACAAGATATATGCACACACACTATCAGTTAAATCATTATAATGAATAAATTAATATTTGTCCACCAAGTCTATCTCAACTCACATGCATGCGGGCAGTGCACAATACTAAGTAAATTAAGACTTTATGGGAGATTATCTATATGTGTAATATAATAATTTTTACTCATTTTAATTAATGTAACAAGGAAAATCATGACAATTTCTTTCTTTCCTTGACGCGATAGATTTATATGCAGGCATAAACTATACTTGTCTCTAAATCCTAATAAAGATGTATCGTGTGAGGCATAAACCAGATCAAATAAAATCATGCGACACTGAAAATTAATAATTTAACGCCTGACCATGATTGTAACATCATAAATATATTTGTGTCCAGAGTATCATATTAGACTAATGCAAAAATAATCCAGGGCATTATAGATCAATCGTCACAATATATGGATTAATAAATAGTCCTCCGAGGCATCATATTAGGCCCATAAAACTCATGCTGTCATTTGACTATAAAATCCTTAATTACAGTTTTATGTTTGATGCCATGTGGTGCAATGAAGATGAAGAAAAGGCGTCAAACCTCTCAATAATATTTATACACATCCGATACATGCAAGATATAAAAGTGATCTCATTCATTGCTTTGTATATAATATAATAACAAACATTGTTGTATAAGAATGTTGCTTATATAACCATACATCACGCATTTTTAGCAGACTGCATACATGTATAGTAATCATTACAAACCACCAGCAGGAGATATATATATTGTCTCTATGTAATTGTTGCTATCTATTAACCCCAATCAGTTAACTATTTGGATAATTTCTTATGATCATCCGAACTAGAAAGGATAAATCATAAGTTAATATTCCTTATTAATGATTCGGCAATAACCATTAATATACCTAAATCACAATTTACCATTCCTATATTATCATTCATAAATTCAAGAATCATCGTAGTTTCTCGAAGAAGAAAATAGTAAAAATATTTGGATCCCCGTTACATACACTATGAAAGATGCTTCTATGCTTCTCTAAGTCATAATAAATTCGAAACGCGTGACAAATGACCTATATTTCTTCATCTAGAGATTTTATACATCTACAGTACCTCTTTCGGACGTTTTCCGAACGTCGGAGCCGTCATTGTCGATTGGTCGGTCGTCGGTCGATCCTAGATGATGGGAGTGCGCACGTTCGCCTCACGGAGGGTTGTGGTGTGTTGGATCGTCCTACGTTCGTCACATGTGCTTGCGTTGCTCGCCAGCATCTGCTCGTCGTTCGCCGGAGAGAAAGCAAGAAAAGAGACGATGAGGGAGTGAGGAATCCACCCTTGCCTCCCTTTTATACTCTCTGCCCCTCTCTCCTTGGGGAGCAAGTCATGGGGGAAGTGGGAGAGAATTGGGGGAGTGGGGGAGAGAGAGTCATGGGGAGTGGGGGAGATACCAATGTCCCACTCCCTTTTTTTTCTTTTTTTTTTCTTTTTTTTAGTTTGAAGAGGTAAAAGGGGAGGCTGTTACAGGTTTAACTACAACCACAATAACATAAAATTAGGGTTTGAAAGTAATCCTACAAAGATTATATAGTTGCTTTGCGACTATAACTTCGAGTTTACATTTTTGATATAATAAAAAAATCTTCGCTACTACTAATATCGTTTTTAAAAATCAAAATTACTCATGTTTATGGGAATAAATTCAAACGTTCATTTTTTTCTTTACAATTTAAGATAAACTAATAATTTCGTAGAATTGGGCATTTATTTGTCAAATATTGGTATAACATTCTTGTTAAGATATTGTTCGTTTTGGACATTCAGTCATACGAATCTAAAATGCATATTAATAAGTGAAAGGGGTAGCTATGTGTGAGCTACCTTCGTGTTTTGCCCATGTGAAATTATTCTATTAAATTATTTTGATACTTAAACATCAAGTCGTTATAATCTTTCCTATTCATTATGTGTTGGTCCATGACCAGTGTTAGTCCATAACCCATATTTTTCATATGGTTCAAATGAGCACACGATATTGGTCTGATATCATTTTGTAACATTTCTTATCAAGATATTATTTGTTTTGAATTTTTGGCCAACATGAATTTAAAACACATCTTAATAAAAGAAAAAAGTAGTTACATAATTACCTTCGTATTTTGTCAAACTATTATATCAAAGCATCTTAATCTTTAAACCTTAAGTTCGTGCTTACAAGACCCTTGTAATTTAACGTTAAATATTCGCTTGCAATCGAGCATTAATTAGATCATGTTGCATGTGAGCCGACATATAGTCAAACCCAAAAAATTATCGACATGAACTTGCAAATTAAAACAAATTTTTATTTCAATTTCGCATCTCTCGCTAATTTTTTGAAACTTCAATAATTTGAGGAACATGCACCCATGCTGTCCAGTGTTGACCATCAATCAAGAGACTGGATTTGCAAGGAATTATTTCCTTGATATATCAGATCCTCACCATTTCTTATGCCCACTTTACTTTTTTTCCCATTACCATTAATTCACAATACTTATGGTCGGCCCATTTTTTTATTTATATATATATCAATTTAATAACATACTTTTTGTATAAAATTTTTGAATAAAATTTCATACTTTTCTATGACATTATTGAACTCTAATTTAATAACTTTAAAACTT